>JAYESA010000004.1:72643196-73348196 GCA_036927795.1 Iris macrosiphon
AACGTGGGCTAAGCTTCCCGCCTCCACCGAAGCGAATAGTGCCCCGCGTCGGAGAAATCCTCAGGAACACCAGATCTCCAACCTTGCACAAACAAGGTCTCTGCACTTAGTCTAAAACAAGCAATCACAAGCAAATACAAGAACAAAATCTAGATTCTAAGCTATACCTCGAACTCCAAAGGTCTCCGGTGGCTATCGGCCTAATGCCGCTGCCTGTCCTGCGCCACCCGAAGTCTATCTCTAATGAGCTTGACCTTCTCTGCTGCATCAACCACCATCTCCGGGCCAAGCAAAGCTCTCTCGCCTACATCATCCTATGATAACGGAGTACGACACCTCCGTCCATACAACGCCTCAAAAGGTGACATCTCGATACTGGCTTGGTAGCTGTTGTTGTAAGCAAACTCTACCAAGTGCAAGTGATCCTCCCAAGAGCCTCTGAAATCCAAAACACAAGTGCAAAGTATGTCCTCAAGTGTCTGAATGGTCCTCTCTGACTGACCATCTGTCTGTGGGTGATATGCAGTACTAAACTTGAGCTGGGTGCCCAAGCTAGCCTGCAGACTCCTCCAGAAATGCGAAGTAAAGCGACTGTCCCGGTCTGATACTATGCTCACAGGAACTCCATGCAGTCTGACTATCTGGCGCACATACATCTCTGCTAGTCTCTCTGTAGACGTACCCACTTTGAATGGTAGAAAGTGGGCCAATTTGGTCAACCTGTCCACGATGACCCAAATCGCATCCTTCCCGCTGGAGAACGGGGAAGTCCAGAAACAAAATCCATTGTCACATGCTCCCATTTCCACTCCGGAATGGGTAACGGCTAGAGCAAATCTCCTGGCCTCTACCTCTCCGCCTTCACCTGCTGGCACACTAAGCATCGGAATACGAAGCATGCTACCTCCCGCTTCATCCCGTACCACCATACATGCTCTCTCATATCTCTATACATCTTGTTGGCACCTGGATGCATAGAGTACTGGGATCGATGCGCCTCCCGAAGAACCTCCTCGCGCAATGACCCACTCGGCATGCACAACCTGGTACCGTGTCGCAAAGAACCATCATCAGCAATGGTGAAGTCATCTGATAATCCCATCTGAACCTGCGCCCTGATGCTCCTCAGGGACTCGTCCTCAAACTGTGTAGCCCTGATCCGGTCTACCAACTCTGACTGAATCTGCAGTCCCCCTATCTGCATCTCAACTCCAGGCACTATCACCTTAATGCCCGAGCTCTCTAGATCTGCCAGAAGATAACAATCTGTAGTCAGGCACATAGCTACCGGATACCTGCTCAACGCATCCGCAACTACGTTCGCCTTCCCTGGATGGTACTGTAACGATATTTCGAAGTCTTTCATCAACTCCAACCATCTCCTCTGCCTCATGTTCAGCTCTTTTTAGGTAAACACATACTTCAAGCTCTTGTGGTCTGTGAAGATCTCCACACGCTCTCCGTATATATAGTGTTTCCACAACTTCAGAGCAAAGATGACCGCTGCCAACTCCAAATCGTGGGTAGGGTAGTTCTTCTCATGAGGACGTAATTGCCTGGAAGCATAGGCAATCACCCTCCCATTCTGCTGTAACACACAACCCAGTCCCTTCCCCGATGCATCACTATAGATAGTGAATCCTCCAGAACCTGATGGCAACGTCAACACTGGAGCTGTCGTCAACCTCTTCTTCAGCTCATCAAAGGCGATCTGGCACTCCTCTGACCAAACAAACTCTACATCCTTCCTGGTCAGCCTGGACAACGGCTCTACAATCTGGGAAAAATCCTGAACAAATCTCCTGTAGTAACCTGCCAGTCCCAGGAAACTCCTGACCTCGGCTACTGAACTCGGAGCACTCCATGCCTCAAATGCCATGATCTTTCTCGGATCCACCGAGATCCCCTCTCTAGTCACCACATGACCAAGGAATTCAACCTTGTCAAGGAAGAACTCACACTTCGAAAGCTTTCCATAAAGCTTCTCCTTCCTGAGAGTCTCCAACACTATCCTCAGATGCTCCTCATGCTCCTCTGTAAACTGAAACTCTGGCTCACCCGGCGGACTAAGCAAAACTCTGCCTCCACGACAATCTATACTAGCACAATGCATACTCAACCAATCCATCCCGAGTACAATATCGTAGCTCAGAAGTGGCATTACGAGTAGGCACACACTCAACTCCCGGCCTCCCAAGGTAACTCTCCGGTCTCTGCAGACATCACTGACTAGGATGATACCACCCCCGGTCGTGATCTTGCAGAGTCTAGCTAAAGGTTCAGCAACAAGATGGTGTCTAATAGCAAAAGATACAGACACAAAGCTATGGGAAGTCCCGGAATCAAATAAAGCAAGTGCTGGAATGGAATCAAGAAGAACAGAACCTGAGATCACATCACCAACGGTGCAAGATACGATATCGTCAAAGAAGGACAGTAATATTACAAACAAAAATTTTTTTAGGAAAATTAAATATAGCAAAAGAAATCAGCAAGGGTCCTAGTTGTGATTGAGCACGCTCTCTCTCAGCCTATATCCTATATCCTATTGCAGGTAAACCTAAAAACTAGACCTGTATGGGCCGTCACCAAAAAATGTGTCACGACCCGCACCCGAAAATCGGGCATGAGCCGTGGGTACGTCCAGCCTACGCCGTAGAATCGACGATAGAATGCTGTAAAGGTCCGTTCTAGGTCAACCAACTATCTATATATCTCACAAAAAATCTGCCATAACCTTTCCAAAAGGAGGGCAACCACACAATATATATATGAATAATCCTCTCCAAAAGGAGGGCAACCACGCAATATATATAATCTCTCAATCACAATAACTAGGGGAAGAAATAAAGCACGATATGATATCAACAAAGAAACAGAACCAAGAGAGCAAGACAATATCCAAAAATATACAGTCAAAGTCTATAATAGTCTACAATATCTCATAGCAACAAAGAATAAGTACAATCATCCAGAAACAGCTGGGAACAACCCAGAAAACCCACCTAGCTAACTAGGGTGCTAACGGTGTCTCCTCGGTGCACTCCTCCTCAGTCTCGGGGTCACAACACTCGTCAGCACCCGGCCCATAGAACGTCGGGCAATAGTCCTCAGGATCCTCTGGAAAAAATATGCCCAGTCAGGACTGCAGCGAAGTACATAACTCTGAAAGCAACTCCAAATACATGGTAAGGTGTATATGACGAGCAATAGAAAAGTATACAAGATACACAGGAAATAAATATATGTTGGAGCACAATAAGTAGCTGCAATATAAACAGAAGAACAATACAAGTAGTAGAAAAGTAACTGCAGGTGAGAAACATGAATACTAGCTAAGTGCCTTGAGCACAAGTTCGTTATGTGATCGGCTTAGGTTGCACATAAAAAATACTACGATAACTCCGTTATGCGTGAGTTGCATAACCGACATACACATGAATACTGTTTGGCTTTGATTACATAACCAACTCCTACTCCCCTCCCCCACTAATACTCTTGGATCCAACCACAATACGCTACGTACAGGATAATAGCGCACGCACATGAAGGTGAGAGCACAAGAAGCACATGATAGCACATGAGAATCAATACCCGAAGCACATGATGAAATATACGTGATAGAGTACCCGCTGAACACGGTAAGGGGGATAGCATCTCATGACGGGATCCACTAGTACCATCTCGTGTAACAATGTGTCAGAATCAAGTATTACAGTTCTAGAACAGGTGATATAAACGCTATCATGAAATGGAAACTATCAGAGGTAGGTACTCGCCTGATGTCTTGAGCAACTGATGAGGATCGAGATCCAGACCGGTGTCGCAAGAACCTATTGCGAAAAGTAGAATTAAACAGGGTTCTAAGGAGTTAAACTGATATAAAATAATTAAAAATAGGCTTCTAGGGCTATTCTAGGTCGAACGGGTCAAACCGGTGAAATTCGGGTCAAAAAGTCAATCCGGGGTCCAAAAAGTCAACTCTAGGTCAAAACTAGGTCAAACATTGACTTTTACGGTCAACGGGGACAATTATGGTCAAAGCTAGGTCAAACTAGGGTGCCCCTGAAATTCTAGGTCAAACCGAGCATATTAAGCTACTAAACTCTCAAACTCGCCTCCTCGAGATACCGGGATACCCTCGGTATCCGATACCTCGCCCTAGGCCACGAACCCCGCCTAAATCCGCTAAAACCTATGCTAGCACGCGTAATTATATATACATAAGCATATAAAAATCACTCCAATACTATTCCTAGGCTAGTGCTCAAATACCCCGCTCGAAACTCAATACCTTGGATATCTCAAGGTATTGAGATACCTCGGTATCCCAAGGTATTGAGATACCGCTCTCAAACCCCTCTAACTAGCTATTAGGCTTATAAATATATACCTAGTTATTAATCTAGGCTAGAAAATATATATATCTATCATATATTTACATATCTAAGTATCTATATACATATATATATATATATATAGATATCCACACACATATACACACCCACACATACCTTACCCAACTCATAAATATATATGTATAAAACTATCTAGATATCTATAGATATGTATATAACTATAGGTATATATATATATCTATATCTTAGATAGATATAACTATCTATCTACTTATCTATTACCTATCTATCTATCTATCTACGCATCTATCTAACTACCTATTTATCCATAGATCTAATAGCTATTTGTTTATCTATCTCTATAACTATCTATCTATCTAACTATCTCTCAATATAACTATCTATCTATCTAGATATATCTATCTATCTATGTATGTAGTTATCTATCTACCTATCCCTTGCCACCACTAGCAACCCGAAGCTACGCCGCTGCTGCTGCCCTTGCATTGTTGCTGCTGCTGCATTTACTGCTGCGCTGCTGCTGTATACTGCTACTGCTGCTGTGCCTGTTATTGCTGCTGCTGCTGTTGCACATTGCTGCCGCTGGCTGTGCATCTCCCCCCTCGCTTTGCCACATACACGGGCACACACACACACACACCTATATATATATATATATATATATATATATATGTATATATATATATATATATATGTATGTATATATATATATATATATATGTATATATATATATATATATATGTATATATGTATCACTATATATATATATATATATATAGTGATACATATATATATATATATATATATATATTCACACACTTATATATATAATCTAACACACACACACACACTTAAACACATATCAACACACACACACGTATAAATATATACATAGCTATATATATATATAAATACCTATTTATATATATGCACACACACACAGATATATATATATATATACATATATATATACATATACACACACTCAAATATATATATATACATACACACACACACACACACACGCACGCACGCACACTTATACATATACGTATATATATATATATATATATATATATATATATATATATATATATATATATATACACATAGACATATACATACACAAGCACATATATATAAATACACACATATATATATAAATATATATACATATATATAGACACACATACAAATATATATATATATATATATATATAGACACTTAAACACAACTCAACCACAACTCAACCATAACACACAACCACGCACACAACACTCTCCAATGCTCGCCCAACGGCCCCGACACGCACAAACACCTATAAATATATAAAATATAATCCGAGAACTCTAGCACACACTCTCCGATGCTAATCCAACGCGCGCACAAGCCCGAAACTAGGAAACCAAGTCGAAATGGTCGTTCGATCATTTCGACGAACACGCGGTGTGCGGTTCGGAAAACCTCCTGAAACGCACACCAAACAAACTCGGAATTGGCCCAAAATTTATTCACGTGTTCTAAACGATTCCTAGATCCTAGAAAAAATGCTACCGCGTCGATTCTAGATCCGTGGCAAAAACGCACACGTACTTAGAATCGGCGACGACGAAAACCCCAAATTCGCCCGAAACACCCATTTCTCCGCGACACGACTTTCCGTGTCCGAATGGAGACACGCACTCACCCTCAAGACACCCGAAAACGTCTACCTAGGTTAGTCTAACCTAGGATATCATCCAAAATTGGGCCAAATTCAGATTCCACCCGAAATCGACACAAAACCTAGTGTCAAAGTCTCTAAACTCAACCAAACTAGTTCCAACTTTCTCCCACGGGTAGGCTTAGGGTCTAGGAAGGTTCTAAACCACTAATTATACTACATAAAAGTTATTAGCAAGGAGAAAGTTAGGGTTTATCTCTTGGGAGTTGGAATCCCAAGGCCAAAGTCTCCGATCTACTAGAAATTATCTCCCTCAAGCTCCAAGCCACCAAATCTAGCATCCACACTAAATCTAGGCTCCACACACCTAGGTTAGGGAAAATACAAGGTTAGGGTTCACATAAAGAAGAAGGAATGGAAGAAAGAAGGAAGAAAAATGAAGAACACTTACTTGGGGAGAAGAAAGAAGTAGAGAGGAAGAAGAAATGAAGAAGAAGAAAATGGAACAAAGGGGGGAGGGGGCTGCTGTGCTCTCGGGTGTGGGGCTGGGAATAGGGCCAGCCAAGCTAAAATTTAAGGGTTTCCAAAGTTCAAAAGTCCAAAATGCCCTCCACACACTTGGGTTTGGGTTCCGGGTTCCAAAAGCACTCAAACTAACTCCAAATCTCTCCAACTAACCCACTAAAAATATAATAAATATTCTAAACCCCAAAAATAAGTCTCACATGGGTGTGGACTGGGTCGGACATGGGTCCACTAGGGTCTGACATGGGTCTAGGCTAGCCAAAACCCTAAAACAATCATTAAAATAATAATACAATCACTATTTAAATATAAATATAATTAATTAAATACAATACACAATTTACCAAATAAAAATAAAAAAATAACCCTATTTTCTAGAATTGGGTAGTGACAAGTAAAGTACCTGTCACGACAGTTTTAGAGACGGACGCCTCATCCCGAGTCAGTGCAAAGACTCGGCCTTGAGCACCCTGGCGTCGTGGGTTCACTGGCACAATATTGGCATCACTTGCTGTAGGCCCCTTGTTCTGATTTCTATTATTCTGATTCGGTTTGCCCTCTCGACAGTTAAAGTGTTTGTGGCCCAGACGACCACATTTAAACATCCAGTAGCCCGACACTCATTCACTCGATGCCCATATCTGCCGCACCTATTGTAGTATGGTGCCTGGGATGGACCCCATTGTTCGGATGTGTGTAAACGCTTTTGTGCTCCAGACCCTCCCGTTTCCTGAGGTCGCTTGTTGTTGTTGGTATGGGGGGTTTGCACGTCGACCTTTGGGGGATATCGCCCAATGATCCGCTCGCTATTCAGGGCAGCTTCATAACATTCCCTGTATGTTTGATATTACTGGTTGATGACGTCTCTACGCAAATCGTCATTCAAACACTTCTGAAAACGATAGCACCACGCCTGCTGGTTAGGCAAGAAGTGCCCAGCAAACTTAACCAGTTTAGCAAACACAGAGTCGTAATCGTCAACAGACAAACTTTCTTGTACCAGATTGCTGAAGTCGTCTTCCTTCTGCTGCCGCACGGCCCGGGGAATATATTGTTCAATGAAGGCAGATCTGAACATTTCTCAGGTGATTTTGCAGTTGGAATTGGCATCATAAATCCCTTGCTTAGTGGCTTTCCACCAATTATGCGCACGCAGTTCCAGTTGAACTGATGCACAGGCCAATCGTTTGGATCCCCTAATGCCAACCAGATTGAAGAGTCCCTTCAGCTTCGCAATCCATCCCATCACCACGTCCGGTTCTGCTCGTCTGTTGAATGTGGGTGGATGCATTTTAGTGAACTCTGTTGCTCAACAGGTATTCCTAGCTGGAGGCTGATTTTCTTCTACTCATCCTCTACTGCCACAGCCGGCAGCGTCACTGTAGCTCCCCCGTTGCTGGGTACCAATGATGAAATCAGTTGCATCATAGTATCCATCTGCTTTTGTTGAGCAGTAAACTGCGCTTGTATATGCGCCTGTTGAGTAGCGGCTTGTTGTTGCTGCGCCTCCATGAGGTGCATAAGCCGTTCTGACATACCGTTTGAACCCGCTCCTCCGGATTCTCCAGAACTTGTCGGATCGCTCTGAATGGGTTGAACACTGCTTGCAGTGGCAGTATTTTTCTTAGCCATTGCTACAAAAGAGAGTAGCTTGTTAACACTCCAAAAATGATAGATTTTATATCTATGGGCTCATTGTATAGGCGACTCATCTCATGCAGCGGACGCTGAACTCAACTCTATTGAGAGGCGCACCAAACTCCTTTATTATCTTTTGAAATCCCAAGGAAGTAAAGCCGTGCTCTGATACCAATATGTCACACCCCGATCCCGAAAGGGTCAATCGTCCTCGCTAGATCCCTTACGGAACCAATCGTCCTCGCTGGGGCGCGGTGCCGTGCGAGCCTGGAGTTGCGCTCGCACAAGGCAAGGACGTGCAGTGATAGGAACCCATTTTGAAACACAATTTAGAAAACACATTCACAGAGATTTGAACACAAGTGCAGGAAGAAACATGCTTTTTTATTGATAATTCAAAGTAATTTACATAGAGTTTACATTGATGCACCTTCTCGGCTACTTGAATTGCATTACAAAAGATAACTCAAAATGCAGGACGTACTCCATCAGATAGTCCACGTCGTTTGTACATTACGCCCTTGTATAGATTGAAGTCCATGCCTCCAAAATAAACTGACTCCAGCTATACTTCAAAATAGAGGTACTCCTAACGCCTCTTCGCTATGTACTAGCGTTGCACCGTCTGAGTGCCTGAAATAGTTGCCCACAACGTGGGTCAGTACTCAACTTGTACTGGTGAGCGGGATAAACCCACTCGACTAAATCGATACTAGCTTATTAGGGGCGAGCATGCATTAAGATGATCTTTCTATAAGGAAGCAAGTGAATTCAATTCATATCAGTTGCATATTTTGATAGGAATGAAAATAGCATCGAATCCAACCAGTACACCAATTGCTTACTCAACCGATGCACGCCTTCCTTGCAACGAAACACAAGTATACTTACCATCTGCACAAGACAATAATTAGCATGTATTCTATTCTATGCGGTCATTGGTGTGATCGACACCTTAGGAACTTATTCCAAGCATTTGCGGCACGCCCTATCAGCCCGGGTAGCAAGCCCTGCTGGAGGTCCCGCAATGCATCGCGACTAGCACGAATCGAATATTTCCCTCCAGATCGATACGGTTCCAGTGCCCCGGAATGCCGTCTCGAGAAAATGCCAAACCTTGTGCACAAGTTGTCCCAGACCATGCAAATGCATGAATAATTCATATCTCATACAATGCATCAAAATAAACAGAAGAAGTAAAGCAGCAACATATATCTTATGCAACAGTTCATATTTTCTTAAGCGGTGTTCCGATTTTGGTATCTCATAGGTCCAAACTCTATCCGAGGCACCAAGCTGCAACCAACAACCAACTTTTCTTTACAAACAACTCAAGTTTATAAGGTGTGCAAGCATATAGTAAAAATAGTCTACAATTCCCATATTCATTTCTTAGTGGCTGGCAAGCCTTGTGGCTAAGGATTTCCTAGGCGTCCAACCGGGCATCATCGAGTGAACGTTTGAAACATTAGAGATGTGGGCGTGAAAAAGTAAGAAAGAAGGGTCCAAACCACTTACTGGTTAAGGGAAAAGATGCTGAAACAAGAAATCCTGCTTAGCGATGATCAAACGTCAATTACGCGGACCTGCAACAGCACGAGCACCGAGTTAGAATTCTTGCCTATCCTTCCTTGTCGAACTCCCCAAAATCCAAGCTCCAAACGATAAAACCAGCAGCGAAAACCAAGCAAATCGAAAGTAACACCAAATCAAAATCCCAAAGCGGCAATCAAGAAAACCAAGCAACCAAAACACGAAAACTATTGGACTTATTTTAATAGAGACCTTTCCATGAGTTGGAAAGGATCATCGCATTTCGTCTGTGGCAAGAAGATGCCGAGAACTAAGTTACGACTCAGACGGACTAGCCACAAGCCCAATTACATAGTGCTCGTCCCGGTCAGATCGGGATTTGAGGTACTACATCCGGCGATGGTCGGGGTGCTGATGGGGTATGGTTGATGGTAATGATGGTGTTGGTGATATTGGTGACGGAAATGACGGAGATAAGGTGGTGGCGGTGGTTGCTGATGGTGGTGGAGACGGTGAGGTGGGAATGATGGTCGGGGTCGATGGTGTCTAAGGTAGTGGAGATGAACGGAGAGGGGAGTCGGGTGGTGGCTGCGGAGGGTGTACAGGTGATGATGATGATGGTGTTGTTGATGGTGGTCGTGACGATGATGGCAGTGGTGATGGTGATGATGGTGGCGGTGGAGATGGTGATGATGGTGGCCGTGGAGATGGCCGGGGTCGCTGTGGTGGCGGTGGGGGTGACTGTGGAAGAAGGGGAGTCGGGGATGAAGGGTGCGGGATGGTGATGGTGATGAGGTGAATGAAGGAGGAGGAGGAGAGTGGCGGTGGTTTAGGAAGGCTGGCAGTATTGTGGTGGCAGGTTGGACGTGGTCGAGGTCGAGGTCGAGGGTCAAGCGGTCGGAGATGAGGGGCTGCAGCATAAGGTGGTCGGGGAAGAAGGGGGAGGTAGTCGGGTGAAGTAAAGTGGAGGTTGTAGTTTTTAGGGTTTCAGATTGAAGATGATGGCTATGGATTTTAGGAGAGAGAGAGTAGGTATATATATAGGAGAGAGAGAGGTAGGTGTTCACTTTGGGATTAGGGCCAGCTGTGGGTTGCTTCTAGGTATGAGGGAAGCCTCTACATGATGAAGGAATGGAGGGTGGAGATAGCTTTGGTTTGAATGGAGGGTGGATATGTAAGGAGAAAAAGTAGGTAGTACAACCAAATAGAGGGAAAAATCTTGGGTGGACCGGTCAAAGAGGGGGATAATTTCTTCATGACTAGGATTCAATGAGAGGTGGACACCTCATTGTATTTTTGCATAAAGGTCCCTAACAATTGGAAAATTGTACAAATAGTGGAATTTGTGATTGGATGAGGCAAAACACCATATTTGGTATGATATAGTGGGTTAAAATGGTGTGTGGTGTTTAGTATGAACCTTGAGGGTATGAGTGGGGGTTTGGGTTGGAGTTGGGTCTAGTTTTGGGTTAGGTTGGGTCCTTACACCAATTTAATTAAAATTAGTATAAGTGGTGTTCTTTAATTAATTAAAAATATATAGGGTTAAAATTGGGTGGGACACAAGTGTCATGGATGTAGTAGACTCAAAATAGAATATTGTCATAAATTGGGTTGTACAAAACGGGTCGAGGTTGTATCTCCAATTTTGATTGGAACGGACAAGGATGCAAAGTTGGATTTATTTGAATTTAAGAATGAACTATTGTAACAAATATTGTGCGACTAAAATAAAGCACAAGAGAGGGTATTTATGAGTTACACAAGGATCAGAATGGAATGTTGGCACGTCTAGGAAAAGTGTATAAAATTTGTTTGAAGGTAAATGCTAGTGTAGCACTCCAAATATCGAAGCAACGGTAAGGTGCACAAAGTGATACAAATATTGTGTACATTAATCTAAAATACTATGTTCTAATTCTGAATGGATTCAAACTAACCCTAGTCTCTCTACCAAAGCCAGGTAGACCTAAATTTGGTCGAGGGAGTTTATACTTGTGATTGGAAGTATGCACAACGCTGGCAGCAAGCGAAGGATACTACGGTTCGAGGGAAAGGGCATGATTGAGAACTTCTCGCATAGTCAGGTATTGGGGAACGACCACGTGCGCATGGATGGCAGGTCACAGGCCGCTTTCGAATCGTCTTACACAACTCGTCGCATCAGGTTGGTAGAAACTTGGCGAGTCGATTGAATTCAGCGGAGTACTGCTTCACTGTCATATTGCCTTGACGGAGCTGCACGAACTCGTTCTCTTTTTGTCGACGTATAGGAGGGGGTATAAACTCCTCCTCAAACGCGCTACGGAAGGTAGCCCACGCGATTGTCTCATTTTTTCGTCTACGGAGAGAGATCTTTGATGCACGTCCCACCAAACGTGCGCGTTCAAGCGAAGCTGTAGTTGGGCACATGAAACTCGCTTCTCCTCAGGTACTTCTAGCAATTTGAAGTGATCCTCAAGCTCTGCTATCCAATCTAGAGCCACTATCGGATTTTCAGTCCCTTTGAAAAGCATGTTGCAGACCTTTTTGAAGTCGACAAAGTTGAAGGTAGTCACATCCTTCTTCTTTGGAGTTTGAGACATTTTGACTTCAGGCGTGGGTCGCTCCACCGGTGTCGCTGCTGTTGTTGCGGAATGGTTGGAGGCTAAGGTATGAACGACCTGTTATAGGGCATCTACCTGCTTCTATTAGACTGCAAATCAGGCTTCTAGATTACCTTCGAACTTGATCTGTCGCTCTTTCGCTCGCTTCTCGGCTCGCTTATAGCGAGCTTCATCCCTCTGCTTGCTTACTTCAAGCATTAACATCATTCTCTCAATCGGGTCGACAGGGGGCATGGCTCACTGGCTTCTGGAACTTCCCGAGGTCCCGAAACTACTTTCATGGGCTTGTACCTCTCCTTGTGCTAGCGTTGATGCTTGAGCTTGAGTCATTCATTTAAAAGAAGATAACTTGCATCAGGCTCATAGTGTATTATGGACTCACTGTATGGAACGTATCTCATTTTGGCCCAACGAGTTCAAGAATTCGCATAAGAAATAGATCGTTAAAGTAACTTTTTTGACACGAGGGTCAAAGGAACTTGAAGTTGTGCTCTGATACCAATATATCATGTCCCAATTTCGTAGAATCGATAGTCGTCCCCCGGGCGTGATGTCGTGCGTGCCTAGGTTGCGCAATGCACAAGGCCAAAGTATTTTATAAAATGAGCACATATTCAGAGTACGTAGATAATTAAACACAATATTAAAATATAAAAAAGTTCTCTTTATTGATAATGAACATCTTTTATAAACTCTTGAACGAGTCAGATAATTATCGTACGGGCTTACAAAAAAATGGACGCAAAATAAGATAACTGTCATGTACATCATATCCATTTACTAAAATATCAAAGTTATAGACACCTTCGGGCAAAGCTATCGCCTTTCCACTGAGCTGCATAAGTTATGTGCACGAGCTCCTGGAACTTCAAAACGTCTCTTCGAAGGCACGATTAGGGCGTGCCAGTAGGCGGACTGGATTGGGAACTCGCTCTAGCTTCTTTCAAGATCTTCTTGGTGCAGAAAACCTGTTGCAATGAGGGTCAGTACATCGAAATGCACTGGTGAAGGCGAGCTAACCCAACTATACCAATCAACATATTATATTTTGTGAAGCACATGCAATTATTATGTGGTCTTTCTATCTTGCCTTAGTTCAATTTTACAAGCAATCAATAGATATGGAAATTCACTGAAATAAATATGTCACCGTTCGGTAACTTTTATCTGCCCGTCTGAACCACCTGCACAATTCTTACCATGACCTTCCCTGCCACGAAGACATAGTTAGCTTGCACAGTTTATACGAGGGGGTTCACTGGCATGATGCCATAGTGGACGAGTTATAGTCTTGGGGCAAAGATGACGGAGGTACATATATCGCTACACGCCATCCCTCCATGGACAGGAATGGTATGCAACACAAGGGACATGGGATGATACACCCATTCCTGCCCGAAACATGATACTACACATGATGTTTCATCCGAATCGAATCAGATCAGATCGGTGCCAATGTCCTAGTGACCGTCCACAGGAACTAAAACCTTGTGCACAAGTTGTCTGTGATCAAGCGAAGTCTACTAAGTTATCAATCGAGGAAGTTTAAGGCAACACAAGCACGAGACAAGTAATATGGCATGATCTATTTTGCATAGTCTCCTTTATCAGTTTATTTTATAACAAGATGTGTTTTATACATAGCTCAATAATTGAAGTAGTATATATATATTCTAACTAGAATTAAAATATGATGAAAGAACATTCTAAACAAACTAGCTTGCAACAAGGTAACCGTTCACAAGTTGATTTACAAGCAAAAGAAATCCAAGTCTATTTTATTTTATCTTGATATCTTTTAGTTATTATGGTACCGTTTGATCGGAACAATCAAGAATGCAAGATTTTAGATGTGAAGACTTGGAAGGAGAGTCAACTAAATAAAATTATAGCCACTCACAAGTTGGTGGAAAGAGGAAAGAAAAAATGTGCTTCAAGACTCCGCTCGCACGACGTCTATTGCACGATCACCTGCATTGTCACAAACAGATGATCAATACCTCTTCTACTCTTTCCAAGCTCGGAATAAAATACAGTTCAATGAACGAAAGCAATGAAATCCATCGAACCCGTTCAAGAAAAGACAAATCTGAAAACCAACTCGAAAACATGAAAGCAACAAGGCGACAGCGAAAACTAAGCAAGAAAACTTGCAGCGGAGAGGTCCCTCTTAACTCTGCCACTAAGTCCATCCTTGGGGCACGGTCCACTGAATATAGAAAATGGTTCTGAAGAGGCAAATTCATAACGAGAAAAAATATCTTGATTCAATCTATCTCGATCGAACGATACCGAAAGTATTTCTTAGCCGCGCTCCCCGAAAAGGGGGAACGAGGCACCACAATAGGTATTTCATAGGTTAGGTATCTCATAGGTTCTCTTTTATCTGTCTGTTCCCTATCACGATTGGTCTCCTTTTCAGTGATCCTCTAAAACATTGCTCTGAGTTTTGTTCGTTCGTCATATTTTTGGAATTATCTCATGGAAGTATTCTCGATAACCTATTTTGGTGATGTAGCTTTGCAATGTAACCATCCACTTGAATCATGGAAACAAAAGTCCACTACAATTAGATGTGCACTTGTAAACCCCTGTATTTGTTATCCTAAATTTTTCCTAAGTTGATTAAATAAGATGTATTATTAGATTACTGCTATCATTATTTCATACCTATAACTATATAAAGTTATTAAAATATTAAGTAATATATATATATATATATAAACTAGTGTGTGTGTGTGTAAATATATGTATATGTATACTATCAATTATTTAAGAGAATGAATATAAACTAGTATATCGGAACCATGCTTATAAAATAAATTTTGGTTGCCATGAGATTAACATGACATTAGACTAAGTATGTTAACTACTTCCTTATACTCTCCTTCTATTGTGCACCTTTCACCTTCGTATTCCCTACTATTCATGTGAGAATGGTTACAAACCATGCAACATCCCCATCCTTTCTCTACATATCATAGAACCTTGGAAGCTAAGGGATATAGCCAACCACCCCATCCTACTATCCTTTTATTTTTCCACCTCTTATTTTTTATTACTGCAAGGTACACACTACCTATACACTCAATCCCACCCAAAAAATCCAGCAGTCCCTAAAAATCTCCATCTTCTCTTCAAACTATTTCACTCCTTATAACCCTTAGCCAAGAGCAGTAACACCCCCCATCTTCATTTCTTCTCCTCATTCTATTTTTTTAATACTTGTTGTGGCTATTTTCTCGAGCACACCAGTTGCTTTTTCTCTATTGTAGCTCAGTTACAGCTCCCCCTGGCTGAGCATAAGCATAATAGTACTGCTCTTTGCTAGCTAATCTTGAGCTCTATTGCACTAGTGATGTCATAATCCAATTCCAAAATATGTAGAACTAGGTGCGTAGCAATGACCAACTATGTATCAATTGGACTCCAACCCAGCTCAAATATATATACGATGTCTAAGAAAGGTAACTATATCTATCTATCTCACTATAACAACTATATATCTCAATCCACTGAAGATAATCTTAAGTATGGACTAGTGCACTAATGCTAGTTAGGCAGTAATACACTGGATCCTATAAGTATCAAGAAAGGATAATATAATAAAATAGACCAAACTTTAATACAATTGTCTAAACAAGCTCATAGAGAAGAATAAAGCTTACAAAACTAGGCTATATTAGTAGAATAAAATAATATAATACCGGATGAATATGATGAAGGTATTAACTAAATATACCTAAAATTATAAAGAATCAATCACCAACTATCCAAGTACCTACTAGTTCCGGGCTCGAGTCCCAGGCAACCCATACAGAAATTACAAGTAAGATTGTGAGTTGGAGATCCTCATTTAACACAAACTTCGAATCAATAGGCCTCTTATTTTTCATGATGTGGACCAAATAGAGCATATTGAGGTTGACTGCCACTTCATTCGGGACAAGGTTAAGCTTCCTACACATGCATCTCAACAAATACCTGAAAGAAAACTAGGTCCTCAAAGAGACATAGCAAGATACAAAATATACATTTTGAAATAAAAATATAGTAATAACATGGAGAAGCATACCGACAAGAGAAATTTAAAGTCGTGCAACTATAACAAGTAATATGGTATACTACTAACCAAACTGAGTCTATACAATGATAGGCCTAGCACTCATCAAAGGATAGGACCCCAGTCTACATAAGAAATCTTGATTGTATAAGCATTTTACAAACGTTAGAGACTAACTATGTATATATTGTTTAGAGACCAACTATATACATCATCGGGGAAAAGTGTAAAGTTGTTCATACGCCTAGTAACGGTCATCCCTACCTAATGAACTAAACAAGTAAAGTTTGTCATGACAACTAGGAATAATTATAATAAGTAACTCAATAAAAATGAGTAATATACATGCAGTATAAATCAGTGTCTCAAGTCTAGTATGTAACAACAGGTAATATCATATGACAAACTGAAAGAAAATAAACATAAAATACCACTACCAGAAAAAGTCAAATTAGGGACGCCTAAAAACGTCGCTAAATAACCAAAAAACATCGCTAAGTAAGTTTAGCGACGTAATTAGCGACGTTTTAAAGAAGTCAGAAAAAAGCAAGTCGCTAAAACAAAAAATGTCGCTAAACGTCGCTATGCCGACGTTTTTTAGCGACTTTAATGTGTCGCTAAATTTAGCGACTTTTAGCGATGCAGCGTCACTAATTAGCGACGTTTATTAAAGTCGCTAAACGTCGCTAATTAGCGACTTATATAGCGACGTTACACCGACGTCTTTAATGACTTGGCAATACTGCCATGTTAGCAGTTTGCGACGTACAGCGACGATTTTAACGACTTCGTTAGCGACGTCTTTAGCGACGTGTAACAGCATCGCTAATTAGCGACGTAGTTAGCGACGCAAATGAACGTCGCTAAACGTCGCTAATTTTACAAAAAAACTAAAAAAAATATTACTGAATTGCATTTCTGGGTTTGCCAACCCCCTTGGGTTCATTATCAGGTATATGATGGTAGTAGAAATAATTGAATAAGAGACACAGTAGCAGCACCAAAGGGGAAATTCTAGTATACTGGGTAAATACAGACCAAGTATCAGTCATCAATTGTAAACCAAAATATATTAGGAAATGTAGGAATATCAGTGAATTAAGACAGTACTATCTGTGTTGTGTGTTGGTCTTAATATGCTCAGAGATAGGGAGAGTGTGTGTATTATAATTCAGTGTGTTTGAGTTTGTACAGGGACTGTGTATTATATTGCAACTTGTATCATTGAACTGGAAAAAAATAGGGAAAAACAGGCACTGAACACTCAACACCGGTAAAATAACATATTTAATATGAATAATATAATAAAACTTGAAGAAAAGAAAGCATCCAGCAAATCTCATCGTAAAGAATATGGCAAATTTATATCCATACAATCGCATCCTAAATAATAATAAAAATATAAATATCCAGTAACTAGCTATACTACTGCGGATCTGCAGGAGGCTGACCACCGGCGCGCTTGAAGGATAAGAACTGCTCATACTCGTCCTGTGGAATCGACACCGATGACGATGGAGAAGGCAGTGACGTCGGTGGAGTCTGTGTCGATGTAGGTGCACCAGGAGGCTGTGCCCGCTCCAAGTCTGCGAGTCGCTGGTTGTAAGAATCCATGGTAGATAACAGCCTCGTACTGCTATGAACCATTGAATCATGTATCATCGTCAGCCTCTCGCCCATCGTTAGCTGTGATGCATGCAGCTCCATGATGTTGCGGTCTGTCGAGGCTCTAATATCATTTGTCAAATCCTGGAGCTCCGTCATGCTGCGGTCGAGCATATCGAATCGTGCGATGAGCATCGGATCGTCCGCCTACGGCTGGGACCGGGGCTGCTCCTCCATCCTTCGCAGCAACTCATCACGGAGAGACACAATTTGACGGTCAACGGCCTCCTGGACGGCCTCCTGGACTCTGGCTGACGACTGCGAGGGCTGCGATTGCGAGGGCTGTGTGGAATGCGCAGCTGTCGGGGAGGCCCTAGATGACTGCGTCGCAACCAGGGCGCCAAGGAGCCAGTACCGTATTACGTACTCCTCTGGAGACCACCAGCTGCGGTCACCCATAGGTCGTCCGCCGACGGAGCTGGAGCGGGCTGCGACGAAGTACCAGCCTCTCCAGGTGTAGGTGCACTAGCAGTCGCCCGCTCACGCAGCCTAAGATACTCGACCTAGAAAGGTTTGGAAACTCGATAATTGCCTAAGTTATATTAAAATTAACACAAAGTAAAGTAATACTTACATAGGTCTACGAGGCCCTCTCATCAATGAGATTTTCGTCCTTGCGATGGGTGGCCAAGAAGACGGTCACCATGTTTGCATCCTCACCCCTCTGTACCTGTTAAAAATATATTATTTATTACTAAACTTAAACATTTTTTCCAAGTACCATTTTATGGTACTTACATTAAAACAATATATTTTAAAAGAAAAAATATACCAAACGACGAAAATATTCCGTCATCGGAATCGAGCCACCACACCACTTGGCAGCATTCCGCCTAGCCGCCTTGGCCTTCTCAGACCTTTTCTTGTAGCTCAGATCGTCGAATCTAGCCCTCATCGCAGTCCACTGCTCAGGCGTGATCCAACCTTGGATCAGTTTTCCAGCACGATCACGAGCCTTCTGGTCATCCAGAGCATATCGGACAAGCTTGGCGGCAATGGTAGGAAAAAGCCGCTCGATTAACTCGGCCCGGTACGGAGGATAAAAATACGTTTGCTACAATAAATAATTTAGTAAGTTAGCATCACGGATAAGTTATATAATATGCATAAATTAGAGGATTTATTTAATATACTTTTATCTGAAAGTGCGCAAACCAGAATGTCTTCTTCTCCTCCGGAGCCTCAGAGTAGTTGATCCAAGGGCCACCGTAGTCGTTCCTCAGAAATTGGCCTAGGCGTCTCTGAACCGACGATGGACGATATCTATACAGAGATAATAATTTAGAATATTAAAAAAGTCAATATACGATGAATAAAAAAATATACGATATATATTATACTAAACCATCTAATCTACATTCTACAGTCAAAATATAGTTACATTCTACAGGCAATATATTTTATTTTCAATCATCTTCAGATAATTCATCTTGTTCGCCTTCCTCGTCCTCCTCTTCCTCTTCCTCTTCCTCTTCCTCCTCCTCATCTTCACTTTCATCTACTTCGTCTTCCTCTTCGGATAATTCTACATCTTCTACATTATTACTCGTGTAATAAGTAACTTCCGTTGAGTCCACATCTACAATATTTGTTACAAGAGGTAGATCGTCCTCCTGATAAGCTATTTCGTCAATGTCAAAGGTATTTCTAGCTTTAGTCTTGCATACTGTCCACCAATCTGACCTCGCTGTCCCCCGTCTAGGATAAGTTGTGAAGTACACGAGCTGAGCCTGACTTGATAGGACAAATGGTTCGTAACCTTGATATCTACGCTTGTAGTTTATATCCACAAGGCCATGCTTTTCAATTTTCCAACCTTGATCTTGAATCGGATCGAACCATTCACACCTGAATAGCACGATATTAGCAGGTTCTGTGCCATAATTATATGTCAACTCCACAATCTCTCGTAAGATGCCAAAAAAATCATTGACCGGATTGACGTCTTTATAGTTCGAAGATTTGATACACAAACAACTGTTTTTCGTAGAATCAAGATCCAGAAAGCTGTCTCTGATAGGAGCATTTGTTGACTTGAACCTGAACCCATTCACACAGAAACTTGGCCATATTTTTACGACAGTAATTGGTCCCTTGGATAGAGTTCTAATAGATTCAGTCTCGGGTGTTATTAGACGATCGACCTACATACCAAAGTAGCGATAGTAAGTTATTTGTTTTGCAAGTGCAGAAATAAAAAGTAATTACCAAGCATCTTACATATGCGCTCAACCAAGAAGGAAAATGGCATCTCATATCTTGTTCTAGTTCTTCGTCTATTATGTAGGGTCTAACTGACCTCAATTCATCATTATATGTGCTGAAAAATAATGAAGCAACTGCTGATTAGTACCATAATAGTATCTTATACTATTACATTGAGATGATGTAAACGTGGACGTATTAATTACTTACCCCTCTAGCTTCTCCACTTCATCCTCGTCGCAATTAAGTAATATATATAATTGAGCAGCCCTTAGCTCATCGTTATTCAAATATCTCTTCTTTATTTTTCCCGAAGGCTTTCAGGACGCATTGAATACTTTGAGTATTGCATCATTAGATTCCTGATATGCGTCGTCGTTTCTCGGAGCTTTCGTCCTATTAGTAGCAACATGCGGTTTAAAATACGTCGAGCAAAAGTTTGTAATCTCCTCGAGAACATAAGCTTCACAAATAGAGCCCTCAACCCATGCCTTGTTTTTCACCTTTCTTTTTAGGTGATTCAGATGCCGCTCGAAGGGGGTACATCCATCGATAACCGACAGGACCACCAACACGTGCCTCATAGGAAAGATGAATTGGCAAATGCTCCATAGAGTCGAAGAATCCAGGAGGAAACACCTTCTCGAGCTTACATAGTGTTACCGTAATGTCCTTCTCTTGCTTTTCTAGACGATCGACGAGCAACTTAGTACAACAAAGATCTCTGAAGAATATGCTCAGTTCTGTCAATGGGTCCCAAATGACCTGCGGTAAGAATTCCCGAAATGCAATCGGAATTAACCTCTCCATGAATACGTGACAATCATGGCTCTTCATACCCACCAGTTTTTTCTCCTTGAGGTCGATGCATCTTCTCAAGTTCGACACGTACCCGTCTGAAAACTTTAGACCCTGAATCCACCTACAAAGTCTACATTTATCCTCTTTCTCCAATAAGAAAACTGACTTAGGTTGCTTTAACTTTCCATTCCCCTCCTATATCAAATGCAATGCAGGACGTCTACATGTTTATTCTAAGTCCAACCTGGCCTTCGGATTATCTTTTGTCTTCCCCTTTACCTCTATTACAGTATAAATTATGTTATCAAACACACTCTTCTCGATATGCATGACATCAAGGTTATGTCTGATCAGATTGGTGCTCCAATATGGCAGATCCCAGAATATACTCCTCTTCGTCCAGTTATGGGTGCGACCAAATCCGTCACACTTGTACCCCTTAGCAGGCTCTTCGATAGTACTTGGTAAATCTTTTACCTCTTCCCATATCGTGTATCCGGGCCACCTTGGTGGTGGATTGGCCTTCTCCACAACTCCCGTACGAAAAGCATTCTGGTTCCTCCGGTACGAATGATCCTTCGGCAAAAATTGTCGATGACAATCGAAGAAGCACGGTTTGCCTCCGTGTTTCAACCGAAAAGCCTGAGTACGGTCCATGCAATACGGACATGAGAGACGACCATGGGTGCTCCATCCCGATAACATTTCATAGGCCGGAAAGTCGTTGATGGTCCACATAAGTGCTGCCATCATCTGAAAATTTTGCTTTCTAGAAATATCGTACGTGTTGGCACCTACTTCCCACAGCTGATTCAACTCATCTATCAAAGGCTGTAAATACACATCGATGTTTCTTTTCGGATTGTTCAAACCCGGGATAATAACGGTTAGGAACATATACGTAGTCTTCATGCACATCCAAGACGGTAGATTGTACGGAGTGACGATCACAGGCCAACACGAATACTGGGATCCCGAAAGTCCGAATGGGGTAAAACCGTCAGAGGAGAGCCCCAATCTGACATTACGCGTTTCCTCGGCAAAATATGGATACTCTCGATCAAAGTGCTTCCATGCTTCTCCATCGGAAGGATGATCCAATACTCCTTCGATCTGTTTTTGCCTGTGCCAACTCATGTTTTCTACAGTCTCCCTTAACCATAAACAACCGCTGCAACCGCGGCGTCAAAGGCAAGTAGTGCATCGAATCGGTAGGTTCCTTGCACCGACAGACTTTCCTCTAACAGTGGCCTTGTAGCGATCAGCACCACAGAATCTGCACGCATCTTCATCCTTGTCGTCTTTGTAGTATAACATGAACCCGTTGCGACCTGCATCGATTTTCTCGTATCCAATCCAAAGCGATCTCACCATCCTCTTAGATCGATAGAAGTCTTTAGGCAACTTTGCACCCTCAGGAAAGATCTCTATAATCAAATCGAGCAGTCGATTATAGCATTCTTGCGATATGTTAAAATCGGACTTGATGCTCAATAATCTTGTAACCACCTCCAACGGTGAATGATCCTCACAACCAGGATATAGTGGAGTCCTTGCATTCTCCAGCAACTCCATAAACTTTGCAGCATCGGCATTCAGTACCTCCTCAGCTGCATCATAATTGTCCAGATTAAAACTAGGTCCCGCCGCATCATAATTGTCCGGATTGAAACTAGGCCCCGCCGCATCATAAACCATGTTCACCAACCCGTCGTCGTAAGCATCGTGGTCGTGGACATCCATATACAGCTCCACATAGGGCTCCGACTCCGATGCTAGAGATACAAGTTCTTCGTGCGTGGTCCACTGATAGTAATTCGGCGTGAAGCCCTTCGAGTACAAATGAAATATAATTTTTACTTCTGGATGATATTTCCTGTTACGACATCTCACACACGGACACTTAATTTTGGTACCGTCCATGTACTGAGGGAACGCCTTGGCGAACTACAGGAACTGCTGTACACCCTCAATGAATTTATCCCGCACACCGCACATGTCATCAGGATGACGGTTGTACATCCACGAACGATGACGCAGATATAAATTCATATCCATTTCTAGACACTTTAGCATAAATGACAGTATGTATCATATAAATCATTACATATAGTGGTTTATCACCTAACTTCATAACTTAACCGTACTATAAAAATCATAACTGATATAATACATACTTTCATTTATCAAAGTCTAAAATAAGTAATATTCAAAACAACTGACCATTTATCAAAGTCTAAAATAAGCAATACTTTTATTTCATAACTGATAAAATATATACTTTCATTTATCAAAGTCCAAGAGCCCTAGATATGGAATATAAATGTTAATGAGTGTTTTGAAATGATAAACAGGGTTAACTAGTTAATGGTGATGTTTCTAAGCCACTTCTAGATCCATACTAGTCAATACTAGGTTAATACCTTACTACACTATGTCTTCTAGGTCGTACTAAGAAATTCTAGTTTATACTAGTTAATGCCTAGCTAATAGTAGTTATTACTAAGTATACTAGTTAATATTAGCTATACTAAATACTACTAGTATAACTTAACTAATATCCTACCTTACCCCAACTCACATCTTAGCTCATAAATGTATGTCACAATAATACCTGATACCACAGTATCAGTTCACTTCACAGCACTGTTCTGCTCTAATTGAACTGCACTGCACTGATCACTCTTGCCAATTAAATCCCTGATACCACAGTATCAGTTAAGGGTTGTATTGGCATGCAACAAGTGACCTGTGAATACCTACCTGATACTTGGCTATACCTTAATCCAAACACATGCCTGCAGACCCTAACTAAGTATGCAACCTCTGATACTTTGCACTCCTGCTGTAGTGGCTAAATCTTCCCTTCACTTAGTTGTTTCCAACTGCCCTTAGCTACTGCCATGGCTCACAGCAGTGCTTGATGCTGCCTTGCCATTGCTCAAGCATGCATGTGTTTGATGCTGCTCAAGGGTTTTCAATATTATGTATGAGTATCATATTTTAAAAGTTTACCTAGAATGTCCATAAGCTTAGAACCGGTCCTGATACTCATACTTCTGTACATCGCTAGTATGGCTAATGCTAATGTTACTTCTTATCCGGTTACTAGTACGTGCTGGAATTGTTGATCTCACTCTATCTCCATTATTATTACTTCTTTCTTTATCAAATAATTTAAGTCAGGTCACTAGGCAAATTTGAATTGTTTTGTATTTATCCATTCTCAATTTTATCTACTTCATGATATCCAAACTCAAGATATTTATTTGGACTTTATGTTCTCCAAGCATCGTCACTTGAATATAAAAGGCTGTACATATTTTGATTGTGGAGGTGTTGGAGTTAAACCAAGGTCAACATCATGCTACTTCATCTTTGTGGGAGATAATTTTGTTAGTTGCATTGTCTAGTGCAGAAGCAGAATAAATGGCCATGTCAAATAGCATTTGTGAGACATTGTGCATGGCTTAGAATTCTTCTGGGAGAAGCTGGATTTTAAACAGAAACAAGCAATGATTTTATATTGTGATAATCATGCAGCTTTAAAGATCGTTCATAACGGCAAACATGTGAATATTAATTATAACTTCATATATGAGAATATTTTGATCATTGCAGTATCGAGTGAAGTTTTTCATAACGGCAACACTATATGAACCGTCAAAGGGGGCCGCCAACCAGTTTGCAAGGCCACGTGGCGACCCTCTATTGGTGCTGGCGGGTCCCGCGCTACAGGGAAGGAGGCCGAAGTCAATAGAGGAAGGGGACTTGCGGGCCGGTTGGCGGTCCACCTTTGACGGTTTATATATACTTTTCTTTTTCATAACTCAATTGTCAAGTTGGAATTGGAGATAACTATACTCATACACTGATCAAAAACCCTAATCCCAGGTCAAAAAATCTAACCCTAACCCTAGGTCCTGATCAGTGTTTGTGTTAGTGTGTATGTGTGTGTGTGTGTGTGTCGTGTCTGTGTCAGTGTCAGTGTCTGTGTGAGTGTGTGTGTGTGTGTGTCTGCGTGTGTGTGTCGTGTGTCGTGTGTGTCTGTCAGTGTCTGTGTGTGTGTGTCGTGTTTGTCAAGTGTGTGTTGTGTCAGTGTCACATGAGAGAGAGAGAGAGAGAGAGGTTTACCTAGAGCTCGAGGAGGAGGAGGGGGATGCCGGAGTAGCCGCAGCCGTGGAGAGCCGGTCGCCGGAGAGGGGGGTGGCGGAAATCGAAAGGTTTTAAAAACTTTCAAAATTTTCGACAGATGGGAGAAAAGAAAACTGAGCCCTAATTAACCAAAATTTAGCGATGTTTAGCGACGTCAAATATAAACGTCGCTAAATTAAAATTTAGCGACGTCAAAGACGTCGCTACACACGTTGCTAAATATTTTTAATCTATACGTCGCTAAATTAGACATATTAGTGACGGTTAGCGACCTTAATTGAACTTATAGCGACTAATCTTTTAAAATCTTAATAAAAGTACCTAAACGTCGCTAAATGTCGCCATTTAGCGACGTCTAGCGACATTTTCTATGGAGTCGCTAATTTAGCGATGTTTTTAGATGGAGTCGCTAAAATGCGTCGCTAATCCCGCTTTTTCTAGTAGTGTACCATTAACAACAACAATAGAATGATTGAGGAAATATATTAATCATGTAAAAACTATAAATCACATAGATAAGATATACTTGCCTGGATTTGCCAAAGGTTGCGCTAATCTCCCGGTACCAAGGTTTGGTCTTTGACAAGTCAAGAACCAACAAGTCACATGAATATTTATTAACACATGCTAACTTAAATAATAATACATGTTATGCATATATTTATATAATTCTTATAATTAGTTGGGTTTTCAGTTTAACATGATGAATACAAAACTTATAGTTGACATATTCTTTAGGGTTAAGTTTCAACTCTATTATGGTTGATTTATAATTATCCATAGATATGCATATTTCATGTATAATTTTAAAACTATAAGTTGTGTTGGCAATTTACTTAGGTATATAAATTATATGTAATAACTAAATTATTAGTTTTTATTTTATTTTTACTTAATTACCTAATCTAATTATATTGTATAACAAGGTATATGCATAGAATGATTAACGATTTAGTTATATTCATAATATATATTACTATATAATGATTAAGCTATTTATTTAACCTTAATAATCATATATATATATAAGGTTTTAAGGCTTGGTTGTAATTTACCTATTAATAAGAAAAAAGAAGAGGGTGATATGTCGAGGACAAGTATCACTGTAGCTTGGCATGGAAGGAGATGTCGTGGAGGATTACACAACATAGTCAAGATAGAAGAGGAGGTTGACTCATTAGTGTCGGTGAGGCTCTTGACTGGGCGGGGGATGCCAAGGTTATGGTATTGATGGTCAGTGGTTCGACATTCTCGGGAATGCTCGCGACTGAGCTCGGCTCTTGGAGAATAGTAGCACTGGGGCACACGAGCATGATGAGACTTCTCTCTTTTCCTCGAAATTTTTATCCTCCTCATTTTCTTAACTGTTGATAGCTTCTCCTCTTTCTCTTTCTTTATTGTTGTTGGTTTTTAATAACTAAGAAATTTTAGATAGAGAATGCGGGGAACCTATATATTCTGCTAGAGGATGAGAATATATATATATATATATATATATATATATATATATATATATATATAGGGATGCTTTGTTTAAAATTGGATAGGATAGGTATGGAATGGTAGTTCTGATACAGATGGATGTAATCTTTAAATTTAAAATTTAATACAGTCTTCTGCTTATAAATGACTTCAGCTTGTTATTATATATCTACATCTCTCTCTTATATATCTATATAGATGATGATAGGTTTTTATTTTTATATGAGGGATGAGCAGTGGTGAGTTACATCGATTGGGGATGATAAGCTGATCTTATATATGTATGCATGGTCGGCCCTGGGGTAAGTATGACAAGACATTGGGATTGGGCAACCCCCAAACCCCTAAGTCTCCACCTCTCCGCCAATAGATCCTCCGCGGTACACCCCAACACCTTTTTGTCATTTGAACTAGTAATCCACCATGTCCATATTTTGAGTTTCCACTGGAAAGCCCTCAAGTAGCTCAAGGAGAGAAATTCGGAATTCGAGCTCCACGCCGCCGTCAAAACTGGAGACTTTGACGTCGCTGCCAACCCCACTCGCCATCGATTTTTTGATATCTTCTTTTGGAATCAAGGACAAGGGGTAACCAAATTTAGTTCTGACTAGGATAACCCAACCTCTTGGGTCGGCCATGTATATATGTCATATAATAGAGAAGAGATAAGGATAGGTATAGCATTTGGTTTGGCCAGAATATTTGAATGTATAAACAGGGGACTTGATTAAGATCTAGACAAGAATTTTAACTATGAATTGATTTAATAAACAAATATTTTGAATTATTCAGTAGGAAATTTAAATATGGTTTTGAGTTATGAGGGCATTTTAATTATTCTAGCTTTATATCTTTAAAGGAAGATATAAAAGAAAGTTGAGGTTTTATTCAATAATAAAAATAATCATGAGTGTCTTATTTATAAATTTCTTGATTTAGTTTAGGATTTGATTTTTTTATTTATATAATAGAATTTAGGGAAAAAAAGAGATGATCATTTGAGGCGGTTTACACTTGGCCAGTCCCGCTTTGCCATTGCACGCGTGTATGTGTATATATATTACTTACCCCGGGTGCGAGGCTCCGGAGATGCCGTAGGCGTTTCAAAAAAATCTTCTGGGTTGACGCCGTCTTTGGCTCATCATCATTTTGTTCATAGAATATGTCCATTGCTTTATGCACATACATGTTAGACGAACAAAGTAATATACAGAAGCAAAATTTATAACATTAATGCATATTTGGACATTGCCGCGTTTAAGTAGAAGTTATTATAGTGATTGCATGATTATCATATTGCTAAACTTAATCGATTATTCATATTCAAAAACTCAACTTAAACATTGGGCCAACAATCTTTCCATTTTTAATTATGACAAATCAATTAAGTTTAAGATAGATATAATCGATGCATATATCAAAGACAATAAGCACAAATCGCTATACGTATACTGTTTAAACATATACTTACATACTTAAACGTACTTCTCCCCCTTTGACATGATAAAAAAGAAGTTCTCCCGTAATAAGAGATGTTACCAAGGCTTGTACTTGTGCAAAAGCTTTCCCGCAGTATACGAGTTGTTGACGAATATACACAAAATAACTAGTTTATGGTTCCCCCGCAAACCAAGAATATATCATAAAGGCAAGGTTAGTAACATAAAATATTTAACATGATCATGTGGTAAATGAAGATTGAGTAGCTAAAATGTCAACTTAAGAAATAATGTAGAGCAATGACTTATATACTTGCCAATTGATAGTAACTAAATGCATACATACATAGCATAAAAAGCATAAGAACATTGGGCAACAATTTAGTTATATGCAAAAGACAATTCTCAAATATCCCAAATTAAAGATATATGTCAACTAAATCTCAAAAGTTATGAGGCATACATGGAAGAATTTAAACACTACAAAAATCATGTAGTAGAAAAGAAAATATGCATATCATTGTCTAAGTGACATAGTTGCTCAAGTGGCCATATTTATGTTGGTGCAATTGCTTGAAAGATGACCTTTGTAGCTTTGCCATCACCAACGTTCTTCTCGGTGCTAAGTTCCGGCACAAAGCGTTCTACCTGCATTAGTAGGTAGAGACTTTGGTATCCAAATAAATTTGAATCAACATTTGTTCGCTTTGGAAACCCAATTCATATCAACTTACTTTCTAATATAGCACTGTCCAGATATATGTCCTTTCAAACCACAATAGTGACATGTGACATGACTATTTATGTTTGAAGTAGGTATATAGATGCGATGTGTGATATGAGCATTCTCCCGTGGTTGTGTATAGGTAAATGCGTAATTGTGTGAAGCTTTAGTTTTGGTTGCTTCATTTACAAATGATATGTCATGTGTGACTTTGTGATGAGTCACATGACTAGTGTTAAATTAAGTCATATGTTGCATTACCTGTTTTCCCAATCTAATAACTAGCTTTTTATAGTTAGCATATAAATCATCATACTTAGCAATAAGAGCATCAATTCTAAGTGAAACAATAGAATACTTCTTCTTTTCTGATTCTAATTTCTCCTTAAGTTTAGCATTTTTTGAGTGCTTTTCTCAATGCATTCAAGTGCCTCATCCAGTACGTATAGTTTGTACCATCAAATAGGGGTGACCTATTTGTAGACTGGCCCTCACCATTGTTGGTGTAAATGGATCTAGTAGTTGTCATGGATCTACTTAAGGATGTTAATCCTGATCAAGAGTCCTTACTCTTATAAAGAGAACTAAGCTCTGATACCAATTGAAGGGGCAACTATAGTCACTTTAGAGGGGGTGCATAGAGTGTGTGTAATACTAATCCAATTTAAATTAAGACAATATCCAACTTGAAAATAAATACGGAAATATGTACGAAAATAAAAACTAAGTCTAATTATCAACTTATAAAACTGCTATAATGAGTAATAGTAATATCAGAGTATAAGTAAGGTAAAGAAATTTTAGAAAGCAAACACAGACACCGAGATTTTATCCTGGTTTCTCTTGTGGAGGACTAGTCCATGCCCGAGAACTCTTGCTCGGACTTAATCCACTATTTGTGAAATAGGGTACACAACAAGCTTTGATCTGAAGGATTGTAAACTTCTTACAACACCACGTGCTTTTGATCCGAATAGCACGCCGACTTCAGACTTAAACTAAAACTTTTTTTGAAGCTTTTTACAATTCTTCGAGACTTCTAACCGAGATCACACTTGGCACTAGAAGGCTATTAGAGTTGCTCTTGGTAATGGGAAGGTTCGTAGCTCAGCTAAGGATTGAAATAGAAGAGAGAATAGAAAGTGAATGAGTGATTTGGAAAGGTGAAATATCTTCTCTATTTACAACATTTTTTCTGAACCGAGTTCGGCCAGAGTTCGGATGCCAAACGTTCATAAATTCGAACGTTATGAGCCAGGTCTTTAGGAAGAGGAGGCTAACTAGGATTTCTGTTTTTACCCTAACCAAGTTCGGCAAAGTTCGGGGTAAACTCGGTCTGAGTTCGGGTGGCCTGTTTTAGGTTTGGTTCAGGTTTGATTTGAGCAGGTTTAGGTTAGCTACTTTGGTTGATATGAATACTGGTTTGGTATGGGTTTATGTATGCTCATTTTGAGTGGACTAAGCTCTGGTTTTAATATAGGTTTAAGCTTCCTAGTGTCAATTGTGAACCCAATGAATACACGTCCTAGACTTAATAAAATGAAAAAATACATAGACCAAACAAACTCTGATATTGCAATCTTTGTCAGCCTTTGTGTTGTTGCAGTGTCGCATTCTCGAACGTAGTTGTCTTCAGTTTGTATTTGTACATATCGAGTTAGGGTTTTGTCAAATGTCAAAATCAACTTGAACTTGACAGCTTGTGCCAACAGAAGCCACTCATTGCTAAGGGTTATAATATCCCGCTATCGGTGCTCTTCAAAAGAATCGAAAGCTTGGATCCTGAGCCGACTTGCTGCCTAACTCCACTCTCCAGTGTTCGAGAGCCGAGACTTAGCAAGTCCTCCTGTCAACCACGTCGGGTAGTCATTGGAATAGAGCGATCTGTCCCCGAAACATATATTTTTTATTGCATTTATACCTAGAACTTCTCCGCATATGGATCTTTGTACTCTCCATAGCAATAATCAAGAAAACGTTTTCGTGAACAAAGAAGCTAAGCGCCCAAAGCGCTTCCCCGCTTATTTTCATTCATTACCGGAAAGACAACTCAATCACCCCACCACCAAAAAACAAAATTCCTAGTTGCTACCAAACACATTCCAAGCTACTGCTAAAAAAAAAAAAAAAATTCAAAAATGCTGCCAAACATAGTCCAAATCAAACATAGTCCAAATCAAAGCAGCATGACTACATAGTCAAACACTCGGGCACAAAAAGTAGAAACAACTGGTCATAAAAAATAAAAAAACATGATGAGAAAGAAAGAAAAGAACAAAGTTTTAAACTTCAAAGTAGCCAAAGGAAGTCCCTAAGGACTAGTCTAGTAGTAGTGTAAGGGGACACTCATGGATAGGTCTTGGATTTGAATCCTCCCCCAGGCGGCTGGGTGGTGTTATATAGTCATGACCCGGCTTGAAGAAATGACCCAAAAAAAATGTCAAAGGAAACAAATACTCTCCAAAAGTCCAAATCAAAGACCAATTGCAAAGGAGAAAAAAAATCTGCCAAGAGAAAAAAATCACCTTCGAAGGCCAAGGGTGGTCGACGACGGCATCAGAGAGTCATGGATGGCAGGTGATGGAGGCCGGCTTGGGACTCTTCTTTCTTTGGCATCGGCTGTTACAGGTTCATTTTTCTAAGCCAATTTCATTTTTCTCTCTCTCTCTCTCTCTCAATCTTTCTTTTTTGTAAATGATTTTTTTTCTCGATCGATCAATTTGAGAGACAGAAGACCTCAGTTAAGATTTTCGATCCTCTTAACCATTAAAAAAATTACTAACGTCTAGACGGTGATTTTTTTATCCTTGGTCTAATTGGTCGATTATGACGAATATGTAGGCAACCATGGGCCACCTAAAGCCTAGGCACCGACTAATTTCGATTTTTAGAACACTAATTAAATATGTAATATGTGATGGAAGATGACAGACAAGTGTTTGTGAGTCGAGTCAATTTGATATCAATTTCTCAAATATTTAGTAAAATGCTAATATGAAATTGCGGACAACCAAAGAAGATGTTTATGAACATCCCATTTACCACATGAGATATTTTGAAGGACACGATTATAATTCCAAGGCTCCTAAAGTTTTTCTTCCACCAAGAATAGTCAATCTTACTCCAAATCAAGCTAGGGATGAGCGTTCGATTTATTCAATTTCAACCAAATCGTAGTAGTCAAAACCGAATAAGCTAAAATTCTAAAAATCCAAAACCAAACCGAAGTTATTCAAAACCGAATAATCAATTCAATTTATTCAGTTTGTTCGGTTGAAATATTTCTATTATTTAATGGATTGGATCCAATATTGTGATCGTGACTAAATTATATTAAAAATTATTTTTGATAAGACACATTTGTTGTATTTCGATGTGGCGTCTAAGTTGGACTACTTGTTAAATTGTCAAAAATCCAACTTCAAAACATATACATATAATTGTTGTTTCCAAATATACACTTTTTTTAATCACCAAATATACTTAAAACTGAAAGTATTTACATAATTGTATAGATCTTATTCAGATTTTGGACCGAAACTGAAACCTAAAACCAAACAAAAATTTTTAGTATTTTCAAAACAGAAACCGAACCGAATCTTTTGTTCGGTTCGGTCATAATGCTCACCCCTAAATCAAACTTATCCCAAACCATTCAGTCAAATACCAATCACAAAACTATAACCCAATCAAGATGAGTATTTGAATAAAGAGTCGACGACTATATCAGTAGAAATAATTATAATCATAGGAATTTTAAATATAGATGCTTTCTTTCTTAACAAAGTCTACGATGCTCACAATTCAATATCTACAGCATACCCATTCAAAGAGTAGTTTCCATGCTTTAAAGAATGGAGAGACATTATCTATATGAAGATCAACTGAACTACTAACAATTTGTTCTTTTGGTCAGACTTTAAGATCCATGCAACCGGAGGTACACAATTGAAGATGAATAATAAATGACCCGCACATCAGAAAATTAACGAAGACTGGTTATTACAACACATACTTGTTAAGAATAGGAAGCCCAAGAAAATGCTATCATCCTACAATTGAATGTTTATAGTACATCCACCAGTCCCCAATTGGGATATTAGGATTTCTCGTGAAAACTACATCATCTTTACCAATTCCACTTACTTACCCACTTCTTACAACGATGATCTCTTCCACCCACATACGTCTCTACTTTCAAATACTACAACAAAATTGATATAACAAAAAAAATGTCCTCAAGCTGTCCTAATGTTTATGTGAATGCCTCCGTTTGTTTCTAAATTGGCCATCACCTTTCTCTCTGTTTCTTCTGTCGATGATCCTGAAAGCAGAAGAGAGGACACCGATGGCTGCCATGGCATAGAATGACTTGTATGGTGCCAAGGCAAGAGCAGAGAGGAAAGAGTAGTATCCAGAGAGGACATACACCATGCTTACACCGACATTCCAGCCAGAGTATGAAAAAATTGAGAGTGCATTGGTGTTTGGTCCTGGACCACAAAGACCGTGGAGGATAACACCGACACTGAGTGCAGAATCTATGAACCAAGGGAAGCTCTGACCCATCGAAATTCTCTGAGAAGGAGTGAAGATAAGAAAATTAAGGCATCTGATTTTATACTGCATCTATATTTGGAAATATGCATTGTGTTCTTTACCCCCATAAGTGCTACATGTGTGCATTTGCATGCATATAAACATGCAGATTATTTGGCACTGCCACCACCTTTAGCTTGAAATTAAAGTCTCGAATGTAAGTTAATTTAGGGCCAAGATATTGACAGTAGAGTGTTCACATATTTGGAAATACTTCCAAAAACTCAAAAAGTTGTTTATGGTAAAGATATGGAAATAGTACCAAAATTCAATAGCAATAAGGATATTTTCCAATTAAGAAGTTCTCTACTGCATACGACATTCAATACTGTTTAAAAGAAAATGAAATCCACTGACACAAGCTGCTAATGCAGGTTTGACAAGGGTCAATGAATACTTTTCGTGAGATTTCTTTCCACGATAACCATCATTCTTAATAGCATCATGAGAACAAAATGTATATTCCTTTCAGAAAATTGCTAAAACTGCATTGAGGATAAGAGTTGTGGTCCAGTGGAATCTAATTAATTTTGAATTTTGCTCCAAGCCTCATTTTGATCAAATCCGCAACATTTTACATATTGAAATGAACGCACCTGTAACCATGCAACGAGAGACGGAAGGAACATGAGTGTTGCAAGAAGGTGTAACATTAGAACGCCATGCTGGTAGTTGAATATTTCCAATTGACTCTCGCCAAAGCCTTTTGTAGAGTTTGGGCTGCCAGAATTGCTCTCATCTAGAGGCAGAAGTGGTTCGAATGCAACAGTAGCTCTAGATTTGTATGGAAAAGACGAATTGCCCTTGGTTCTGGAATCAAATGACTCATTTCTCTGAGCATGACTGCGAAACGAAGCCGCCAAAAAACTGTCACAAAGACCCGGACTAGCTCTTAGAATCACCCCTCAACTATATTAGCATATTAAGTCGTAATGTAGTTGACAGGAGACCAAATTAAATGGTGTTAAGAGTAATGAAGCATCAGATGTCTTGTCATTTCCTATACATAATTTTTCCTGATCCTAGTATAAAGTTAAAAATATTCAAATGCTCTATTTCCCAACTAACAAAACCCATGTTCTACAAAATCTCATTTTAATATCATTTCTAAGAAAATAGCATATCAAACAACTCCATGACAATGTATTTTTATTTTTAAATGCCCCCCTCCTAGCTGCGAAATGAATTTGGCCTTACATAAACAACAGTTTTTTAAGACTCCCCCAATCAATTTATATTTTATAATGAAAAGAAAATTACCGACATACATACTTAAAACACTTAAACAACAGTTTTAGTATGGAAGAAAATCGGGAAATTGTCTACCAAACAAAATGTATAGGTCACATTATTTGGCCTTACATAATAATCACATGAAATATACATTTCTTGATTTGAACATATACTGCAACGAGGTGCAGAATCTGACCAAGGAAATTCCTAATTGTTGAAGGAAACAAAGGAGGAAGTAGAGAGACTTCTTGGAGACGTAAAATAAGGCTGGTCAAGACATGACAACCACTTCTAGATTAGGAAGAGCTCAAAATGAATATTGCTTGGGTGGTTTCTTGCACCTTATGGAGTCTGCTACCTTTTCTAGTTCCACAAGTTTGGAAGCACATATTTGGGCAGCTTCCCTAAATCACTAGTGCCCCCCTTTATTAATGTTTTCTGAGATGATGTGTACTTGGCCCAATAATTTTCTTCATTGTTGGTCTAGTTAGTCCATATCAATTAGTCCTTTTTGATATATTCTTTTTCTCTCCTATTGCTTCCTTTTAAATTTCAAACTAAATTGTTTACATAGGAAAATAGATCTTTTCACATTAAAAACATACATAAGAGACTTTTTACAATATCAGTAGTTATTTGTTGTCTCTTAACTGCTAAGAAAATGTTGGAAATATCAATATTTGGAAGAAGACATGGAAGAGAATTTACTTCCGAGGAAATGACCAAGTGGTAGTGGTTATATAGGATTCATGATAAAGGTTTGAGGACCTAGTGATCTATCGTTAGCTGCATAGTGAAGGAAAAAAAAATTTGATATAAGAATCGATACTTGAGGACTTATTGATTAGAATGATGATTATAGTGACGTCGTATTATGAATTTCTTGTTTGGTGGATTTAAAATTTTGAGGATAGAAATCTTTAGTGATGGGTGGAATGTAAACCCCTGCCACAAAATGTTTTAATATATTCAAAAATATAAGTACGTAATTTAAAACCTAAGTGAATAAATAAAGTAAATAAACCAACGGAGAAATCCAATTTTGTAATAAAAAAATAATGATAAATTATTGTGTGCTAGTGATATTAGATAAGCTAGGGTAAGTGTGATTTTCTTAAGAGTTTATGGAAGTTAAGCTCGTAGGTTAAGAATGACCGACTAAGATAACTTAGTTTTATTGGAAATAATGGTAAGAAAGTGGACTAAAGGATTTCAGTGTTGATAACCTAGTTGATGACTTTGCACCCAGGATAGAACAAGGTGATAGTGACTGTCATGGCTACAGATCCAAAAAATTGTATCTTACATTGAGGGTTTTAGAATTGAACCTTACTAGGGTTTTGATGGCTAAGCATGGATGAGCTATACACATATATTCAAGGAATCACATATGGTTTTAAAGTATAGCCCGATATGTTAATGAAAAGATGAGTTTAAAGGATCAAATAATAAAGTATACAAAGTTGAGGTTGTGATTGGAGTAATCTTCGATGAAACTAGGCCATAAAATTTATAAGGACGCTAGTAATAAAAGTAAATGAAAGGTAACAAGATCAATATATTTGAGATTGAGAGGACATAGCAACCCATAGATTAGTAACAATTGGGCAATGAGAATCTCGAGAAAAAGAACTTGGAGACACGTCAATAATGACAAGTTATATGATCATGTCCTTCGAGGTTAAGCTGTAGGAGATTATTGTGTTTTAATAAGAATTTAAAAAATTAGATGAGGGGATCCCGTGAAATGACGATCAATGACTATGGTTATGGGATATGGAAGTTCAGGATGAGAATTTATGACCCAAGAAATATGAGTTAATCGAGGTTATAATAATTTTAAAATTTTCAATTGTTTAGATAGTGTTCCTATAACTGTGGTCAATACTTACTGAGTCGGTCGAATACGGATTCACGCTGGTTTGTCTGGACATTGTCGGTGTGCCTTTTAAGGTTTGGACAACACCGTTTTGTTGGAAAAGTTGAACGAGCTTTATTGATACCGCGCAAAGCAGAGATTTACGCACGTGGAGAAGCTATTCCTGTATCGTTTATTTCACAGGGCAGGTGCTTACATGTATCATGTGTATGGCATGATCTTCTGGAGGCAACATTCTTGTGGGAAATTGGGTTTGGCACTAGCGATAGCTGCCAAGTCGTTGGTCCTCCCTTCTGGATCGGTGAAAAATGAGTCTGCATGATCCTTGTGACAGATCTTTCGATATTTGCGGAGGCCTCTTCATTTGGCTTGTTGCAAGAGCTCTACTGGTCGACCAGTGTGTTGATATTTATGCCTATCAAGTTAACGTCGGATTACGTCAACACCTCTGTAGAGTAGAGACAATGGTCGTAGTGGTGGTCGTGGTCAACCACAAAAGTATAACTATTGTGGAATGTTCGGTCACATCAAAGACTACTTTTTGGACAAGTGAGGTAAACCAGAATATGCACATCAAGTGCATGATGAAAATATGCAGTCTCAGGTCACCACTTCTCATAGATATAATACTTCTGGATTCAATCAAACTTCAACGTCTGATACCTCATCTCCATTTGAACAGATCTTCCAGAGATTATAATTCCAGTTTCAATCAGACTTCAACGTCTGATATCTCATCTCCATTTGAACAGATCCTTCAGTTGAACACGCTTGCTAATACCATCTCCCAACCTACTGCAACCATGACACGTATAGATAATCATGCTTTTGTGGCAACCCAGTCACCATTCACTACTTGGGTTATCGACTCAGGAGAAAGTTCCATATGCCTGGTATAAACTCTCTCCTCTCCAAACTATACTTGGTATCATAGCATATTTTTTCATCGGTTTTTTGTCTGTTTTTCATGATTCGTCGTTCTTCGTTCATGGTCGTTCGTGATTTTATGAGATCTATGATTTCTACATATCTCCATTGGTTGTTTGTTGTTAGTTGTGGTTCGTTGTAAGATCTAGGATTCCAAAGATCTCGTATTTCTGTTGTATCTTCAAGTATGGTGGGGACCGAATATTCTGACGAGGTTAATAGTGTTGGTGGTGGTAACGGGGATGGTCCTTCTTTTAATGTTATTCATAATGATGAATTGATAAAATCAATTACAACAGTGAAACTCAATGGTATGAACTACCTTGTTTGGTCCAGTTTATCAAAGTAGTGTTGAGGACGAATAAGAAGTCAAAAGTTTTTAACGGAAGAACCCCCCGCCTGAAACATTTGCTGAGTATGATGATTAGATGAGTGTTGATGCATATATTATATCGTAGTTGTGGCATAGTATAGAGCCGCACATCGCCTCTAATGTTCAGTGGTGTGAGTTCTCCAACATCGCTGGCATATTCGCAGAAGCGGAATGTGACATGTATCTATGAGATGTACGAGTTATATTTAATACAAAGCAAAATGGAAAGCATGTGAATGAATATCTGACTTCAAAGAAGGTTTTGTGGGAGGAACTGCTATAATATTATCATGTTACTACTGATTTGAAGGATGCTCGGCGACATAATGAAGAGTCTTATGTTTTACTTATCCTAGCTGGCTTGAATCATGCGCTCGAACCTTATAAGGCTCAGATCCTTGCTGGAGAGTAGTAACCAATACTTTCTTCCGTATTAATTGTTCCTTTCTAGGACAGAGTTTTGTGGTGCCGAGTAATAACTTTTCTGCCCTAGTTACTAGTGTTGTTGGTCGTAGTGGTGGATGTGGTGGTGGTGGTGGTCGTAATGGTAGAGATGGTGGTCGTAGTTTTGGTCGAGGAGGTGGTCGTGGTGGTCGTGGTCAACCACGAAAGTGTAGCTATTGTGGAATGCTCGTCACATCGAAGATTGCCGTTGGGACAAGTGGGATAAACTAAAATATGCACATCAAGTGCATGATGAAAATATGCAGTCCCGGAATAGTCACCCCTTCTGCTCCTAGAGATGATACTTCCGATTTCAATCAGATTCCAACAACTGATACCTCATCCCTATTTGAACAGATCTTACAGAAGTTGAACATGCTTGCTAGTACACCACCTCCCAACCTACTGCAATCATAGCACATATATGTAATTCTGCTTTTGTGGCAACCCAGTCACCATCCATCTCTTAGATCAACTCAGGAGCATGTTATCACATGTCTGGTAGAAACTCTCCTCTCCAAACTTCACTACCTCCTCGTTGGTAGAGTAGGAATCTTCCACTGTGGTCGCCATCTTTGTTTCGCTCGGAAAAGTAAAAGCGTTAATTTACCGAACTTTCGCTCTCGATGGAACTTTTTCGTAAAAGATTCTTCTCGTATTACAATTGCTAGTATGTAGATACAAGCGTTAAAGAATACTTTTAGAGCTTTTGTGAGTTCTTGGGAGAACGTGGCGCTAGAGATCTCGCTCGACAAGTACTACGGCACCTTCGCTCCATTAAATGTCAGACGTCGGCTTGTGCTTCAGTAACACTAACTTTGTTGTTCTACGTAGATGTGACGAATCAGAAATTCTACTTTTGGGGGGACCTCGGTTTCTCCGGTCGTAGCTCTGCTAGGGGTCTATGGACGTAGCAGATCCTATGAGGGAGCCTTGAAGGTCAAGTATTTTGGAAGAAAAATTGGCAGAGGGGGGAGGGGGGGAGTATTATGTGTTTGTCCACAAGAAGATCCTAGAAGCTCTCGATATTGTGAATTTGCCGACCTTTGCAACCTTCGAGGTTGCTCTCTCTTTATAGGCCATGAAAAGGAAACTGTCTTCCTCCGGGCCTGCACGACCCATTCGATCCAAATGCTTTACTTGATTGTCAATGGCAGTAAACCCGCATACTAACTGCTACCTCGGGGCTCGAGGAATCTTCTCGCGGTGATTTGCCATGTTGGGGTCTTAACCAATTGGATGATTTTGTCAAGATGTATTATGCCAGTCGCATATTATGTCAACGATTAGCCAACTGTATGGTGTAAATCTGTCCTTTGCATGAGGCAGCTCTCTACGGGCTCCTCTAGGTCTAGGATTTTCTTAGTCCTTTAGGCAATTTAACTTTTGTGCTTTACGCAAAAAAATCCTGACATGTAATCTGGGCCACGTGACTTTTGTTGAAGTGACCATTTAGAAGGATTGTGTCTGGCATTTATTGCAACTGTAATGGCAGGATCAAATGGCCTCTTTTGATTGGATAAGCACCACTAGAACATTAAATGTCTTCTGCTAACGAATTAGCCCACGCGGCCTTCTAACTCCTCATCTGGAGTGATCTTGTCCTGTATAAAGGAATATTCTTTCTGACTTCAAATCTGTTGTGACCATCAAGGAGGTCAGCGGAAAAGGTGATCGCAGGTACTATTTTAGTAGCTTCATCAGCAGTGGAGGACGAGATTATTTCCGAGGAGTACCCTTGATCAGTGGTAAGGACCTCCTTTGGATCCGATATCATTATTTAGTAGCTGATTATCAGATCTAGTTATCTTTTTGCTTTCATTCTATTTCAGTACTTGTATTAGTGGGTTTGTCCCTGTGAAATTCTTTTAGGGTTGTATTATGTCACATTTTCAGACTTATTTTCTTTCTGCACACTAGTAAATTTGATTTCTCTATGTGCTTCATTATTCATAACTGTCGATGAGATTAGTTTTACTACTTGTGATTAGATGTATAGATTGTTGTTGTATCATACAGCTTAGGTGCGTTCCAACAGGTCCATTAGATTGGGATGTACATCGGAGTTGTACTCGCTGACCATTGCTACTGTAGCGCCCCGCTCCGCGTAGGCGCTATGTACAAGTGATATCGCCTTGCTTGCTCAAACGGAGGTCTTCTCGGAGAGTTCCCGACCGATTAATCAAAGTGATTGGGCAGAACTGCATTCTCTGATTCTTGCACGACTTAATAATGAATCTGAGTTTTTGAATGCTTGTTTGCTTAAGAAGATTGTTTCATAAGAAGAATGATAGAACCGACTCAGCATGCTAATAAGAGAACTCGCATAGCTTGTCATTGAAACGAATCTGCTGCCTAACTAGAGAATATATGTATGCTTGTCTGAAATGAGATAGAACCATTGCAATGCTAAAGAGTATAAGAATGTTGCATGCTTAGAAACACCGACACAGCTATCGAACGAACCTTTGATATGCTAAGAATGATAAGTAAATAGATCGCTTGAATATGTCCCTTTGAATATGCTAAGAATGAGATAGTTATTGCATGTTAGATATGAAATCAATCGTGCTTGCCATATTATGTTTCGTTTGTCTGCTTGCTATATCGAACTGCTAAGTGAAAATGTGTGAGTGCAGTGACTAATAGTACGTCCTGAGGATACGGCCTGCAAGGGTCTAGTGGGGTGTGCTATTAAATATGAGAATTGTGTGCTTCGTCTGAGAAAGATATGCTTCGTTTGATAAGATGTGTTTTGCTAAGACCGCATATGTTTTGCTTGATCATTGTTTTGCTTGAATTGTGTGTTTATGTCATTGCATTTGGTCTCGGACAACTTGTGCACAAGGTCTTGTCTCTCGAACGGTTCCTGGGGCACTGGAAATCGCTCGGTCCGGAAGAGATTTTTGGATCGCCCTGAGGTGTACGGCTCGCAAGAGTCTAGTGGGGCGATATGTCTATTAGTGTTGTGTGGAACCCATGATGTCACAGCTGCTTGCACTCGGGTGTGTTGGTGAAGAGCTGAACCATGAGTCACAGCTGCCGACACCCATGCGTGCTAGTGAAGAGCTGAACCTTGGGCAACTGCTGCTAATCATGGGGCAACCCATGGACCGTCATATAGATAGGGCGCATGCTAGGTTTACCTTCTTGCATACCTATCGATTGATGACACCAAATGATTGATTCATAAGTTTGTTCATAATGTGCATATTGTGACTAACTTGTGTGTCTGCTGCAGGGATAACCGTTCGGCTATGGGGTAAGAAATATGAGTTTATACATAAGCCTGCTTGTTCATTTTGTCTGTATCGTAGAGATTATCTGTTAAGTGCTTCATGCATTGCATCGGTCAGACAATGACTATTAGTGCAGAGCTGAACCTCGGTCACAGCTGCTAATAGTATCAGAATGTGAGTCATTGGATAGCTGGAGTACCGCTGCCAATCCTGAGTTACTCGGGGACCGAAATCATATAGATGTGTTGCCTCAAATTCTTGAATGAATGATAGTTCACTTGATATGTTGCCTTGATTCGATATGATCAGTCTGCTAGATAAACTTTGCCCCAAAAGAGATAGATTGTGATGCACAATACATGATGCGCACTGCACGATAGAGCACTGTCCCGATCGTATGCTTATTGTTCGAATATGCAAAACTGTTTCAAAGTTATGTTTTCAAAAGATGTAATCTGACTATAGTTCTGAACTGCATGAAATGAACTTAGATAAAAGTAGCAAGATCACTAGTAATGCAATATTTTGCCACATGATTACTTAGTGTGGGTTTCAGGGGGTGTAGCTTCTATTTAGTTGTTTATCTCACCAGTACTTGTATAAAGTGCTGACCCACCAACAGTTTGCTTGTTCTCAGGTGCCTGTTCGTCCGAGGAAGCAATAGCCGTGCCTCATCCCAAGGAACCGAAAATCTGGAGTCGATGCCTGGAGCCGCATCGAGTTATGCCTGCTTTGAGCTGCTTTTGTATAGAGGGACATAATGTATGGAACGGTGTCATTGTAATCGAGAGATAGAGTGCTTGAGCGAATTGTAACCTCGGCCATGCGCCGCTTGTAACACTTGTGTATATCAATAAAAGAGCTTGTTTTTCATGCGCCATTGTGTTCTTCACTTTTCTGTAATGTTATGTGCCGCTGCTTCAGTATTGAATAGCTTACTTGCCCTTGTATCAAAGCTTTGGCCTTATGCAAGCGCACTTTAGGCTTGCACGGCATCACGTTCGTGCGAGGACGATCGGTTCCGTAGGGATCAAAGCGAGGACAAACGGTCCTGCGGGACCGGGGCGTGACAGCTACGCGGTTCGGTTTCGTACCTTTGGAACTGGGGTGTGACAGCGTCTTTTTGCAAGGAACATTTTCGCGAGGGTAAACTGTATGGTTGTTTAGCTCAAGTATGAGAAGTATGAGCTTTCCCGGGTAGCTATTATCCTCCTCCGTGACAGAGGTTTTACAAGGTGTCCCTTAATTTTAGGAATCTACAGTATCGACCAATATTGCAAACTATATCTTATACATTATATGTTGTTTCTCGATAGTTTTAAATGGAAGAATATTCAACATTCATAAATCGTTTACCCACAAAAAATATTATAGCTTTTTACTAGTCTTTATACATAATACAACCACAATAAATATTTTTTAAAGGGCTAATCAGGGTTCGCAGTATGGATATCGGAATCAGTATCAGACCCTTATGAGTGTTGAGATTGACGATATAGGTAGTGTCAGCATTTTCGGATCGGAGTGTCAGATTTTTTGGTATCGAAAAGCAAACAATTATTAATAAATTATTAAAATTTTAGAAAAAATATTATATATAGTGAAGTTTGGAGATGGCGAGAAGAGGAGAGTACGTGGATAACCAAGAAAGACACTTCAGAGATCGAGGAGCCAACTTGTCTCGATTAGGTTTCAAGTTGTGAACAAAAGCGACACACCCAAACACTCGAGGTAAGAAAAAAAGAGTGACATATGTATGTAACATGAAAAATAAAACTTTATTATTTAATACAGATGATGATATTCGATTAATTAGATAACATGCAGTAACAACGACATCTGTCTAATACTGTTTAGGGACATGCATATTGAACATGAGAGTTCGAGTAACATCTAAAATGTGTCGATGTTTACGTTTGGCTATGCAATTTTGTTGAGAGGGGTGGACAATTGATGTGATGAATCATGTCACGATCAATACAGAAACTGTTCACAGAAGATTGAATATACTCCAAAGCATTATCAGAACACAAAATTTTAATGCGTTTATCAAACTTACAGTCTTCATTATAAATGTCGGATAACACATTTGGAAACTCATATCTTTTTTTCATTAAATAACACCAGTAGTCTGACGTTGAAACTCATATCTTTCTTTCTGTTCACAGAAGGTTGTGAGGTGGTACTAGCAAGCACGTTCAGCTTCTGGAGGATCTGTTCAAATGGAGATAAGATATCGGATTTTGAAGTCTGATTGAAACCGAAAATATCATCTCCAGGAGCAAAAGTGGTGACCGGGGACTGCATATTTTCATCATGGACTTGATGTTCATATTCTGGTTCACCCTACTTGTCCCAACAATAATCTTTGATATAACTCAGTATTCCACAATAGTTACACTTTCGTGGTTGACCACGGCTACTACCACCACGGCCACCCCCACGACCATTGTCTCCACCATCACGACCTCCTCCTCGACCAAAATAAAGACCACCATCTCTACCACCATGTCCACCACCACGACCAACAGCACTAGCAAATAGGACATAAGAGTCATTACTCGACACCATATAACTGTCCTAGAAAGGAACGATTGAGACGGAAGAAAGTATCTGCCACCGTAGGTAACTGCTCTCCAACAAGAATCTGCGTCTTATAAGGTTCGAACGCATGATACATGCCAACTAGGCCGGCTAGGATAGTGAAACATAAAACTCTTCCTTTTGTCGCTGAACTTCCTTCAAATTAGTAGTAACAGAATAATATTATAGTAGTTCCTCCTACAAAGCCTTCTTTAAAGCTAGATATTCATTCACAGGCTTCCCATGTTGCTTTGTATTAAACAATAACTCGTACAACTCATAGATAAAGACCACGTTCTGCTTTTGCAAATATGATTCTTCCAGAGATGTCCAAAATGGTTTGGAGGATTCACACCATTGAGCATTAGCAGCGATGTGCGGCTCCATACTATGCAACAACCACGACATAATGTATATATCGGCACTCATCCAATCCTCATACTCAACGAACGTTTTAGGCGGGGTTCTTCTGTCAAAAACTTCAACTTCTTCTTCACCCTCAACACCACTTTGATAGACTTGGACCAGGCAAGGTAGTTCGTACCATTGAGTTTCATCGCAATAATCGATTTTTTCAATTCATCATTATGAATAACAGTAAAAGAAGAACTACCTCCGCTATCACCACCAACACAATTAACCTTGGTAGAAAATTCGGTCCCCACCACACTTGCAGATACAACAGAAAGATAAGATCTCTGGAATCCTAGATCTCACAACGAACCATAACCAACGACGAACAACTAACGGAGATTTGTAGAAACCTTAGATCTCATAAACGAACTGCGAACAATGAACGACGAACGGCGAATCATGAAAAGTAGACGAAAAACAGTTTGATCGACCAAGTCGTGGATGAAATTTACAGTACCTTCAAAGGATGCTCTGATACTAAGTAAAATATGGAGATGGAGATGAGAGGAGAAAAGTAGGAGAAGAGAGAATATGAGAAAGGAGATTGCAATGGCATAAAATCCTAGGTTGCATCTCATGTCTATTTATATTGATATGCAATACACCTACAATTACTATTATACCCTCATAAGATAAATAACAAAATAACTCTAACATATACATTTAGGTATCATTTTATGTATTTTAAGTATTTTTTTTAGTAGTTTTGAAATTGAATGAAATAGTAGTCACCCTTACTGATTGGTTTACTTGGGATAGATAAGTTTTCTTCTTTTACAACCTTACCATACTTTTACACCCTTATTGATTAGTCTTTTTCGTTCAATTTTCTTTGCTGAATTGATTGAAAAGAGACCCCTAATGTTCGTAACAAAAGAATCAATATTGGATTGGGAGTCTGGGACATGCCAAACTGTATCGGTATTTGTCGTATCAGATCGGTATCGGCCTATACATGGGATAATATTAATATGGATGAATATTCTGAATATTCAACAAATGTTAATGGTTACATACATTGTCGATCTGTAGCACAACCAAATAAAAATCATTGTGTTTATTGTGTAGACAATATTTTTCCATACTTCGTTCATTTTTTCTTTACAAAGGAGACCCCCAACATTGGTATTGACCGGTATCCACCTGGTATCAGTATTTGACGGTATCAGATTGAGACATGTCAAAACCAATACGATACGGCCGATACATATAAGTATCATGTCGACCAATATGTATCGGTATTGTATCGGCCGATACATATCGGTAACGTCTGTTACTATGAAATATACCTTCAATACTTCTAGAAGATAAAAAAAATAACCAAATTTATTTTGAGGATTTTGATTTACTTTTAAATTTTGTTTTATTTTTCTCGCTTCCTTCTTACTCCTTAAAATAACTTTTGTAATTACCAACAAATTGAAAATGGGATCTTTCCTTTTTTCCACTATCAAGAGTACTGCATTTTGAGGGAAGGGTTAGCAAAAGAAACTAGAGTGGGAGAATGGATCCTGATGCCAAACAATACGTATAAATCAACAGTAGAAGCTTCTGCCTCGAAGACGAATTAGAAAAGTATGACAAGTTTCACAAGAGATTGAGCAATTGATTTATCATTTCACCAGAATATTAATCATAAAACTGGTAGTGTAAACAGGTGATCATGGCTTACGGCAGCAGATTCTACCTCTCGCTTCATGCTGGCATCACTGTGTTGCAGCGTAGGAGTATGCTAGTGATGAGTTGTATGATGAGTTTCAGAAGAGATTGAGTTGTATGATGAGTTTCAGAAGAGATTGTGATGTTGATGGATCTATCATTTGCAAACAGGTGATCGAAGGTTACAGTAACAGCATCCACCTCTTGCTTCTCGCCGCCATAACCTCCGTTGCAGCATCAGAGTATGCTCGTGCAATTGGAGGAAAAGAGGATTTTGAGAAAATATAAAGAGAAATTTTGACTTCCCCCATTTTATTTACCATATTTAAGTATGCACCCCATAGTTTTTTCATAATGTACAAGACTCTCCACTTTTGACGGAATTCGTCCATTCATGACGGTAAATCGATTTGACCAAAAAATTTGACAAAAATGTTCCTCCCCTATTTTCTTCTTCATATTCCCGCTCACCCCCTCCTCCTCCCCTCGCGGTCAGCCCACAGCCGCCGCTCGCCCCCACTCCCCGCCATCGTCACCGCCCCCTCCCCGCTCCCCACCCCCGCTCCGCAACAACATCAACAACAGTAGCCGCTCTCCGCCGTTCGCCGTGCACGCCGCCGCTCGCAGCGCTCGCCGCTGCTGATGTTGCTGCTGCGGGGGTGGGGGGGGGGGGGGGGGGGGGTAGGAGGCGGTGGCAGAGAGGGGAGGGTGGAGCGAGCGGCGGTGGCGGGGAAGGGGGAGCGGTGGAGGGGAGCGGCGGCAGCAACTGCTTGTCCGCAGGGGGGGGAGGGGGGAAACATTTTGGTCAAAAAAAATTTGGTCAAAGCAGTTGACCGTCAATTCCAGACGAATTCCGTCAAAAGTGGGGGATCTTGTACATTATGAAAAACTGTGGGATATACTCTTAAATATGGTAAATAAAGTGGGGAGTAAGTCAAAATTTCTCAAATATAAATGAAAGATAACATATATGAAAGAAGAGGAGGAGCACACGTATTATCCCAATATCGGATGTTTCATATGTATGCCAATTTGGACAGAGGAGTAACTTAATAATCAAGTATTTGACTGGCTTCAGAACCTATAACAAAAGATTGACCTTATAGCAATATACCATAAATTGGTGGAACCAGTACAGCTTTTCCCTAAAGCTAATAATTGCAACACTGTTCTGATCCATTATGAGATGCTCATTCATTTATGTTTACAGACCCCGCATTTTCCATACGTAACTGTAAAAAGATGAACTCAAAGTATGTACAAGGCTACATACCAAAGTACTTGCCATTCTACTATTGCAACTAATAATCATCTTCATGTTCTACGAGTATTTGCAAAAGAAACTCAAATACACTGTCAAGAATAACCAGTAGTATGTATAGTTGATAAAGAAGTGATATCACTCATAGACATTATCTAAAGAGTTCATAAAAAAAGGATGCGCAAAATAGAAACAGATAATATTAGAGAAGTGTGACCAGTAGATTACCAGAAACTGCTAAGTTATAGAAATACTATTATGAACTGTCATAGGCATACAAGGCTGATAATATAATTGAAAATTTTAACATAAGAAATTGGTTGTTGAAAATCCTCTAAAGCATACCTGCAGAGAGCGGTGTGACAATTGTAAGCATGAAACAGAAGAAGCACAACCAGGCCTAGGGCTGGATGAACAAAGCAGACTAAAGGCATTGTAATAAATGCTACAACCACACGTGGATTTGCCCTGAGGATCTGCACAATCTGTCCCTTAATGTTATGAGAAAAAACTGATTTACCAATTAGAAAAACATATTTTACATACACGACAACAAGCTTTAGTAATTATGCATGACTAAATCATACTCAGATTAACGAAAACAACAGAATAACCTACTATTTTGTTACACAAGATTATACCTTTAATGAGTAGAATATGGATGAGAAATCAAGTATCTGATGAAGAATCATGATAAAGAAGTTTCCTTCCAATGCTAGCCATCTGTGAAAATTCCAAGTATATGAAACATGAGGACTCAAGCAAGGGAAACTTTTTAGCACACAAGGATAGAAGAGGATTTAGTTGTAGTTTTTTTTTTTAAAGGTGACAGAGGAGACTTTTGAAACTTTTTTTTTGGTTGTAATAATTTGGATTGTAATTTTGCTTACTGAGAACTATTAGTTATTTTTCATGTCTTGTTGTATGAACTTCTGAACAAATGGTTTTTCAATATAATAGTTTGCAGTATTGGCCGATACCGATACGGTTTGGCATGTCCCAATCCGATATGGATCCTTTCGATACCGACATTGGGGGTCTCTTTTTAGTCAATTCGGCAAAGGAAATTGAACAAAAAAGACCAATCAACAAGGGGGTAAAAGCATAATAACGTTGTAAAAGCATGTAGAAGAAAACTTTGTTTATCCCAGGTAAACCAATCGGTAAGGGTGACAACTATTTCATTCAATTTCAAAACTACTAAGAAATTACACAAAAACACAAAAAATACTTAAAATTATACCTAAATGTATATAATATTTTTTCTAAAATTTTAATAATTTATTAATAATTATCTGCTTTCCAATACTAAAAAAATCAGATACTCCGATCCGAAACCACCAATATTGCTGTTATTGCCGATCCCAATACTGATAGGAAAGGTCCGATACTGATTCCGATACCGATAGTGCGAACCCTGTTCAATATAGTAGCGGCTTCAGTGCTTGCATGGCCCTGGTGATCCAGGTTAAGAATTTAGCCATCTATCTGAAAACATATTCTGAGACTACTTCCTTCCAAGATTATAAGAATAATGACTTGATCAAGATAGTAGAATTGCTAACAGTAATTAAGTTGGAACTTAAATCAAGACTAAGAATGTCTTCGGATTATATTTTGCAATTCTACTATCTTACTCGTATCAATAAAAGTAAAAGAGAATTTCTAACAGTAATAAAGTTTTGCAATTCTATTATCTCGATCAAGTTGTCATCTGCCTCCCTCCATGTCAATCATGTAGTTACTTGAAGGTCTAGAAGCTACAAAAAACCAACTCAGGTAACTCCTCATCTTCCAAAAGACCAATCTTTATCCTAATGCCAACCACTAATCTGCACTCTCAACCTGCAGCCTTTGAGAACCTGCCTGCAACCTTCACCAACCGCCTGCGGTCATTACTGCGGCAACCAGCTGTCATTGTGCAAATGTAGACCAGCTTCCACCATCAATATGCAGTCCTCATTGAGCTACTTCCATTTTGACTTGCTGACTAGCAACTCACAGACATCCAAGACCCACGGAATCGTTGTTAGGTGGTGGTTGTTCAGTTCTGCTGCAAATAGAATCACTTATCGTAGATCAAAGTTCCACAAGTTGCTTGAGTGTATGGTTTGGTGAAAAACCTAAGGTCCGGTACTATATTTCAGTCCTCTTGATGGTGTTTTTGCACCTGGGATATCCAACTCGTACATTTTTTCATTACCTTCCCACTTGAAGTGCTATTTTGAACCCATCATCATCCTGTCCTCGAGTTTGAGATATCCTTTCTATTACACAAATACCTCTTCCTTATGATGGATACCAGCTTCAACTTTCACATTTATTCTCCCAAGTCTACCAGTTCAGCTCCCCTATAGTAAGGCTAGATGTCAATTCTGGCTGTGGTTCCAGTATTGGTTCAATTTCAATTCGTGCCTTCTCGTACTAATTGATTTCCACAGTCTGATTCATCTTTGTCACCGTCTTCTTGTAAGCATACACCACAAATTCATACCCGTACTCAAACTTATGGACTCTTGATCAATGCATGTCCTAACCTTGCTCGAAAGAAGAAACACCGGTAGCAATGAACCTCTACCATACCCACTACTGCTTCCCAGAAATCCAGAGGGTGATACTGTTGCCTCCAATTTGCCATGCCTTCCATATCATCATCATGTATGTCTTGGTCATCCTGGATTCTTGATTAAGGTGTTTCTAGCCACATGACTGCTGATACATCTTTCTTCCCATCACCATGAATAAATCTTCCTTTACAGTTGCACTGCCGATGGATTTCCACCCCATTTTCCAAAGAGGGCCCTTGCAGTTCCATCAACTCCTGAAGAGGACACCTTCATTTCCGCTTCTGACCAAATTCGACTTTTTGCACACCATATGTCTTGCATGTTCCTAAAGTTGCCCTGAAAATATTTCCAGTCAATCAGTGTATTGACTATGGGATTGCCGTTCCTTTCACTCTTAGGCTTATGTATCATAGAGATTAATACAATCCCTATAGCAAATTGTATCATCTTACCCCGTCGTCTAGACTCTTTATAGTAGGAAACCTAAAGGGTGCTCCTTGGTTTTATGAGCTTAAAGTGCATGTTCAAAAGGTTTTAATTGTATCATCTTACCTCGTCGTCTAGACTCTTTATTTGTTTACGCTGGTCATGGAATATTTCTCATGTCTCTTGGAAGCTGCGGTGCTGAGGAAACAGATTATTCCGCTTCACAGGAAGGTGACGCCACACGTGTCGCATCTGATCTATGCCGATGATCTATTGGTTTTCTTGAAACCGACAAGGGGGTATGACTCAGCTGGCTTCAATCATTAGAGATATTCGGTTTATACCCGGGTATGCACATGAATCGGGACAAGAGCAAGGCTTATTTTACTAAGCACTGCCATAATAAGGAGGAATTTGCATCACTTCTGGATGTGGAGCGGGATGAGCTTCCGGTTAGATACTTGGGGATCCCACTATCAGTCAACTATGTCAGAGATATGGATTGTCAGAGCCAAGTTGAGTATACACAGAGACGGATAGAGGAGTGGTACGTCCAAAACCTATCTTTTGGAGGACGGATTGAGGTGGTTCGTGCAGTCATCACGGCGATTGTCCGCTTTTGGTTACAGGCTATACTGATTCCGATCTCTATGATTAATACGATCGAAAAAATTTGTGCCAACTTTGTTTGGAGAGGAAGGATACATGCTACAGGATAGAACACCCTATGTCGACCGCATAAAGAAGGAGTAGGTCTGCAGCCTTTACGTCTGCCCCGTGATGTGACTGGGTTGAAGCTTACTTGGAAGTTTTTCAAAAAATTCACTATGGGCAGCTTGGATGGGGAACATATACTTGGGGGGACAGAATTTTTGGAGTAGGTATTCAAACAATGACTCTGTTGTTTTCAAAATATTACCTTATACTGCTCTCAATTGAAGCAGTTGATTTAGAGGGCCTTCAAAGATGGAGAGATCACAGACCTATGGTTTGACCCATGGATTGTACACTAAAGTTTGGTAGAGCGAGGAGAGTCAATTGCGTATCGAGGGAATGTGTGAGTGTCATCCTGAAGAATAGAGTCTAGCGACCGGAGTTACATGGCGGCACGCGGCAATTCCGGTTGCTCATTCGGACGATGGGGGTGGACACATCACTTCAAACTGATGCATGGGAGGATAATACTGGGGCGGATCGGTTCACACATAGAGCAGTAACTGATGCTATCAGAGTCGTACACCCAGATATGGAGTTGGCGGATGTGGTGTGGGCCAAAGGTATTGCTCGAAAAATACAGTTGTGTCTATACAAATTGAGCCTGAGAAGATTACTCACTCTTGATAGGTTGCGATAATTTGGACTGCAGCTGGAGGTCCAGAAATGTATAGTGTGTCGGCAAGGGGATGAATCCATGATACATTTTTTTCCAATGTCAGGTGGTGCGGGATATTTGGCAAGTCCAACATGATAGCTTGGGTTTATCCAGTAGTGGAGTCCATGACTAGAGAGCAATCGTCGAAGACATCAGAAGAGAGAAGCGGAGAGGCTTTGCTTGGTACAACGAGGCATGGATCAGATTTGTTGCAGCGGTCTGGCATGTTCGGAAGGAGCGGAACAACCGTAACTTTGAGGGGTTAGTGATTTCTACTATTGAGATTATCCATAATATTGAGCATGATGTCAGTATAATGAGAGAGAAGACGCACCCTTGATTGCCTCTTGTATTTGTATTTTTTTTGTTTTAATTAATACAATTACCTTCTTCCAATATATATATATATATATATATATATATATATATATATATATATATATACTATTATGTCACGTCCCGATTCCCGCAAAGGGTCGATCGTCCTCGCTTAGCGCCTTGCAGAACCAATCGTCCTCGCATGGGTATGATGTCGTGCAAGGCTAAGTTGCGCTTGCACAAGGCCAAAACTTTGAACAAGGACAAGTAAGCTATTCAATACGGAAGCAATAGCACAATATTACAGAAAAGTAAATGAACACAATGACATAAGAAAACAATCTATTTTATTGATATTCAAGATGTGTTACAAGCGGCGCTTGGCCGATATTACAATTCGCTCAAGCTCTCACTCGATTACAATGACATCATTCCATACATTACATCCCTTTATACAAAAGCAGCTCAAAATATTTCGATACGCCTCAAGGCTTCGATTCCAGATTTTCGGGTCATGAGGATATATATATATATATATATATATATATATATATATATATTTTTTTTTGGAAGAAGGTAATTGTATTAATTAAAACAAAAAAATTACAAATACAAGAGGCAATCAAGGGTGCACCTTCAGTTTCATGGCAATGTTGAATAGCCTATCTCTTGTGGCAGTGCGCCGTGCGATATAAGAGGAAACACGGCGAGACTTACCAACTTACCATCGTCCTTCCCTGTCCAAGGAAACCAAGTTAATTCAAGCACGAGCAGCATATATATGAAATCCAGGGACAATAGCATATGCAAACATAAGGGTTGTTGCGAGATTAAGTCGCTGAGTATGTTCCTTTACGGTTTCACTCCTCGGCTTATCCTTAGGCCGAGCCAACGTAAATGCTTATGTTCAATATAAATGTATGGTCGCCTGCTTATATATTAACTTGGACTCGTTGTCTCGTTTCAATGCTTGTCACATAATATATGCCACAATCAAGTAACACTATTGTGTATCGTGCATGCATCTTGTTAGCAAGAAGACTATCGAATAGTCCTTTTGTGCAATATGAACCTGCAAGTATCTGGGACCGTTAGGTCGCCAAGGCAATATTATGGATAATCTCAATAGTAGAAATCACCGACCCCTCAAAGATACGGTTGTTCCGCTCCTTCCGAACATATCAGACCGCTGCAACAAATCTGATTCATGCCTCGTTGTACCAAGCAAAGCCTCTCCGCTTCTCTCTTCTAATGTCTTCGACGATTGCTCTCCAGTTATGGACTCCACTACTGGATAAACCCAAGCTATCATGTTGACTCCACTACTGGATAAACCCAAGCTATCATGTTGGGCTTGCCAAATACTCCGCGCTACCTAACATTGGAAAAAAAAGGTGTGTTATGGATTCATCCCCCTTCCAGCATAGTATACATCCCTGAACCTCCAGCTGCAGTCCAAATCATCGCAACCTACCAAGAATGAGTAATCTTTCCAGGCTCAATTTGTATAGACACAACTATATTTTTTTAGCAACACATTTGGCCGACACCACATCCACCAACTCCATCTCCGGATGTACGACTCTGATAGCATCAGTTACGGCTCTATGTGTGAACCGATCCGCCCCAGTATTATCCTAAATTCATACATCAGTCTGAAGTGATGTGTCCACCCCCATCGTCCGAATGAGCTCCCTGAATTGCCGCGTGCCACCATGTAACTCCGGTCGCCAGACTCTATTCTTCAGGATGACACTCACACATTCCCTCGACACGCAATTGACCTTCCTCGCTCTACCAAACTTTAGTGTATAATCCATGGGTCAAAGCATATGTCTGTGGTCTCTCCATCTTTGAAGGCCCTCGAGATCAACTGCTTCAATTGAGAGCGGTATAAGGTAATACTTTGAAAACAATGGAGTCATTATTGTTTGAAGACCTACTCCAAAAATTCTATCCTCCCAAGTATATGTTCCCCATCCAAGCTGCCCATAGTAAGTTTCTCGAAAAAAAATTCCAAGTAAGCTTCAGCCCAGCCACATCACACGAAGCAGACGTAAAGGCTGCAGATCTACTCCTTTATGCGGTCGACAGAGGGTGTCCTGCCCTGTAGCATGTATCCCCCTCTCCAAACAAAGTTGGCACAAATTTTTCGATCGTATTAATCATAGAGATCGGATGCAGTATAGCCTGTAAAAAAAGCGGACAATCGCCGTGATCACTGCGCGAACCACCTTAATTCGTCCTCCAAAAGATACGTTTTGGACGTGCCACCCCTCTACCCGTCTCTGTGTATACTCAACTAGGCTCTGACAGTCCATATCTCTAGCATAGTTGACTGATAGCGGGATCCCCAAGTATCCAACCGGAAGCTCATCCTGCTCCACACCCAGAAGTGATGCAAGTTCCTCCTTATTTTGGCAGTGCTTATTAAAATAAGCCTTGCTTTTGTCCCGATTCATGTGCATACCCGAGTATAAATCGAACATCTCTAATGATAGAAGCCAGCTGAGTCATACCCCCCTTGTTGGTTTCAAGAAAACCAGTAGATCATCGGCATAGATCAGATGCGACACGTGTGGCTTCACCCTCCTGTGAAGCGGAATAATCTGTTTTCTGAGCACCGCAGCTTCCAAGAGACAGCAAAAATATTCCATGACCAACGTAAACAAATAAGGCGACAACGGGTCACCTTGCCTCAACCACATGTTGCTTCCAATGAATCCATGCGGCTGCCCCCTGATGAGCACAGAGAAAGTCGAGATTGTGATATACTCCCGAACCTTGGCCACCAACCTGTTGTCAAAGCCCATAGCAAGCATGATCTGACAGACAAACTCTCGGTTCACGGTGTCATATATCATCCGAAGATCCAGTTTGATGCAAGTTGTCCCCTCCTGGTTTAATAAAGTCTTGTACCATCTCATGAGCTAAAAGGTTGTCAGCAATAATCCTCCCTTTGATGAACGTTGCTCGGTACAGAGAAATCAACTAATTTAATGTCAGTAATCGTGTGGAACGTGAGGGGGACTTGCGCCCTGGGAAGATGGAAAGAGATATGCGATGTTTTGAGGAAGGAAAATTATTGTATTAGTGCCTTGCTGGAAACTAAAATCAAGACGGACAGAATGTTGGCACGGAGGACACCTACCAACTGGAGTCAGGTCTATAATTTACATCTTTACGGCATGGCCCGCATCTGGGTTAGGTGGAATTCTCATAGTTCGGATAGGCAAGTATTGCACTTGTCTGACCAATTGATTGTGGTTTATTTTGCTAATAAGGTAGGCTTCAAGTTTATTCTGGATGCAGCTTATGGGCACACTGACAGACGCAAGATGGAGGGCGTATGGCATGATCTCGGCTGGCTTAGCAGAATGGTGGATGTCCAATACGGACTTCCTATGATCATTATGGGTGATTTTAACGCGTTGTTCTATAGACATGAGAAGGTGGGTGGTAGAGTGGTTCCGGATTGTATCCTCCCTGAATTTAAACAGTCTCCTTCAGTCTGGCTTACAGCCTTTGGAGAGGACAGCATCTATGGACGTGGAACAACAAGGCTGTCCGAAAGAGAGTGGCGTGCCAGCTGGATCGGACTTTAAAAAACCGGAGTTGGTTCGACAAGTACCCTGATCTGAGGGCAGAAGGGTTAGTGGCAGGTACTTCGGACCACTCCCTGATCTGCGTACAACTTGTTGACCAACTGAGGTCCAATGCGAAACATTTCCGGTACAACAAGTATGTGCTTCTCGAGGGATATAAGGAGGTAGTGCGACGCGGGTTACAAGCAGCTGTTACAGGAAACCCTCAATTCCGGCTCGTCAGCAAGATGAAGAAGGTGAAGGCGGGTCTTAAGGCTTGGAACATGCTGGTTCCAGCCCGGAAGCTTCAGGAGGAGAAGCAGCGCCTCTGGGAGGTGCAACAGCAGCTTCAAGGAGACATTTTGAATAAAGACATAGCCACAGAGGAAAGGAAGCTTGTCCGAGACGTCGGCGCAATCAGGTTCCAGGAGCAGATAGAACTGACGCAAAGGACGAAGTATTCGTGGCTGCGGGATGGCGTTAGATGCACGAGGTATTTTTACGACATCGTAAGAGCACGTCAGCACTACAACCATATCAGCAAGCTTATCACTGACGACGGCAAAGAGGTGGCGGCCCCAAAGGACATCCAAGCGGAGGCAGTGAGCTATTACTCAGACTTGTACAATCAACATAATCATTTAACCATGTTTTCTGAGTTGGTTTGCAAGCGTGTGATCACGCCACACGACAATCATGTTCTATTGGCTCTGGTGACAATGGAAGAGGTGGAATGGATTATCAAGAGGGCAGATCCAAACAAAGCACCGGGGCCTGACGGGTTTGGCAGCCGCTTCTATCAGGTGCATTGGGAGGATATATATATATATATATATATATATATATATATATATATATATATTGAAAGAAGATAATTCTATAAATAAAAAAATATGTTACATTACAGCTTTCCGTCAGGTGGGAATCTTGGTTGTTCTCAACCCATTCACATCAAACTCTATATTGTAAAGAATGCCAGCTCTACCAGTACAAAGTCCCTCAAAGATCTGGTTGTCTCTCCTTTTCTAGAAATGCCATACAGTCGACGCTAGCCTGGTGCATGCCTCCCTGAACCATAGACCTCTCCAGCTACGAGACCCCTGATACTCTGAATGATCGATTTTATACCCATGTCCCCACTACCGTGCAGTTTGAAGAGCGCCACCTGCCACTGCCATATCTCCCATGCACTACCACACTCGAAGAACAGATGCATCATTGATTCCTGTAATATGGCGTCTGATACTCGTCATCTTGCACGTGCGTCATTTCTAGTATATATATATATTTTATATATATATATATATATATATATATATATATATATATATATATATTACAAGAAATGTTGCAGTAAAATATTTGAAGTAAATTTAATTTTGAGATGGTGAACATTTATTGCAGATGGAAGTGTCTAATGGTTAGTAATTATGTTAGTGGGGAGGTATGTAATTTACATGTTTTACCCCTAGTTAATTTAAGCATATCTTGATATATATAAGGTTTGAGAATGGCTCTTTTGGAACATGAAAGTTCCACGGTGAAGCCTAGAAGTTCCTATTATTTATACTACTTCAAAAGAGTAAAGTATTTTAATTTTTTAATACTAATTAGGAAGAGCAAACAATAGTATTTTAATTTTTTACTACTTGAGAAGAACAAAGTCCCTTAATTTTTTTACTACTTGGAAAGAATAAACTACCCTTATTTTTTATACATAATTACCTAACTATCGATGTTAAATTTAATAAAAAAAAGTTAATTACTAAACAGAGAGAGGGTATTTTTCGAACAGAAACTTTCATGGTGAAGCCGAGCTTTCCTTATATATATATATATATATATATATATATATATGTGTGTGTGTGTGTGTGATTGAGATTGTTTGGTGTAATATCGATGCAATATCCCGCCCCTATATATATATATGGAAGGGATCGGGTGACACATACAATTTGACATATAAAAAACACGCAATCCGTACATCAATAGAAATTAATGCGTCATATTTATATAGAATATGGGTTTCTATTAAATAGTGGATTGTATTAATTAGTGGAATATGCAACTAATGTGTTGTGATTGTTGGAAAAGGAAACTATCATTCATAATTATATATAGTGGCCACATGAGACAAATCTGAACCATTAATTTATATTGATGTACGGCTAAGATTCCGTGTTTTTTTATATGTCAAATTGTATGTGTCATCCGATCCCTTATCCCATATATATATATGAGGAGGGATCCACATCATATATATATATATATATATATATATATATATATATATATATGAGGAGGGATCCACATCATATATATATATATATATATATATATATATATATATATATATTTATATATATGAGGAGGGATCCACATCCCCTCCTATTATGCATCTCCATGTTTACAACCGTTGGATCTTGTTTAAGTCATCTAATCTTAACCGTTGATGCTTGGGGATGCCAAAAATCGGGGATGTGGATCCCTCCTATATATATATATATATATATATGAAATAAACTAAATTGTCAACTTTGTAAAATCTGTACATAAGCAATCAGGAAAAAAACTAAGAAATTTTTAAACCTAATAATCAACAGTGAATTATTTGAAACAAGTCAGAAAGACTTGCAGCATTCTAAAAAAAATCAAAGACTTTCTACAGTTGCATGAGCATAGGAAGTAAAATTTAACAGCAAGAAGCATTGCTAATACCTTTTTCTGATAAAAACATGTAAGATGGCAGCCGTATAAAGGACCAATTGAGAGCTCAATATCAAAACTATCACCGATCCGTTTGCAATTAAAAAGCAGGCAATAGAGACAGAAAGAAAGCTAGCAACTGGAGGAATTGAATGGGCTGTTAGGAAGGAGAGGGCCAGGGAAGCAATAATGGGTAGCAAAGCAAGTAGCAAAAATGGTAGAGGCAGTCTCAAATTGAACTCTACAGCTGTCAAAACAGATGGAAGAGGTAAATCAAGCTCCCAGGCACGTGCTTGCTGCCTTAGTGCAAAAAATACTACAGCAACCATGAAACCAATAATCTGCAGGATCCACAAAATAAAATACTGAATCAGTCACACTGCTGAAATGGCTTTGGAAACAAAGGCTTTTGTAAAACATTAACAACAAAATTTCAAATTATAGGTGCAGAAACCCACGTTAGGAACAACCACTGGAGATTGATCAAAGAAAAGGTCTATACTTGTACAAATCAGGTACAATTTACTACAGGTACTTCAACATGCACAAAAATAAAATTGTGAGAACTGCAACCTAGAAAGAATGCACCATGATAACCAACTAATCATCTCTAAGTATCAGATTGCTGCTCATATAATTATTTTATGACATATATGGATGTAGATTAGCTGCATTTGGGCTTAATCATTGATTACATAACAAATATTTTCCAGTGTCAATGAGGTTCCCAGAGTGACTTGTCAGTACTTCTGATATAAACATCATAGTTATCTTTTTACCGCATAGGAAGAAAGATCATGGTATCCAGTTTATTCATTGTCAACTGAAGTAAGGTAGTAGAAGATATATAAAACTATATATTCTTTTGTATGATTAGCTACCAAATTCAATAAGATTCTGTTTTCCAAACCACTTGTTTCACAGGTAGAGAAAATATGTTTACAGTATTTATAACTAGTGGACCTTTTAGTTATAGACAAAGTCCTCGAGTCCTAAGTTCTGTCTTAGACACCTGCATCACATTAATCTAATGACACAACTAGTATCTATAATATGTTGGAGTACCAGTAAGATGAGTATGGTTGAACTTCACAAACCACTATAGTACAGCTACTTGAATAAAAGATAATCGCAATCGGTAGAGGAACCCCCCCTTCTTGAATTTCAGTGAAGTCTTAAGGCATTGCTCCTCGATTATGTTTACTTACCCAAGTACTAAAAGTGTTCCATGGTCAGGTCAATAAAATGGAAATCTTGACCGATAAATGTTTCAGGCATCTTTCACTACAATAATCATGAGGCATCCTAACTGTTAACATGAAAATCATGTCCGTGAAATGGCTAACTTAAATAATTTAGACCACAAAATCACTAAATGTGTAGTCTGTTATTCGTCAAAAATTAAAAATGGCTCAGAATATCTTACCTAGAGTCTTCAGGCTGCATAATTATCCTATATGAAAATAGTTTGGAAACAACTTACATGTTTATTGAATGGTAAAAAAATGCACATATCTCAAATTAGTTTTAAATATTGAGGAAATGTAACATTTCCTAAAGACTGGGACATAATCATTTTGAGGACTACTAAAACTGTAGAATAGTTTAGCACACCACTCCCCGCCCCCGCCCACTGAAGATTATATTCCCATATTCAAAGCTATTCCTTTCATTTGTTGTATACTGATGCCTGCAGCTTGATATCATAATTTCTGATCCTTTACGCTACTGAATAACCACATTCCTTGTAGAATAAAGTGTCAACACAATTAAAAGATCTATTCTAGAAGATGTTCTTCTGTTGGAAGGGCTGCCCCCCTAACCCCCTCACCACCCCCACCCCCCTTCTCCGCCTCTGTAACACACAAACACACACCATATCAGAGAAGCACAGTAGACATTTCAGCAATGTTCTAAAATTTTCATATTTATATTTGTTAGCATGGCTGGAAATATTGTTGACACGTTTATATTTCTTAGCAGTGGTCATAAGTGTGCTGTTACTCATCCACATTCTCAATAGAGAAGTGAATCCCATCAAGTTCATATATACTTCCTTTGGGATAGCCTGATTAATGGTATGGCAGTAGTGGATGACCATAAGAAGGTTAAATTATGCCAAGTTTTTAAAACAAATATTAGACTCATGAACATTGGCACAAGTGGACCTTGTGCATTATGTCATGCTTCTACATGGACAGTGGCAGAGTCTCATGCTTCTCCATATTAGATTGATGCATAAGCTCACCCTAGTAGGGTGTCTCTATATGAGAGTTCTTAGCAGTCGATATAGTTTCGAAAATATTAGGATAGCTTTAAGTAGAATAAAACTTGGTAGTCTTTGTTTTGTTTCCTAGATCTCATAATCTTTCACTCTATTATTTCATGGCATACACTGATCACTTTAGAGATGACCCAAAACCATATATAGAATACTTTGTATTATGTAGGTTGCAAAATTCGTCATTGGTTATAATTGAACACGATAACAAAAGCAAGGTTCGGAGTATCGGAATCGGTTAGACTTCTTTTGAGTATCGGTGGTTTCGGAGTTCTTCATTTACTAAGTCAAATTTAATTATCTTAAAAAAAACTAGAATATATTTCATATATTTTTAGCATAATTCTTTGTGTTATTTGTTTTTTATCTTGAGCTTTGAATGGAATAATATTAAGATTAATGGATGTCGTGAATCTATAAAATTAAATATACAACTTTGACAAATGGAATAGTTACAATGTTTCGATAAGGAATCTTATCGGTACATTAGAGCATGTAATCTTTGATATGCCAAATCATTGTGACGACACCATTTTCCCCATAACACTTTTGCTTGTAATTTTTCTATATTGAACTGGCCAGGAAAGGGGGTCCCAATGTTGGTATGGGACAGCATCGATAGCTGTCAATATAGGATCGGGTCAACAAAATACGACATATAGGGCCGATACGTACTAGAATCGGCTGATACTGCAAAACTTGAAGGGAAGATGTCCCCACTAGCATCTCTCAAGGTGTTGGGAATAATTATAGACAAAATCCTTGGAAGGTGAAATTATGTAATCTTAAGTGAAAAGAAGTGTCAAAATTAATTTATAGTATTTGTTCCTATTTTATTGATTGCATGATGAAATCAGATTTGAGAATGTTTCCTAAGCATGATTTAATGTCTTTCTTGCATAAAGCTGGCTAGCTTGCTTTTGCTTTTATAAAGGCAAAAGTAATAGTGGGCATTCTAACCATGAAAGAGGAAGAAAAATGGTCAATATACCTAAGAACGTAGAGCATAGTACCTATATGTGTACACATGTATCTGTACATGTAGCTATTGGTCAATGGTACCTCCTGTAACAAGACCAATAAATACATGTGTTTAGTTGTTGTCAGTGATGGAGACCGATACAATTTAGCTAGTTTAGGATAGTTGTATGACTGAATCACAAGTGGTAAAAGATGGATGACCTGGAATCATCTTGAACACCAAACATAGCCCACCATTGGTTTGCCCGATGCAGTGTGTTCTCTTCTAGAAATTTCTCCATACGTTTCATGGTTAGTTTGAAGCAGTATGGTTGAAGACAGATGAGGCTGATTGGTTGTGAGAACTAGGTGATTCCAATAAACCTAGTGATTGCAGCATTACTGAGATCACATCCTCGAGCTACTTAGGTGTTCCTCTTCCGACCTATGCATTGAAGGTATAGCCTTCTAACTTGAAAAGAACTTCTAGTTCTTATTTAATGTAATAAGTATATTATTATATTTTTGAATCTTGATGTAGATGAAAGCAGTACAAATATGTTTTGTAAGACTGTGTTACCTAGAATTCTATTAGCCAAATTGATCAGCAGTAGCCTACCAACTCAAGTAGATGTGATCATATTTGCTTGAACCTTTACATTTCTAGAAAGGTTGGCTATGTAAAAATGAAAAATAGTATAAATTTACTTTTAAAAACGCACAAATCACAAGCTCGCTAACTGTAGGAAGAATGTCTTTCATGAACTTCTCATTAGATGTTCACAGAGGTTGGGGAGTGGTAGAAGGAAGAGAAGCATTTAGTTTGACAGGAGAGGTGAAGCGGACAAGAGGCTAGCAGTAGGAGAGGGGAAGGGAGAAGAAGGTCAAGGGCATTGGAGTAGAGGGTAGATGGAGGAGGATGAAGTTATTCTCTTTACTACTTCACTCCAGTTAGTTTGGAAATTTTATATGACTAAGAAAAGGGGAAAAAAGAACAATGCTTATATGCAACATTTATGGAAGCTATAAGATGATAATAGTTAATATTTATGCTAGAACTAATTGTACTAACTATTAAGGTTATTAGGTTTGCCAAATCGAACAATAGAACAGAACCACATGACTAATGACCTGTACCTAACCCTTGAAATTATAACACAGACACAGAGATGGTGGGGGAGTTGTGAAAATACACACTTATAATGAAAAAATAATGTAAATAATGATTTACAGAGAATAAGAGTAATAAAGCCTTTATCCCAAATTTCTGGGAGTTGAGTTCATTGCATATAGAAAAAAAATCTTAAGGAAGATCTATGTTCTTTTACACATAATACTAAGGTTTGATAATTTGCAGAAATGTATAGGTGATAGTATCAAGTCCAAGCTAGAAATATACTGAAAATAACTTAAATATTATAAGATCACCTTTGACGAGTACAATAGAAAGAATCTGCTAGCGGCTGCAATTGGAGAAACTGCAACACTGATTTCATATGAGCAATGGGGATCCACCTGCAATAGAATATAAAACAAGCTGAGAGCTGAGAACACAAGGTATAAATGATTCATCCTGGGAATGCTAGATAATATACAAATAACTTTTGTGCAAGTACGTTCACGAGTAAAAATTAAAAAGAGAGAGAAACTTTGAAGGCCTCTTATATTTCTTATAAGCTAAGAAATTCTCCTAAAGTTAATCAAGAATAAGTTTGTCATCAGCCTCTGGTCAACTTTGCCTCAAAATGAGCAGCATCCATTGGAATAACATGTTAAAATAAAAACTGGAAAAGTTGATGTCTTGGGACTTCTGTTGCTCATTTATTCCATTAAGGAGGCAACTTATTAGTAGTACAGTGATTTTCTTACCAACAACAACATAGTAGTTTTATCTGACCCTTCACTGGAATCCCAAATAGCAGGTAAGGAATCAACAGTAACTGTCTCAGTATACAAATTTGGAATGATATGTAGACCAGACAGAGAATCCCAGGCAATGGCAACAGGTGGGAAACACCGTAGCCTGCAGAGGCCTGCAGGACAAGAAAGAACTATTATCTCAACGGAAGAGTAGCATATCGGATTTCATGCATGCATGATAACAAAACTAAAAACTGCAACAAAGAAAATAACCCAAGTAAAATAGTAAGAGACCAGAAAGCATGTTTTGATATCCTACTCTCTATCGGTCCAACCTGGATGAATACAAATTATATCATGAGTAACTAAAACATGAGATTAAACATTGAGCACTTGTTTTCCCTCATGTTTACATACCTGTAATTTACATACTTGAGTTTGGTGTTTGAGCGTACATAGGTGCTAGGATTCGAATATAGAAATTGGCTAAATATATAAAGGCTAATTTGCACTTAAATACCATCAACTTTCAACCTTTTGCAACTTGCTACCATAAATTATTTTTTAAGCAGGTTGCTAGTTGCTACCATGAACTATTGCCCGGTAGCAACTTCATACCTTTCACTACTTTTTCTAACTGTTAGAAAGACTACCATTTGACATGCACATGACTAGTTTGCCGACATTTTTACCCTTTCAAAAAGAATAAACCCCGTCTCTAATAATGCTGAAATGTGTTTTAGAAGCATGCTTTGAGAAAGGACACCAACAATCCTCTGCCGCACTCTATAATTACTTAAATGAGTAATACATAATCCATTTCTTCACTTAGAGTGTCTCTGTAGGAATAGAATACAACAGGAGGCCACTCATGTAATGAATGGATTTGTCTTCCAACAATGATCAAACTAATTATTAGCTGCGAACATTTGATAGAGAGGGCTTTCCAAACCCGTTCTTCTCGGAAAAGAGTTTATTGTTGTCATCTCGTAAAAGAGTTTATTGTTGTCATGGAGGAACTTTGGTTGTCTTAAGCCCAAAATGCCTTGTCCCTGAGTTCAGGAAAGGTCAATTTCAGATATAGTCGTCGCATCTTGCATTGTTCCGTGGTCCGGTCACATTAAAAAGAATGCCTTTCACACTATTTTGTTTTTATCTTCAATTTTGGAGTTAGGGTTAGTATTGACCTCGGGCATCGGCGGCGGAGTGAGGAATGAGACGGCGCAGTAATGCTTTAGAGAAGAGAGGTGGAAGAAATTAATTTGGGGTAGAATTAGGATTTATTTTCCCAAAGGGTAAAAATGTCATAAACTAGCCATGTGCAGGTCACATGACAGTGTTTTTAAGTAACAGAGAGTATCATGTTGCTAAAGGTCAATAGTTCATTTGTAGCAACTAGCTTAAAAAAACAAAGTTTATGGTAGCGAGTTGCAAAAAATTGATGGTATTTAAGTGCAAATTAGCCATAAATAATGAAATATTAAGATAACCACAAACAAGTTTGAGTATGTTGGGAATATTCATAGTTATTAGTGATTTCAGAGTAAAATAAACCTATCAATTTGTTGAGCCCATAATAGGCATATGATAGATAGTATTATACAATCTTCTGGAGATACAAGGAGATATACGATGGCATAAATGATAATACATGTGATTGACATTGTGGATTAGTAGGAAACTTATTGAGTTAAAGGATCGATCATGTATTATAGTTTATACAAAAATACTATTAGATTGAAGTGCATTGAAGTTGTACTATAATACGAAAGGCCCATCCCCCGTGACACGAATAGTCCATTGTTTTTCGTCACGCGGCTTAACCTCGATCACCCACCCACTCTTGAAGAGGATAAGATAGTGCATTTATCAGAGAGTACTCCACCAAGACAAAGCTTGCTCAGGCAATTGTCAATCTCCAGCCCAAGACCAATAAAAAGCCATGTGTCGATCCACTGGCTTCGTCGTACCCTACATACTCGTCTTTAACTGGCCTGCTACAATCTATTCCCCTCCCCTTGCCAATCGTCACTCGACAACGTATTCCTTACTTTGACGATCGAACCCTATCTCGCTTGCTTTTTCCCACTCCAGTACGACACTAGCTCTTACAGCAAACAGCAACTTTACAGTCCACTCAAACTATTTTTCATCAATTCTTAAATGACCTTTTCTTTTTAGCGTGCTTAAACTATTTTACAGGGTTCAAATACTTGGACACTTCCTATGAGTATTGGTGATGCATGACAAGCTCTAAAGGGAGCATAGAAGGGTCAATTCAAGATCGAGAATCAAGTTTCACAAAGTTCTAACTACAAAATAAAGGGTATCCAAGTTCCACGAGGTTGCTGCTTACGCAGGGTCTAGGGAGGGTTAAGAAGTATATAGCCTAAATCCCATATACATGGAGAGGTTGTTTCTGTGAGTCGAACTAACATCCTCCGGGGTGCAGACAACAAACCATACCGTCGAGACAGACGACGCCCTCTACAACGTTCAACTATAAAACAATTATGAATAACTATCTACAAGACACTAACCCCAGTAAAGCCTGAAATAACATTTGGATTCAAAAGGATGGATCGATTTTATATAGGATTACAAAGTCGAAAGAACGAACCAAACCTCATTCCAAGGATGACGATCCACAACTTCAGTTTTTCGTTCAAAGATTTGTACGTCAACCTTGTACATCAACCTTGGTTGGTTCATTGGATCTCGAACGTCCCTTGGATAGATGTCACAAGGATGATGATATCATAGGCATCAGAAAGAGGATAATGATATCATAGGTATCAGAAAAAAAAATGTGGTAGAGGGATCGCAAATCGTGATGGAGAAACCGAGTACGCAGGTATTGAGATGACGACACAAAGATCTGCTCAGGTCCGAGCAGCAGGGGGGGGCGATCATTGGGTTGAATAGCGGACGCGGACGAACGGTTCTAGGAGGCAGGACCAATGGGTGGTTATGGGAACCAGTAAAGACTAGTGGGTTTGGCTATCTGCAGGGGAGGATGGGATTGGATTTTCAGTGGTGATGACCACCCACAGGGAGGAAGGTGATTCTAGATGAAAGCAAGCTTTCAAGGTGGGAGCAAGGACGATAAGAAGTGTAGTTATGAAGAATTGGGTTGAGAACTCATGGTTTTGTAGAGAAAATTGAAAAGGATGAGGTTATCCTAAGTTAAACAATCACACTATGAACATAAAACAATTTCTCTCTCTAATTCAATGAATAAAAATAAGTTTATTACATCGTGTTCATATAAAGGGTGTCTCATATAAAGGGTGTCGCCTGGCGTAACGGTAAAACTTGTTGCTAGCATCTTGGAGGATGCTTGTTCAAGTCACACAAACAGCAGATCTATATATGTGTACATATTAATATATTTATTTATTTATTTTTTATTATTATTATTATTATTATTATTATTATTATTATTATATATATATATATATATATATATAATGGAAAAATGTAATTTTATTGCTACTTTGAATGTTACGTCTCCTCATTTACATAATACTAACTACATCATAATCGATGTTATGCAGGATTCCTACTGACGTCATATTGAGCCCTTCGTACACACGACGAATCATTTCCCTCCAGATGTGCCACACAGAAGCCGCCAATCTGATCCGACCAGCATTAAACTATCTGGCCCCTCGAGCCATGTGATTAGAAATGATGTATACTAGTGTAATAATATCTGCCTATGTTTGCAGATAACTCCAGCTTATTCATTTGTAATAACCAGATAGCCAGACGAACTAGCACTCAAAAAATAAGTGACGAATTGATTCATTTTCTTGTTGGCACGACCAACATTTCTGTCATTCCACCTGGACCCTGTACCTGACAAGTCTGTTCATCGTCAGTAGTCTGTCCTTAAAGAGTTTATATATGTTGAGCTTCATTTTGTTCGTTAGTCCTTTTATCCAAATAAACTACCCAAAAGGGGTCTACGGGTTTACCGTCCGAAACTGCTCGAAAGTGACGTTAAATTCAAACCGGCACATCAATAAGTCCTTCCACACCCAATGGTCATAGCGACTGATCCGGTCAATAAGGAGACCAGTGATCTCCCCTTCCAATAGACGGCCAACTGGATGTGCCTCCACCCTCCATTCCCCCTTATGAATTAAGCAACTGACTTATTCGTTTCTTCCTAACATTGCGAAGGTCTGGCATCCCAATTTGTACAATACTCTGGTGCCGAAGCAATGGATCAAACCACAAGTTTGTCCCCATCCTATTGTTGATAACTCTTATGAGCACAGTAGCGATTTTCTCATGTTATTGCAATAGAGTCTTGTATATGACAGAGTAATTACTGTTAGATCGATGAACCCAAAAGTTCGCTTCTTTCAGATATCGATTCCGAGTCCACCTTGCCCAGAGTGATCTGCCATCAATAAAGTTCCTTGTAAGCTCCAATGCGGCTATCTCGCGTAAAGACTACAGCGGCCTTAGTCCCCCGCCCCCTTTATCCTTTGGCCTGCACAATTCTGTCCAGACAATAGCATGAATCCCTCCCCGCCAGCGCATATTTTCTCCACTTTCCGAATTGTCACCTTTGGAAGCATTATGGCTTGAAGCCAAAACATTGCAATAGTGGAGATCACCGATCGAACCAATTCAATATAGCCTCCAAACGACAAAACGACAGATGTTGCGCTTGCCATCCGTCCACCCTATGATGTACATAATCCACCATGGACTAGCATTCAAGAGCACAGGCGTAATCGATAACCAGTGGCAAACCCATGTATTTTTCGGATAAGCAACATTTATCAATTTGTAGGATATCTATAAGTTCCTCCTAGTTAGGGCAACGAGAGTTAAAGTACACATTACTTTTGTCTCGAGAGTTTTCCAAACTCCTCCATCATACTAGCAGTAGCATTTAAACCCCTGTTTGTAGGCACCAGAAATAGCAATAGATCGTCAGCATATATTAAGTGGGATATGACGGGGGATACCTACTTATATAGTGAAGTATTCTATAACAATAATGAACATATACGGCAACAAAGGGTCCCCCTGTTGAAGCTCTCGGTTGCTGGAAAAGTTACCATATGGTTGGCCCTTAATCAGAATGGAGAAGGTGGGGGTGGATATGCACTCATAAATCATGTCAACCCATTTCTGATCAAAGCCCATGGCCATCATAATATGGCATAGAAAATGACGATTAACTATGTCATAGGCTTTTCGAATATTCAGTTTCATACAGGCCTTGTTGCCACCAACTTTGTTGAAATCTGACCATTGCATGCGCCATTAAACTGTTTTCCGCTATTGCTCTACCTTTAACAAACGTCGCCTGATTAGAAGAGATGAACCCCTGCATAATTCTTTCCATCCGCCGACACATAATATGAGTGGTAATTTTATACAAAAAATTGTAGCAAGCAATGGGACGAAAATCATTCAACGATGTAGCCCCCTCCTTCGGTATGAGGGTGAGGAATGTGTGATTCAACTCCCGAAGAAGTTGACATTATCGAAGAAGTCCTGAACGATGGCGAGAATAGAATGCTTCAACTCTTCCCAATGTGTTTTGTAGAACTTGTTGTTGAACCCGTCTGGACCAAGAGCTTTGTTGCGGTCTGCATGTTTAACCATCTCTTCCACCTCTTCCATCTTAATCGAAGCCAGGAGCAGATGACCAGCATTTGTCACCAATTTTTGCAGATTGTTTCTGGAAACACTTGAAGATAATCGTCCTGGTTGTATAGCTTAGTATAGAAATCAATAGCCGCCCTCCGGATGTCTGACGGAGCGGAAACTTCTTTACCAGCGGGTCAATGATCTTGTTGATGTTGTTCCTATGTTGTCGCGTCCGGATAATATTATAGAAAAACTTTGTGTATCTATCTTTGTCTTTCAACTAGTGGCATAGCCCATTGAGCCGCATGCCTATAAGGAGAGAATACATACCTCGTCCAATAGCTACAGCTCCTCCCGTGCAAGGGCCAGGTTTAGTATGTTCGTCTGCTACCGCTCATGCACCTCCTTTAGCGTTGCTTCATGATATGTGAGAACCGGTTTGGGACGAGCTGCATTCTAGGCTTTGAGCCTCCTTTTAACTGCCTTCAGTTTCTGCACAAGGCTGAATTGGGGATTGACAGGTACATGCTTGCCCAACCCAGCCATCACAACCTCTTTGTACACAACTAATTCCGGCCATGCATTATTAAATCGAAATGGACTAGCTCTCCCAAGGTCTACCGCGAGCAGCCGAACCAAGATGGGGGAATGGTCGCTAGTAGATGGGGCTAATCTTCCGTGTTTACTACTGGAAACATGTAAAACCAGCGGCTATTGCCAATAGCACAGTCCAGCTGGCACGCAACCTGATTGTGTGTAGCTTTATTATTCCAAGTCCAGTTGAATTCCGTCCTCTTTAGACATTAAAGGCTCAATTGCAGAAGGTATCTGCGAAGTCGTCCAATATGGGATTTGGAACACGGCGGCCTCCAATCTTCTCCTGGTTGGACAACAGCGCATTGAAGTTCCCAACAAGCAAAAGAGGAATTTGGATTTATACGTCAGCTACAATGTTGATATTAATTATCTCCTGCCATAGCCACTCCCACTTTCGTCTGTCGTTGTGGCCATAAACTTTCCCGAAAATGAATTTGAACCCTCCTTTATTGGTGAACACACCAGCTATGAACTACTTCGATATATGTAGAATATCAACTGCCGACAACCGACTGTCCCAAAGTAACCAGACACGAGCCATCTCGCCCTGACTGAGATTGTGAGCATGCGTCCAGTGATTTGGAACCCTTCTATTTAATTTCCTTTGCTATTTAATTTGTCTCCAACAATGCAGTATCCGTGCTATGCGCTCTGTTCGCTGCCTCTGGTATCTTCCTCCAACGTCCTAACTAGTTTGCGTCTCGAGTATTCCATATCATAATAGTCATTTAAATAGATTGGTGTGGACCATGCCCACCACTCAAATTCCCCATCAGTCCACCAAAGAATTCAGCCTTCGAATCCAGCATTCCCATACTATCATCCATGTTGTCGCTAGTACCACCTCGTAGGAGAAGGTTCCATTTTGGATTATCTTCGCAAACTTTGTCCTCGTCTGGGTCAGGCACTTGTTGATTCAGAACATTGGACCCTCCTGGCAAGGATCCCACAATCCGCTTCTTCCTTAGGTAGTTAAGAACGGGATGAGCTACCACCAGATTCTCTTCCTCTGCTCGCGGCAGTCGTGAACTGACTTCTCGTCTGCATTACCCATTGCTCTTGGTATCGGACTACCTGACCATACGATCCCTCCCCTCTATTTTCATTACTATATGATGAAAGTCACTTCCCCGACATATTAGAAGTCCCTTCTGCTCGGGAGCTTGACGCAAGTTTCGTAGCTAATATGCCTGCATCACCTCTTCCATCTCCCTGTCGAACAACAAAACTGCGACTATAAAGGTTACTAGTCCCAACATCATGCACCACCGCCCCTCCTGACATGGTTACAACCTGCGCCACAACTTCTATCCTGGTGAAATCTTGCACCACCGCCTCTCCTGTCGCGGGGAACGTCCTGATCAGATGACCAAAACAATTGCATCTGCGACATACGGGTGACACCCATTCATACTCAACTACTTGGGTTAGCACTTCTTCCGATGGCAACTCAAACTCAACTTCCCGCGGCAACTCCGTAGAGGCTTCAATCTCCATAAACACGCGAGCATATGCTACCTCGATTTCATAGCCGTAGCATCATTAGATTTGATCAACTTCCTAAGTAAGCTCGCGAGTTTCATGATAGGAGTGCTCCAGTATTCAATTGGAAGGCCGGGTAATCGAATCCATATCGGGACCGTATGTAACAGCTCTCGTTCATATTTGGCGCTTAGATGCCATAAATTCAGATTAATCAGCCTACCGTCAAACGTCCACGTCCCCTCTGCAGTATGCGTTCCGCGTCTTCTGGTAGCCTAAATCGCATGTAGTAAAATCCGTTGTCGCGTGAAAACATCTTTATATTCCCTCGTATACGCCATACATGAATTTGCATACGCTCAGAGTTGCTTGAAGTAAGACTTATCTCCTAGCACGTATGTCGTAAGTGTGTTCTGCCAATATTATGTAGTCTCTTCCAGGACTTCTTCCGTAAAGAGGGCACGATGATGGCATTCCATCGTCGTCATTGGTTCCACATATTGCATTTCAGCATTAGGTTTGGCTATGCCTGGTCGACACACATCTGCCCATGATTTACCCCCGACTCGAGGATTGTTGTCATTTGCTTGCCTAGATTGCGTTTGTAGAGGAGTTCCTTGACACGACGCCCGCAAGCTCCATACGCCTGTCGTAGTCCGGTGGACCCTCCATTATGGGGCCTGTATGCTTCCTCCGGAGTGATCGTCCTTTCTATCGTGCCCCTTTGTACATGCCAAATTCCTGCTCTGACAGTCCTCTGCACCCCCGTATATGTGTCTAGCACCCGTCTTATGCCCTCAACCTCCCTGTCACAAGCTCCATATGCTTGTCGTAGTCCGGTGGGCCCTCCATTAGGGGGCATGTGTGCTTCCTCCGGAGTGATCGTCATTTCTATCGTGCCCCTTTGTACATGCCAAACCCCTGCTCTGACAGTCCTTTGCACTCCCGTATACGTGTCCAGCACCCATCTTATGCCCTCAGCCTCCCTGTCCCCGAACAACTGCCGCTACAGTCGGACGCCTCTGCCTTCGCTATCCCGTCCCTCATGCCCTCTACCTCTCCGCCTATGCGTGTTGGTCGACCAACCGCCCGCATCAGTCCCTGTCTGCCCTTGCGAAGTAGCGCCCCTCTGATCTCCTTCCGACCCCGAGCCCGGATCCTATGCCGGAGTTCGTAGCCCAAGATCGCCTATAGGGTTTGCCTTCGCATATATATATATATATATATATATATATATATATATATATATATATATATATATATATAAGATGCGTACATATTGTCTTGTCTCCTTAGACCCTATGTAAGCGAGAGCTTTGTGGCACTAGGAAGCCCTTTTGTTACATCTTTTTTATATATACTGGAAAATCTTGGCCATCGAGAAATACAAATCCTAATCAAAGTAGAACAAAGAAACTAGCATGTTTTCAAATATAACCAATCCTAAATGAATCAAGTCGTAACAAATTATACCACAACAAACCAAACAAATCAACAAGCAAAATAAACAGTGTCCAAATAAATATCGAAACCTAATCAACATGATTGCCTCCATTGCTATGCTCCACAACAATAGACTCATAACAGGGGTCTTGAGCACCAATTGGGTTCAATAGTTTGTTTGTGTTTATGTTTGAGGGAGAGGGAGGTTATTGTTTTTTTGAATCCGTCGGTGGATAGTTTCCTCTATGTCAGTCCATACTTAAAACCTTGCTATCTTAAGCTACATTGACAGTTATGTTTTCTAAACAACAATGTAGCTTAAATATTGAAATACATTATGATACCTACCGCTCATAATTGACAACTACTGTAGGAATATTGCTATATGCATACAAACGTACTGTGACTGTCATGGTTTTGTTTGGCATGCTATATATAGGGCGGCTTAGTTTGGCATGCTATATATAAGACAACTAAGTTGTCTTTTGTAGCATTGATGGGCAGATTATGATTAATAACTTTATATCGGTCCCGACCACGGAAGAAAAAATTATTGGAAAGGAAGAAAACAAGTAGGTGCCAACCATTGCGAATGTGCTGAGCGTGCGTCAACCGAGCTAAGTTAACTAATCGACTATGTTTAGAGTCAATGTCAAAAATCTGTTTCTACTTTTTATTTTCGATCTTGTCAAAATAGTATAAATAACATATGCAATCTGTTAAGAAAGCATCCTAGCAGCTCTGCCCCTCGTTTTCCTTGGTTGCTTGCAGGCTAATAAATTTAAGAGTTGTCGATAATGTATTAAAAGTAATGAAACAAAAATATACGAGAAGTGGACATTTTATAAAAGTTACGAAACCTATGTCAGATGGGCTTACTGCTATGGTCCACATGTTCGGATTGTTCGTCAGGAAGTGCAGAACTCTTTATCCCACAGCCTGCTGTTCTTAGTGACATAGTGACAGGCAACAGGCCTAAGCTAACAGAAAAGGACAGATTCAAAGCAAGAGGATGATCCTCCTTTAGAAACATCTCCTGTGAAAAAATATACGTCGGTCTCAACATGAGGAAGAATAGAAACAAATTCATTTCAAATGATGGCTAGCACGTAAAAGACCATCAGCTTAGGTACTCACTTCGTGTGCATAGATTGAGTGAAACAGCAACCTAGGAGAGAGCTGTCTCTGTCCTTCGTCTGGATTAAAGAATTGCCCAACAGCCATGGAAGTAGCCGGGGGAGGCCTACCTGAAATAGTCTGGACAAAAATATGTCAACCTAAACAGAATTTCCATGGTTAAGTTGATAACTTTCAGTAAGGATTAGTCAAGGCTCCAATTATACACGTGGTCAAGAAGGCTTTAATTCTGTACATTTTATGATTTTATCTCAAGCTATTATTAAGTTTTATCATAAAGTCAATCTCCACACATCATAGCTTGCTTTTCTGCTCATCTTTTCTTCTAATTTTGGTTATGTAGGCTGATTTTCTATATGTACTGCAATGGTGTTCTTTTGTAATTATTAACACTTAGCAGTTGCTATAAATAGCGATGAAAAGGTAGGAAATTAAGTAGGATTTGAGCAAACATGAAAGACTGTAATAGCATAATGCTAAAAAATACATGTCAGGTAAATACAGAAGATATAACAAAAGCCATAGTAGCAGTCAATGAAAAAAAAAGGATAAAAAATCTGTACTAAATTCATAGTATAAAGAAGAGTACCTATATATAAAAACAAGGAAGATTTACAAAATTGTATTAACTATCAAGGAATCAAGATTATCATCCCTAGCATGAATCTTTGGAAGAGAGTAACCTAAGAAATGAAACAAGAATTGCAAATGATCAATTTGGTTTTATGCTGGGAAGATATATTATGAAAGCCATAACCTTGTTGAGAAGATTAATGGAAAAGTTTAGAGAGAGGAGAGATCTACACGTGGTTTTTATTGTCTTCACAATGGATTTATGGACCACCAAAAGAGAATGTGGTGGATTTTGGTGAAAATCAAGTCTATGGTAAATATATTGAGATTATAAACAAACATAAGTATTTATATATTTAATCTTCTTTATTACCACGTCTATTAATGTAATATTAAGATCCAACTATATATATATATATATATATATAACTCTCATCATAATTGGAAGGAATAATCTGTTTCCTCGTGTGTATCGAACCGACTGAGCCAGGATGGGATTTGAATTTCTGCATGCCTATCCTCGATTTTTGTATCTGATGCATCCTTGATCCACTGCTTGAGCCGATGTCCATCGCACGCTCTACTTGGGTTGAACATTGGCACTATGATACCAGGGTAGACCGCTCTTCCAGGTTCGTCTCTCTATTTGTCGTAACATAATTTCTTTTATTCCTCTCCCCTTCAAAATTTAAGTGCATATCGCACCCAGGAGGATTCGAACCTCCAACCTAATTCATGGATCCTTATATCTCCAAGACTTGACCATTTCAGCCAATGTTTATATATATATATATATATATATATATATATATATATATATATAACAAATTAATTTTCTTCCTCGTTTAACATGGTACGGGTGCAAGAGTACTTAAAAAGGATTATCCATCTTTCAAATACTAACCCCACCACTTCCTCCCCATCCCCTCGTACCCCTTCCCCCTTCTTCCTCCTAGTGCTCTCACCCTACCCAACGTAACATAGAACATAGAATGCTATGGAAAGCAAAACAAAAACAAGGTGGTAAATTAGGGATAACATTCTTCAAAACGTTTATGTAACAAGCACTATGTTTATCCAAAACGTGGAACCTTTTTAAGAAACAAATATGTAACATACTATATAATGTATATTTAAGATTCAAAATTGATAGTACCATAATATAGCACCATAAAAGATTCAATACGGAGACGACATTCATAAATTGCAACACAATCCTAGGAATAACATCTTCTTAAAAGTAGCAAGCCAATCACTTAAACTTATAGTTTTTTTATAAAAATAACTAAAAGAAATATACCTTATTTTATAGTCTTTTATACTTTTATAGCTTCTAAGGGTCTACAATCCAGTATGTCGACGTTCCATGTTGTAGAATGTGGATTCCTGGATTTTGACACACACTTTAGGACCCCCTACCCTCCTACTCTATTCGTGGTGTCATTAAAACTTTATCCTAGTCATGTCTATCCCCTTTAACCTTTATTTTAAGCCATTAAACAACTCCAAAATTCCAAATATCCATCTTTCTTTTCTAAAGCCTTATTAATGATACCATATTCCTTGGACACTTGTTTTCCACCTTTGAAACCTTTGTATCACCCAAAACCAAGGTTCGCAGTATCGTAATCGGATCCATCCTATGAGTATCGGTATCGGTATCGGCAGTATCGGATCGAAGTATCGAATTTTTTGGTATTGAAAAGCAAATAATTATTAATAAACTATTTAACTTTTGGAAAAAATTATATTTTTAGGCATAATTTTAAGTATTTTATGTGTTGTTTTTTACTAATTTTGGAATTGAATGAAATAGTAGTCACCTTTGCCGATTGGATTACCTGCAATATATAAGTTTTCTTCTTTTACATGCTTTCACAATCTTATTATACTTTTACACCATTGCCGATTGGCCTTTTTCATCCAATTTTATTTGCTGAATTGCCTGAAAAAGAAACCCCTAATGTCAGTATCGGTATCGGATAGGGACATCTCAAACCGTTGTATCGGTCATATCAGATCGGTATAGGCCAATACTGCAAACTATGTCCAAAACCCTTCTTTGTTATTGCTGGTATCTATAAAATTCCGAATCTAAATCCACACAAAAAATCCTTCAAATCATATCAAAAACCTTTTAAGTTCCATGATTTTTTATTCTAGGGTTTCCCTTATCTAGATTTGAGTCTCGTTTTCATGACTTTTTCTTCTTACCAATATTTCTTCTTTTTTTAGTCTCTTCTTATTCTTTACTTTGTCTTCTTTTTCTCTCTTCTTCAGTTTCTCCTTTACTCTTCTCTCCAATACAAGCAAAGTCGATCTTTTGTCTAAGCTTGAAACCTTAATCTTCAAAAACAAAAAGTTTGGCTATGGTCATCTATGAACTTCTCATTCATGAATCAGTTTTTTCTAATAAAATTCCTCCTTAGTTTGTTAACCTGAGATGTGCATCGTGTATTGGTTCACTTGATTATTATATCGTGTAATCATATCTTTTATCGTAAGATATTGTATTTCCCAGAAAATATAATTGAAAATTAATATTACTTTACATATAAAGAGAAATTAAACACATTGAGCAATAATATGGAGCATTGCCAACCAGTAAGTTACAAGATCATCATAAAATTGATAGTTGAGGGCCAAAAATATAAAATCAATAATACCTAATGGCATTATTTATGAGTGTAACATCATTACATCAATAAGAACTTTGACTCTCTACAGTTAGTGTATTGACATTCAAATAATATTTTGTTGTACAATCTAGTTTTTAAACATTATATAACTTGTAAGAATCCTGGAAAAAGAGATGGGAAAGCCCTCAAGAAAAAATCTAAAACAGAACATAGAGAAGCTTGCATAAATCTAAACAAGAGAGAGAGAGAGAGAGAGATTAAAAAATATAAAATATTCCCTTTTGGAGAAAATAAGTAATCTTAGTTGTTGAAGTCTTGGGATAACCTCGAAAGTATTAGATGTAATCTTTGGAGATATTGGAAATCTATGAAGGAAATTGAAAAAATGTCTCTCATCCAAAGAGTTTAATCAGAAGAGGAAGTTGAAAAAATAAGTTGTAATTTCTTTCCAAAGATTATATAGGTATTGGAATTTGGATCAACTTTTTAGAGTATCAGAAGAGGAGGTTGAGAACATAAGTTGTAATTACCTTAAAAGGTCATATGGTTATTGGATGGAGTTTTAGAATAGTAGTTTTGGTTATAAAATATTAATTTATATACTTACAGCTTAAATCCATTTAATTCAGATTAACATAATAATTTTCTTGTAGGTGATTAACTCTATCTAGTGATAAGAGAAAATGTATCATAAGATACTCTCTCTCTCTCTCTCTCTCTCTCTCTTGGGCGTCGCGGGAGTTCAATGAATCATATCTTTTATAGCTTGTACTGTATAGTATCATAACATGTGCATCGTGTATAGTATAATAATGACTAAGAGGTTGTTGCTCTTCTCTACTGTTGTTGTCCCAGTTGATCATGGGTTGACAAAAAAATTGTAGTTTCCCACTTGTACATGTCAGCCATGTCCATGTAATTTCTACTCGGTAGTCTCTACATATTCACTACTCAGTCTGAGGTCTTTATTTGACTGCCTGCTATGATTGAGTCTATACTAAATTGTGTAATATTGAATGTTATGTGTTCAGTCTGTTTGGATGTCTACTATTGTTTACGGTCTTTAACTAATTTTCTATTACTATTTACAGTCTTGATCTGACAGTTTGTTATTTGTAGTCTTGGTATTATTGTTTTTTTTTCTCTCTCTCAGGTTGTGTATTGACTTCTGCTACTCTTGAAGCTTATATCTTAGTCATGTGTCAACCACTAGGCACTACATGTTTGCTTCTTCCTGATGGCAATCTTGATGGATCACCTGATTTTACTCATGATAGTGAGAATACTTTCTTGATGGATCACCTGATTTTACTCATGATAGTGAGAATACTTTCTTGTTTTGATGTTGTATGATGTTGACTTCTATTGGCAATATTTATGCTTTATGTAACAAGTTGGTCATTTTTGGCATACATGAGTAGTTTTAGGATAGTGCTTTATATGTAGCCTTCTTCAATAAAAACCAGATTAAGGAAAGAGAGTGAAGTTCAGAGAATCAATTTGGTACTTTTATGACAAAAAGATCTAATATGGATGTCATTTACTTGCTAAGAAGAGAAATGGAATAGTGGAAAAAGAGATATTTACATATGTTTTTATTGACTTAAAAGAAGCTTAAGACCAAGTTCCTAGGGAGATAATGTGGAAGGACTTCTGTAAACCCTCTCGACCAAATTTAGGTATACTTGGCTTAGAGAGATATTAGGGTTACTTTAGAATCATTTAGAATTAGAACATGTTGTTTTATTTAACTGTTAAAATTCGTATCACTTGGTGCACCTTGTCGTTGTTTCGATATTTGGAGCGCTACTCTAGCTTTTGACTTCCAGCAAATTTTACACCTTTGACCTAGACATATCAGTCTTCCATTCCGACCTTTGTGTCGCTCATAAATACCCTCCCTTGTCTTTTATTTTAATCGCACAACAATAGTTAATTAATATCTAATTTTGAACCCAAATTTGTACCTATGTTCGTTCTAATCGAAATTGGAGATACAACGTCGACCCATTTCCTGTAAACCAATATATGACGATAATATATTTCGAGTCTACTACGTCCATGACACTTGTGTCACACCCAATTGAGACCTCATGTACTTCCAATTTATATAAGAAAATCAAGGACACGATTTATATTTATTTTGGGACAACCGACTCAACCTAACCCAAAACTAGACCAAACACCAACCAAAACCCACACTCAACCCTCACGGTTCATACAAAACAACACATACCAATTTTTTCCACTACAACACACCAAACATGACTTTTTTCCACATCCAATCCAATTTTCCCTTCTTTGTACAAGTTCTAAACTATTGGGGACATTTGTACAAATAACTAGCCATGTGTCCACCTCCTATTGGTTGGAACAAATGAAGAACATCCCATTTGAAGAGCCTTGACCGCTCATGTGCACCCCCCCCCCCCCCTTCTCTCTTTTGCATGGTACTATGCTCACTTTAAATCCTCACACTACATTCAAACCCCCCACACATCTCCACCACCCATTTCCTTTATTTATTACACTCTTCCTCTCCCTTCCTCAACATTCACTCATCCCCTCTCCCCCTACAAACAATGAACCACCACCATCACCTCCCCACCACAGCAGCCGCAGCACCCTCCCCACTGTCGGATCACCTCACCCCGGCGGCATAGCAGTCGGCCGACGGCGGCAGGCCGACCCCCCCCAACCAAGCCCCCTCACCCTCTCTTTGAGTTCTAGGTAACATTCTTCCCTCCACTATCTTCATCTTGTTCTTCTTCCTAAATATATATATATATATATATATATATATATATATATATATATATAAACATAATTTTCATTCTTGTTCTTCTCCTCTATGTTCTTCATCATTCCTCATCCTTCATCTTGTGTATCATTGAACACCATGGACACTTGCACTATGTCACGCCCCGATTTCGGCTAATCGATAATCGTCCCCCGGGCGTGACGCCGTGCACGCGTAGGGCGCGCGTGCACAAGGCCTTAGGCATAAGGATATTCTTTAGATCAATGCAACAGAGTAGACAAATAAAATAAGACAAGGTTGAGGCATAGAAAAGTTTCTCTTTTATTTATAATGAACATCTTTTTACATTGCTTGACTCAAAAGTATAAAATGCCCCACGGGCTTACAAACTTGGACGCAAAATGAGATAGCCGATCCATACATTATGTCCCTTTACATAGTTTCAAAACACAAAACACCTTGGGTGCGGGTAAGCACCATCGCCTTAGCGTTATTTCCGCCACGGAGAGAGAGGGGAAGGCTTCTAGCTTGAGCCTCCAAAAGTCTTGGCCACGAACCGCCAAGGATCCCAAAAGTCCGGAGAGAACTTCAGCTCCTCGCCGCGTTGCCTTGCGCCGGGGAACCTGCTACAACGAGGGTCAGTACTTCGAAAAGTACTGGTGAAGGCTAGCTGCTCAACTTTACCAAGCTCTTTAGATGCGTTTTAAATGAACATGCAACATTTATGTGTTTATGTGACTTTCTATTCTTGCCTAGATCAGATTTCATTTAGCAGGTATGCAAGAACAAAATAACATAACTCCACATGCCACCGTTCGGTGACTTTACCTGTACCGTCTGAACCACCTGTACAACTTACCATAGCCTTCCCTGTCACGAAGACATAGTTAGTCTGCACAGTTTAAATATACATAACATCTTTCTTTGTTGTTTAGGAGCCATCATGGGTTTAGTCTGGGCTGGCGGCGACGCTTGCAGCGCGGGTAGCTAGCCCCGCTACAATTCCCCGCTCCCACGACTAAGAAAGTAGATTCCGCCCGGGTCGACACGGCCCGGTGCCCCGGTAACCGTTCGCAGGAACCTGGATCCCTTGTGCACAAGAATTCCCATGACCATTTCTATGAACTCTACTTCATAGATTTACTTACTAGCCATTTAAAGAACATCATGTACGAAACTGCTTTACTGTACTATCACAATCAACCAACAAGTTATATGAAATAACATGCAGCAGTTTATAGAAGAACACCTTGAACTTATAGAAGAGCACTTGAACTATCAATAAATACCAACCCATTAAACATCCAACGAACATGCATGCATCAATGAATTTATGCAAGGTTTTGTATGACAAGCAATGGGTGCTCCAAGCCTACTTCTTATCTTATCTTGTTATCCAACTTGTTACTTAATTGGTATCGTTTGATTGAATGCACAACTGAGTCATTTTTATTATGAACGGAGCCCTTGGAAAGAAGGTGCTTATCGAAATAGAGCCACTCACACGTTGGTTGTATAGGAAGAAGAAGTAGAGATCCCTAAGACTCCGCTCGCGCGTCGTCTACACGATCACCTGCACGTACCAACGGATGATCAATACCTCCTGCTTCGGTCTCCAAGGCTCGATACGAAATGCGAAATCCTAAGAACGAAAGCAATGAAATCCATCGAAACCGTTCAAGAAAACGCAAGTCCTAAAACCAACAAGTACGCAATCAAGCGACAATCGAAAACGGGCAAGGAAAACCAACACAACGGAAAGGCCTCTCTCTACTCTGCCGCCGAGTCCTTCCTTGAGGCACGATCCATTGATTATGGGACCTGATTCCGAAGAAACCAATCCATAACGAGGAAAGGATCTTGATTCAATCTGTCCCGTTCGGACGGTACCAAGCATATCTTAGCCGCGCTCCCCGAATAGGGGGAACGGGACGAACGGGGCGTTACATCATAACCATCTAATAGGAAGTTTCGTCCCGAAACTTAAGAATAGAACCTACCACTAAGGAATAACGAGGGAAATTTTTCCTTCATATCAGATTCAAGTTCCCAGGTCGACTCCTCGACCGAGTGGTTCCGCCACAATACGCGCACTAGAGAGACGCTCGGTTCCGCAACTGCTGCTTTTTACGATCCAAAATTTAGACAGGCTCCGCCGCGTACGACAAGTCCGCTTGCAGATTCAACTGACCCAAGTCGACTACGCAACTAGCAAGTAAGGTTTCCATTTTCTATACGATAATAAAGCGGGGTTATCCCCTTCGCTATGTGCGTTCATCTCTTTTATTAGCATGCAAAGGTTATCGCCTGTAAACTAGCACGTAACATTCATTTTCTTAGTGTGCAGCTAAGTGGAGACAGGTTCACCGGGGTCACCCACCTTAGCGATGTATCGCATCGGTCGAGCTAGACTCCGGACGCGCTTCTGATAGCCTAAGTCTGACTCCATTAAAGATCCCAACATGAAAGCCTTTGCATCGAACGAGCCATCTCGCTGAGCAAGGCGGTTGAATAGCTACACTTGTGCCATTTGAATCGGCCCTCCGGGTTGAGCGGAGCGGGTTGTTACACCATATACCACTCAGAACAAGTTCCGTCCTCGAGACTTCCTGAGCGCAACTCGTGCTATCGCATAACTTCTAAACTTCCCTATACATCTCGTCTTATCCTTCAAGGACTGTCTCAATACTACAATCCTCTATTTTCTCACCATGCGTTACGCCAATGTTGGCCAACTCTCATCGAACGACTCTATCGTTCAATGCTATCGAGTTATACTCAACTCGATCATTGCACGTTCGTCTCAAAATCTACTGCACCTAGCGCAGGGCTGTATTACCCAAGCACATGGTATTCTATAACTCAACGGGCACTTACGACTCATAATTGGGCGGACTTGCCCAACTAGTTATGTTATCACCATAGGAACCCAACACAATTGAGCCTATTACTTGACGTCGCCTATCGAAACCCGTCGTTACGCCTAACCCAAAAGCTCGAATCTCGACAATTTTCCAATCTCGTTTTTGCATCAAATCTCTCTGAGTCACCGTCCAATCTCACTAAATAAATTCGCACCCAATCGCCAACGTTTTCTGACTCAGTCTATATTGCGCCTTAGCGCAGAGCTAAATTGCCTACCTGGGGTACGCTCAAGTCCTTCGCACCTTTGGCTCAATCGAACTTAACTTTCTATTCGTTTTTACTCGTTCCGTTCGCCAGAGTGCTTAATCATTTTATCCGAATGATCTATTCGTTCAACTATTGCATCCCCAAACTCAGTCTCGTACTGCGCCTTAGCGCAGAACTATCCCGGTAGCACGAGGAATGATACAATCTTTCCTCTATAAAAATTTAGGTTGAGGCTAAATCATTTCAGTTGCCATACTCATCCATGCGAATCCGAACATTTTCCTTTGTAGCTGCATCCGAGTTATGCATATCGCTAAGTCTGGATCGTACCCATATTCAAGGCGTCCCCCAAATATGTGTATTTCAACCAAGCTCAGTGACAGCTAAGTCTGACAAGCTACTCGTGAAAATCTTTTGGAACGCGGATCGTCCTGCTATATGAATGACCGAACTCTTGTTCGATCCAGCTATCGTCTTATCCTTTACCGTCGCGTAACCTATCCAACCAAACCAATTATCACCCGAGTCCTATCTTGCATTACGTTTGTTTCAACGCGAACGTTGCTAGTGTATATTCCCAATTCCAAATTCTAACTCTAAGTCTTGTTGCCCAGTTCTATCATTCTTCCCGAACGATACTCTGAAGTCAGCCACTCCAGTTTAACTCAAGGCATAGGGTCGTCTGCCTAGTCCCTAGGCCAGCACACACAGTCATAGGTACAACTCAAGTTTGCGACTCATCGCGCAACCGTGTTGCACAACGCTCGCCCCAATCACCCTAAGGTCAAACCATTGTTCCTTTACACGGGTATTCTACCCAAGCTCGTTTCACTCAGATTTCTAAACATCGAGCACAGATCACCCTATCACACCAACACGCTCGTTCAACCGAACCCACGATACGCCCACGTTGCAGGTTCAACCCATCGATTCACCTACACTATCTCTTTTATCATGTTTGATAGAATTCCCCAATCCATCATTTTCTACGCTTGTATCACTAAGCCACAATTCCATTATAAACCATCGATGTATATCATGAACTCTAAGTCGTCCAGCACGATCTACATATCCGTTCATGAAAACGTCCAACATCTCTTACTTTACGTTTCTAGACTAACTCCTCAAGAAAAATCCCTAGACTCATTTTCTTAGTCTACTCTTAGCATTCCTCAAACAACTAAGATCAATTCCCAAACCCAAGTCTATCCCATTGATACGTTCCATTCATCGAGTTCGTTTTGGAATAATCACCGAACCTGTTCTCTTGAGTTTGCTTATCCCTACCGTACGTGAAATCACCACGCCGACGCTCCCGCAGGATAATCGTTCTCGCTGGGACAGATTTCGAATGTTTTCTTTCTGAACTCGATTTCAAGATCGTTCTTCCAAACTCCAAGCCAAATCTATTACCGCTTAACTCGATTCTATCAAAATCCTAATTTTTCCAACTTGCATCAATCCGAGTTATCTTCCAACCATTATTATGGTCTAAATCCTCCAAAATTTGAAATCATCGCATTCATACTCAAACCGAATTCTATTGAGCGATATCCTACTCAAATCCAAATTTTCTATGCACGCTATCATTCGTTCACTCCATTGTTTCTAATTGTACTTACTTCGATCGCATCTCAGATTATTCAATCTCGACTCAAGTTTTTAATTCACTTGTTTCAACTCAAATTCGCTCGTACAATCCTCTATGTTTTTCCTGACCATGTTATCGATTTCCAATTGCCCTGAATTTCTATTCGTTGTAAGCCTTATCCCTGATTCAACTCATTGTAACTCGTTCGGACCAAACATTGCATGCTTTCTACGAGTTCGTTTACTTGCTAGGCACTGTTTATTTATACTAAGGCTTTACCCAATCTCGTCGCTTGTCGCTAGACTCGCTTAACTCTCCGAATCTACGACTTCGTTTAAGCATTTCTAAGCCAACAAATACACCACTCGGGGTTCGAGTTATACTCCTTGAATCTTTACAACTCATTATATCCACAAATTGCATAATCGAACAGGGGACTTATCGCATACACTACTCAGGAATTGAGTCATCCTAATAACTCCTGATTCGCGTTCGCATCCTACAGTCGTATGCCCAATTCGTTCCTTAGAACTCCAACACCGTCCTTATTTATCGCCTTAGCGATCTTAGACTCGTACACACCTGTATTCATAGTCCTCTATACAGATTTATGCTTCAAATCATAACTTATCGTTATGAATAACCGTCCAACTATTTTCGAAGATTCCCTACACGATTCCCGTTACTCGCCTTAGCGGCAATTCGATAACGTCTTTATCGATTTCCCTCCAAGTCAACTTTATTCTCATCCCAACAATACCCAAATCTCGTTGCAACTCACTATCACCAAGGGTCTTGGTGCACGATACTTAACACAAATTGGCCAAAAGGCCATGTACATGGACCACTGTCTGAACGATATTCTTATCTCGCACTCTACTCGTTTGGTGTCTTCATATAGACATATAACTTGCCGATTACAACACAAGTTTCCTCTCAAAACATCCTCTATGAGTTGGGACAAAAGCCCTCACATCATAATCCCGTCCAAGCAATCGTATAATTCCCACGCACTTTTCAAAAAATATTTAGACTTATTGTATGGAACGCATCTCATTTTGGCCAAGCGAATTCAAGGGTCTACTCGGAAGGAACAAGGTCCTCTTTAGAAACTTTCTTTGTGAGATCAAAGGATCTGAAGCATGCTCTGATACCAATATGTCACGCCCCGATTTCGGCTAATCGATAATCGTCCCCCGGGCGTGATGCCGTGCACGCGTAGGGCGCGCGTGCACAAGGCCTTAGGCATAAGGATATTCTTTAGATCAATGCAACAGAGTAGACAAATAAGATAAGACAAGGTTGAGGCATAGAAAAGTTTCTCTTTTATTTATAATGAACATCTTTTTACATTGCTTGACTCAAAAGTATAAAATGCCCCACGGGCTTACAAACTTGGACGCAAAATGAGATAGCCGATCCATACATTATGTCCCTTTACATAGTTTCAAAACACAAAACACCTTGGGTGCGGGTAAGCACCATCGCCTTAGCGTTATTTCCGCCACGGAGAGAGAGGGAAAGGCTTCTAGCTTGAGCCTCCAAAAGTCTTGGCCACGAACCGCCAAGGATCCCAAAAGTCCGGAGAGAACTTCAGCTCCTCGCCGCGTTGCCTTGCGCCGGGGAACCTGCTACAACGAGGGTCAGTACTTCGAAAAGTACTGGTGAAGGCTAGCTGCTCAACTTTACCAAGCTCTTTAGATGCGTTTTAAATGAACATGCAACATTTATGTGTTTATGTGACTTTCTATTCTTGCCTAGATCAGATTTCATTTAGCAGGTATGCAAGAACAAAATAACATAACTCCACATGCCACCGTTCGGTGACTTTACCTGTACCGTCTGAACCACCTGTACAACTTACCATAGCCTTCCCTGTCACGAAGACATAGTTAGTCTGCACAGTTTAAATATACACATCTTTCTTCATGGGTTTAGTCTGGGCTGGCGGCGACGCTTGCAGCGCGGGTAGCTAGCCCCGCTACAATTCCCCGCTTCCACGACTAAGAAAGTAGATTCCGCCCGGGTCGACACGGCCCGGTGCCCCGGTAACCGTTCGCAGGAACCTGGATCCCTTGTGCACAAGAATTCCCATGACCATTTCTATGAACTCTACTTCATAGATTTACTTACTAGCCATTTAAAGAACATCATGTACGAAACTGCTTTACTGTACTATCACAATCAACCAACAAGTTATATGAAATAACATGCAGCAGTTTATAGAAGAACACCTTGAACTTATAGAAGAGCACTTGAACTATCAATAAATACCAACCCATTAAACATCCAACGAACATGCATGCATCAATGAATTTATGCAAGGTTTTGTATGACAAGCAATGGGTGCTCCAAGCCTACTTCTTATCTTATCTTGTTATCCAACTTGTTACTTAATTGGTATCGTTTGATTGAATGCACAACTGAGTCATTTTTATTATGAACGGAGCCCTTGGAAAGAAGGTGCTTATCGAAATAGAGCCACTCACACGTTGGTTGTATAGGAAGAAGAAGTAGAGATCCCTAAGACTCCGCTCGCGCGTCGTCTACACGATCACCTGCACGTACCAACGGATGATCAATACCTCCTGCTTCGGTCTCCAAGGCTCGATACGAAATGCGAAATCCTAAGAACGAAAGCAATGAAATCCATCGAAACCGTTCAAGAAAACGCAAGTCCTAAAACCAACAAGTACGCAATCAAGCGGCAATCGAAAACGGGCAAGGAAAACCAACACAACGGAAAGGCCTCTCTCTACTCTGCCGCCGAGTCCTTCCTTGAGGCACGATCCATTGATTATGGGACCTGATTCCGAAGAAACCAATCCATAACGAGGAAAGGATCTTGATTCAATCTGTCCCGTTCGGACGGTACCAAGCATATCTTAGCCGCGCTCCCCGAATAGGGGGAACGGGACGAACGGGGCGTTACACACTACTCCTTAATAATCCATTGTGGAACACTCCTTAAGTATGATTTAGAACTAATATTTATGAGGTGTTTATTCTCAGATTTAAGTGTTAAATGATAGGTTCTAATACCATGAGATTTAAATGTGTTATGAAGAAGTTTGAACTATTTTGGCTAATGTTGTGTGAGTTGGAAAAAAACAGCATCTAGTGTGGAAGGAAGATGATTATTCACATGATTTAAAACATGTTTTAATACAATATTAATGGAGGGTATAATACCTAGATGGGTTGTGATGATGTTTAGGTTCTAATATATGCAGCACCATGATTTATATAGTATTTTGCACATATTTTTCTTAATGTCCAGATTTGACAACATTGGAGACACTTGACATTTGGTATGACAAATGGGGTGGGTACATGAAATATTTGTGGAGTTTGAATCATCTAACTTAAAGGTGAAGTATGTAGCGTTTACATATTTATAATGGGACCTACCCTAACACAAGATCACGCACCTAAGTTGTGACATTACATTTGAGGTTAATATTGTGATTAGAAGTACTTGACACTTGTACATTTTTTAGACTCTTGCCTACTCAACCATTCTAGTTGACCTAGTTAGAACCCCTACTTGTGTTAGCTTCTATGTACAGTGTATAGATGTACTTTTGTGCGTATCTTAGCGTAATGACTAATGTATATCTTATTATATTATATATAGGCCAGTTGGATCGTTCGGACGAGGCTTCGGGAGCAGGACATTGACATTCGCAGCTTGAGGATTCAGACAAGTATACCTTGCCATATTTACTGTTTAATTCAAGTTATTAAATGTTGCATGAGTTGTTGTTGAAAATACTATTTATAACTGTGCGCGTCCGAGAATGACTCGGGTACAGTCGACGATTACGTCGATGAGTAGTGTAGCGACTTAGTCTCTAGCAGACTCACCTAATGTTGTGGAGATAATCTGATATCTTCCAAGACCCTGACACTTCATACACTTATCCCGATAACAAACTCATGTTGGGATGCGAGTTGGCATACCCGACTAGCTATCGGTGCGTGCGACACGCATCACGGTTTAGTGCTTAGTCAGGTTAGTCTAGTTATTTGAGACCTGGCATATTAGTTACGAAGTGTGCACGTCGTGTATTCGACTTGTATATTTGCATTGGACAGAGAGTACAACTGGTAAGCATATGGGATACACACATTGGTATACGTAGTGTCCAGAGGAGTCACAGATCCAATGACCACCTTTATTCAAATATCGCGTTCTTCGGAGCGTTACGTGTGTATATATATATATATATATATACACACACCTCGTTCTTCGGAACGATGGACGTTATATGTGCAGATACCACACTCTTCGGAGCGTTGGACGTTATGCCTACACCTACCCATACGTACCAAGGTTGTCCTCAAGATTGCATTCACTTAGATGGTTAGCCCACCCCCTTTTACTTATTCAGATTTTATATTTGGCATGTATCATTTGTATCTTGTTATGTCCCTCTGAGGACCTGTTCCCTTCTAGATTTGGACGAGACGTACTACCCGACCGTGTACGAGCCCGAGCAGGAGACGAAGTACGCGATTGAGGAGGAACTTGAGGTGTTACCTTCGGAGTTTTCCTGATCACTAGTAGGCCTTCCGCCTAGGGCTAGAGCATCTTTATCTAGTTAGTCGATGTTCTAGTCTAACTTATCTGTCTTCCCATACTTTTATTTCAGTATTGTATTCAGTGGGTTTGTTCCCATCAGACTTATTTGGGTTGTATTATGACATTCAAACTCTGTACTTTATTCCAGTATTTATTTCAGCACTTTTTATTTATATTTTGTGGATGAGATTAGATATTTACCTACTGCATGTTTAGTATTAGTTATGGACTTAGTCCATTTATACAAGGTAGTACATCTAGATAAGGCCATTAAATTGGGAACCTAATCTAGTTTGTATCAACTGGCCTAGTCGCGTGTCAGTTTCGATATATTTTGGGACTGGGGCGTGACATGGTTTTAGTGGTGGCCCATGCAGGTCTTCGTTATTCGCTTGTGGGAGATGACGCTTGGAGCAAGAGGCCCGTGGCATTCTTTCTTACTATCCAGCAACACCTTTTGAGAGATCTGGAAAAGTTGGGTATAGAGGTCATTATGACAGGAACAGACGGGCAGTTGTCGAGTCTTCAGGTGCAGTCAACATTGGTTGAGAAGATCAAGGCTGCTTTGCCGACAGATGCCAGATTCCAGCGACTTCGACAGAGGACAGAGGCCGGGATGCAAACCGGTTTGCGCATTCTTGAGGACGGGACTTTGAGATGTGGAGATCGTCTCTATGTTCCGAATGTAGAACTTCGTCAGGAGCTAATGACGGAGGCATACAGTTCAGCATAGTCTATCCATCCAGGTGGCACGAAGATGTATAAAGACTTGAGACAGTAATATTGGTGGCATGGAATGAAGAGGGAGATAGTCCGCTTTGTAGCAAAGTGCCTGGTGTGTCAGCAGGTCAAGGCTGAGTATCAAAGATCTGCAAGCTTACTTCAGCCGCTCCGATACCTGAGTAAAAATGGGAGCACATCACTATGGACTTCGTTACGGGCTTTCCGAGGAGTCCTAGTGGTCGCAATGCGGTGTAGGTGATCGTGGACCGACTCACCAAGTCCGCTCACTTTCTACCCTTCAGAGTTGGGCAGTCTACAGAGGTCTTAGCAGAGATGTATATGAGGAAAATTTATACAACTGCATGGGGTGCCAGTCAGCATAGTGTCTGACAGGGATACGAGGTTCATATCTTACTTTTGGCGGAGCATGCAAGAGTGTCTCGGGACCCGCCTGAAGTTCAACACATCGTATCATCCGCAGACGGATGGTCAGTCCGAACGCACCATTCAGACACCGGAGGACATGTTGAGGGCGTGCATGTTTGATTTCGATGGATCATGGGAGGACCACTTACATTTGGTCGAGTTTTTCGACAACAATAGCAATCAAGCGAGCATTCAGATAGCTCCATTTGAGGGGTTGTATGGAAGAAAGTATCGTTCTCCAGTATGCTGGAGTGATGTGGGCGAGGCAGATTCTTGGACCATAGTTGGTTGTTCGTACGGTGGAGAAGGTAAAGCAGATCCAAAGGTACCTGCGAGCAGCACAGTACAGGCAGAAGCATTGGACAGACGCGCAACGACGACCCCTAGAGTTCCAGACTTGAGATCATGTATTTATGAAAATCTCACCTACCAGAAGGACCATTAGGTTTGGGGGCAGAGGAAAGTTGAGTCTGAGGTACATCGGACCATTCGACGTGTTGGAGCGCGTCGGAGAGGTTGCCTACAGGTTAGCATTGCCACAGACATTGGAGGGAGTTCATGACGTCTTCCATGTATCTCAATTGAGGAGGTACGTGTCATATCCGAGTCATGTGCTTAACCACTCGGAGATCCCTGTCGGGCCGAGTTTGTCATATCAGGAGGAGCCTGTAGAGATTCTGGACAGGAGCGAGAAGGTGTTGCGAGGTCAGACTATCCCTCTAGTTCGTGTCGCATGGAGGCATCATGCACCAGATAAGTCGACCTGGGAATGAGAGGATGATATTCGACAGCGTTTTCCCCATCTCTTTGAGGACCTAGGTATGTAGTAGCATTTATTTGTTTTCAGTCAATAGTTTATACCATATGTCTGTTTTAATTTCGAGGACGAAATGCTCTAAGGAGGGTAGATTATAAACCCTCTCGACCAAATTTAGGTATACTTGGCTTAGAGAGATATTAGGGTTAGTTTAGAGTCATTTAGAATTAGAACATGGTGTTTTATTTAACTGTACAAATTCGTATCACTTGGTGCACCTTGTCGTTGCTTCGATATTTGGGGCGCTACTCTAGCCTTTGACTTTCAGCAAATTTCACAGTTTCGACCTAGACATGTCAGTCTTCCAATCCGACCTTTGTGTCACTCATAAATACTCTCCCTTGTGCTTTATTTTAATCGCACAACAATCATTAATTAATATCTAATTTTGAACTTAAACTTTGTACCTATGTCCATTACAATCGAAAATTGAGACACAACGTCGACCCATATCTTGTAATCCAATATATGACGATAATCTATTCTGAGTCTACTACGTCCATGACACTTGTGTCACACCCAATTGAGACCTCATGCACTTCCAATTTATTTAAAAACATCTAGGACATGATTTATATTTATTTTGGGACAACCGACTAAACCTAACCCAAAACTAGACCAAACACCAACCCAAACTAACACTCAACCCTCATGGTTCATACAAAACACCATACACCAATTTCTCCCACTACAACACACCAAATATGGCTTTTTTCCACATCCAATCCAATTTTTCCTTTGTGCAAGTCCTAAACTATTTGGGACATTTGTGCAAATAACTAGCCATGTGTCCACCTCATATTGGTTGGAACAAATGAAGAACACCCCATTTTAAGAGCATTGACCGGTCATGTGCATCCCATCTCTCTTTTGCATGGTACTATGCTCACTTTAAATCCTCACCCGCCATTCAAACCCCCACACATCTCCACCACTCATTTCCTTCATGACAAACTATAAAACATTGGGAACCTTGTCGGCCCTAATCCCCAAGCACTCTCTCTCCCCTCATTAAATACATTCTCTCTCATTTCATTACATCTCTCTCCCTCCTTCATTTATTACACTCTCTCTCCCTTCCTCAACATTCACTCATCCCCTCTCCCCCTCCAAATCGTGAACCACCACCATCACCTCCCTACCACAGTAGCCGCATCACCCTCCCCACCGCCGGATCACCTCACCCCGGCGGCACAGCAGCCGGCCGACGGCGGCAAGCCGACCCCCCCAACCGAGCCCCCTCACCCTCTCTTTGAGTTCTATGTAACCTTCTTCCCTCCTCCTCTATCTTCATCTTGTTCTTCTTCTTATATATATATATATATATATATATATATATATATATATATGTGTGTGTTCTAATATATGCAACACATGATTTATATAGTATTTTGCACCTATTTTTCTTAATGTCCAGATTTGACAACATTGGAGACACTTGACATTTGGTATGACAAATGGGATGGGTACATGAAATATTTGGGGAGTTTGAATCATATAACTTAAAGGTGAAGTATGTAGTGTTTACCTATTTATAATGGGACCTACCCTAACACAAGATCAATGCACCTAAGTTGTGACATTACATTTGAGGTTAATATTGTGATTAGAAGGACTTGACACTTGTGCACTTTTTAGACTCTTGCCTACTCAACCCTTCTAGTTGACCTAGTTAGAACCCCTACTTGCGTTAGCTTCTATGTACAGTGTATAGATGTACTTTTGTGCGTATCTTAGCGTAATGACTAATATATATATTATTATATTATATATTAGTCCGTTGGATCGTTCGGACGAGGCTTCGGGAGCAGGACTTTGGCATTCGCAGCTTGAGGATTCAGACAAGTATATATTGCCTTATTTACAGTCTAACTCAAGTTATTAAATGTTGCATGAGTTGTTGATGCAAATACTATTTATAACTGTGCGCGTCCGAGAATGACTCGGGTACAGTCGACGATTGCGTCGATAAGTAGTGTAGCGGCTTAGTCTTTAGCACTCACCTAATGTTGTGGAGATATTCTGATATCTTCCAAGACCATGACACTTCATACACTCATCGCGATAACAAACTCATGTTGGGATGCGAGTTGACGTACCCGGCTAGCTATCGGTGTGTGCGACACGCATCACGGTTTAGTGCGTAGTCAGGTTAATCTAGTTATTTGAGACCTGACATGTTAGTTACGAAATGTGCACGTCGTGTATTCGACTTGTATATTTGCATTGGATGGGGAGGACAACTGGTAGGCGTATGGGATAAACACATTGGTATCCGTAATGTCCAGAGGAGCCACGGATCCAATGACCACCTTTATTCAGATACCGCGTTCTTCGGAACGTTACGGACGTGTATATATATATATATATATATATATATATATATATATATATATACACCTCATTCTTCGGAACGATGGACGTTACATGTGCAGATACCACACTCTTCGGAGCGTTGGACGTTATGTCTACACCTACCAATACGTACTAAGGTTGTCCTCAAGATTGCATTCACTTAGATGGTTAGCACACCCCCTTTTACTTATTCAGTATTTATATTTGGCATGTATCATTTGTATCTTGGTATGTCCCTTTGAGGACCTGTTCCCTTCCAGATTTGGACGAGACGTACTACCCGACCGTGTACGGGCCCGGGCATGAGACGAGGTACGCGACTGAGGAGGAGCTTGAGGTGTTACCTTCGGAGTTTCCCTGATCACTGGTAGGCCTTCCGCCTATGGCTGTAGCATCTTTCTCTAGTTAGTCGATGTTCTAGTCTAGTTATCTTATCTGTCTTCCCGTACTTTCATTTCAGTATTGTATTCAGTGGGTTTGTTCCCATCAGACTTATTTGGGTTATATTATGACATACAGATTCCGTACTTTATTTCAGTATTTATTTCAGCACTTTTTTATTTATATTTTGTGGATGAGATTAGATATTTACCTACTGCATGTTTAGTATTGGTTATGGACTTAGTCCATTTATATAGCGTTAGTACATCTAGATAAGGCCATTAAATTGGGAACCTAATCTAGTTTGTATCAGCTGGCCTAGTCGCGTGTCGGTCCCATTATATTTTGGGACTGTGGCGTGACAACTTTGAAGAAGAATCAAGTTCTTAGTAGTTATATTGAAACTATTAAGGATATGTATGATAGAGTTATGACGACCGTATGAACTATTGGAGAAAATAGTATATTGTCCATGTTACAATTGCCTTACATCAAGAATCAACATTAAGTCCTTACTTTTTTGCGATAGTTATGGATGAAATTACTAGGCATATCCAGGAGGAGGTTCCATGGTGTATGATATTTACTGATGATATTTTGTTTGATGAGAGTAAATAAGTGTTACGTAACTAAAATATAAGTATAGAGAGAAACTTTGAAATCTAAGAAATTTAGAATTATTAGAACGAAAACATAGTAGATGAAATATAATTTTACTCTGAAGTCAAAGAAAAATGAGAAGGGCGTCCATATAAATGGACAAAATGAGAAGGGCGTCCATATAAATGGACATGAGATACCTAAGAGGTATAATTTTCGGTATTTATGATTCACCATTTATCGTGATGGAAAGATTAAGAAAGATGTCGTGCAAAGAATCAAAACATGATGGTCGAAATGGAGAGTTAGAAGAAAATTTATAAGACTGTTATAAAACCGACAATACTATGGATCAGAGTGCTGAAAAATTAAGAAACATGTCCGGAAAGTTAGTGTAGCCAAATGAGAATGCTAGAATGGATAAATAACAAAACATTAAAGGATATGATAAGAAATAAAAGTATCTACGAGAAGTTAGATGTGACGTTAACTAAGGACAAGATAAAAAAAAATCGACTTAGATGGTTTGGACATGTGCAACGCATGGTCCTGTAAAGAGAAGCGATGATATAGTAGTTAATTGAGCCCCTAGGACTAAAGGTAGGCCTAGATAAACATGGTTTGAAGGGTTAAGGATGGATATGAATTTATGTTAGTGTTTCAGAGAACATAGCACTTAAAAGATCCGAATGGGAGAAAGAGGATTCAATCAGCCGATCCCAAAATTTTGAGATAAAGACTTTGTTGTGTTGATGTATGCAGCCTTCTTCACTCTCACATCTCATAATATATTATGAGGAACCAAGTTCTCGTCCTATAAATATCCCCATCCTTTAAATATATATTCGAACCTCTTGAATAAAACATCTCAATTAATTATTTCCTCCTGATAAAACTCTATTAGAGTCTAACCCTTCTTTAGTCCTCATAATATATTGTGAGGATAGGCGTTGAGTCATGGTTGAGTTATCATTAGTGTGCTACCAGGTCATACCCTACATATGCTATGATTGTTGGTTTATCAAGGATCAATAATTAAGTCCTTCCATGTTGTGCTAGTTATGGATTAAACTTCTAGGCATATAGTCATAGACCTTTTTATTTTATTTTTTATATTATATATAATTATTTTAATTAGTATTCTTATACCTTCAAAATTTTAGAACCAATTTTTTTAATTTATTTCTGTTCTTAAGTATTTATTAAAATACTCTTTCGAAATTTTGCATTTAAATCCCTAAAAAATGTGAAATTACACAATTTAGACACCTAGCATACTAGGTGTCATCTTGCATAGAGAAGGAGGGTAGCATGGTCATTTCATGTTCAAATGGTAATCACTATGTTTTAGAAGATTTGTAATTTTAACTCTTTAAAAAAAAGAGATAAGAAAGGGAGAGAGAGAAACTCACCAATCTCTCCACTCCCTTTCCTGTTACCAGCCGACCGTCCACCCGCCCTTCCTTCTCTTCCTTTTCATTCTCCTCATCACTAGGGGTGAGCATTATTTGGTTTTGGACCGAAAATCGAACCTAACCTAACCGAACCGAAAATAAGAGATTCAGTTCAGTTTGAAAAAAAATTGGTTCGGTTTCGGTTTTGAAAATACTAAAATTCCTTATTCGATTTCGGTCCAAAACCGAAAACCGAATAAGACTTATGCAATTATATAAATACCCTCAATTTTATGCATATTTTCTCATTAAAAATGTATATATTATAAAAACAACAATTCTATGCATATGTTTTGAAGTCCAACTTTGATAATTTAATAACTAGTCCAACTTTGGACACAATTTTAAAATACAACAAATGTGTGTAAAAATTACAACTCTTAATATAATTTAACCACGGTTCCAATATTGGACCCGACCCATTAAACAATAGAAATATCCAACTGAACAAACCAAATAGATTATTCGGTTCGGTTCGGTTTCGATTTTGGCTGATTTCTGTTCGGTTTCGGTTTTGGATTTTTAGAATTTCGGCCCATTAAACAATGGAAGCCTGCAGTTCTTCTTCCTCAGAACAATTGCTATATTGCATTACCTGCAAGTGGCAGATGCAAGAGGTGACTGCAGCACTTGCTGCATTCTCGAGTTGCTGTTGCATTCTTGATAGCAGCAGCAATGTGCTGCAGTGAAGTCACACACCAGTGTGCAGAGAGGCACCTAGGACAGCAGCTAGCATGTGGAAGGGGCAGTGAGGAGGAAGTGTGGGTTCTGTGCAGTGAGTTTAAGGGTGTACCAGAGTTGGGAAACACTGTGTATAGAAGTCTTGGGTGTGTGGAGGAGTCTTAGAGTAGTATCTAAGTGCAGGGGGCTAATAAGTGTTAATGTTTGAGTGTTATCTTAGTATAATGGTTGGGTGTTGGTGTGGTAAGTTGATGTAGTTGAGTGAGGTATTTGGGTGCATTAAGTGTAGTGTGAGGAGATGTAGAATAGATGTAAGTTTAGTGCCAATGGATGTGTGGGTACCTAGTGTTAGTAGATAAGGTACGTGATAGAATACCAAGTTATGGGTGTAGGTAATGTTGAATATCAAGATATTGGGTTAGTGATATAGGTATTAGTGTAATATCTTTAGATATTAGCTAAGATACCCAGATTTTGAGGTACGTTATAGTACTAGGTATTGGTGAAACACTAGGGAATGGGTTAAGGTATTTAAAGTATAGTATGGGGTATTTGATTGATATTAAGGTATAGGGTAGATATCATGATATGGGTTGAGATTCTAGGATACGGGGTAAGGTATTGGCTCAAAGCCAAGGTAATTACTCAGGCCAAAGTATTAATAGGTATTGTAGGTAATAGAGTATAGTGACCTAGAAGCTTAGGAATAACTTGGTATAACCTAGTATTTACTAATATTAGCTAGTATCACCTAAAATAAACCTAGTATTGAATTAATATGGCTAGTATAACTTCATAAACTCAATTTATAGGTATTATGACCTAGAAATTAGGTATTGGCCTAGTTTTGACCAATTGACCTAGAAATGACATTTGTTAAGCATGTTTATGACTCCAAGACACTTGTTGACATTAATAATCCATATATAGGTCACTTGGACTCGATTTCAGACACCGACTTGTGTCACCAGCATCGGACGACAGACTAGTACATTGTCTGATAGTTTCCTTCCTTGATAGTTATTATAATGCATGTATTTAGTAATGTTTTACTTGATTCTTGACACGATGGTTACACGGGTTAATTGTTATGGATTCAGTCACGATATAATGCTTCTCACATCTCATTGTATATCTTGATCTCCCTGCTCATATTTTGTCACCACATTGTGTTTCTTGTATTGTGATATAACTTGATTCGGATCTATTGTACTATTGTGGATAGCCAATCCTACTGGATTGAGCCGTACTATTGTACCATTGTGGATAGTCAATCATAGTGGATTGAGTCATACTATAATACTGTTGTAGATAGCGAATCCTATGAGATTGAGTCGTACTATTGTGGATAGCCAATCATACGTTACCCGTATAATTGAGCCGTACTATTGTGGACATGGTTTATTGGTTTTATTGTTGAGCACATATCGAAAGTAGTACTTCAAAACACTTAGTTTAGATTCTGTCTTTCCTGTTTCATTCCACATTTATTGCCTATTGCTCTATTGTACTGTCTGCTCATTTTTCCACTACCTGTCATACCCTAATTTTTACTGATTATTGTAGCGCCTCGTTCCCCCGGTGCGGGGAGCGCGGCTAAGAAACACAAGACGGTATCGTTCGATCGGGATAGATTGAAACAAGAACTCGTCCTCGTTATGGATTTGCTTCTTCGGAATCGATTCCCATATTCAGTGGACCGTGCCCCCGGGATCGACTTAGCGGCAGAGTCAGGAGGGACCTCTCCGCTGCTATCTTTTATTGCCTCGGTTTTCGATGTCGCTTGTTGCTTTCGTGCTTTGAGTTGGTTTTGGGATTTGCTTGTTTTCCTTGAACGGTTTCGATGAATTTCATTGTTTTCGTTCATTGAACTGCACTTTAATTCCGAGATTTGGAAAGAGAGGAAGGAGTATTGATCGAGCTGTTCGTGGTGCAGGTGAACGAGCAGAGGCGGCTTGCGAGCGGAGTCGTGAAGCGCCTCTTCCTTCCCCTTCCAACAATCTAAGTGAGTGGCTACCATCCCGATTAGCTAGCCCTGCTTCCAAGTCTTCACACCTAAAACGACTTGCATTCTTGTTACCCCGATCAAACGATACCAAGTAATAATAAAAGATACCAAGATAAAAGAGAATAGACTTGGTAATACTGCTTGTCAAACAAACTTGTGAACGGTTACTTACTTGCATGCTTGTTCGTTCGGAATATTCATCATATGCATCAATTTTAGTTAGAATGTAACTTCTTCTATAATTGTGCTATCAATGCATCGTATCTATGCATTACTCGTGTTGCCTCAACTGCGTGAATGGATAACTTAACTAAACATCGTGTGTTCGATCATGGACAACTTGTGCACAAGGGTATAAGTTCTGCGGACGGTCGCTGGGACACTGGCACCGATCCGATCCGGGCGAAACTTCGTGTATAGTCATCATGTACGGACTGGATGGCTTGCAACGCATCGTGTGTTTATCGTGTATCCATTATGAGCTCTCGTTGCATGCTATCCTAGTCCATTATGGCTACCAAGCCAGTGATCACCTGTGGCATAGTCATCGTGTGCGGACTGGACGGCTTGCAACGCATCGTGTGTTTATCGTTGCATCCTATCCTTGTCCATGACTATATTCGCTATGTATATTTAAACCTATTGCAAACTAACTTGTGTCTTTGTGGCAGGGAAGGCCTGGTAAGTATTGTGCAGGTGGTTCAGACGGACAGGTAAGTAAAATCCACCGAACGGTGGCTAGTTCATTTCAGTATCATACATATATATATACTGTTGCTTGTAAATGAACTAAGGCAAGATAGAAACCCACAAAATATGCATGCTTCACTAAAACAACGTGTTGATTGGTATAGTTCGGTTAGCTCGCCTTCACCAGTATGTTTCGACATGCTGACCCTCGTTGAAACAGGTTCTCCGCACCAAGGCGAACCGAGCGAGGAGCCGAAGTCGTCTTCCCGATCCAGTCCAGCTGTTGGCGCATCTTCATCGCGCCCCTTGAAGCATTTTGAAGAAATAAGCTTGCAACTCTTCATACACAAATGCAGCTTCGTGGCAAAGCCGTCCTCCAGCCTGGAGGTCTATATCTTTTGAAGTTTAGTAAAGGGATATAATGTACATGACTGCTATCTCATTTTGAGTCAACTCTTTTGTAAGCCCGTGCGGCATTTTAGCTGACTCGTTCAAGAGTTTGTAATAGATGTTCATTATCAATAAAGAATACTTTTCCATGTTTTCAAATCTGTGTTTCAATTTATCTGCGTACTCTGAATATGTGCTTGCTATGCAAATCATTAAAGCCTTGTGCGGGCGCAACTCCAGGCCCGCACGGCGGTCACGATTCGGGGGACGCCTCAAACGATTCTACGGATCGGGTCGTGACATAATGGTATCAGAGCACAGATTCAAGTTCCTTAGACTTCGTACTGAAAAAGTTCATTTAACGATCAAATTCATGTGCGAACTCTTGAACTCGCTAGGCCAAAATGAGATACGTTCATGCAATAAGTCCATAATACATTATGATCCTAATGTAATTTACCTTCTTTTGAAGGAATGGCACCAGCGCAATCTGCAGTGCAACCACCAAACGAAACACAAGAAAGTAGTTCGGGTAATTCGGGAAGCTCTCAGAGCCAGCGAGGCATGTCTCAAGTCGATCCGCTTGAGCGGATAATGCTAATGTTAGAAGCACAACGACAAGGAGATGATGCTCGCCAAGCCAAGTTCGAAAGCAATTTAGAGACCCGATTCTCAGTCCAACAGAAGCAGGTAGATACCCTGCAACAAATCGTTCAGACTTTGGCTGCCAACCATTCCGCCGCAACAACAACGACTCCGGTGGAACAGCCCGTGCTTGAAGTAGAGACACCGCAAATTCCAAGGCCGAGGGACATGACTGCCTTCGACTTTGGCCACTTCAAGAAAGTCTGCAACACCGCATTCAACGGGACTGAGGACCCAGTCGTAGCTCTAAATTGGCTAGCCGAACTTGAAGATCACTTCGCTCTGCTAGAGGTCCCCGAAGAGAAGCGTGTCGCCTGTGCGCAACTTCAGTTCCGCCTCAACGCGCACGATTGGTGGAACGTGCATCGACGATCTCTCCAATTTGATCACGGAGAGGAGGCGATCTCGTGGACGACTTTTCGTGCCGTGTTTGAAGAGGAGTTTATACCCCCTCCAGTACAACGTCAAATGGAGAATGATTTCGTGCAGCTGCGGCAGGACAGTATGACAGTGAAGCAATACTCCGCCGAATTCAACCGACTCTCCAAATTCGCTAGGGCCTATTTACCTGATGCAGCGAGTCGAGCTAGAAGGTTTGAAGGTGGTTTGCGCCCTGCCATCCATGCGTACGTGGTCAATAATCAGTACGGGACAATGCGTGAAGTCATGAATCACGCCCTATCACTTGAACCGCAGTATCCTCACGTTTCCACCGGCACTGTGCATACCTACAATCACAAACGCCAAGGCAACGATAGAGGAAACATCGCTGCAAAACGCCCTAACCACGGCGGTCCCCGGAGAGGAAATCAGGAATGGTGTAACTTCTGTAAGAGATCGGGGCACACCATTAATCAATGTCGTAAGAGACAAGGGTTATGTCTCGCTTGTGGTGATCCAGGCCATGCCATTAGCCCCTGCCTTCCTGATCGTCGTCCTCGACGAGATAATCCCTAACGGTAAGCACTATTCCTAAGTTTCGGGACGAAACTTCCAATTAGCTGGGTAGGATGTAGCGCCCCGTTCCCCCGGTGCGGGGAGCGCGGCTAAGAAACACAAGACGGTATCGTTCGATCGGGATAGATTGAAACAAGAACTCGTCCTCGTTATGGATTTGCTTCTTCGGAATCGATTCCCATATTCAGTGGACCGTGCCCCCGGGATCGACTTAGCGGCAGAGTCAGGAGGGACCTCTCCGCTGCTATCTTTTATTGCCTCGGTTTTCGATGTCGCTTGTTGCTTTCGTGCTTTGAGTTGGTTTTGGGATTTGCTTGTTTTTCTTGAACGGTTTCGATGAATTTCATTGTTTTCGTTCATTGAACTGCACTTTAATTCCGAGATTTGGAAAGAGAGGAAAGAGTATTGATCGAGCTGTTCGTGGTGCAGGTGAACGAGCAGTAGGCGACTTGCGAGCGGAGTCGTGAAGCGCCTCTTCCTTCCCCTTCCAACAATCTAAGTGAGTGGCTACCATCCCGATTAGCTAGCCCTGCTTCCAAGTCTTCACACCTAAAATGACTTGCATTCTTGTTGTCCCGATCAAACGATACCAAGTAATAATAAAAGATACCAAGATAAAAGAGAATAGACTTGGTAATACTGCTTGCCAAACAAACTTGTGAACGGTTACTTACTTGCATGCTTGTTCGTTCGAAATATTCATCATATGCATCAATTTTAGTTAGAATATAACTTCTTCTATAATTGTGCTATCAATGCATCATATCTATGCATTACTCGTGTTGCCTCAACTGCGTGAATGGATAACTAAACATCGTGTGTTCGATCATGGACAACTTGTGCACAAGGGTATAAGTTCTGCGGACGGTCGCTGGGGCACTGGCACCGATCCGATCCGGGCGAAACTTCGTGTATAGTCATCCTGTGCGGACTGGATGGCTTGCAACGCATCGTGTGTTTATCGTGTATCCATTATGAGCTCTCGTTGCATGTTATCCTAGTCCATGACTAGTCCATTATGGCTACCAAGCCAGTGATCACCTGTGGCATAGTCATCGTGTGCGGACTGGACGGCTTGCAACGCATCGTGTGTTTATCGTTGCATCCTATCCTTGTCCATGACTATATTCGCTATGTATATTTAAACATGTTGCAAACTAACTTGTGTCTTCGTGGCAGGGAAGGCCTGGTAAGTATTGTGCAGGTGGTTCAGACGGACAGGTAAGTAAAATCCACCGAACGGTGGCTAGTTCATTTCAGTATCATACATATATATACTGTAGCTTGTAAATGAATTAAGGCAAGATAGAAACCCACAAAATATGCATGCTTCATTAAAACAACGTGTTGATTGGTATAGTTCGGTTAGCTCGCCTTCACCAGTATGTTTCGACATGCTGACCCTCGTTGAAACAGGTTCTCCGCACCAAGGCGAACCGAGCGAGGAGCCGAAGTCGTCTTCCCGATCCAGTCCAGCTGTTGGCGCATCTTCACCGCGCCCCTTGAAGCATTTTGAAGAAATAAGCTTGCAACTCTTCATACACAAATGCAGCTTCGTGGCAAAGCCGTCCTCCAGCCTGGAGGTCTATATCTTTTGAAGTTTAGTAAAGGGATATAATGTACAGGACTACTATCTCATTTTGAGTCAACTCTTTTGTAAGCCCGTGCGGCATTTTAGTTGACTCGTTCAAGAGTTTGTAATAGATGTTCATTATCAATAAAGAATACTTTTCCATGTTTTCAAATCTGTGTTTCAATTTATCTGCGTACTCTGAATATGTGCTTGCTATGCAAATCATTAAAGCCTTGTGCGGGCGCAACTCCAGGCCCGCACGGCGGTCACGATTCGGGGGACGCCTCAAACGATTCTACGGAATCTGGCCGTGACAATTATCTCATCATGTATTTCATTATTATTTAATATCTTATAATTTCTACCATGTATTGGAACTGCTGTTGGAGTTGTACTCGTTCCATCCTGACTGGATAATATTTTTAGGTGTTGACTTGGAGGATTAGTGTCCAACTTACTACGGACCCCAGGAGAGTGAGATAGCTGCGGATGTTCCAGTTGCTCAGGAGGAGCAAGTTCTAGCTGATGGAGAGGCTTAGTAGAGTTAGCTAGATATCTAGTATTCTATTTGTACCGGATTGGTCTCCAGAGATAACATAGACTCTTGGGTTGTTAGTTCTAGCTGATGGAGAGGCTTAGTAGAGTTAGCTAGATATCTAGTATTCTATTTGTACCGGATTGGTCTCCAGAGATAACATAGACTCTTGGGTTGTTATATTTGATTCTGGATTTGATGTTGTTTAGACTCATAAGACTTGTAAAATTGGATTTTTTTCTTATATCATAGTGTGCTACTATATTCCTTCTAGATTCTTGTGATTGAGTATTGCCTTATTATACATTGTTATCTTGTCCTCCTTATGGAGTTGAGATATTATTGACAGGTTGTGATATTATTATTGTATGAGATTGATAGTTAGTTATGTTGACCTAGACAGTGTTCGACCGCCGATGCTGTAGCGTAGGTTGTACGTACCAACGGCTCATGCCCGATATCCGAATGCGAGTCATGACAAAGGGTGTACATGTAAAGTGTTTATTGTACAAACCTTTCCAGCTGCTTACGGTGACAGGATTCAGTGATGTTGATTGGGCAGGCAGTTGCAGTGATAGAAGGTCTACTTCTGGCTAAAGTACATTTTCGGGTGACAATCTTGTAACGTGGCATAGTAAGAAGCAGAATGTTGTGGCTCGTTCTATTGTAGAGGTCGAGTACTGTGTGATGGCTTATACAGCTTCTGAAATAATGTGGGTGCAGTCTCTTCTTCATAAAATAAGGATTATGGTTTCTATTCCTATGGAGATATATTGTGATAATTAGTCGACAATTTTTATCGCAAGTAATCCAGTGTTTCATGAGCGGACTAAGCATATCGAGGTAGATTGCCATTTTGTTCGTGATTTCTTGCTGAAGAAACAGATTGTCACTCCTTATGTTCGGTCTGAGGATCAATTAGGTAGATATCCTAACCAAATAACTTGCTCGTCCATTTTCTGATTTATGTAGCAAGCTGGGCATGTCTGATCTATATGCTCCAGCTTGAGGGAGGGTGTTAGAGTTATTATTGTTATTTATCTTATGAGGATACAATAGTAATTATAGGTGTATTGCATATCAATATAAATAGACATGACATGCAGCCTAGGGTTTCAAGTCTTTGCACTCTCCTTTATCATATTCTCTTTCTCCTCATTTTCTCTCTCCTCTCCAAACTTCACTATTCATAATAAGGTTGAATTTTTGAGTTTTAATTTTGATTTAGCACATGGTAAATAAAATGAAATTCTGGTATATAAGTATGAACCTAATGGCCATGAATACATGAATACAATGTGTTTGTTAAATTGTTTCATCGAAGATTTTGAATTTTAGAAATAGTTATGAATGTCAACATACTTGGTTATAAACATTATATGAGGATCTAAGGTATAGTTGTTTGGACACAAGGTTAGGACATGGTATAAGAAATTATTGTGATGTTCATTGTTGACATATGGTAGAAATTACTTTAACTACGAAAATTTCTGTATATATGTGTAACTAGTGAATTATTCCATGTTGCTTCTAGCATATATGAGAAAGAATATTATATATATATATATATATATATATATATATATATATATATGAGGAGGGATCCACATCCCCTCCTATTATGCATCCACAAGTATCCACATGTTTACAACCGTTGGATCTTGTTTAAGTTATCTAATTTTAACCGTTGATTTGAACCATTCAAATCAATGGTTAAGATTAAATGACTTAAACAAGATCCAACGGTTGATAACATAGGGATAGAGGTGAGTATTATTAGGTTTTGGACCGAAAATCGAACCGAATCGAACCGATAAGAGATTCGGTTCAGTTTAAAAAAAATTGTTCAGTTTTGGTTTTGAAAATACTAAATTTTCTCATTAGGTTTCGGTTTTGGGTTTTGGTTTCAGTCCAAAACCGAAAACGAATAAGAAAATTTAGTTAATATATATATATATATAGGTATATTTAGTTACTATATATATTAACAAAAAAAATACAAATAAACCGAAAAATCGAATAAACCGAAAACCAAACCGATTTAGTTCGGTTTTGTTCGGTTATGAGCCATTTCGGTTCGGTTTCGGTTTCGCTTATTCAGTTTTTGGTCTAATTCGGTTTTTGGTTATTCGGTTTGGTTGGAACCAAATTAACCGAATGCTCGCCCCTACATGGGGATGCAAAAAATCGGAGATGTGGATTCCTCATATATATATATATATATATATATATATATATATATATATATATATACTTTTGCTTAGTAAGTTATAAACCATTGTAAGTCTTATTAGGAAAATCGTTAATTAATGGATTCGGCCAATATATCATATAGAGTTCCTAAAACATCCTATATGGGTAATTTATATATGGCTTAGTTTAGACTATGTGAAACACTAAAAAGTATACTTTAGTTCATAATATGTAATATATTATTAGTTCTATCCAGATTTGGAAATATGATAAATCAAGTTTGAATTACTACTACCAATAGTTAAAGTATGTAAATTTAGGTTACCGGATACATAGGTTACCATAGTAATGAACTTCGGAGTCGATATAGAGCTACTTGGATTCCTGAGATAAGAATTTATAAATAGGACTTATGACATACACCACTAATCCAGTAAGTTTTGTAAATTTCCTATACTTGGATTTAAGGAAATTAATCATAGTGAATCATTATAAGGAGTTACTCGATATACCAATCTAGGTTGATTTTGAAACCAAAAATTTGATTCTTAATTTTGAGGAATTGTAGTTCTATACGTATGAACGGATCAATTACCTTTAAATTTGATATCTCAAGTTGCTTTCTAGATATTAGCTTATATTTACCTTAGAACTAAAGATTTTGGACTACTGAGAGTTACTAAGAACCATACCTTGTCATCTTCTTAGAAATGTGTTAGATTGGAATTTCTTATATAAGAAGTTGATAGGACAATTTACGTTAACTACACATATGTTTTATATTTATTACACTAACCATCCCTATTTTGAAACTAATTGCATGGACCACCCATATGTTTTATATTTTCTATAAAGAGTTATAATACTAACTACACTTATTTCAAAAATAAAACACAAAGCAGCAGAGGAGTGGTCCGTGTAATTATTTTCATAATAGAGACGGTCCCTGTAATGCTCATGAAACATAAGGGGGTTAATGTATTTATTTCGAAGTCGATATCTAGGTTATATCCTAATGACCTACCTTACAAATGTTTTATCTAGTTTAATTGTTATATAAGAATTTAAACTTGGTTTTGGATATCATTATGTTTCTAACATATTATATTTTCTTTGATTTGAAATAGCGCTTAAGAATAGCAAGTGCAAAATAGTTAGCTTGCCAAGGTACGAAGAAAAGTTATCCTATATATAATACATATATATATAGCAACCATCTGTATCATTCCATGGGTACGTCGACCCCTTATGAAGGGTTGCTCCGGGTTTGAATATTAAACTGTCAAATTTCTCGGGCTCGAAATACATAGAAGACTGTCGAAATTTTAAAGAATTTCCGGAGATAAAAAGTCTTGAAATCCAAAAAAAAATTCGTTTATACTAAACCCTAAAAATCTGGAAACTATATTTTAATTAGTGATGAGCTCTCGATAACCCTTAAATAAATATACTTAGTGGTAGAATAGTAAGAGTCTAGGATGTGTAGGTCACGGACACCAGTAACGCCAGCAAAACTCAATTCAGGTTCCACTATTTTCTGCTCTTTGCCAATTGGAGAAAATTATTACCTGAATTGTAGTCTTATATCTCGTGTTACTCCAAGATTGGAGATGAGATACATATTTGAATTTTGAGATTTGACACATACTTGATTCCTGAAACTTGAGACAAGATACATACTTGCATCATGAGATTTGAGACGAGATACATACTTGCATCCTGAAATTCGAGATATGATGCATACTTGCATCCTGAAATTTGAGACAAGATACATACTTGAATATTGAGATTTAAGATGAGATTCAGAGCAGAGCTAATAAAGAATAATATAATAGGATTTGTTTGTAGCTCTAGGTTAGAGCATTGGGAGGGAAAGAACTTGAATTCCACCGTACGAAATTCATGTAATATAATAACAAAAACTGATCAGTAGTAGCTCCTTACACAAGACCTTGTGAAGTGAGTATGTGAGGTTTAGCTCACTTACCTACCGAGAATCCGTATATATTTCGATTAAAAAGATCGATTAGGTGAATCTATGATTACTTTATTTTAATCACATAATGTGAGGGGTCGGACTTTAAGCACCGTGCCATACAGAAATAACATAATTCCTGATCACGGGATTATTGCCGAGGAAAAACTAGACAATATGGTTATTCAAAGAGTTGTTCTCCAAACTGCATCATCGTATAGGAAACTTGTTTGTAATTGTGGTAGTGAACTTAGGTTGTATTTGATTTTATCAGATACTAAGGGATCACTAGAATAGGACTTAGATAGAATCATATTTCAACGTTATAATACTTCTATAAAGTCGACCACATCAAACTTTTACTAAGAGTCACAAATGACCAACTATTTCTCATTATATATTTTCATGTCATATCTTTATTTTTCTACCGTTTTTGATCTAGGACTTGCATGTCGTTTTGACAACCTAGTATTGTTCACTAGGAGAAGATGAGACTCCAGATGATACGTTGATTTTGTACAGCGTTGACGAAGCCGACAAGTAACCAAGGAATGATCCACAACTGTCCAAAGGAGCAGCAACTTTATAAGCAACTTTATTTTGTAGCCTGACAATTTATGTAAACTATGTGCTTTGAGATATCCTACTAGTAAGAGTTGTACTTTCATACGGTATTATATATAATAGTTGTGGGTATTTAGAAGGCAAATTTGTTTAGTATTATCTGTATTCTCCATCTTAAAACTTTGCAGGCAACAATCGCGGATACGAATACCAATGTATTTGTATGGCGCGCAACCTATTGATGTCAATTACGTACCGGCTCGCCGTATTGTGGCAGCGGGACGTGACACATACTCAGGATAGAGCACCCTGACGTATGTTGTATGCTAATGAAATTGTAATAGTTGATGAAACTAAAGAAGGGTGAGACTATAACAGAATTTTTGAGAGACTTTGGAATCTAAGAATTTTAAGATTAATACAAAAAAACAGAATATATTAAATTTAACTTCAATCAAAGGTCAAAAAGATGAGAGAGAAGTACACAGTTACGGAAAAGAGATACCTAGGAGCGATACTTATATGTTTTTTATGATCATTCATAAATCGTGATGAAGAGATTGAGAAAAATGTTGTCAGTAGAACTAAACAGGATATCTGAAACGGAAGAGTACTTTTAGAGTGCTTTGTGATTGATAATACAGTTGATGTTGAAAGAAAAAATCTATAAGATAGTTAAAAGACTAGTCATGCTTTATGGATCAGAGTACTGGAAAACATGTGCGCTCATAGTAATGTTGACATGGATGATGGACAATATATTGAAAGATACCTCAAGGAATGAGTTAATCATAAGACATTGGAGGTGGTACTAATTGACAATAAGATAGGAGAAAATTGTCTCAAGTGGTGTGGGAATGTGTAACGTAGATCAATAGATGCAAAGGTTAGGAACGATACGATATTTGTAAATGGAGTTGTTAGAACTAGAAGGCCAAACGAACTTGGATTGAGGCTATAAGAAAGTATATACTAATATAAATTTTGTTAATGTTACAAAGGACATGGCCCTTAAGCTATAGAGCTGAATGAAAGAAAATGGTTCAAATAGTCGCACTAAGAAATGGGATGAAGGCTTTGTAGCCTCTGTTAATGTTTCTTCTATAAAAAAAAAAGTATGCAACTTTCCGTTGATTTCAACTAAAAGAAGTTAGAATGGAAGTTGAATTTCATCAACATTCATCATTACCCAGCCTCTCACAATTAGAATAAGGTCGGCCATGGAGCACACGACAAAGTTGCATAAAAGAAATATCCAGTTTTTATGACATGTTGTCAACCTGAAGTCAACCCTCTATTTTGGTGCCAAGTTCCTAGTCAATGTAGCTACGAGCAAGAGAGGGTCTTACCATAAAACCTAGAATGGCATTAGGGTCCATGCAGTTTAAGCTCATGCAAACAAAGTGCAGTCATTCCCCTGGAATGGAAAAGAATCTAGACTACAACTGAGTCTAGACAATTGAAGTTCGAAGTGGTAGAAATAATAGCACAGAACTGAATTTATGTAAAAGAAGAAAATACCGGACTAGGTGCAACTGCAATAGTCAAGAACCGAAATCCATGCATTTCCTTGGGACTCAGGAGCAGCAAAGCAGATGGTGGTGCTTGTTCAGTTTGGCTTCCTGGTTCAATCTGGCAAAAAGAGAAAAATTCAGACTGCACGCATAAGCATAGCCCAATAGAGGTCCTATGATTACAGACAAACAAGTTCTCTGAAGAAGAAAGCAGAAAATATAGGACTAAAATAATGAAAAAGCTAAAACTATTAATGGTCCACATGATCTTTTAGAAGAAAGAAATAACATTCTTGATTGATGTTTCTATGCACATAGGCATGTAACAAAATAAGTACCTGCATGGGAGCAGGTCCTGCAGGGATGCGGACCATCTTTGATGTCACTTCAAGAATCCTTTTACCTGCAGAAGCTTCACCTTCTGAAGATAAATTTCCTCTCTCGGGCCAAAGGTGAAGTCTGACTCCAGAACATGGAGCAAGATTTGTTACAAATATAAAGTGTGTGTTGCCATTAGAACCCTGAACAAAATAAAAGGAATAGTTATGACCTACACAGTAGTAAAATACATGAAGACGATAACCATACTTCTGTTGTAAGTGTCGAAGATATTTATATCGACATTTAACAGATTAGCAAGATCTATTAGAATGAAATTTCTGGCACGATTGCATGTTAATATGAAACCAAGAGAGAGTGAATATTCAAAGCTCCAAACAGTAATAATCCTGGGGCACACAGAAATAAGATTGTGAAACTGAGCAATGGAAAGCTGTGGTATCCATGACATGATTATGGAAAAAGGATGTGACTCATGCCTAAGAAATGAAAGGATTATCTCAGGTAATCATACCAATTTTTGTATGTCTAACCACCGCCTCTTCCCATCCATCGCTAGAACAGTAACAGAAGCTGATTTGATGTACAGATCTTTCTCAAGACCATCATTAGTCCAGTGAATTGATGGTGGGCATAGTGAAAGACCTTGCATATGAGATCCTGCAATTCCGGAACGTGCTTCCACTTTCAGAGTCAGAAATATAATCCAAAGTGAAGAGAATTTACGAAGGAATAAAACTTGTCTATAATCCAAAATCAACTAGAGATCATATTATCAATAACACAAAAAAAAAAAGTTAGATCAATAAGTTCATGGATTAAATTTCCAATATATTAATAAGCATATGAGGCTAGTTGTACAATACCAGAAGCACCGCTTGCAGCCTTGCTGTCAACATTTGAACCCCAAGATGGCTGTATGTGCCTCATCAAATTTAAACTCTGAGGTATTCCACTTTGAAGCATTTTGGTAAATACAACAAGCCTTTTCTGTGTGCTTGGAAATGGATATCCAGTTTCAGGATTCACCAAACTAAGAAGAGTATGTGAGATCTGTAAAGAAGCAGTAGTTTCACTACACTAATGCAAAGCCTAGTAGATAGAAATTCATCTCACTTGCACCTCTAATGTTTACCTGTACAACAAGTTGATTACACCACAGAATGGACTGGTGGTCCATTGAAAGCCATACATTTTTCATGCCTGAGCTACTTATCATAAAACCATGTGTGGATGGCACAACTCCATCTAAAGAAGCCAACTTTGACCGTACCTGGACCCAAGTACGTTGTGTATAGGAATTTTATTTATCATGTGCATAATCAAGCAGAATAATGAGGCATAATGCAATTTATAGAGACGCAAGTACAAAGAACATTATATCCTTGTAAGAATAATAAAAGAATATGATTTTCTGAGAAGCCACTGTAATATGAGGGACGTAATTTATAATCTAAAAGTATCCCTCTGGTAAATTTTTACAGAACCAATCCCATTCAACATGAGTTATTTTCACATATAAACGGATTCATGTTGACTAGTACTTTTGAGCAATCATAATTGAACAATGCTCTCTACTAAAACTAAAAATGGAAATTAACAAGTATATGAACTGATGTGAACAGGATAGCTAAAACCACTTACAAAGTTTTTACTAATTTATCATTATTTGAGTCTCATGTGAAGTCTAGATCACATTAATCTTAGGATTTTCTTTATAACTGTAACTGTTGATCAGGATCGGATTTAAAGAGCCAAGTAGGTAACCCTAAAAAACTATAGTGGAGAGATACTGTTCAAACAAACAGTAATGTGCTTCCATTGGAATCGGTTTGTATGTGTGTGGTGAGGCAGGAGCTAATATAGGACTTGGTTTGTATGTGCATGGCTCACCATTCATACCTTAATATAACCATTAGAAAGATGACAAGATAAGTTTTAGGGTCACCCAACTTGTTATGACATTATTCGCTACATAAGGATGCATGTGTGAGCCATTGGTCCACTTAAATATTTTAACATACATGGCTTGATGCCACCACATGGTTTGTGAATGATTGACAGCTCAATCAAATTAACCTTTGTTCACTTCAAAACCAAAGTGAGCCTAATCCTTTTCTTATGTAGTTGCTGCTTTGTTCTCATGCTTCCCTCTTCTCCTTCAATTCTCTCAGTTTTGTGTTGTTGCTGAAAAGTCGAAAGAGGAGAAGGATGTTGAGATCATCCATCACTGCCACTGCCGTCGCATATAGGAGCCTATGATTGCCGTTCACCTTTTAGATGTTTCGACTGGGTTCTTAGCAAAGAGTGAACAGGAAGAAGATACAGAGTTCACTCCTGAATATTACGTATTTAGCAAATAATTTTCGAATCGCCGATTACGTAGCAGTCTCTCTTGTTTGAGAATATTTTGAAAACTTCGTGAATATTGTAACCAAGGTTCCAAAAATCTGATACCGTTCCCATACTGGGTGATATATCAGAGATATCGGGGGATATGGCCACATAGTGGTATAAGATAGTAATTTGCTTCATATATGCATTTATGGTAAAAATTAAAGCATTAATATTGTATCCTTAAATCATTCTAATAATTAAACAACTCCAAACTGTCTTTCAAAGTAATAATTAGACAATTTCCTCACCATGAAGTTCATCAAGCATAATAAGTAAAAGCATCTCAAAATGGAATTAAAATTAAGCTAGTAAGATGCTATTAAAGTACATCATTTGTCATCTCCAAAGTTAACTATATCGTATCTCGAAGCAACTTCAGTGTGTGAGCTTGAAGATGAATCATAAAGTTATTCTTCTAGTAGTAAGCCATTCCAAAAAAAATTGCAGGACAGCAAACTTGGGGAAGCAAAAGGTCCCTTATTGTACAACAAAGCAAATTTCAAACAAATTGCAAGGGAAAAAAAAATTCTACATCAAACTAAAAAAAATGGCTGATATGACCAAATCGATATTACAGGTATACCGGCCGGTTTACACTAAATATCTGCCAATATTTCGCTTATACCAACCGATATTTCACTCTTACTGGCCTATATTTCCATTGACCAGTTTTTTTTCAATTGAACATGCATATCGTAACATTGCCCCAGCGAAAACTATATATCGGGTGGTATACCGCCTATACCGGTCGGTATCCTAAACATTGATTGTAACTATGAAACCAAGTAAAAACAAAAGCTTTATTTCAAACTTCTCTGCAGGGCAACATGAGTGCATTATGTCCTTTGTCTTCTATGAAGATCATGTATTTAGTTACACCAAAAGTTCATATCTTTCTTATCGACCTCAATTCATTTTTGGTAGAACCTTCAAGTACAATTGTGTCACTCGTCCTAACGAAAGCATACAACGATCTCTATTTTATTTGTTTAAACCATCACAATCATTGTTTCAAATAGTATATTCATTAAATATATCTCTAACCTCCAATGTTCAAGATATCGGGTTCATTCGGTTTGGGTTTTGAGATGCTGGATGTTGGATATATATATATATATAGTCATATCAAATTCAAATTTCTAAATGTTCTTAATGTCCTAAAAAGGCTAAAACTAAGCAACTAACAATAAATTCTAACATAACATTGTAACGCGGTAACAAACTAACAATTGTAAAATTATAAGTACAAATAAAGAACTAGTAATATTAATAATATAGTACAAATATAAAAAACTACTCGACAAAGAAGGGGGAGCCTCAAGATTGCGGTTCAACAGAGAGAGCGAGGGGGAGGTTTCTTTGCGGATCAAACGAGAGAGTTAGGTTTAAGATTTTTTAGGTTTAAGTTTGGTTAACATGTAGGATATGACCTGACCCTAAAACACTAATTCACCTCTAATATCCTATGTTTTAATATATTAGGAGATATCAACCTGTATAATACCGGTCGATATATTGGATTTTCGATTTAGATATCGGTCCGATTTTTCTGAAAACGATATATATGGCCAATATATGTCGATTTAGGCAACAAAATGATACATCGGCCAATATCACCTATATGCATAACACTGCTAACCTCCAATGATCAAATTCATTTCTTAATATGTCTTTTCCATATTACCACTCATCAATCTTATGTGCCTTACTATAGATACATATATTTTATGTTTCTTGACTCTCCTTAAATTTTACAGCTTTTCCATTTATCTCCCAAGGACTTCCAGACCTCATCAAATAATGTTACAGCTTTTCCTACTATCATTTTTTTATTACCTCTTTAACTTCATTTACCTAATACTTAGTACCCATAGTTTCTCCTATCTTAAATCCTTTAGCTCTAGTTTAATAGTTTAACATCCACATCTCTTTGATTTCCTTCTCTTATACTGGAACTCTATAATATTCTCTGCACTTTCATATATATTTGGAAGAAGGTAATTTTATTGGTATTCGAATCATTACATCATCCTCATTTCTATTACATCATGTGATTAACATCAAACTCTATCTTATGCAGGAGTAGGACTCCCAATGGGGTAGTTTGTAGCCTTCGTATATGTGCCTATTCCGCCCCCTCCATATGTGTCATACTCTGGCCGAAAGCCTGATCCGAGCCTCTCAGAACCAATGGAAGCCTCTACGCTGAGTCGAGGAGATAACCTCTATTAGATTTGAAATACTTCTAGCAGTGGAGAGATTTATTTTGTAGCATTGCCCATTCCATATTTTCCATGAATAAGCACAATGAAAGAATAAATAATTATATGTTTCTTCTGCACTTTGGCACAGCTGACGGCCTTGATCTTGTATATGTATACCAAATCTCATAATTCTATCTTGAGTTATATACATAGGAAAGGTAATTATACTGGAACTCTATAATATTCAATGCACTTATATATATATATATATATATATATATATATATATGCCAAGGACCTCTAGCTCAAGTGGTTAGAGTGAGACATATCCCCCAAGAGGTTGTGGGTTCGAGCAATGGGAAGCATATTTAATTCCCTGTGGAGGAATTAATGTGAGTAGTAGTGCGATGCAGGTGCGGACCATCAGGCCGGAATGTGTGGGGCCTTCGGATCGAGTTTGTAGGCCTTCGGACCAGGAGTCTGTAACACAATTACCTCTTCAAATATATATATATATATATATATATATATATATATATATATATATGTATATGGAAATGGGCACATTGGTCCTTGGTAATTAATCTCTTCCACTCCCTCACTGGGGCTCGAACACTCGACCACCTCGACCACCCGGGCCGCATGCCTCTCCACTAACCACTAGGTTCGAGGTTCATTGGTTATATATATATATATATATATATATATATATATATATATATATATATATATATATATATATATATAGGAAAGGTAATTATTTTACTGATAGAGGGAAAAAATATACAATATCAGGGTTGACTTTAGCATTCTCCCTTTATTTTACATATCTTTCAGTACTAAACTGCAATTACCTAGAATTTTTAAGTTCTTTGGATTTGGCTTGCTCTTCTTTGTACATGATTGCATAAGTTGACATCATTCTCAATTCTCTTGAATATCCATTGATGTCAGTTTTTTTTCCAATGTTGAAATTCTTCCCTTTATTTTACAAATCTTTCAGTTCTATACTGCAATTCCCTAGAACTTTCATGTTGATTGGATTACGAGGTTGGCATCATCCTCAATTCTCTTGAATACCATTGATGTCTCATATATATATATATATATATATATATATATATATATTACGACAAACAATGCCTATCTTACCATACAATACGGTACAACCTATAAATGATACTATTCGTTGAATGATACGAGAAAGACAATTTATCTTATGATATACTTTATGTATCGTGGAATACGATTCATCAGATTAACCTAAATGTAAATGAATTCAAGCCGACTTTTAAGTGATTTAGAAACTAATACTTTAGATGCCCAAACTTTAATCTTGACCTGAATATCTATATAGCAATTTAAAACCCATCACAACTTTTTTTGTTCTACCTCTTCTTGTGAGTGGATTATTTACTCGAGAATATATTTTCGGTGTCCAACATCAACTTCCAGCATATCTAACAACACCCCACATCTTTGGGTGGACATCTAACATCTTTAGAGACTAACAACTCAGACAAATGTTCTTTTAACAGTATGATACAACAAGGTTCAAAGTATCGGTATCGGAATCGGTATCGGACCATTCCTATGAGTATCGGGATCGGCGGTATCGGTAGTATCGGTGGTTTCGGATCGGAGTATCGGATTTTTTGGTATCGGAAAGCAAACAACTATTAGTAAATAATTAACATTTTAGAGAATATATTTTATACATTTATGCATAATTTAAAGTATTTTCAGTATTGTTTCTTAGTATTTTTGATATTGAATGAAATAGTAGTCATCCTTGTCGATTGATTTATATGCGATAGATAAGTTTTTCTCTTTTATATGTTTTTACAACCTTACTATGCTTTTACATCCTTTCTAATTGATCTTTTTAATTCAAATTTTTTTGCCGAATTGACTGGAAAAAAGACCTCTAATGTCGATATCGGTCAGTATCGGGTATCAGTCGGTATCGGATCGGGACATGCCAAACTGTATCGGTATCGGCCGTATCGGATCGGTATCGACCGATACTTTAAACTATGGATACAACATATAAATGATATGATTCGTTGAGAAATACAAAAAAGAATTTATCTTACAATGTTCTTTTACGTCTTGTAGAATACAATGTATCATCCAATAGGAACATCAGATTAACCTAAATTCAATGGATTCAACACCAACTTTTAAGTGATATGAAACTAATACTTGTATAACTGGATGCTCCAACTCTAAATTTCAACAAGAATACCCATAAAGCCCTTTGAAATGCATCATAAGACTTGTATGTACAACCTCCTCCCTTGAGTGGATTATTTGGATGAGAATTTTTGTTCGATGTGCTTCATCAGGATCCAACATCTCCAACGACAATGCCTCACATCTTTGGATGATATCTAACATCTTCGGAGAATTTATCTTAGACATTGTTTTACCCAAAAAAATTCTATTTCAATTTTTAAAGATATTTCATGAAGTCTCTCTATATTTTGTTTTGGGTTTCTTCTTAAAGAGCTTTTCCATCTTTGTTTTCTAAGTTTTTATAAGTTATACATTCTTCAGAAACTAAAATGTACAACAAAACATTATATGAACATGAACATGTTGATTGTTGCTAAAAATCAAGTTCTTACTATAATGTATCACGTTATCGTACTCATGTGATTCGATACTAAATATCACAATTTGAATATATACATAATATATATTTTCTATGTTTCTTTTTAGAATTTCCTTTTTCTATATCGCATTTTGGCTCAGCCATTATAACAGTATTATTATTGATAGGCATGTTTCAAATTCAAAGGGTGAGAAACTTCCAAATATGCCAATGACTCCCTGTGTCAACAACTCCCTGTTGGTATATTAGAATATTCTTGGTATCTTTGTTGGTATATTAGAATATTCTTGGTATATTTATTGGGATATTAGAATATTCTACAGGGGGTTTTAATGGGATATTAATGTAAGATGAAGGGTTGTAAGGCTATAAATAGCCAAGAGATTTTCAATAAAAAATATAATTACTCCAAAATATTCTACATGGTATCAGAACCCAAACCCTAGCCACCACCTCCCAAACCCTAGCCGCCACCACCGCCACCGCTGCCACACCGCCCGCCACCACCGCCACCGCTGCCACACCGCCCGCCACCACCGCTGCCGCTCGCCGCCACCGCTGTCGCGCTGCCGGCCAGCCACCACCGTCGCCGCTCGCCCGCCACCACCACCGCAAAGCCGCGACTCCCGCGGAGCCTTCTGCGGCGGTTCCTGACGTCTCCCACGGATCGTTCCAGACGTTGACATCGAAGGCATAGATCTGATGGGGGAGAGACATGATCGGATCTAAGAGAGGACGAAAAGGGCGAACGTGAATCGTTGGACGGGTGTGAAGTGATCGGAGAAGAGGATGATCGATGGAAGAGATCATCAAGAAGTTGGACTCTGTGGAGGTCGCAGCATTGATTAAATTGTCGGCTGGTGAGAGCACGACACGAACATTGACGAAATTGGAGCTTCCATCCATCAATCTGAAGCTTGATGGACCGGCCACCTACCTTAGTCACGACGGGTGAGGAGAACCCTCGCAGGGAAGAACCTGGAGGATTTCTTGTCAGGAGAGAAGACAATGTCAGATGAGGGCTCGGCAAGACGCGACGAGTGAAAATCCACTCATATAGTGGTATACATTCGGCTCCTCAATTCTTTAGTCCAGTCGATCGCCGCCACAGTGGATGGCCTTGAGATGGTGAAAGACGTGTGGGAGAAGTTGAGGAGAACCTACGATAGTGTGGAGAATAACTTGAGGATTTTCCATATCAAGGGAAAGATCGACGACACCGTACAGGGAGAGAAAATGGTACAGGAATATGCCACGAAGTTGGAGCGTCTGTGGTTGGATTATGATCACTTCTCAGATCGGACGAGCTGCGAGGACCCGAAGTGTAAAGAGAGACAGATATGTCTGCAGGAGAGAACGATGAAGTTTGTTAAGAGACTGGCCGCAGTGTTTACTCAGAGGACAGCACTACGTCTAGTCCAACCAAAGATTCCTACACTTGAGGAGGCTATCTCGACCATGATCCAGGAGGAGACTCGTATCAAGCTACAGGCAGGGACAGGTGGTCCTCCTGAAGTGAAGACAGCACTAGCGGTTGCCAATTCAGACGGCACAGGACCTAAGGGAGACCCCCGGCAGTGTTACAACTGCAGGGAGGTGAGCCATCTGAGGTATGCTTGCACCAAACCACCCAAGGAGGGAGATTCAGGTGACGGACGTGGACAGTTTGGAGGACGAGGTCGTGGTCGTGGGGGTCGACGGGGTGGTCGAGGAGGTTATCGGGCGAACCTGCTGGTAGCAGAAGGCGAGAAGGGAGCTAATGGTGACTGAGAAGAATCAGGCACTACTGGACATTCGGGAAGTACTCAGGAGAAAGCAGAGAGGCAACAAGGGAGCTAATGGTGACTGAGGAGGCGTCTACCTCAGTCTTCGCCAGAGGCAACGCTGTCATGTATGCCCATCCATCGGAAGGTATTGATGACTCACTCGCCCTTGCATCTATGTCTTCCCTTAGATCGTCGGACTGGATTGTCGATTCGGGTGCGTCTCGCACGTGATAGGGAATGCTAGTGAGTTCTCTTTCTACACTCATCTAGCATCTGCAGACAGCATTCAAACTGGACCGATGGTACTTTCCAGCCAGTGGTCGGTAAGGGTACTACCGATTGTACAGGTTAAGTAAGATTATCCAATATTTTACATGCTCCTTTTCCAGTCAGTCTTTTGTCCATTAGTTCTATAATCCTCCAACTAAAATGTATGGTCTCTTTTGATATTCCTAAGGTGATCTTACAGGAGGAGACAGGACAAAGACTTGGGACTGGCACTTGGCATGATGGACTGGGGTAACTGGATCGGGAAAGACTGGATTCGGCATTGGTGTCTGTGGCAGAAAGGACAGGAATGGGAGGACCAAAGATGAGTGCCGAGGATACACTGATATTCCATCACAGGCGGTTGGGGCACTTCTCTTTTGGTATTTTGAGTAGGTTGTATCCATCTATTTATGAGAAGACAGATAAGGAGAAACTAGTATGTGATGCATGTAATTTAGGCAAACTTACTATGAGCTCATATGTTGGTGCAGGCTATAGGAGCTCTTCTGTTTTTGATATTATACATTCTGATGTCTGGGGGGCGTGCGCCACAACTACTATGAATGGTTACAAGTATTTCGTCTCTTTTATTGATTGTTCCTCTCGTGTCAACTGGCTGTATTTGATGAAGAATAAGAGTGAGGTCTTTACCTATTTCTGGAACTTTCATAAACATGTCCAGACTCAGTACAGAGCAGTGGTGAAGGTACTAAGGTCTGACAATGGAACAGAGTATACCAACAAAGCACTTGAGGAATACCTGTCAGCCCAAGGAATACATCAGACCATCTGTGCATACATACCAGCACAGAATGGAGTGGCAGAAAGGAAGAACAGACACCTTCTGAAGGTGGCAAGGAGCATAATGATCGCCATGAATATCCCACAGTTTGTGGGAGCATACCTATGCAGTTAAAAACCGTTATATATCGGATATATCACCGATATATAACGGTATCGGTGATGAACCGATATTTTTTTTGGAAAAAATCGGTTTTATATCGGAACCGATAAAATCGGCCGATATTACCGATATTTTGTAAAATATCGGTTTTAATAAAAAACGATATTTCACAGTAACTTTTTTTTTTATAACAGGGACTGATGAGAGTTTCAACTTTGATATAATATGCTGTGGGTTTCTTGGTATGTAAGACACTTTGATATAATGTGTTGTGGGTTTCAACTTAAACACATTAGACAGGCTGTGGGTTCCTTGGTATGTAAGACACTCCCATTTAATGTACCATCAGATGCAATTTTATATAAGATATAATGTGCTGCAATTCAATTCAACTTTGATTTCATAGGACATGATTTTCTGGAGACATATCTTGAACAATTTGTTCTGTTTGTTTGAGATTATCTAAGATCTAAATAGTTATTCGCACTGTTGATTTTGAAATTGGCCTTCCAACTGGTGGTCTTTGTGCAAGCTGCTATGAAACTGCCATTCCTTTTATCCACCACTTTTTCTGTCATCAAAATCTTCATACATCAAACTTATTCAGAGATGTAGTTCCTTAAGTGATCTTCTTTATCTTGGATCTCTTGGATTTCTCGACGATATGTATACTTTCTGCATATTTTATAATAGAAAACTATTAAGTGTATTGTTCATATATAAAAATTGTGTTAAAAATGCAAACCGATATTTACCGTTATAAAACCGATATATCGGTGATATATCTATAACTCTACTAGACCGTTATCATAAAAAAACCGTTATTAACTGCATAGGGGCATACAGTATTGACAACAACTCGATTGATCAACAGGATGCCCTCGAAGGTACTGGGATAGAAGTCTCCATGTGAGATATTGCAAAAAAATAATAGTGAAATACTCCCACTAAAGGTGTTTTGCTGCGTATATTTTGTGAAGGACAACAGACCGTCTATTGGAAAACTTGACCCCAGAGCAGTCAAGTGTGTATTCTTGGCTATTCGGTGACTCGGAAAGGGTATGTGTGCTGGAGCCCAGTAGAGAAGAAGAAGTTTGTGAGCATGGATGTTCACTTCAGAGAGTTTGAGCCATACTACCGTCAGGAAGGAACCTCATCCATGAGCAACTCACCTGATACTAAGAGTATGAGACGAAAGAGGAAGATTGGTGAGAGTGTGGTGACCGATTTTGGAGTATGGCATGGAGGAACGTTTGAGGGGGAGCAGGAGAGTGAAGAGGAACAGGGGGAGGCGATGAGAGGTGTTAGGCCCACGGCTCAGGGGGAGTTACTTACCTACAGCAGGAAAGGGAAGCAAACTGTAGGACCAGTACCTATAGTGCCAGTGCCAAGTCCCTTACCTGCGTCCGTCTCAACTCCTGAGACACCTACACCACCACCACCAGATTCCCCTTCAGGTGATATCATTCTTTCTACTCCTCCCACACCATTATCAGTACGGAGGACCACTCGCAGCAATGCGAAAAATCCTCCTGATAGATATGGTTGGGACCTTGCTCAGTTTGTTTCATATAATAATATATTTTCTTCTCATGGAACATTCATTGCATCTTTGGATAGTATTACTGTACCTAAAGTTAAGTTTAAAGAGAGAGAGAGGAGAAGAGGAAGTAGGGGAAAAGAGAATATGAGAAAGGAGATTGCAAGGGCCTTAAACCCTAGGTTGCATCTCATGTCTATTTATATTAATATGCAATACACCCACAATTACTATTATACCCTCATATGATAAATAACAAAATAAAATAACTCTAACACCCTCCCTCAAGCAGGAGCATATAGATCAGACATGCCCAGCTTGCTACATAAATCAGAAAATGGACCGCGAGCAAGTGGTTTGGTGAAGATATCACCTAATTGATCCTCTGACCGAACATAAGGAGTGACAATCTGTTTCTTCAGCAACAAATCACGAACAAAATGACAATCCACCTCGATATGCTTCGTGCGCTCATGAAACACCGGATTACTTGCGATAAACATTGCCGACTGATTATCACAATACATCTCCATCGGAATAGGAATCATAATTCCCATTTCATGAAGAAGAGACTGCACCCACATCATCTCAGAAGCTGTATGAGCCATCGCACGGTACTCGGCCTCTGCACTAGAACGAGCCACAACATTCTGCTTCTTACTACGCCACGTGACAAGATTGCCACCCACAAACGTACAATAGCCAGAAGTAGACCTCCTATCACTGCGACTGCCTGCCCAATCAGCATCACTGAACCCAGTCACCGTAAGCAACTAGGAAGGTTTGTACAACAAACCCTTTCCAGGTGCACCCTTCAAGTATCGAAGAATGCGAGAGATAGCCTCCCAATGTGGTTGCCGAGGGACATGCATAAACTGACTAACTACTCCAACTGCATATGTGATGTCTGGTCGAGTAACAGTAAGATATATAAGTTTGCCAACCAAACGTCTATAATATCCAACATCCTCAAATAACTCTCCCCTGTCAGCATCAAGCTTGTCATGATAATCCATAGGAGTCTCAACTGGCCGACACTCCAACATCCCAGTCTCGGAAAGTAAGTCTAGAACATACTTGCGTTGTGACAGATACACCCCCTTCTTAGATCGAGCAACCTCGATTCCAAGAAAATATCGAAGAAGACCCAAATCCTTAGTATGAAACTGACGACTAAGGTAGGCCTTCAAGTCCGCAATTCCAGCATGATCACTCCCAGATATAATGATATCATCAACATAAACAATCAACACGATAATACCTGCTGAGGAAGAATGGCAAAACACTGAATGATCTGATGTGGTACGCCGAAAGCCATACTGAATGAGAACTGAACTGAACTTGTCAAACCAAGCACGAGGTGACTGTTTCAGTCCATATAATGCTTTCTTCAATCGACATACGAGTCTTTTATTTCCTGCTACAACATATCCCGGTGGTTGATCCATATAAACCTCCTCCTGTAAGTCACCATGCAAAAAAGCATTCTTTATATCCAGCTGATATATAGGCCATTGGTGATTAACCGCCACAGAAATAAGAATCCGAACTGAATTCAGCCGAGCCACTGGAGAGAAAGTCTCCATATAATCCACGCCATATGTCTGAGTATACCCTTTGGCAACCAACCGTGCCTTGAGGCGCTCAACAGAACCATCAGGGTGATACTTAACAGTGTACACCCATCTACAACCCACTGTTTGTTTTCCAACAGGAAGTGATGTAAGCTCCCAAGTCTGATTTTGATGTAAAGCATACATCTCCTCATCCATTGCACTTTTCCAACCAGAAGATGACATAGCCTGCTTGTAAGTTTTGGGAATAAAAGTAGAAGACAATGAAACAGCAAAAGCATGAAAAGATGATGAAGCACGGTGTAATGAAACATAGTTAGAAATGGGATGCTTATTCTTTGTGGTACAAAGGCGTTGTCTTTTTCTGAGAGCAATAGGAAGATCATCTGGATCTGTGGTGATGGGAGCAGAAACCTCAGGCACGGAAGATGATTGGTTGAAGGCTGAATTCTGCAGAACCACTGGCCTGTCCTTGGATCTCTGATAAACCTGTAAATGGGGAATGGAGACAGAAATTGATTCAGGAATGACCGGAAGTGGTATGGAAGATATCAAATCTGTTGTAAAAGGAATACCACGGTCTCCTGAAGGAAAGAAAGGGGTAGACTCAAAGAATGTAACATCCGCACTGACATAATATTTGCGTGACTGTGGACTGTAACAACGATAACCTTTTTGAGTACGGGGATAACCAAGAAAGACACACTTCAGAGATCTAGGAGCCAACTTATCTCGATTAGGTTCCAAGTTATGAATAAAAGCGACACAGCCAAACACTCGAGGAGATAAGGAAAAGGGTGCGACATCTGTATGTAATATAGTAAATGGAACTTTGTTATTTAATACAGATGATGGCATGCGATTAATAAGATAACATGCAGTAAGAACGGCATCTGCCCAATACTGTTTGGGGACATGCATATTGAACATGAGAGTTCGAGCCACATCTAAAATGTGTCGATGTTTGCGTTCGGCTATACCATTTTGTTGAGAGGTGTGGACACAACTGGTTTGATGAATCATACCACGATCAACACAGAAACTGTTCACAGAAGATTGAGTATACTCCAAAGCATTATTAGAACGCAGAATTTTGATACGTTTATTAAACTGAACATAGACTTCATTATAAAAGGCAGATAACACATTTGGAAACTCGGATCTTTCTTTCATTAAATAACACCAAGTCATTCTGGAATAATCATCAATAAAAATAACAAAATACTGAAATCCTTTCGGACTTTTGACTCTAGACGGACCCCAAATATCAGAATGAACAAGATCAAAAGACTCTAATTGACGACTCTCACTACGACGAGGAAAGGAACTACGGTGATGCTTGCCTAACTGACAAGCCTCACATTCAAGACTAGATACATGACTCAAACTAGGAACAACTTGACGCAACTTAGCCAAAGACGGATGTCCCAAACGATAATGCCACTGCAACGGAGAAGTAGAAACAGAAGTGAAGGCCTTTCCAGGTAGATCCAAGTAGTACAGTCCATCTTTTTCATGCCCCGAACCAATCGTCTTCTTCGTCCTGAGGTCCTGAAAAATACACGAATTGGGAGAAAATGTCACAGAACATTGAAGAGATTTGGTTAACTGGCTCACAGATAACAAATTAAATGGAAAATTAGGCACATATAATGAATCAAATAATGATAGTGATTGAGTAGGGTGAATGACACCTTTCCCAAGCACAGGACGAGTAGACCCATCAGCCAAGATAATATTATGTTTCATGGAACTACGATTATGAAAGATAGATGTTATACCAGACATGTGAGAGCTCGCTCCTGAGTCGATGACCCAAGAGGTGGATGGTGACTGGGTTGCCACAAATGCAGGATTACCTATATGTGCCATGGTTGCAGTAGGTTGGGAGGTGGTACTAGCAAGCGCGTTCAACTTCTGGAGGATCTGTTGAAATGGAGATGAGGTATCGGACGTTGAAGTCTGATTGAAACCCAAAGTATCATCTCTGGGAGCAGAAGTGGTGTCCTGGGACTGCATATTTTCATCATGCACTTGATGTGCATATTCTGGTTTGCCCCATTTGTCCCAACAATAGTCTTCTACATGACCGAGTATTCCACAATAGTTACACTTTCGTGGTTGACCACGGCCACCACCACCACCGCGGCCACCACCACCACCGCGACCACCACCACGACCATTGTCTCTACCACCACGGCCTCCTCCTCGACCAAAACTACGACCACCATCTCTACCGCCACGTCCAATACCACGTCCACCACCACGACCAACAGCACTAGAAACTAGGGCAGAAGAGTCAGTACTCGGCACGACAGAACTCTGTCCCAGAAAGGAACGATTGAGCCGGGAGAAAGTATCTGCCACCGTAGGTAACTGCTCTCCAGCAAGGATTTGAGCTTTATAAGGTTCGAGCGCAGGATCCAAGCCGGCAAGGATGAGTGAAACATGAAACTCTTCCTTCTGTCTCCGAGCTTCCTTCAAATCAGTAGTAACAGGATGATATTGAAGCAGTTCCTCCCACAAAGCCTTCTTTGAAGCCAGATATTCATTCACAGGCTTCCCATTTTGCTTTGTATTGAATAATAACTCGTACAACTCATAGATCCGGGCAACGTTTCGCTTCTGCGAATAAGATTCTTCCAGAGATGCCCAAATCTGTTTGCTTGATTCACACCACTGAACATTAGCAGCGATATGTGGTTCCATACTATGCCACAACCACGACATAACGTACGCATCTGCACTCATCCAATCTTCATACTCAGCGGACGTTTCAGGCAGGGGTTCTTCGGTCAAAAACTTCAACTTCTTCTTCGCCCTTAACACCACTTTGATAGACTTGGACCAGGCAAGATAGTTCGCACCATTGAGTTTCACCGCTGTAATCGACTTTCCCAATTCATCATTATGAATAACAGTAAAAGGAGAACCACCTCCGCTACCACCACCACTATTAACCTCGCTAGAAGATTCGGTCCCCACCATACTTGCAGATGCAACAGAACGACGAGATCTTTGAAACCCTAGATCTCACAACGAACCTCAACCGACGACGAATAACCAACGGAGATCTGTAGAAACCCTAGATCTCATAAACGAACCACGAACGACCACGAACAACGAACGACGAACGGCGAATCATGAAAAGTAGACGAAAAACAGCCCAAAAAAAATTTTCGGGGCTGCCGCCCCGAACCCTGCTGTCAGGGGCTACCGCCCCCGAACCCCTGTCGAACTCACGGCCGAGTTCGATCGGCCCTGTCGGGGATGGGATGTACAGTATTTACAAATATATGCTCTGATACCAAGTTAAGTTTAAAGAGAGAGAGAGGAGAAGAGGAAGTAGGGGAAAAGAGAATATGAGAAAGGAGATTGCAAGGGCCTTAAACCCTAGGTTGCATCTTATGTCTATTTATATTAATATGCAATACACCCACAATTACTATTATACCCTCATATGATAAATAACAAAATAAAATAACTCTAACACCCTCCCTCAATTGGCAGGTTGCCAAGAACGATCCAAAGTGGAAAGCGGCAATGCACGAGTTAGGCGCTCTTGAGAAGAACCACACTTGAAAACTGGTAAAACTGTCAGAGGGGAAGAGGGCAGTCGGATGCAAGTGGGTCTTTACTGTGAAGCAGAACCCAGATGAAAAAGTAGAGCACTACAAGGCTCGACTGGTGGCAAAAGGATATAGTCAGACGTACGACATTGACTTTGATGAGACCTTTGCACCAGTGGCGAAGATGAGCACCGTCAGGACCCTGATTTCTTTGGCAGCGAATGGTGGATGGAAGCTACACCAACTGGATGTGAAAAATGAGTTTCTTCATGGGGATCTAGTGGAGGAAGTATACATGGAGATACCATCAGGATTCTGTACCGATAAGACAGTGGACAAGGTCTGCAGGTTAAAGAAGTTCCTCTATGGACTGAAACAGTCTCCTCGAGCGTGGTTTGACAAATTCAGGAGGGCGATGATAGGGATGGGATATCAATAGATCAATGTTGATCATACTGTATTCTTCCGTCGGAGTGGAGGCCACATCACCATGCTTGCGGTGTATGTGGACGATATGTTTATCACAGGAGATGATGAGCAGGAGATTGTCCGACTCAAGGGAAAGCTTGGCAAGGAGTTCGAGGTGAAGGATCTTGGCCTTCTTCGGTACTTCCTTGGGATAATAATTGCTCGAGAAGCATAGGGGATTGTTCTTTCTCAGAGAAAGTATGCGCTGGACCTTCTCACAGAGACAGGGATGTTGGGATGCAGACCTGCAGCGACGCCGATCAACCAGGGGTTCAAGCTGTGTGCTGAGGCTGGAGAACCAGTTGACCGAGACAGATACCAGACTGGTGGGCAAGTTGATCTATTTGAGCCACACACATCCTGATATCTACTTTGCAGTGAGTGTGGTGAGCCGCTACATGCATGACCCAAGGAAGGGTCATATGAACGCAGTGTACCAGATTCTGAGATACTTGAAGGGTGCCTCCGGAAAGGGGTTGATATTCAGGAAGAATGATCACTTGAGCATCGAGGACTACTGTGACTCTGACTGGGCTAGCTGTACTGATGACAGGAGGTCTACCTCGAACTATTGCATATTTGTATGAGGTAACTTGATCTCTTGGAGGAGTAAGAAGCAGTCGGTGGTGGCCAGATCGACAGCTGAAGCAGAGTACAGAACTATGGCATTGGGAGTTGCAGAGCTGCTATGGCTAAAGAGTATACTGGTAGAGCTGAAGCTGGATCAAAGAACCAAAATGAAGTTGTGGTGTGACAACCAGTCAGCCATCAGTATCGCCAACAATCCAGTGCAGCATGACAGGACCAAACAGATCAAGATCGATAGGTTTTTCATCAAGGAGAAGTTGGACAGTGGACTACTGGAGCTAGGTCATGTTCCAACCAAGGAGCAGATAGCAGACAGTATGACCAAGGGACTTAGCTCTGCAGATATGATTAGAGGACGTGACAAGATGGGCTTAGTGAATTTCTTGAGGAGGAGTGTTGGTATATTAGAATATTCTTGGTATATTTGTTGGGATATTAGAATATTCTACGGGGTTTTAATGGGGTATTAATGTAAGATGAAGGGTTGTAAGGCTATAAATAGCCAAGAGATTTTCAATAAAAAAATATAACAATTACTCCAAAATATTCTACACTCCCTACTTATTTCTGACCAATATGGCTCCTGTAATTTTAGCTCAACATTCTATTGGGTCGAATTTTTCAGGCCCAAATATCATTTAAGCCTTCTGAGTCAACTTCGCAAACCTCAAGGTTGCTTTTCTTGCCTCCTGAACCCGCATTGGTCAAATTGGCAAGTCTCAGTTGGCCTTCTTACCCAACAATCAGTCTTCCATTCTCAAAGAAGATTGGTAACTGCTGCTTAACCATATCTATCGCAGACCTGCTGGTCACAAAGGATCAAGCTTATCCCACAGTGACAGTACATTATAGTTCATTAGCACACACCTCCACGTTTTTATACCCTGCATCCTCTTTCTTCCTTTCAAAACAAACAATCCAGCGGATAGACACCAATATGCAACAGCTCCTTCTAGAAAGAGATTAGCTCAATTCCAGACCTTGAATTCTCTCATAAAGATTACTTAGGCCTGTGTTCTTAATCTCCATTCCTTTAACATTGCACTCCTTTCACAGTGCTGGTGGAAACTTCTCCAAGATAAGGGACTGTGACATTCTCAAATTCAACTACCACTACAGAGGTCATCTTCACGATAATGCTTCCTAATTGGCCTGCCTCTCAATTTTGACAAGGTGATCTCAGTCAGCCCTCTTCTCTCATCCACATTTCCTCTTTTATATCATGAGGACAAGATTCTAGATTGATCATTGGGTAGGGGAGCAACCTCTATCCTGCCTTCAAAACCGCTCCTTCTGATTGCAATGTCTCTCTCATCTCAATTATAAGCGAGCAAGTTATGCACTCACTTGGATGCCTGGATTTCATGAAGTCATTGACTCAGACGAATCCAAGTCGAGCAACATATAACGTCGCAATCCAGTTAGATAAGAGAGTAGATAGCTCAATAACTCGGGTCAATTAAATGTCAGACCACCTTTACATGAGTACAAGTTGCTAAGGAGCAAAATGCCCTCCAGTTCTACCTTATGAACTGCCCAAGACGCCTCAAAGTCAAGACAGATGTGTGGCTTGCCACAGGAAAAACTCCTCATAGTGAGAACTTGGCAAAAAGGAGACTGGGTTCTGTCCACAATCGTCCTCTTGACAATAGCAGCCCATAAACGGCTGACCACTTCTCGTATATCGTCCCTACTTCACTTAAAATTGGGAGAAGTTCTACTATTTCTGACCTTCCAGGATGCATCATACACATTGATATATTCTGGGCCCAGTACAGAGCACTAATTTGTTCATAGCTTAAAAATTAGTGGTATCCGCTGGCTGTTCATGGAAGCTTCAAACATGACAACCATAATTCTTCACCTTATGAGGTCAAGTTCGTTAATGTGCTAGAAATTCCCACTACACATTATGCATATTTTACCTTAAATTTCTATAGTTTATTTTCATATGTACATCCATCATCCAATAGTTGACAACTGTATATAGCAATATGGTTAAGTCTCATTTAATATAGGGTTATGGTTAATTACTTTTCTATAACAATTCAGAAGAATATGATATCTAGAGCCTAAATGTAAATAAGTGGATGACATCATATGATAGCAGTCAGAGTTGTACATGTCCCTCCCCTAGTTCCAATTTTTTGGCTTCTTTTCCACTTCATGCAAAGAATTAGTAGATTTATCATGGAGCAAAACCATTTTCTAAGAGATGAAAATATAATAGTAATATAATTTCTATTGTAATCTAGACCCCATCCTGCCCTCTACCACCCCCAACCCACCCCCCCCCCCCCCCCCCCCACCAAAAGGGAGAAAAAAAAAACTAAAATTCAAATCTAAGGCCATATCACAGATTTAAAACTGTAACTTGCCTCAGTCATTCAGATGGGGAAGCCCCAAGACACCTAGCAATAAAACATAATATAAGTTAGTAGGTAAGAAATTCGGTGATCATTGGTGCTAAGAGGAAAATTCTTCCCAATTTGAAAGAAGATAAGGAGAAACAACTAAGTTATTGCAAAATTGCTTTCACTATAAGAGTTAAACAATCTAACTAATAGATTCACATATATGTAAGTGAAAAGCAGTAATGGTACAACTACCAAAGTGCAACCCAATAGGTGATCTTCAGTGTTAGCGAAATATTCTTTCTCGACTCTGAAGCGGTTCTGTTTAAGATTATTGCACATTCCTAGAATCCCATTAATATGCAGATTAACATACTCCAACAAATACATACACATACTTGTAAGAGAGAGAGAAATGCAAAATTGTTTCGGTCAAACTTGAACAAAAGAGATACGAGTGCAACAAAGATGATATTTCTTTTTAGCATAGGAGAAATAGTGAAACCTGGAAATCATTAACACCTCCAGATACAGAGATAACAATAACACGAGACAGAGCAGGATTAGAGAAAATATGGCCTGCTTGGGTGATTTGCATCTCATAGCCCTTTCTCCACTCCCCATTTATTCGTGAAAAATAATTCCCCAAGGATGGCTGCAATGCAACAGGAGGCGACCTGGATAAGTAGTTTGAGCCAGTTATGAATAAGTTGCAACTAAATGAAGCATCTAAATACAAGAACAGAGGCATGTTAAAGCATACTGGTGTGGGGTTGAGAGAGTTAAAATGGTCTCAACAGCCAACTTTCTCAAGTGTGGGTGCACAACTGCAGCTCTGGCCACAAAGCCACCCATAGAATGACCCACCAATATTACACTAGTGGGCAAACTTCCAGTCACTTCAATACCTTCCTTCAATCGAGCTTCACGAGAATCTTGGTATAGATCCAATATCTACAAATGATGTGAAAAGAACCATCATAATCACCATTAAATATTATCCCCAAAAAGATTGGGTGTTCAAGATCTACCAATGGAATATAACGATAGCTGGATTTTTAATTTTATGCACAGAGACAAATCTAAATATCTTCTCTGGGAACTAACCAATGAAATTATGGAAAGTCAAATTACCGGAGAATAAATTTGTATACGGCACCAAATTACTGTCCACAAATTCCAGAAAAATACTTCAAACTTTTGTACGAAGTATACTGTGGGTCATCACGACAAGGTCTACTATCACAAGATTCAAAGATTGTGGAAGTTTGTGTGTTCGAATAATTAGGTTACAAGTCTTTTCAAATGATACTTTCAACTATCGCAGGAAGAAAACACTGAGGGTGTATCAAGACAAGGACCGCTATCACAATACTCTAAGAACTACATTGCCATAAGCATAGGGAGATATACAAACACAGTAAGTTTCTTTCCTGTCAAACAGTAATATTGCAGTTTCTTAAGAAGCTTTCTGACACCAGTACAGAAAGAAGTAACTAATGTGAATATACAGGGATACTTACTAAAATGAATCACATAAAAGTGTATAATATTAGAGGAGTTAAAATAAATATAAATGAAGGACAGTACGTGAAATAAAGGAACTTAACAGCTGTCAAGAAAACAATTTATGGTCAATAACATGCATATAGGAAGTTTCACTCTCTACAGGTGACAATGTAGCAGTTGGTATATAGAGAAATTACAAAATCACATACAATTGCTAAGATCATGTTTTAGAAAATTGTGTAGGAGATGGCCCTCAAGGGAGCTCATGGTAGATAGGTTCCATGCAGTCAACCCCGAAAACTAAGATTGGAATTGGCATTTGATGTTGCTTTTTCTGCTGTTTGTTGTTACTGTCTATGTTTCACACAAATTGACCAACTATCCAATTTCCACATCACATGTTCAAGTAAAAGAAGATGTTCTACAAAAAAATTACGTCATGCTCCATAGTTAACATGTCTATCATTTTTAAGTTAACATGTCTATCTATTTAACATGAAAAATGCATACCCTGTGGATCGCATACACAACATATTCAGCATGCTCTTCAAGTATCTGCCCATCCATCGCAGAATGTTCCCCCTCAAGATCCACCGCAAACCAATCCAGCATGCATATGTATTGTCTGGGAAGTTCAAAATCATCCTGATTCTCCAACAAATTTATTCCCTCCTCAGCAGATAAAAGTGACGCTTCTCTATAGAAAGTGGGCTCAAGTGGTCCTGCTTGATATGCTCTTGAAGATTCAGCAGCCATTGAACGCACCTTAAGAAACACAATAAAATCAAAGCAAAGGGGTTCTAAGTTTGTCCAGTAGGAGTCATATATAAAACAGAAATTGCAACAAATATGCCAATAGGGTATAAACTTAGTTCATAATAAGTATCTAGAAGACATGTTATCCATTGCAAAAAATGTGATAAATGAATTGTAAAATACCTTTGATGCGAGAGTTCAAAGTTTTAACCCAAACACTTCTAGCATAGAACATGAATATTTCACCAATTGGACAACAATTTGGTAATGATTTGAGTAGTGGAGGCTGAAAATTATTTATACATTTTGGCAAAATAATTATAGAATAAAATTATCTAACTTTTTCCCGAAAATCTAGTTGGGGTTTGAGCCACCACTGCCTTCCATGCAGGTCCACCCCTGTGACCAGCGAGCTACGTAATTTCCTTCTCTCGTTGCCCTTTTAGGAAGAGCTTGAACTATATTGACCAGTGAGGTACGTATTTCCACCTACCATTGCCCTTTTATGTTTTATCCAAGACTCTTCACCATCGTTTCTGTGTCAAGGGACCAGAAACAACCAACACGGCTGAGATCAGTTTGACATTTGGCGTCTAATGTTCAATAGTTCGATGCAGCTTGCAGAAATCAGAATTGTGCTCCATAGCCATACACAATGATAAGGAAAAGGTGATGGCTACGCCACAGGGCAAGCCTTATCACCTCGATATGAGGTTGTTTAGGGAGTAACATAATGCTTCAAAAGGATATTCTTATGCCAAACACAAAAAACAAAATACTATTATACATCAAGACGAGGAGTTGGAGAGCAAAATGGTGTCCATCTAAATTTAACTACCACTAATTTCATTAGTCTTGGCATACGCCAACTAGTGTAGGGGGTCTGTTGATGATACGAGCATTGGCAATTGGGAGGATAACAGAACATGATATGACTCCGAGTTAGTAGAGACCAAGGTCCTTACGAAGGCAGAAGCTCGGAATGGCTTGAGCTGATAATTACATGTGATGTCATCATGTAAATATTGGCGTGAACATACTCTTCAGTCATAGTTAAGGAATGCAACAACAAAGCTCTTCCAAATTTTTGGGGTCAGCTATTTTAATACTTTTCTTCCATTCAGCTCTGCAAAATGTCCTCTTATAACATTAACAAAAACCATATCCTTCTTTACTACTCAATCCAAGTTCGTTAGGGCGTCTACCACTAGTTCTAGCAGCTCTTTTAACTAATATTTTATCCTTCCTCCTAATTAGTGAATGTATTAATCTATGTTGCACATGTGCACACCACCTAAGAAGATTTTCTATCATTTTCTCTTCAGTTTGGCATCATTTTCAACTTCTCACAAGTAAACCAATTTACTATCATATCTTTCAACATTTTCAAATCATCTATCTTAGCATTCTCATTCAACTACACTCGTTTTCTGGACAAGTTACCCCACACTCAGGTTCACAAAGCCCGATTGGTCTTATAGTTGCCTTATAATATTATCCTTTCAACTATAAGGGTAAAATGTGATCACAAAAAAAACTCCAATATTCCTCTATTTCAACATCGTGTTTTAATTCTACAAAGAGCAACCCTCTCAATCTCTCTTATCACAAAAAAGTGAAAACTACAGTATTCCTCTACTTCAACATCATGTTTTAATTGTACGAAGAGCAACCTTCACAATCTCTTTGTCACGATAAAATAATTATCATAAATATCGAAAACTATACACTTGATCGAGTATCACTTTTTCGTTAATATGTACTCCCATATTTCTTTTTGAAATCGGGTTCATATCATGTACTCTTGTCCATCAATATCAAAAAACTATCGCTCCCGGATATCTCTTGTCCATTAATATGTATTCCTATTTCTTTCTGAAATAGGGTTCAAATTACATAGCATCAAGGTTGTGAAAAGCGCTAGGCGCTTGTCGGACGGGCATCCGTCGCCTAGTACCTAGCCTACCTAAGCAGCCACCTAGATCTAGGCGGCTCAAAAATAAATAAATAAAAAGTCCAAAATAGATACTGAAAATTGCAGAAAAAGTCCATAAAATCCTAAAACATGCATAGTCGAGGCATCAGGGTGACAAGGCGGGCGCCTAGGCAGGCATCGGACAGACACCAGGAGCCTAGCGTCTAGGCGCCGCCTAGACCGCCTTTTAGAACAGTGCATATCATATACTCGTTTTCGCCTTTCTCATTTTAAAACTCTTAAATTCCCACAAATTTGTTATAAAATATAAGCCTTAATCACTCTCGTCAACCAGCAAAACAACATTGTAAACATTATATAAGATGGAACATCATCCTGAATATGCATAGTTATTTCACACAACTCCAAAACAAACCACATAATCTCCATAGATAGTCTATCGTAAGCTTGTCCTAAGCCAATAATATCATATGAAGAGACAATAATTAAGGAATCATATACGTATATAATTTACATATATAAAGATCTTTATATGAACATGGGCTCCAAGCTAATGAATGGGTCAATTGCAATTAGATTTAGTAAACTGTTATTTATCTTATGAGGGTATTGTAACCACCTAGAATTGGGAGAGGGATAATTTTGTCATTTCATAATTAGTTGTAATTATATATCTATATTTATTTTTGTGATTAGTTATAATTATATTAGTGTTAGTTAGCATGCTAGCTAATTAGTAATTGTTTAGTGCTAGTTAGTATTAATTATTGTTAGTCATAACTTAGTTAATTAGAATTGATTAGTTAGTGTCATGGATAGAATATTTCCTATTGATTAGTTAGATGCTTTCCTCCTAATGAAAGATTTCCTTTATGACAATTATTAGGGAATGGGGAGGGGCAAACTTGACATTGTAGCATGACCCAAACCCTACTATAAGAGGCATGTTCTAATTAGGGTTCATCCATTAATTTCATTCATTAGCCTCCATCTTCCCCAAATTGACTTTTTCTCCAATCCATCCAAATCCCTACCAAACCCTAATCAAATCCACCTATTCTCATTCATTCTTCATTCCATGAAGATCTAGAAGCTTGGAATTGCAAGGAGGACTATTGGAGAGGAGATTGCTAAGGAGTTCATGTCCATTCCATTCTCTACGTGTCCACTTGGAGAAGTTTCATTGGGATCCGACATCCAATAGGTATAATTTTCTATACCTAGTGATTTCATGGTTAGATTGGTGTATTGGACCCTTAGGAACCCACCCATGGCTAAGGACAACCTTAATGGAGAAGAACTAGGTGATAGAGTCCTTTATTTTGATAGTTATAGGTATTATTTTTGTGGCCAAATTAGGGAAAACCCGGATTTGTGTCCACCAAGTATTTGAGGGATGATCCCTTGGTTGTTTGAGAATCTAATTCATGGTTTGGTAGCGTCTACGCGTCCACAATTGGATATGTATAGGCCGTATCATGATACGTCATGATACGTATCGATAGAATTTGGTTTTTGGACCAATAGGTGATATTCCTTCTAATTGAATTGTAATTAGCTATTATATCTGTTATTATATCATAATACATATGTTGGTGGGTTCTATGGGTTGTTGAGGTATGTATCATGATGGTGTGGCTATTGGAATGGCGTATCTTGAGTATCAAAGTGAGATACGTGTGCGTTCCAATGACACATGTCTACTTGGAGAAGTTTCATTGGGATCCGACGCCCAATAGGTATAATTTTCTATTCCTAGTGATTTCATGGTTAGATTGGTGTATTGGACCTCTAGGAACCCACCCATGGCTAAGGACAACCTCAATGGAGAAGAACTAGGTGATAGAGGCCTTTATTTTGATAGTTATAGGTATTTTTGTGGCCAAATTAGGGGAAACCCGAATTTGTGTCCACCAAGTATTTGAGGGATGATCCCTTGGTTGTTTGAGAATCTAATTAATGGTTTGGTAGCGTCTACGTGTCCACAATTGGATATGTATAGGCCGTATCATGATACGTCATGATACGTATCGATAGAATTGGGTTTTTGGACCAATAGGTGATATTCCTTCTAATTGAATTGTAATTAGCTATTATATATGTTATTATATCATAATACATATGTTGGAGGGTTCTATGGGTTGTTGAGGTATGTATCATGATGGTGTGGCTATTGGAATGGCGTATCTTGAGTATTGAAGTGAGATACGTGTGCGTATCATGAGTGCACACTAAGTGCTTGATATTTGGCATCATGCCTATGTGTTGTGTGAGTTGGTGTGTGATTGGAGTGTTTTCCATGTGTATCAATACTACTATTTGATGGGTACTTGGGTTTAGGAATGAGTGATTTGTGTAGGAGATGGAAGTGGTGAAGTGATCATGTATACGTGTGTATTCTCAGACTTGATGTGCAGCAGAGAGCTAATTGTAATGTGTGTATCCAGTGCAGACTTTGTGTCAGTGAGTAAGTGTCAAGTAATGTGGGTGCTACAGACCAAGTGGTATGTGCAGACTTGTTTCAGAGTGTAGAGGCTCGGGTTGGTTCAGTTCAGCAAGGAGGAGAGCCTGGGGTGATCAGCTAGTGTACTGTGTGTACACTGCAGTAGGTGGTTTTGCAGTAACAGATGATTCATGAGGGTGCAATCTGGAAGGGGAAACTGAATACTGTGTTCAGGACAGATGTGTGCCCAGATATTGGTGTGGGAAGTGCGGCAGTGCTGGGAAGGAGAACCTGGGTTGGGAGCTCGGGTGATGACCTGTGAGTGTTGCAGTACAGTCATGAGGAGTTGTGCAGGGAAGGACTCGAGTATGTTGCAGGTGATGTAAGGGGGAGTTGAGTGACCTTGCAGTCATGACACAACTGCAGTAGCAGCTTTAGGTGAGTGTGAGGACTAGGTGGGAGTGTCTTAGTGCAGTGTAGTGAAGTGCAGTTGTGTTGCTGCACAGGCAGGCAACAGGGGGGAAATGGGAATGAGGTAGTGTATAAGGTATTTGGTATCAGGTACTAGTATTAGAGATTAGTTGGGTATCAGTTCTCTTGTGGGTGCATATCCTTAGTTGAGTATTCGTATCAAGGGCTAAGTATCAGTCAAGATGAGTGCAGGGGGTAGTGTATCCAAGTATTGAAACTAAGTACCAGGACACTAAGTTAAGGTTGATACCAAGGTATTTGGTACTAGGTTGAATCTAATAGGTAATAGCTAAGTTATGAGTAAGGTTTTGTGTTGTGAGTTATGATACCAAGGTAATGTATATGATACCAAGGTAATGGGTAGATGGGCTGGGAATTACTAGGTAATATAGGTATAAGAGTATATATAGATAATATATGATAGATACCCACTAGTATAACCTAGAATACCTAGAGTAGACCTAGCATAACCTAGCATTAGCTAGTATGTCTTCATAAACCCACTTTATAGGTATTTATGAACCCTCATCTAGGTGTTGACCTAGTTTGACCCTAGTAACCTAGTTTTAACCTAGAAACACCACCTAGAGTTATTTCAACATGTTTATGATTATAAAACACCAATTGACATGATAATTCATATATAGATCACTTTGATTCTACTACAGACACTAACTTGTGTTCATTGCTCAGGATCACAGGCGAGTACATTATCTGATAGTTTCATTTATTTGATATTTACTATGATTCATGTTTTATAGTATTGTTTTACTTGATTTCTGACACGATGGATACACGGATTGGTATTATATGGATTCATTGTCATGAGATACGTAGTTTTAGGCCTATTGACTTTTCTGGACTAATGTATTACTGGACTAATGTATCTACTGGACTAATGTATTTTCTGGCCTAAATGATCTATCATGGACTATTGAGATTCTTCGTGTCGGGACCTAGATCCATGAGTACTAGTCGGATGAAAAAATACCTAGGAGACGTGTGAACATATCCTTTCTATCACATGGTCTTACTGGAATAATAGCAGCCACACACGACACGTGTGGTTTGTCGGATTTTACCCTAGCCGTTCACATGTCAATTTGGTATTTTAAAACACTTAGGTAGTTTTCCTTGATTTCACTCTATACTTGCTTGTTACATTCATACATGTTGATATTACTGTGTTCACATATTTGACTTGTCCCTACTGCTATACTTACCTGTTTCACTTTATTTACCTTACCATGATATTTATTTGTTTGTCCACTCTATTTCTCGTACTATGATTATATGCTTACTTGTTCATCATGTATTTCATTATTATTTACTGTTTTATAGTCTTTATCATTTACTGGAACTGTTGTTGGAGTTGTACTCGTTCCATCCTGACTGGATAATATTTTTAGGTGTTGATTTTGAAGATTAGAGTCCGACTTATTACGGACTACTGGAGGAAGTAGCAGCAGCCTTGGACCATGTAGTTCAGAAGTGATAGCTGGGAGATCTAGCCGGTGTCATTAGTTATCTAGCTATCTTTATTTAGTATTTTGGTACCGGGTCTGTCTCTGACATTTACTTAAACATTTGGATGTTATATTTTGATTCTAGACTTGATGTTTGGTGTTGTTAGACTTATCTAGACTTTGGACTTCTCTTGCTTATTTCATATCGTGCCATTTATCTTCCTACTAGTTTTCATGTGATTTAGTATTATCATTATATATTGTCCTCATGGAGTTGAGATATTATTGACAGGTTGTGATCATATTATTGTGTGAGATTGATAGTTAGATATTGATGACCTAGATAGCGTTCTACTGTCGATGCTACGGCGTAGGCTGAACGTACCACGTACTCGTGCCCCGATCATCCGGATGCGGGTCGTGATAAGTATAATAGTAATTGTAGGTATATTGCATATCAATATAAATATACATGAGATGCAACCTAGGATTTTATGTCCTTGCAATCTCATTTCTCATATTCTCTCTTCTCTTACTTTTCTCCTTCCCTCTTCTCCAACTCCAAACTTAACATGGTATCACAGCATCTTTTGAAGGTATTGTAAATCAAATCCATGACAGGGCCGATCGAACTCGGTCGTGAGTTTGACAGGGGTTCAGGGACGGTAGCCCCTGATTGCAGGGTTCGGGACGGCAGCCCAAAAAAAATGTCAAATGTTTTTTGTCTACTTCTCATGATTCGTCGTTCGTTGTTCATAGTCGTTCGTGGTTCGTTTATGAGATTTAGGGTTTCTACATATCTTCGTTGGTTATTCATCGTCGATTGTGGTTCGTTGTGAGATCTAGGATTTCAGATATCTCATCTTTTTTTTGCATCTGACAAGGTTCAAAGTATCGGTATCGGACCATTCCTATGAGTATCGGGATCAACGGTATCGGTAGTATCGGCGGTTTCGGATTGGAGTATCGGATTTTTTGGTATCGGAAAGCAAACAACTATTAGTAAATTATTAACATTTTAGAAAATATATTTTATACATTTATGCATAATTTAAAGTATTTTCAGTGTTGTTTCTTAGTATTTTTGAAATTGAATGAAATAGTAGTCACCATTGTCGATTGATTTATATGCAATACATAAGTTTTCCTCTTTTATATGATTTTACAACCTTACTATGCTTTTACACCCTTGCTAATTGGTCTTTTTAATTCAATTTTCTTTGTCGAATTGACTGGAAAAGAGACCTCTAATGTCGGTATCGATCAGTATCGGGTATCGGTCGGTATCGGATACGGACATGCCAAACTATGATATCTGCAAGTATGTTGGGGACTGAATCTTCTTACGAGGTTAACAGTACTAATGGTGGTGGTAGCGGAAGTCGTTCTCCTTTTACTGTTATTCATAATGATGAATTGAAAAAATCAATTAATGCAGTAAAACTCAATGGTGCGAACTACCTTGCATGGTCCAAATCTATCAAAGTGGTGTTGAGGACGAAGAAGAAGTTAAAGTTTTTGACGGCCTGGTCCAAGTCTTTCAAAGTGGTGTTGAGGACGAAGAAGTTGAAGTTTTTGACGGAAGAACCCTGCCTGAAACGTCCGCTGAGTATGATAATTTGATGAGTGCAGATGCATACGTTATGTCGTGGTTGTGGCATAGTATGGAGCCGCACACCACTGCTAATGTTCAGTGGTATGAATCATCCAAACAGATTTGGGCATCTCTGGAAGTATCATTTTCGCAGAAGCGGAACGTTGCTCGTATTTATGAGTTGTACGGAGTTATTGTTTAATACAAAGCAAAATGGGAGACCTGTGAATGAATATCTGGCTTCAAAGAAGGCTTTGTGGGAGAAACTGCTACAATATCATCATGTTACTACTGATTTGAAGGAAGCTCAGCGACAAAAGGAAGAGGTTCATGTTTCACTTATCCTAGCCAGCTTGGATCTTGCGCTCGAACATTATAAAGCTCGGATCATTGCTGGATAGCAGTTACCTACGGTGGTAGATACTCTCTCGTCTCAATCGTTCATTTCTAGGAGAGAGTTTTGTGGTGTCGAGTACTGACACTTCTGCCCTAGTTACTAGTGTTGCTGGTCGTGGTGATGGACGTGGCAATAGAGATGGTGGTCGTAGTTTTGGTCGAGGAGGTCGTGGTGGAAGAGACAATGGTCGTGGTGGTGCTCGTGGTGGTGGCCGCAGTGGTGGTGGTGGACGTGGTCAACCACGAAAGTGTAACAATTGTGGAATGATAGGTCATATCGAAGACTACTGTTGGGACAAGTGGGACAAACCAGAATATGTACATCAAGTGCATGATGACAATATGCAGTCCCAGGTCACCACTTCTGCTCCTGGAGATGATACTTCTAGTTTCAATCAGACTTCAACGTCCGATACCTCATCTCCATTTGAACAAATCCTCCAAAAGTTGAACACGCTTGCTAGTACCACATCCCAACCTACTGCAAACATGGCACATATAGGTAATCATGCTTTTGTGGCAACCCAGTCACCATCCACCTCTTGGGTCATCGACTCAAGAGCAAGTTCTTACATGTCTGGTATAACCTCTCACTTTCATTATCGTAGTCCCATGAAACATAATATTACCTTGGCTAATGGATCTACTCGTCTTGTGCTTGGAAAAGGTGTCACCCTACTCAATCACTGTCATTATTTGATTCACTATATGTGCCTAATTTTTCATTTAATTTGCTATCTGTGAGCCATTTAACCAAATCTCTTCAATGTTCTGTGATATTTTATCCCAATTCTTGTATTTTTCAGGACCTCATGATAAAAAAGATGATTAGTTCAAGACATGAAAAAGATGGACTACATTACTTGGATCTACCTGGAAAGGCTTTTACTTCTGTTTCTACTTCTCCGTTGCAGTAGCATTATCGTTTGGGACATTCGTCTTTGGCTAAGTTGCGCCAAGTTGTTCCTAGTTTGAGTCATGTTTCTAATCTTGAATGTGAGGCTTGTCAGTTAGGCAAGCACCATCGTAGTTCTTTTTCTCGTCATAGTGAGAGTCGTCAGTTACAATCTTTTGATCTTATTCATTCTGATATTTGGAGTCCGTTTAGAGTCAAAAGTCCGAAAGGATTTCAGTATTTTGTTATTTTTATTGATAATTATTCCAGAATGACTTGGTGTTATTTAATGAAAGAAAGATTTGAGTTTCCAAATGTGTTATCCATCTTTTATAATGAAGTATATGTTCATTTTGATAAAACGCATCAAAATTCTGTGTTCTGATAATGCTTTGAAGTATACTCAATCTTCTGTGAACAATTTCTGTGTTGATCGTGGTATGATTCATCAAATCAGTTGGTATAGCCGAACGCAAACATCGACAAATTTTAGATGTGGTTCGAACTCTCATGTTGAATATGCATGTCCCTAAACAGTATTGGACAGATGTCGTTAATACTGCATGTTATCTAATTAATCGCATGTTATCATCTGTATTAAATAATAAAGTTCTATTTTCTATGTTACATACAGATGTCGCTCCTTTTTCTTTACCTCCTCGAGTGTTTGGATGTGTCGCTTTTGTTCATAACTTGGAACCTAATCGAGATAAGTTGGCTTCTAAATCTCTGAAGTATGTCTTTCTTGGTTATCTTCGTACTCAAAAAGGTTATCGTTGTTACAGTCCACAGTCACACAAGAATTATGTCAGTGCAGATGTTACCTTCTTTGAGTCTACACATTTCTTTCCTTCAGGAGACCGTTACATTCCTTTTACATCAGATTTGATATCTTTCATACCACTTTCGGTCATTTCTGAATTAGTTTGTCTCCATTCCCCCTTTACAGGTTTATCAGAGATCCAAGGACATGCTAGTGGTTCTGCAGAATTCAGCCATCAACCAATCAGCTTTCGTGCCTGAGGTTTTTGCTCCCATCACCACAGATCCAGATGGTATTCCCATTGCTCTTAGAAAAAGAAAACGTCTTTGTACCACAGTGAATAAGCATCATATTTCTAATTATGTTTCATTACACCGTGCTTCTTCATCTTTTCGTGCATTTGCAGTTTTATTGTCTTCTATTTTTATTCCCAAAACTTACAAACATGCTATGTCATCATCTGGTTGAAAAAGTGCAACGGATGAAGAGATGTATGCTTTACATCAAAATCAGACTTGGGAGCTTACAGCACTTCATGTTGGGAAGCAGACAGTGGGTTGTAAATGGGTGTACATTGTTAAGTATCATCCTAATGGTTCAGTTGAGCGCCTCCAGGCACGGTTGGTTGCAAAAGGGTATACTCAGACATATGGTGTGGATTATATGAAACTTTCTCTCCTGTGGCTCGGCTAAATTCAGTTCGGATTCTTATTTCTGTGACGGTTAATCGTCAATGGCCTATATATCAGCTGGACATAAAGAATAATTTCTTGCATGGTGACTTACAGGAGAAGGCTTATATGGATCAACCACCAGGATATGTTATGGCAGAAAATAAAAAACTCGCATGTCGATTGAAGAAAATATTATATGGACTGAAACAGTCACCTCGAGCTTGGTTTGACAAATTCAATTCAATTCTCAGTCAGTATGGGTTTCGGCGCACCACATCAAATCATTCAGTATTTTGCCATTCTTCCTCAATAGGCATTATCGTGTTGATTGTTTATGTTGATGATATCATTATATCTGGGAGTGATCATCCTGGGATTGTGGACTTGAAGGCCTACCTTAGTCGTCAATTTCATACTAAGGATTTGGGTCTTCTTCGATATTTTCTTGGCATCGAGGTTGCTCGATCTAAGAATGGTGTGTATCTATCGCAGCACAAGTATGTTCTAGACTTGCTCTCCAAGACTGGGATGTTGGAGTGTCGGTCAGTTGAGACTTCTATAGATTAACATAACAAGCTTGAGCTGACAGGAGAGAGTTATTTGAGAATGTTGGATATTATAGGCATTTGGTTGTCGAACTTATATATCTTAATGTTACACGACCAGACATCACCTATGCAGTTGTAGTAGTAAGTCAATTTATGCATGCCCCTCGACAACCACATTGGGAGGCTATCTCTCGCATTCTTCGATACTTGAAGGGTGCACCTGGAAAGGGTTTGTTGTACAAACCTTCCCAGTTGCTTATGGTGACGGAATTCAGTAATATTGATTGGGCAGGCAATCGCAATGATAAGAGGTCTACTTCTTACTATTGTACGTTTGGCAATCTTGTCACGTGGCGTAGTAAGAAACATAATGTTGTGGCTCGTTCTAGTGCAGAGGCCTAGTACCGTGCAATGGCCATTACAGCTTCTGAGATTATGTGGGTGTAATCTCTTCTTCATGAAATGGGGATTATGATTCATATTCCGATGGAAATGTATTGTGAAATCAGTCGACAATGTTTAATACAAGTAATTCAGTGTTTCATAAGCGCACTAAGCATATCGAAGTGGATTGTCATTTTGTTCCTGATTTGTTGCTGAAGAAACAGATTGTCACTCGTTATGTTCGGTCGGAGGATCAATTAGGTAATATCCTCACCAAACCACCTGCTCGTGATCCATTTTCTTATTTATGTAGCAAGTTTGGCATGTCTGATCTATATGCTCCAGCTAGAGGGAGGGTGTTAGAGTTATTTTGTTATTTATCTTACGAGGGTATAATAGTAATTGTGGGTGTATTGCATATCAATATAAATAGACATGAGATGCAACGTAGAGTTTTATGTCCTTGCAATCTCCTTTCTCATATTCTCTCTCCTCTTATTTTTCTCCTTCTCTCTTCTCCATCTCCAAACTTAACTTAAACAAATTAAAATCGAATCTCTTACAACCATATCAAAGATTGGGATGAAGACTAACCATCTTTAAACTTTCAACTATGAAAGAGGATGTTGCTTAGAGCTATCATAAGCACTGATACTTCCATCAAGAAGTTAGAGGTTGAGGTGCAAAAAACCACCTCTGCACAAATGGGGGTAAAGTTATGTACATCATTATCGCCTCAGACCTACATAATCAGGATCCTTGTGGCACCTGGACTCCCACTTTGTAGTAATTCAAGACAATGGTCTCATGTGAGTTATACTTTGCATGCACACCCTTCAACAATTTGGGTATGTTGTGATATAATGATCACCAATAAATTTCAAAACGTTGAAGTTACCAAATAAATCATCTCCATTACATGTGCACGGTAAATCATGCTTTAGTGTACCATCCAAAAAGTGATGGCTCAAAGTACTAGTCAATTTGCATGCATGTTAGCCATATCTTTGTGTTGACAAAGACCATCCTCCCCAAACCACATATAATCCTGATATCTGCTATTTGATAATATAAAATCGGATAACTTGGCCAAGTACTCTCCGAGTAATATGTTACGGCCTAGGTCCGAGTAGAAATTCACGTACTTGGGCGCAAGGTAGTCAAAGGCGCAAGGCGCACTCAAGGCGCAAAGGGTCCAAATCGTCCGAGGTCGCAAAAATTATATATATATATATATATATATATATATATATATATATATATATATATATTCACATTGGATTTCTACATTGATAAACATGTGTGCTTCAAATTCTCCCATGTCTAGGTTGCAATCACTTTGAATTGAGTGAGTGAGAGAGAAAACAATAAAAAAAAAGTACATCCGTTCAAAAAACAGTCTAAAAACAGTACAACAGTTAAAAAAATAGTCTAAACATGTTATTTTTTCACAAGATTTTCAAGGCGCGCCTTAGCTATTCCAAGGCGCTCGAAAAAGGCGCACCTAGGCGCGCCTTATGTGCGCCTTAAGAATTGCGCCTCGCCTGGAGTGCCCTGAGGCGCTGCCCCTGCGCCTAGGAGCAAGGCGCGCCTGAGGCGCGCCTTTGACTACACTGCTTGGGCGGATGAATTGATCAGGGCAATTATCGGCCCATTGATGATTAATCATGTCGCCCATTAAATTTGTTAGCCGTTAAGAGTTAAAGTTGTGTTTGGTAAAAAAGAAAATCCAAAGTCACGTAACTAAAACCCATCAAACCAAAAGTAGCCCTTGCAACCCTTTATGTCTCTTCATCATTTCTTTTCTTTATCCTTTTTGAATAAGATAATAATGATATAGTCTAAGAAGCACGGACACTCCAAAACTCATGCCATGTATGTGTCATGTCGAGCAAACGTATCGGACACTCCAAAATACACTAAGACATCAAAATAGGTGTCGAATCCGTGTCGTCGTGTCTGAAATGTGCCATGTCGAATCCGTGTCCGGGCAACATAGGATAAATTATATTGTTGTTCTCCTCTATGATTTCTTTTTCAATATTTAGAATCTATGCTCTCCTCTGTGATTTCTTTGTCAATACTTTGAAGCTTTGTACAACAGTTTTCTTTTCTCCTCTGTTGAATCTTTATTGTCAAATTTACGATTTTTCTACAATGTTAGTACCTTAAGAGTTATTTATATTTAACCCACCCACCCCCCCCCCCCAATTCCTAATTGTGTCCCCTCAGCCCCTATTTTTATTTTTATTACTACTACCCCCCCTCCCACAGATTTCATCACAATGAGTTATTTGTATTTACACCCCCCCCCCCCCACCACCCACGCACCCAACCCAAAAAAATGCCTAACTCTTGAGATATGGAGGGTAGTAGTAATAAAAATAAAAATAGGGGGGAAACAGGATTAGGCATTAGGAATGGGACGGTAAATACAAATAACTCTATTATTTATTTATGTTTGACATTGGTATTAGTATCCAAATTATGTTACTATCTTTTTATAATTATTAATGTTAAATAGAGCTATGACGTATATTTGATCTAAATATAGGTAATTTTGTAATATTTTACTATTTATTAAAAATATTCAATATGTTGTGATAAAAAGTAACTATGTATTGATTAATCAGATGACTTAACGAGTAATGAAGCAATGAAGTCGGGTAATTCAACCTTGGTCTTATATATGGGAAATGAATTAGGCACTGGTAAATGAGTTAGACACTTCCCCCTTTATGATAGAAAAGGCTATAACTTCTAGGAATGTCAATGAGCAATTGACGGGCTCTCATGTTTCTCGGATATCTTAATGTGTCATGTTGTTGGAACCTTTTAGCATTTTGGTTCTTGGTTCTCATAGGAATACAAACAACGGCAAAAATAAGCATAAGGCATGTAATTGGTTAGTGCGTGTAGATTAATAGGGGAAATAGTTGACTAATTTTGCATTAGCATAAATATGCATAGCAAAAAGCTACGTCTACCTACCACTCCAACTAGTCATCTAGATTTTATGACATGACCCCCTCATGCTCATGGCTATCCTAGTTAGGAATTTAGCACCAAGATAGACGGTTTAACAATCGATCATAAGAACTTTGTCTATTATTTTGTAGAGCTTTATTATGCTCCATTGATGACCATTATGATGAGAGACCATTAAGATGAGAGAAGGCTTAGATGATGAGTTGCTAGGCTTTTGAAGGATTACCACAATATGAGTTCACATAGAGTGAATATGTTTCATTCCATGTAACACAAAATATGACACCTAACTCATCTCCTTATTTCTTGTTACATAAGAGATAATTTAAGACCACGAAAATTCAATGATAAATGATAATCAAGAAGCTTTCAAGCCAACACCCTACAACATTTAAGCAAGGTTAAAAATTCGTTTTCAGACGCTTTCCTATGAATTTGTCTTTGTGTTGAATGGTTTTAGTTTCGACAGTTTCAACGGTTACAGTATCAATTCAATGCAAGGTAGTCAAAGGCGCACTTGAGGCGCAAAGGGTCCAAATCGTCCGAGGCGCAAGGCGCACTTAAGGCGTGCACCCGAGCAACGCGAGGCGCAAAAATAATATATATATATATATATATATATATATATATATATATATATATATTCACATCGGATTTCTATATTGATAAACATGTGTGCTTCAAATTCTCCCGTGTGTAGGTTGCAATCACTTTGAATTGAGTGAGAGAGAAAACAGTAAAAAAAAAAGTACAGCAGTTCAAAAAACAGTCTAAAAATAGTATAGCAGTTTAAAAAACAGTTTAAACATGTTATTTTTTTTCACAAGATTTTCAAGGCGCACCTTAGCTATTCCAAGGCGCTCGGAAAAGGCACGCCTAGGCGTGTCTTATGTGTGCCTTAAGAATTGCGTCCCGCCTGGAGTGCCATGAGGCGCTACCCATGCGCCTAGGAGCAAGGCGTGCCTTTGACTACACTGATTCAATGGATACTTAAAACCCTGCCTTGAAGCAAAGATACAGCACGATCACATCAAAATGGTGCTTTCTCTATGTTGTGCCAGTGGCAGACACAAAATGAGCACTCTAGATACATGTTAGGACACGCTCTAGGAAGCATGGACTCTCTAAAATGAGGTTGTGTTCTTGCATATTATGTCTGACACATATTAGACACAACAAAGATACTCCAAAATACATTGGGACACATCAAAACGTGTGGCATGTCTATTTCCTCGTCTTATTCGTAACTGACCTGTGCAACGTAGGACAAACCAAAACCAGTGTCGTGTTTGTTCGACCGTATGTATGTCATGTTGTGCCATACCTATGTGCAGCATAGCCTGCAAACCTACAACTTTTAAAACAAAAAGCTCGGGGGGGCATTCCAAACCAGTGATTTCTCTGTGTTGTGGTCGTCTCGGGCACAGCATACACTCTGAATCTACATTAGGGCATGACAAAAACAGTGTCGTGACTGTGGGGGTGTTTTAAATGGAACGTCCCATCATATACTTGGGAAGCACAGACAGCTCAAAACAGTGTCACGTCGTGTCAGACACGTATTGGACACAACATGGATAGTCCAAAATATTGGTGCTGAGTCCATGTCACCATGTCCGTATTGTAGGTCTGTGCTGCATTTGGAGAACATTGTGCCATGTTTGTGTTGTCTATAAGCACTTGAGATCCAGCTCGAACAATATAATTAAATGTAGTATAGACTAAACCTGTTTGTAGCTGCCGCCATTGCCGGGCACGAAGAGCACGGGGACTCCGTTGAGGTTCTTGAGATGCTCCTCGAAGTCGATCTTCTTCCAGCCCTCGTGGTACAGGAAGAGGCCGTAGCGGTCGGAGGAGACGTTGGGCGGGGCGGAGATGGGTATGTAGGTGGGGTACATGTAGGTCATCACGCACCCGCTGGCTACAGGCCTCAGGAATCCGTAGAGCGCGGCGAGGCCAACCGCCGCCAGGAGCAGGAGCAGAGCCCCCACCCTGAGATTGGCTGCCAAACCCCTCATGGGAGGAGGGGGGCCTATGGATCTGGGGAATGAATGATGTTCGATCGATGGATTCGATGTCGGGATCTGGATCTGGAAACCCTAAAGATGAACTAGAAGAGGAAGTGGAGAGTTCGTTGATGATTGAATCTTCTCTGAGAAAGTAAAGGAGATGCTGCCGGGAAGTTTAGATTTGTAGAATGGAAGGGTTGTGAATTGCTGTACGGGGATTTTAGCTTATGAATACGAGTTGCTGTTTAATTTGTAAAGTCCGTCAATTGGTTGTTTTCTACTGTGCTTTATGACAGTGGAAGGAGTGTTTATTTTTTTTAAATATTTATCGGACACTCGTATTCTTATTCGGGACTATCCAAAAAAAAATTTAATTACAAGTTTGTCATAAAGAGAAATAAGTCGAGACTATCCAAGCAAAGAGTATAAAAACCAACTTTTTTTTAGGTCATTTTTGTTTATCTTTTCTCGTTGTCATTTTCTTCCATAAATCTCTAAATCCAAATCCTAAAAATTGTTGGAATGGAGAAAGGAGAATGTGGTCCCAAGCCAAGTTGTACTTTCTTCTCTAAAAATCTCTAAACCCAAAATCTAAAATTATGGTTATATGCAGGACTTTTGTACTGTTGTACTTTTGTATTGTATATGGCTATATGTAGGAATTTCCTATAATCCTGAATCAAACTTGCTGAAAAAATTACAAAGTCAGGACTGTCAAAATTTTAACAGTCCTGAATCTATGCAGGACTGTCAAAATTTGACAGTCCTACAATCCTGACTATATAAAGGACTGTCAAATTTTTGACAAGTCCTGACTCAATCTTGTTGAAAAAATTACAAAGTCAGGACTGTCAACATTTTGACAGTCCTGACTATAGGCAGGACTGTGACTCAAACTTGCTGAAAAAATTACAAAGTTAGGACTATCAACATTTTGACACTCCTGACTATATGCAGGACTGTCAAATTTTTGACAGTCCTACCTGAAACTTGCTGAAAAATTACAAAGTCAGGACTATCAAAATTTTGACAGTCCTAACCATATGCAGGAGTGTCAAAAAATTTGGCGGTCCTGACTCAAACTTGCTGGAAAAATTACAAAGTCAGGGCTGTCATGACAGTCCTGACTCAAACTTGCTGAAAAAATTACAAAGTTAGGATTGTCAACATTTTGACAGTCCTGATTATATACAGGACTGTCAAATTTTTGACAGTACTACCTGAAACTTGCTGAAAAATTACAAAGTCAAGACTGTCAAAATTTTGACAGTCCTAACTATATGCAGGAGTGTCAAAAAATTTGACAGTCCTGACTCAAACTTATCGAAAAAATTACAAAGTCAGGACTGTCAAAATTTTGACAGTCATGACTATATGCAAGACTGTCAAAATTTTGACAGTCCAGACTCAAACTTGTTGGAAAAATTACAAAGTCAGGACTGTCAAAATCTATGCAGGACTGTCAAAATTTTGACAGTCCTACCTGAAACTTACTGGAAAATTACAAAGTCAGGATTGTCAAAATTTTGACAGTCCTGACTATATGAAGGACTGTCAAAATTTTGACAGTTCTGACTCAAACTTGCTGAAAAAAGTACAAAGTCAAGACTGTCAATACTATATGCAGAACTGTCAAATTTTGACAGTCCTGACTCAAACTTGCTGAAAAAATTATAAAGTCAGGACTGTCAACATTTTGATCGTCCTGACTACATGCAGAACTGCCAAATTTTTGACAGTCCTACCTGAAACTTGCTGAAAAATTACAAAGTCAGGAGTGTCAAAATTTTGACAGTCCTCACTATATGTACGAGTGTCAAAATTTTGACACTCCTGACTCAAACTTGCTGAAAAAATTACAAAGTCAGGACTGCCAATATTTTTTACAGTCCTACCTGAAACTTGCTGGAAATAATATTATAACATTGAAAACATTCAACATAAACATCCACACATTCACAAATATTCAAAAAGTCTATAGTCAACATTACAAAATCACAACTTCAAAAGAAACATCCATACACATTCAAAATTGATATTGATACATCATCACCATCGGAAGAAGAAGAAGAACGGGTAACCGGTCTCTTAGAACGAGTTGCAGTCTTCTTCGTTCCACGACTTCTAAGCGTCTATGGTTCTGCGATTGATACTGGTTTTTCAATAACATGGGCTCCCTGGCATGTCCTGCACTCAAATGTAGTATGTCACTTTTTTTTGGCTCCAGCATCGATTTTTTTCTCCTTCAAGTTGCGGCTATGAAGACCATTAAGAAACAATAATAAAAATACACCGTTAAGAAATAATAATAAAAAATATAGGACTGTAGTAATTTCTACAGCCCAGTGTTCTTACAGGACTGTAGAAATTTTATACAGTCCTGTGTTTTTACAGGACTGTAGAAATTTTATACAGTCCTGTGTTTTTACAGGACTGTAGATATTTTCTACAGTCTTGTGTTCTTCAGGCCCGAGCACACGACCCCTCATCCCTAAAACCCTAAAATTTAAGAATTAATTTCTACGTAAACATACATTGTCGTTATATACTTCGATTAAATTATTTATAACATAGATTAGAAGAAATTTTCGTTCATAAAACAAGAATTAGGAAAACTTTGAGAGTGAGAAGAAAAATTAAAGAAATTAAAGAACAAATTTGTACCTTGATTGGGTATCTCTTTTGGGTTCCATCTCAAGAAAGAAATCTTCAAATCTTGGGGAGAAGATAGAGTTTTGTTTGGATGAAGAAGATTGGGAGAGAAGATAGGGTTTTTGGATGAAGAAGGTTAGAAGAGAAGAGAGGGTTTTTGGTTGGAAGAGTATGTAGAGAAGAAAAAGAGTAATTTGTATGGGTAAATATTAATTTGTATGTGGTTCGTTGCAACAAAAAATATAGAACGAAAAATTATTTTGACGAAACATTTTTCACTTATGACGGACTAGGGTTGATATTTAAATTTATTAAAATCTACAATTATATCTTTCTTTTTCTACTTATAAGATAAGTAGTAATTTGTAAGCTCAAGATTTGAACTTATAATTTATCACTTATAAAAGGCATCACTATATAGTGACGAGCACTTTAAAGTGCAAAAAATAAACAACTTAGATTGGTGGGTTATGCACTTGTTTTAGTACTTTAAAGTTATTAGTACTATATAGTGCAAAAAATAAACACCCCCTAAATTAAAGATCTATCAAGCATCCTTCTTTTATTTTGCCTTTAGAATTTTCTTTTAGAAAAGGAAATCCTTTGTTAAGTTTAGAATAAATTTTTTATATTTATACATCATCCTTCCACTTTATATTCGATATAGGACTGAACTTTGTACACAGCTTCCTTGCAAACATTGAATACTCAACATGGATGCGAGATACAACCCAACAAGCTCCACCTAATTAGCACGTATCTGAATGAGCTCGAGCAAACAAGATCTGACATATTGTCCCCTCAATCCATTCGAATACAATATTAAACCAACATGTTCATCAAACTGCATTATTACTCCATGTCAACCACACGTCTTGCTCCACCTTGGATCCGGAAGCTAGACCACCTTTGAATCTAATATAGCATTTGCTACTGGTAAGACCGAGTTAAGAAATTAGTATTTTAAAATCATAACTTGGGCAACATTCAGTTATATTGAGATTAAAGGCCCTATAATGACACAGAAACTTAATTAAATTTTTTATAGATTTATTAATTTTTATTTTAATAAAAAACAATTTATTTATAATTGAATATTAAGCTCTAGAATTTTTATTACGAATACATGTGATTATTTTGACCCTATCATTTTTTTAGGCTTGTTATACCATATTAAAGTTTTCTTATTGTCACCCTCACTTTTTCAATCAAGGGTAGTTTGGTAATTGACACGAGAATTTTATTTTTATGAGGGTTGTAATTAATATTGTGCATGAGTAATTAATTATTTATTGTATTGTTTAGTGTTTGATTAGACGTAGTATTTATTTTAAACTTGTGTAGTGGACCTAACCTATTTTATTAGATGCATGAACCCAACATTGGGATGAGTTTAGTTTGAGCCCATGAATTAGGCCCATGGATTATGAGGTTGGATTAATTAGTGAAACTATTAGACTAGAACCTTCTCTCTTAATTAATTAGTGAAACCAAGGGGTATTTGGGAAATTATACATTGCTTGGAGAGGGGTTTATGATCAGCTATAATTAGGAGGAGAGAGAGTACTCTCATTTTATTTCTTTCCCAAATTTCTAGATCTACTTTTTTCTCTTCCAATTTTCCTCCATTCCTTCATCAATTCCCTACCAATCCTTCATAAATCTCTTTCTAAATTCATCATTAAGGCCTCAACATCAAGGATCTACAAGCAAGGAGCAAGAAGCAAGGAAGAGGAGGCCAAGATCTACAAGGAGAGGAGCTACTTTGCATTTGGAGACTTTTCATTAGGAATCCATCTCCCAATAGGTAAATTTCAATTTTCTTCCTTCTAATAAACTCTAGATCTGAGATTTTACCATGAGAAACCAACCCACATGCATAGGCTACCCATAGGATTTGGTTTTGGGTCAATCGGAGACCTACGGTGGAAGTTACGTGCATTTTGGTGCCAATTTTGGGGGAATTCCGAGATTGGCACATATTGTGTTTGTCAATTGGTCAATTAGACCAAATTGACACATGATTGTTTGTTTGTGACTAGTGTCATGTCCACAATTGGATATGTGTAGGCCGTATCTCGTCAATTTGATAAAACGGTTGATTTTGGGGGTTTTCCTCTGACACGGAGCCTTGTGCATATCGCATTATGACAAAGACACGTAGACACTCTAATTACTATACGTGTTGTTCATAATTAGTGTATTAGACTTGCTCGTGTCCTCCGGGATGCGTTTGACTGTGTGTTGAAGCCGTATCGCAAGTGTATCATAGAGAAAGTGTGATACAGGTGCGATGCGCTCCATGTATTTGATGTTTTCTTCTTCTCATTATGCATGCATGTGTATTTATATATATATATATATGTTATCTATGTAATATATATTATATATAATAGAGTATATTATGTTTGGGTATATGTGTGTGTCTATGTGTGTATACATACTAGAGTAGATAGTGATATATATATATATATATATATATATATATATATATATATATATATATATATATATATATATATATATATATGCTTGTGTACTTGAATATATGTATGTGTGTGTGATTATGTATAATAGTGACTATATGTATAGATGCTTATATAGATTTGTATATATATATAGTATAGAGAGATTTATATAGGTAGATGTATATTGTATATTTTGTTTAGCTATGTATGCAATAGATGCTTTGAGTTGTGAGCTATGTTGGTATTAGTGTGGTGGTGTTTGTGAGTGTGTGTGTGTGAGAAGGAGGAGGTGCAGTTCAGAAAGGGAGCAGCAGCAACTCGTACAGGTTTCAGAAGTAAAACTATGAAGTATCAGCACAATATCAGTAATAGCAATGAGATGCCTTGCAGCGGCAATTCTGTTCTCGTACATGAACATTTGAGGGCATGTGGTCATTGCACAAAGGTCGTCAGTGTGCTTCACAGTGAACTGCAGTGGGAGCTCAGGCCACTGCTCGAGTGAGCAGTCGAGCAGGAAGCTCCTGCTGTGAAGATCCCCCAACTATGCAGAGCAATTAGGAACAACAACTTGGGAGTACCACTGCAGCAATATGGCATTTCGGTGACAGCAAGGGCTCGAGCCAATGCTGCAGCAGCTAGCTGCACTATGTAGACAGCAATGCAATTGCATTTAGCAGCTACACTGAGTGGCCAATTCAGCAGTTCAGAGAAGGAGCAGTGCAGCATCTTTCCAGCAATTAGTAGTTTACTGCAACTATTAGCTCACTGTAGTGAGTAGTCACTACAAAGGATGCAAATGCAGTATCAATAACTGTGGGGTGAGCAACTGTGCAGCATGTTGCAACATTCATCAACTGTGCAGCCTTGAACCAAGTTGTATGAGCAGCTAGCTTCCCTCTTAGCCAGGTAGCAGCCCGTAGCAAAGGCAGTTCAGGATACTAGCAAGCTAGGGGAGCCAGCAACTGTGCAGCAATACACATTCAGTGCAAATCTATAACAGTAAGGTGTACATGCAGTCAGCAAGAGCAAGGTGCATCAATGCACTGGAGAGGGGCTCGAAGGGGCTTCACAGTATCGTGCAGAAATTAATTCAGAGCTCAGCATTGTTTCAGCAACAACCCAAGAGCAACTGAACTGCAGTGCAGTAAGCACTGATGTTGTCACACCCCAGTCCTAAAATATGCGAGACCAGGTTACGTGACATTGGCCAGCTGACACGTCACTAAGGGATTATCCAATTTAATGGACCCAAAGAGACGTGCTACATTGTCCTAAAATACTAACAAGTTTAACACTAGAAGATAACAGGTAAAGTCTAATCTCATCCACAAAATATCAAGGTGTACTGAAATGAGTGCTGAGTCTGAAATGTCAAAGTACAAATCAGATAAGTCTGGTGGGAATAAACCCACTACAAAGATAAAGATAAAAGTGCTGAAACACAATAAGACTAGAGCATCGTCTATCTAGGTAAGAGGCTCCAGCTCCAGATGAACAAACTACTAAAGATCAGGGAGAAGAGGCTCCAGCTCCAGATGAACAAACTACTAAAGATCAAGGAGAAGAGGCTCCAGCTCCAGGTGAACATACTACTAAAGATCAGGGAGACTCTGATGGTAGAATCTCTAGTTCCTCCTCAGTTGCGTACATCGTCTCCTGTCCGGGTCCGTATACTGTGGGGTAGTACGCCTCATCTAGATCTGGAAGGGAACAAGGTCCTCAGTGGGAAGTAACAAGATACATAAAAGCATGCCATATATGTAAATACTAAAATAAATAAATAAAGGGTATGCTAACCATCTAAGTGAATGCAATGTAAAGACAACCTTGGTACGTATGGGTAGGCGTAGGCATATCATCCAACATCCTCTAGAGTGTGGTATCTGCAACGTCCATCATTCCGAAGAATGAGGTATCTGTATATATATATATATATATATATATATATATATATATATATATATATATATATATATATATATCTTCCAACACTCTAAGGGATGTGGTATCTGCAAACTATATATATGTCTGTATCACTCCGAAGAGTGCAGTATCTGCAATAAAGAAGGTGGGTGTCCCATACGCCTACTAGTTATCTTTCCCGCCCAATGCGGGTATACAAGTCGAATCCACAACGTGCATACCACGTATCTATATGCCAAGTCATAGCTTTCCTGAATAATCCTGATTTCGTGCTAAGCCGTGATGCACGTCACACGTACCGGTAGCTAATCGAGTACGCAAACTCGCATCCCAATATGAACTGCAATCATATTGCGTGTACAAGTGTCAGGGTCTAGGAGGATAATAGAATACCCTGGCAACTGTAGGTAAGTCTGCTAAAGTCTAAGTCAGTTACACTACATGTCAACGTATTCGTTGACGGCACCCGAGTCAATCTCGGACGCACACAGTTATATATAAGTTTAATAAAAATAACATACAACAGTTTAATATTTAAACAGTAAAACTTTGGCAAAAAATACTTGCCTACGTCCTCAAGCTGGGCGTGCCAAAAACCTGTTCCCGTAGTTGTGTCTGAAGGGTCCTGTGACCTGGGATCACTAACTGCGTTGTAGGTGCACTCTGTTCAAGACGTACATGAGTTCGTGAATTTAACATTTTAATAGTTACGCAGTAAGCATACGTACATATAATATATTAATATATATATATTAAGATACATAATATATATATATATACATATAATATATAATATACATGTATACAATAATATATAAATAATAATTTAAATGCACATATATATAATATACATACTTAAGTATATATTAAAGTATATATTTACATAATATAAATATATCTATATATATAAATATATTATATAATACATAATATAAATATAAATACATATATATATTTATATATACAATATTACATATAAATATATATATATATATATATACATATATATATAATAGTATTTATATATCTAATATATATATGATCATAAAATATATATATATAATAATACATATACTATATATATATAATAGTAATAATATATATATACATATATATATAATAGTATATAATAGTATTATAGAACAGAATATAATATATATATTATATATACTTTATATAATATATATATATATATATATATATATATATATATATATATATATATATATATATATATATATATATATATATATATATATATATATATATATATATGTATGTATATAGTACAATAATAATAATATATGATAATATATATATTATATATAATAATATATATATACTTAATAATATAATATAACATATATTATATATAATTTATATAATATAAATATATATATACATATAATATACATATATGTATATAGTATAATAATAATATATGATAATATATATATTATATATAATAAAATATATATACTTAATAATATAATATAATATATATTATATATACTTTACATAATATAAATATATATATACATATAATATACATACATACATATATGTATATAGTATAATAATACAATAATACTAATATATATATACATATAATATATACATATATAGTATACATATATATATACATATAATATATACATATATAGTATAATATATACATATATAATATATAGTATAAATATATATATACATATAATATACATATATACATATATGTATAGGGCGATGATGAGATTGCCTGTGCGACTCGATAGGGAGGGGAGCCCACGAGCGCACTACATCAGAGGCCTGATAACAGTAGGCATTATCTGAGCTGGCGTGGGACAGGATGGGACGACCGTGCATGTAAAACTCAACGGCAAGGGAGTCGTGCGGGCGGGGTCCCGCACCATCCTACCACGGGTATAAACGACGGCCGTCCAAGCGGCTCGTTGTTCGTTCGGCGCCTTATGGGTGTCGTGAAGATGTCGTACGGGCGTCGTGCGATCGATAAACGGGTGGCTAGGCGGTTCGGCTGTCGTAGGCGTCGTTCAGACGTCGGGGGTGCCACGTCGGCGCCGTGGGCAAAGCGAGGCGTTGAGTTGCGGGCGTCGAAAGGCGTCAGGCCATCTCGTAGAGCTCTGGAGCGTGCGGAGTGCACGAGGTGTGCGTTACGGGCGATGATGAAAATGCCAGTGTGCGACGCACACGACGAGTCCGATTCCCCTATGACGACCGGCATAGATGGGGGTGGGGACCCCTATCATACTGAGCCCGTGGCGTGCTGGATTTAAAAAAAAAAGTATATAGTATAATAATAATATATGATAATATATATTATATATAATAATATATATATACTTAATAATATAAATACTATATATATTATATATTACATAATATATATTTATATATATATACATATATACTATATATACATAAAAATATAAAAATACAGATTTATATACATATTTTAGTATATACATAATATATTATATATACTGTATATATATATATATACATATTGATAAATATAATATATAATTATATATAAGAAATATAATATATAAATATATATATATAAATATACATATATATATATATATATATATATATATATATATATATATATATAGAGGGCGGTGGGGTACCTGACGTGTTAGGGGGGGCCCGCGTCTGGGCCGTCGTCGCCGGCGGAGGGCGGAGCTCCGGCGGTGGCTGGCCGCAGCAGCAGCAGCAGTAGCAGTGACAGTGGCAGTAGCAGTAGCAGCGGCAGCTGTGGCAGCTTCAGCGGCGGCTGCGGTGGCGGAGGAGGCGGTGCAGGGCGATGGGACGGCGGCGGAGGTGATGGCGAAGGTGATGGTGGTGGTGGTGGTGGTCTGTGGTGGCGGTGGTGGTGGTTTAAGGGAGTCGGGGGGGATCGGGCTATTGTGGTCGGGAAGGGACGGGGGCGCTGTGGGCAGTGGTGGCGGTGGTTGCGGCGGTGGTGGGGCGGTGGTGGTCTGGTGGTGGAGGCGACGGCGGAGGTGATGGTGGTGGTGGTGGTGGTCGGAGGTGACGGTGGTAGAGGCGACGGCGGAGGCGACGGCGGGGGTGATGGTTTAGGGGATCTCGGGTATGCGGGGGGGGTGTTGGTGGTGATGTTGGTGATGGTGGTGTGGGGGCTGTCGGCGGTGGGTGGCGACGGCTAGGGCGGTGGTGCGGTGGCCGGGGGGAGGCCGAGGGAGGGGCGAGGCGGTGGTGAAGAGGCCGGAGGTGGGGGAAGGCTGAGGGAGGAGAGTGAGTGTTCGGTTTGAGAGGGGGGGGGGGTTTATAGGATTTTAAGGGTTAGGGTTAGGGTTAGGGGTATTTAGGTATTTTCATGCATTTAAATATCTAGATATTTTTAGATATTTTTAGGTTCATAAATGCATGTAAGTTTATTGCATCTAGGCTTAATTTGGAATGAACGGTAGAGAATTACCCTCCAATGGGAGGTGGATACCTCGCACATGCAAATTTTGCAGATAAAACCCTACAGTTTCACAAATTGCACAGGAGCCCTATTAAATTGGGAAATTGTGCAATTACGAATTTGTTTGAGAAAAACACCTCATTTCTGAGGGCGGTGTAATGTACAGAAATGAGGGGGGGGGTTCAGTAAGGGTCTTGAGGGTGTGGGGGTGAGTCTGGGTAGGGGCTGGGCCTGGTTTTGGGCGGTGCGGGTCACCGTATTAATTTATTAGAAATTAATGCGCATGGTATTTTCTAATTATTTAAAAATGTGCAGGACCAAAATTTAGTGCAGTGCAAGTATACTAGACGTAGTATACTCAAAATAGAATAATAACGTAATTTAGTTTGGACAAAACAGATTCCTGTTGGGCCTCTAATTTTGATTGGAACGGACAAGGGTACAGGTCTGGAAATTAATTAAAAATTAATACGGACGTTTGTAATGATATTTGTGCGACTAAAACGAGACTCATGCCAGCGTATTTGTGAGTTGCACAAAGTTCAGAATAGTAGACTGACATGTCTAGGAGAGGTATGTGAACTTTGTTTGGGGGTAACAGTCAGTGTAATACTCTAAATATTGATGTGATGGACATGTGCACTAATAAAAAAGATATTGCATAAATAAATTTAAAATACTGTAATCAATCCTAATTTGTTAAAAATAATCCTAATTTCACTATCTAATGCTGAAATCTGGTCGAGGGAGTTTACAATCTACCCTCCTTAGAGCATTTCGTCCTCGAAATTAAAACAGACATATAGTGAAAACTATAGATTGATTTGAAATATTAGGACATACCCAGGCCTTCGAATAGATGGAGAAACGTTGTCGAATATCCTCTTCTCGTTCTCAGGTTGACTCGCCTGGTGCATGATGCCTCCATGCAATATGAACTAGAGGGATAGTCTGACCTCTCAACACCTTCTCTCTTCTGTCTAGGATCTCTACAGGCTCCTCCTGGTACAATAAACTCGGGCCGACAGTGATCTCCGAGTGGTCCAGCACATGACTCGGATATGGAATGTACCTCCTTAGCTGAGATACGTGGAAGACGTTATGCACTCCTTCTAAGGTTTGTGGTAAGGCTAGTTTGTAAGCAACTTCTTCGATGCGTTCTAACACATCGAATGGTCTGATGTACCTCGGACTCAGTTTTCCTCTTCCTCCAAATCTGATAGTTCCTCGGGTAGGTGAGATCTTTAAAAACATATGCTCTCCAACTTGGAATTCTAGAGGTCGTCGATGTACGTTTGCCCAGTGCTTTTGTCTGTCCTATGCTGCTCGCAGGTGTCCTTGGATCTTCTTTACCTTCTCCACCGTACGAACGACCAATTCTGGTCCTAGGATCTGCCTTTCGCCTACATTGCTCCAACATACTGGGGAACGATATTTTCTACCATACAATGCTTCATAGGGAGCCATCTTAATGTCGCTTGATAGCTATTGTTGTAGGAAAATTCCACCAAATGTAAATGATCTTCCCATAATCCACTGAAATCAAGCATGCATGCTCTCAGCATATCTTCCAGTATCTGAATGGTGCGCTCGGACTGGTCATCTGTCTGCGGGTGATACGATGTGCTAAACTTTAGGCGGGTACCAAGACTCTCTTACATACTTCTCTAAAAGTACGATATAAACCTCGTATCCCTGTCAGATACTATACTGACTGGCACTCCGTGTAGACGCACGATCTCTCTCATATACATGTCTGCCAAGACTTCTGTAGATTGCCCATCTCTGAAGGGTAAAAAGTTGGCAGCCTTGGTGAGTCTATCTACGATAACCCATACAATATTACGACTACTGGAACTTCTTGGGAAGCCCGTAACGAAGTCCATAGTGATGTGCTCCCATTTCCACTCAGGTATTGGGAGTGGTTGAAGTAGACCTGTGGACCTCTGATGTTCAGCCTTAACTTGCTGATACACCAAGCATTTTGCCACAAAGCGGGCTATCTCTCTCTTCATTCCATGCCACCAATAGTATTGCCTCAGATCTTTGTACATCTTTGTGCCACCTGGATGGATAGAGTATGTTGAGCTGTGAGCCTCTGACATCAGCTCTTCACGAAGTTCTCCATTTGGAACATAAAGACGTTCTCCACATCTTAAAGTCCCATCTTCGTGTATGTGCAATCCTGTCTGTATTCCGGCCTTGGTCCTTTGTCAAAGTCTCTAGAATCTGGCATCTGTTGGCAGAGCAGCCTTGATTCTCTCGACAAATGTTGATTGCAACTGGTAATTTGACATTTGGCCGTCAACTCCTGGCATAATGACCTTTATACCCAACTGTTCTAGATCTCTCAATAGATCTGGTTGGGTGATTAGAAAGAATACCGTGGGTCTCCTACTTAGAGCATCAGCTACTACATTAGCCTTTCCTGGATGGTACTATAGGTCGATCTCGAAGTCTGTCATTACCTCGAGCCAGCGTCTTTGTCTCAGGTTCAAGTCCTTCTGGGTGTAGACGTACTCAGGCTCTTGTGATCAGTGAATATTTATACTCATTCGTCGTATAGATAGTGTCTCCAAAGCTTCAAGGCAAAGATAACTGCGGCAAGCTCCAGGTCGTGCGTGGAATAGTTCTTCTCATGGGTTCTCAGTTTCCTAGAGGCATAGGCTACAACCTTTCCATGTTGCATCAGGATGCAACCTAATCATTTTCTGGATGCATCACTATATATTACGAATCCTCCGGAACCAGAAGGTATGGTCAAGATAGGAGCCGTAGTCAGACGCTTTTTCAGCTCATCGAAAGCTATCTGACACTCCTCTGACCAGATGAACTCCTGCTCCTTGCGGGTCAAACGGGTTATCGGCTCTGCGATCCTTGCAAAGTTCTCTACGAACCTCCGGTAATATCCGGCAAGTCCTAGAAAGCTCCTCACCTCTGAGACGTTGGTAGGGGTTGGCCACATCTCTACGGATGAAATCTTTACTGGGTCTACCGAAATGCCATCTTCTGTGATAACGTGCCCAAGGAAAGTGACACGATCAAGGAAAAACTCGCACTTGCTCAGCTTTGCATAAAGACTCGCACGCCTTAGCGTTTCTAATACTAGTCTTAAATGTTCTTCGTGCTCCTCTTGGCTCTTTGAATACACCAAGATGTCTTCGATGAAGACTACCACGAACTGGTCCAGATACTGGTGGAAGACTCTGTTCATCAGGTTTATAAATACGGCAGGTGCATTTGTCAGTCCAAAAGGCATCACCAAGAACTCGTAGTGACCATAACGAGTCCTGAATGCTGTCTTTGGAATGTCTTCTCTCCGTACTTTTACCTGATGATAGCCTGATCTCAAATCTATTTTTGAGAACACTACCGCTCCTATTAGTTGGTCGAACAGATCATCAATTCACGGCAGGGGGTACTTGTTTTTAATTGTCAAAGCATTAAGGGCTCTGTAATCAATGCACATACGGAATGTTCCATCCTTCTTTAGTACAAACAATACTGGTGCTCCCCAGGATGATGCACTAGGACGAACAAATCCCTTGATCTATAATTCTTCTAGCTGTAGCTTCAGCTCATCTAGCTCTTTCTTCGCCAACCGGTACACATTTGAGGATACTGGTGCAGCTCCGGGCACTAACTCAATAGTGAATTCCACCTCTCTATCAGGCGGTAGGCCTGGCAATTCCTCCGGAAATACATCTTCGAATTCTGCAACAATTGTTGGGGGAGCTATCTCCATAGCCATGTAAGCTCCAGGTGTCTGACCTACTCCTTGCTCGATGGTGCCCCGCATGTACTCAAATTCCGGGTGACCTGGTGGTCTAAAAATGACACTACCCTTCCGGCAGTCTAGTATAGCATTATACTGGCTTAACCAGTCTATGCCTAAGACAACGTCGAAGTTTGGCATTGGGAGTACCAAGAATCGTGCTCTCATTTCTCTACTACACACGACTATCGAGCATGTTTTAATAGTGCTGGTAACCGGTACGATGCCTCCTCCGGTAAGAATCTTCCAACTCTTAGGCAATGGGGAAGTAGCTATTTTATGCATGGCTATGAAACTACTAGATATGAAAGATAGTGTTACGCCAGAATCAAATAATGCAGTTGCAGGTAATGACGTAACTAAAATGATACCTGTGATAGTTTCACCTTCCGGTTCTTCCGCAACTGCTGCTAGTGCAAAGGCCTGCCCGTGCCTTTGCCCTCCAATCTGTTGTCTGGCTTGGTTGAACTGAGTCTCCTGTGTGGCCAAGGGTGGTCCCCTCTGAAATCCTCCAGATATTGGGGGACGATGTCCTCCAGTTGAGGGTAACATCCTCTGGGCTGGTGCTGCTGGTCTTTGCCCGTTCTGGGGTGCTGCCTCTCTGCGTTATGGGCAGTCTCTGGCCATATGTTGACTTGCTCCACATATCATGCATAGTCCATGCTTCTTCCGGCAGTCTTGGACATAATGTCCCTTCTTGCCACAATGGTGACAAGTCGGAAGCTCCTTGTGCTGATATGGCCCCGTCTTTTGCTGTGTCTGTATTCCCGGATGACGGATTGGTCCTCCTGCTCTGGGATAGTTTCTGGCTGGCATGGTTAGGTTAGAGCGCCTTGCTCCTCTGCCAATGGCTTCCTGAATCCTTGCCTCTGAAAGAACCTCCTTATAGAAGATCCTTGACTGCGTAGTAGTATACCTCTGTAGCTCGAAGGTAAGGCCGTGATGGAACCTCATGGCCTTTTCCAGCTTGTTAGGTATCAGAATGGCACTAAATCGACTAAGTCGACTAAATTCTGCATCATAGGCGTCTACGGTCATATTCCCTTATTCTAGGTGCAGGAACTGAAAGTATAGAGCATTTCTGACCATGGCTGGGAAATACTTTACATTGAAGTACTCTAAGAATTACTCCCATGTCTGGTTCTTGCCGACGCCGCGCTCTATGGAGTCCCACCAGTGATGGGCGTTGCCTTTGAGTTGTGCCCTCACTGTGGTCATCCATAAGTCTGGGTGAAGCTGTGAACCCTCCAGCAGCATCTTCGTGTTGGAGACCCAATCTGAGATCTCTTCCGGAGTTTCGCTGCCCGAAAAGGTTCCCGGGTCCATCTGGCGAAAGCCTCGGACAGTACCAGCTGGTTGGACAGGTGCTGGAGTAGATGTCCTCTCCAGAGCTGTCATCAAGCTCTACCTCAAGGTTTCAGTCTGATGCCATTATGCCTGTATCATGGCTTGGAAGAATTGGAACATTTGTGGCTGTCCCTCTAGTTGTGGCATCAGGGCTGGAAGGGGTGGAGGTGGAGGCAAATGTGTATCTGCCTGTGGTATCGGTGCCTGGGAAGTCTGCCCTTCTTACTGGTCGGGTGTAGCTTCCTGGGTAGGATTCTGATGAAGGTACGAGGTTGTTGGATAAACCAGTGTCCTTCTCGGGGACTGGTCTCTCGGGGTAGTCGGGGTTCTATGGACATCTTGTGAGGGGTCAGTTGCTTGGTCAACCCCATCGGTTGCGTGCCCATTGGGTACGTCCATATTTCTGAAAAAGATAGAATAATTAGAAAAACACGAAGGAAAAAAAATAATAATAATCAAGCAGGATGCAGAAATTCAAGGTTGAAGTCAGAGTGGATGAGACCTAGTAATTCCTATCCTATTGCAGGCTTGCTGGGCATATTATCATACCACTAGCAATTAATTCGAGACCTGCATGGGCCACCACTAAAACCATGTCACACTCCAGTCCCAAAATATGTGAGACCAGGTCACGTGGCATTGGCCAGCTGACACGTCACTAAGGGATTACCCAATTTAATGGATCCAAAGAGATGTGCTACGCTGTCCTAAAATACTAACAAGTTTAATACTAAAAGATAACAGGTAAAGTCTAATCTCATCCATAAAATATCAAGGTGTACTGAAATGAGTGCTGAAATATATAAGTGCTGAGTCTGAAATATCAAAGTACAAATCAGATAAGTCTGGTGGGAACAAACCCACTACAAAGATAAAGATAAAAGTGCTGAAACACAATAAGACTAGAGCATCGTCTATCTAGGTAAGAGGCTCCAGCTCCAGATGAACAAACTACTAAAGATCAGGGAGAAGAGGCTCCAGCTCCAGGTGAACATACTACTAAAGATCAGGGAGACTCTGATGGTAGCACCTCTAGTTCCTCCTCAGTTACGTACCTCGTCTCATGTCCGGGTCCGTATACTGTGGGGTAGTATGCCTCATCTAGATCTGGAAGGGAACCGGGTCCTCAGTGGGACGTAACAAGATACATAAAAGCATGCCATATATATAAATACTGAAATAAATAAATAAAGGGTATGCTAACCATCTAAGTGAATGCAATGTAAAGACAACCTTGGTACGTATGGGTAGGCATAGGCATATCGTCCAACATCCTCTAGAGTGTGGTATCTGCAACGTCCATCATTCTGAAGAATGAGGTATCTGTATATATATATATATATATATATATATATATATATATATATATATATATATATATATATATATATATATATATATATATATATATATATATATATCGTCCAACACTCTAAGGGATGTGGTATCTGTAAAGTATATATACATCTGTATCACTCCGAAGAGTGCGATATCTGCAATAAAGAAGGTGGGTGTCCCATACGCCTACTAGTTGTCTTCCCCGCCCAATGCGGGTATACAAGTCGAATCCACAACATGCATACCACGTATCTATATGCCAAGTCATAGCTTTCCTGAATAGTCCTGATTTCGTGCTAAGCCGTGATGCACGTCACACACACCGATAGCTAATCGAGTACGCAAACTCGCATCCCAATATGAACTGCAATCGTGTTACGTATACAAGTGTCAGGGTCTAGGAGGATAATAGAATACCCTCGCAACTGTAGGTAAGTCTGCTAAAGTCTAAGTTAGTTACACTACATGTCAACGTATTCGTTGACGGCACCCGAGTTAATCTCGGACGCACACAGTTATATGTAAGTTTAATGAAAATAACATACAACAGCTTAATATTTAAACAGTAAAACTTTGGCAAGGTATACTTGCCTACGTCCTCAAGCTGGGCGTGCCAAAAACCTGTTCCCGTAGTTGTGTCTGAAGGGTCCTGTGACCTGGGATCACTAACTGCGTTGTAGGTGCACTCTATTCAAGACGTACATGAGTTCGTAAATTTAACATTTTAATAGTTACGCAGTAAGCATACGTACATATAGTATATTAATATATATATTAAGATACATAATATATATATATATACATATAATATATAATATACATATATACAATAATATATAAATAATAATTTAAATGCACATATATATAATATACATACTTAAGTATATATTAAAGTATATATTTACATAATATAAATATATCTATATATATAAATATATTATATAATACATAATATAAATATAAATACATATATATATATTTATATATACAATATTACATATAAATATATAAGAGTATATATATATATATATATTTAATAATAATAATAATATATATATATATATATATAATAGTATATATATATATATATAATATATATATGATCATAAAAAAAAATATAATAATACATATACTATATATATAATAGTAATAATATATATATACATATATATATAATAGTATATAATAGTAATATAGAATATAATATAATATATATATTATATATACTTTATATAATATAAATATATATATATATACATATAATATACATATATATATACATATAATATACATATATATATATATATATATATATATATATATATATATATATATATATATATATATATATGTATATAGTACAATAATAATAATATATGATAATATCTATATTATATATAATAATATATATATACTTAATAATATAATATAACATATATTATATATACTTTACATAATATTAATATATATATACATATATATACATATATACATATATGTATATAGTATAATAATAATATATGATAATATATATATTATATATAATAATATATATATACTTAATAATATAATATAATATATATTATATATACTTTACATAATATAAATATATATATACATATAATATACATACATACATATATGTATATAGTATAATAATAATAATATATGATAATATATATATTATATATAATAATATATATATACTTAATAATATAAATAATATATATATATTATATATTATGTATTATATATTACATAATATATATTCATATATATATATACATATATACTATATATACATAAAAATATAAAAATACAGATTTATATACATATTTTAGTATATACATAATATATTATATATACTGTATATATATATACATATTAATAAATATAATATATAATTATATATAATAAATTTAATATATAATACAATATATAAATATATATATAAATATACATATATATATATATATATATATATATATATATATATATATATATATATATATATATATATATATATATATATATATATATACGTATATACATACGTATAAAGGGGGGGTGGGGTACCTGACGTGTTAGGTGGGGGGCCCCGTGTCTGGGCCATCGTCGCCGGCGGAGGGCAGAGCTCCTGCGGTGGCTGGCCGCAGCAGTAGCAATAGTAGCAGTGACAGTGGCAGTAGCAGTAGCAGCGGCAGCTGTGGCAGCTGCAACGACGGCTGCGGTGGCAGAGGCGGCGGTGCAGGGCGATGGGACGACGGCGTAGGTGATGGCGAAGGTGATGGTGGTGGTGGTGGTCTGTGGTGGCGGTGGTGGTGGTTTAAGGGAGTCAGGGGGGGGATCGGGCTGTTATGGTCGGGAAGGGTCGGGGGTGCTGTGGGCAGTAGTGGCGGTGGTTGCGACGGTCGTGGGGCGGTGGTGCTCCGGTGGCGGAGGCGACGGCGGAGGTGATGGTGGTGGTCTGAGGTGGCGGGGGTGGCGGTTTAGGGGAGCTCGGGTGTGCGGGGGGGGGGGGTGTTGGTGGAGATGTTGGTGATGGTGGTGTGGGGGCTGCCGGCGGCTAGGGCGGTGGTGCGGTGGCCGGGGGAAGGCCGAGGGAGGGACAAGGCGGTGGTGAAGAGGCCGGAGGTGGGGGAAGGCTGAGGGAGGAGAGTGAGGGTTCGGTTTGAGAGGGGGGGGGGTTTATAGGATTTTAAGGGTTAGGGTTAGGGGTATTTAGGTATTTTCATGCATTTAAATATCTAGATATTTTTAGATATTTTTAGGTTCATAAATGCATGTAAGTTTATTACATCTAGGCTTAATTTGGAATGAACGGTAGAGAATCACCCTCCAATGGGAGGTGGACACCTCGCACATGCAAATTTTGCAGATAAAATCCTGCAGTTTCACAAATTGCACAAGAGCCCTATTAAATTAGGAAATTATGCAATTATGAATTTGTTTGAGAAAAATACCTCATTCCTGAGGGCGATGTAATGCACAGAAATGAGGGGGGCGTTCAGTAAGGGTCTTGAGGGTGTAGGGGTGAGTCCGGGTATGTGCTGGGCCTGGTTTTGGGCGGTGCGGGTCACCGTATTAATTTATTAGAAATTAATGCGCATGATATTTTCTAATTATTTAAAAATGTGCAGGACCAGAATTTAGTGCAGTGCAAGTATACTAGACATAGTATACTCAAAATAGAATAATAACGTAATTTAGTTTGGACAAAATGGGTTCCTGTTGGGCCTCTAATTTTGATTGGAACGGACAAGGGTACAGGTCTGGAAATTAATTGAAAATTAATACGGACGTTTGTAACGATATTTGTGCGACTAAAATGAGACTCATGCCAGCGTATTTATGAGTTGCACAAAGTTCAGAATAGTAGACTGGCATGTCTAGGAGAGGTATGTGAACTTTGTTTGGGGGTAACAGTCAGTATAATGCTCTAAATATTGATGTGATAGACAGGTGCACTAATCAAAAAGATATTGCATAAATAAATTTAAAATACTGTAATCAATCCTAATTTGTTAAAAATAATCCTAATTTCACTATCTAATGCTGAAATCTGGTCGAGGGAGTTTATAGATGCACTGCAGTAGTTTGTAGAGCATCGAGCAAGAGGCTAGCAGCAGGTAGCAGTGTGCCTTAGAAGCTTCAGCAGCTTTCACTGCAGTTAGCACATGTAGAGCAGCAGTTGCACTGCAGTAGATACACACAGCAAGAGGAAGAGCAGTAGAAGTCCAGTCCAGCACAGGTAGCAGCTAGAGCTGGGGGGGGCACACTGTGTATCAGGGTATCCTTCAGTAAGTTTTCAGTGTCTCAGTTCAGTAGGATTAGCTAAGGTTTGGGTATTTGATTCAGTTATGTTGTGGGTAGTTAGTTTCAGTAGTGATTTCAGTAGGATTAGTAATAGTTTCAGTGATTAGTTAGTTAAGGTTTTGGAGTTAGTTAATTATGAAGTTAGTATCTAAGTATTGTATCATATTGTAGTACTTAGTGTTAGTTTAGCTATATGCTTTATGTATATATGTAGTAGTGGTATATATTTATTGTTAGTGGTTGGTTATAGTTAATATTTCAGTGTAGTATCAGTAGGTATTAGCCTGGTAAGTATAGATAGTTAGCTTATATTGGATTTACTTTGAGTTAGCAAAGTATTAGAGTATTTAGTTGTTTATTGTTAATATATAGCTATATGTATTTATGTAGGTATGGGTGTTTGGTATTATAGTTAGTTCTCTAATAGTATTGAGATATAATATGGGAGCTAGTATATATTAGCATTATATATTTAGTGTTAGTTTGGGGTTTTATATTGGGTATTAGCTCTATGTTGAGGTTTTGGGTTACCTTGTGATACCAAGGTATTGCCAAAGTATCACCAAGGTATTGGGTCGATACCCAAGGTATTGACTTTGGGATCGAGTTAGGCGCGATACGCATTGGTGCAAGGCCAAGGTATCATATTTCAAATGTTTTGTTATAATATTATAGCATTTGACTCGTATACATATATAAAATCTATTTTTATATTAAGAAAACTTGCATATCTTAGGATACAGCTTTTTTGTGAGGCTTCTTATATCTTAGCTTAGCTAGTATAGCACAGTTTTATAATGTATTGACTTAGTGACTTAGTGTTAGACTCATGCAACCTAGATTTCATCGATTTGACTTAGAAATGGCCTTGTGACCTAGATGTTTACAAGTTTAACTTAAATTCATTTCAACACCCTGTATTAATGTGATATTCTATATATAGGTTTGTGTGACACCAGTTGGGACACAGTTTGACATTCATTGCTTGGACAACAGGCGAGTACATTCTCTGATAGTTTCCATTATTTGATAATTACTATAATGTAAGTATTTAGAAATATTGTATATGACTCTTGACACATTGGTACACGGACTAGTATACACATGGATCAGTCATGGGATGTTATATATATATATATATATATATATATATATATATATATATATATATATATATATATATATATATATATATATATATATATATATATATATATTGTTCATTATTTCTCGTGTTCTCAATGTTTAACTAGACAATGTTTCGTGTTCAACATTCATGTTTAACTTAGATAATATTTCGTGTTCAATGTTTAATGTTCAATATTTTGTATTCAAGGTTTATTGCTTGCATGGCCTTGAGTATCTTGTATCACAACATGTCATGGTTGGATCCATTGTACTAGTTGGGGGAAAGGGAAAATGTTAGCTAGGTATGTGATCAAATCCTAGACAATGTTTCATGTTAACTTAGACAATGTTTATCCAACGTTAAAGTAGACAATATTCACCCAAGCCGATCACATATATAACTAGTATTTCAATCACTTAGCATAGTTACAGTTCTTCACCACATTGTTTATTGTTTACTTGTTCATCCACCATAGTTGATATTGTTCTTTGTTTCTCATCTTGTATTATATTCTCTATTTCTATTTATAGTCATTATCAATTAATTGGAACTGCTATTGGGTTGTACTTTGCTCCATTCCTGACTGAAAAATATTTTTCAGATGAATGGTTAGAAAGAATGTGTCCCACTCACTATGGACTGACAAATGGAGTATCACCCGAGGATAGTACCAGAGACTGAGGCCTCTTAGACTTCCATAAATTGTAGTAGTTTTCCTATTTTAGATATTGGTTGTATTATGTTTGAGATCTGGAGCTGTGTTTAGTTTGGAGGATGGTTATGTGATATATTAAGACTTGTATTTCTTTTCTTTCTATTCCATATCGTGCGTACATCTTCCTTCAGTTTTATATGTGATTGAGTATTATTTGGTATTGAGATGGCATGGCAATACTTTATATGCATTGTGTGAGATATTAGATAGTATAGTAGACCAAGACAGCGTTCTACCGCCGATTCTGTGGCGTAGGCTGGACGTACCCACGTACTCGTGCCCCCTATACCGGGTGCGGGTCATGACACATTTTTAGTGGTGGCCCATGCAAGTCAGACTTCGTAATAGTACGATGTCGTGTAGTGCAACGACTTAGTTGTACTACTGCGAGCCTGCGATAGGATAAGATATAGGACACTAGGATGAGAGGATACTCAATCACAACTAGGAAATGATTCCAACATAATTGTATCTTGTCATCTTCATTCTGAATATCGCTTTCCTTGAAAATTTTTGTCCTTCCTTGATGATATCGTTTCTTGCTCAATATTGATTTCTTATTTGAATTTGTCTTCAGAATGCCGCCGAAGACGCGTTTTCAGCGCTCAGGCGCAATGTCAGCACGATCAGTCACTCCATCACCCTTGAGAACAGCACCCTCAAACGAAGGTCCAGTACCTATATCCAGGAGGTCATCTTCACTAGTCCAGGTGGGCGTATCTGCCAGCAGATTTTGGAGGTGCTCCACCTCCAATACCGAGGACAGGGCAGACAGTTTCCGAGGATCTTCCACCTTCGCCACCTGCAGTGGATCAGACACAGATGTTCGTGCTCTTCCAGCAGATGATGGAGGCACAACAGCGATAGTCTAAGGTCCTGCGATAGAGCGTGGAGAATGCTCATCGGATCATGCTCGCAGCAGTTGAGAGAGCTACCGCTCAGCCACTGACGGTACCAGCTCAGTTTATTCCGCATCAGCCGAGGCCGGGGGTACTATCATAGACTTCAAAAGAATGGGCCCGAAGGACTTCAGCAGAACAGAGGGGATTATCTATGCGGATGAGTGGATCGAGGATATCGAACGGAACCTGCGGCTAGCACAGATTCCAGAGATGCTATAGATAGAGGCAGCGGGTTGTATGATGTTCGACATTGCTTTGACATGGTTCAGGACAGACCCAAGGATATCAGCGCCAGGAATTATGTAGAAAGTTTTCAAGGAGCTGTTCAAAGAGAAGTTCTTCCCGGATGTGGCTCAGAGTACTTTGGAGAGTCAATTTCAGAACCTCGTCCAAGGGGACTTGACGGTGGACGAGTATGCGAGAGTATTGCCGATTGGGACAATTTGTTTGAGGGACAGAATCCTCGAGCCAGAGCTAGGAAGTTCAGGAAGGGACTGAACAGTGAGATTAAGTCTCACACTAATAGAGATCGTACTGCTACGTTGAGGAAATTTTGAGACATGCGCAGCGGGTGAAAGATGATTTGGAGCTTGGCTCCAAGAGGTCGAGAGACACCGGGAGGAGCGAGTAGTGGTGCAGGCCCAGCAAAGCACACCCATTTTCAGTAGCCGAGGGTATATCAGCATCAGCAGTACCTTGTGCCAGTTATGGCACCAACTCAACAGATCTAACAGTTTCAGAAGCCAGTGCATCAGGCACCGCAACAGCCTCAGAGACAGATTCAACAGACTTTTCCTTGTGCCTATTGTAGAGAGGCATGGGGCATGATTGGGAGAACTGTTCGAAGAGACTCAGACTATGCTTGTATTGTGGTTCCCCTGACCATCAGGTGAAGAAGTGTTCCAACAACCCGTATGGACCAGATCGCGGTCAAAGAGGTGGAGCTAGGCCACCTGTGGTACCGCAGACTAATCAGTACCAACTTAGAGAGCCACCCCAGCAGGACGGGGCATTTGCAATAGCAGTCAGAGAGGATGACACTTCAGGTAATCAGTTAACTAGTGTCGTTCTGTTTGTTTTCTTTCCATCTGTTGTTTGTGTGGTTAGTTATTGCCTTATAGACTGCTTGTGTGTTATTGTGTAGTTAGTATACCCTATCGGAGGCTGCAAAACTATGATGGACAGAGACCATAGTTAGTGATGTGTGTTTTAGTTTAGACTGGGGGTTGACCTAGAGGGGATTACGATTATCTTTAATTTCGAGAACAATTTTTTTTTAAGGTGGGTCTCTTTGTCACCCTCACTTTTTCAATCAAGGGTAGTTTGGTAATTGACATAGGAATTTTATTTTTAGGAGGGTTATAATTAATATTGTGTATGAGTAATTAATTATTTGTTGTATTATTTAGTGTTTGATTAGACGTAGTATTTATTTTAGACTTGTGTAGTGGACCTAACCTATTTTTTTAGATGCATGGACCCAATATTGGGATGAGTTTAGTTTGAGCCCATGAATTAGGTCCATGGATTAGGAGGTTGGATTAATTAGTGAAACCATTAGACTAGAACCTTCTCCCTTGATTAATTTCTTCATGAGAGGCCCCAAGGGGTATTTGGGACATTATACATTGCTTGGAGAGGGGTTTATGACCAGCCATAATTAGGAGGAAAGAGAGTGCTCTCATTTTATTTCTTTCCCAAATTTCTAGATCTACTTTTCCCTCTTCAAATTTTCCTCCATTCCTCCATCAATTACCCACCAATCCTTCACAAATTTCTTTCTAAATTCATCATTAAGGCCTCTACATCAAGAATCTACAAGCAAGGAGTAAGGAGCAAGGAAGAGGAGGCCAAGATCTAGGAGCTACTTTGCATTTGGATACTTTTTATTGGGAATCCATCTCCCAATAGGTATATTTTAGTTTTTCCCTTCTAATAGACTCTAGATCTGATATTTACCATGAGAAACCAACCCACATGCATAGGCTACTCATAGGATTTGGTTTTGGGTCAATCGGAGACCTACGGTGGAAGTTACGTGCATTTTGGTGCCAATTTTGGGAGAATTTCGAGATTGGCACATGTTGTGTTTGTCAATTGGTCAATTAGACCAAATTGACACATGATTGTTTATTTGTGACTAGTGTTGTGTCCACAATTGGATACGTGTAGGCCGTATCTCGTCAATTTGATGAAACGGTTAATTTTGGGGGTTTTTCTCTGACACAGAGCCTTGTGCATATCGTATTGTGACACGGATACGTAGATACTCTAATTACTATACATGTTGTTCATAATTAGTGTATTAGACTTGCTCGTGTCCTCTGGGATGCGTTTGACTGTGTGTTGGAGCCGTATCGCAAGCTTATCATAGAGAAAGTGTGATACGGGTGCGATGCGCTCCATGTGTTTGATGTTTTGTTCTTCTCATTATGCGTGCATGTGTATTTATATATATATAAATTATCTATGTAATATATATTGTATATGATAGAGTATATTATGTTTGGGTATATGTGTGTGTCTATGTGTGTACATACTAGAGTAGATAGTGATATATATATATATATATATATATATATATATATATATATATATATATATATATATATATATATATATATATATATATATATATATATATATATATATATATATATATATATATGCTTGTGTACTTGAATATATGTATGTGTATGTGATTATGTATAATAGTGACTATATGTATAGATGCTTATATAGATTTGTATATATATATAGTATAGAGAGATTTATATAGGTAGATGTATATTGTATATTTGGTTAGCTATGTATGCAATAGATGCTTTGAGTTGTGAGCTATGTTGGTATCAGTGTGGTGGTGTTTGTGAGTGTGTGTGTGAGGAGGAGGAGGTGCAGTTTAGAAAGGGAGCAGCAGCAACTCGTACAGGTTTCAGAAGTAAAACTATGAAGTATCAGCACAATATCAGTAATAGCAATGAGATGCCTTGCAGCGGCAATTTTGTTCTCATACATAAACATTTGAGGGCATGTTGTCATTGCACAAAGGTGGTCAGTGTGCTTCACAGTGAACTGTAGTGGGAGCTCAGGCCACTGCTCGAGTAAGCAGTAGAGCAGGGAGCTCCTGCTGTGAAGATCCCCCAACTGTGCAGAGCAATTAGGAACAACAACTTGGGAGTACCACTACAGCAATATGGCATTTCGGTGACAGCAAGGGCTTGAGCCAATGCTGCAGCAGCTAGCTGCACTATGTAGACAGCAATGCAATTGCATTGAGCAGCTACACTGAGTAGCCAATTCAGCAGTTCAGAGAAGGAGCAGTGCAACATCTTTCCAGCAATTAGTAGTTCACTGCAACTAGTAGCTCACTGTAGTGAGTAGTTACTACAAAGGATGCAAATACAGTATCAGTAACTGTGAGGTGAGCAACTGTGCAGCATGCTGCAACATTCATCAACTGTGCAACCTTGAACCAAGTAGCATGAGCAGCTAGCTTCCCTCTTAGCCAGGTAGCAGCCCGTAGCAAAGGCAGTTCAGGATACTAGCAAGCTAGGGGAGCCAGCAACTGTGCAGCAATGCACATTCAGTACAAATCTACAACAGCAAGGTGTACAGGCAGTCAGCAAGAGCAAGGTGCATCAATGCACTAGAGAGGGGCTCGAAGGGGCTTCACAGTATCGTGCAGAAATCAATTCAGAGCTCAACATTGTTTCAGCAGCAACCCAAGAGCAACTGAACTACAGTGTAGTAAGCACTGATGCACTGCAGTAGTTTGTAGAGCATCGAGCAAGAGGCTAGCAGCAGGTAGCAGTGTGCCTTAGAAGCTTCAGCAGCCTTCACTACAGTTAGCACAGGTAGAGCAACAGCTGCACTGCAGTAGATACACACAGCAAGAGGAAGAGTAGTGGAATTCCAGTCCAGCACAGGTAGTAGCTAGAGCAGGGGGGGCACACTGTGTATCAGGATATCCTTCAGTAAGTTTTCAGTGTCTCAGTTCAGTAGAATCAGCTAAGGTTTGGGTATTTGATTCAGTTATGTTGTGGGTAGTTAGTTTCAGTAGTGATTTCAGTAGGATTAGTAATAGTTTCAGTGATTAGTTAGTTAAGGTTTTGGAGTTAGTTAATTATGAAGTTAGTATCTAAGTATTTTATCATATTGTAGTACTTAGTGTTAGTTTAGCTATATACTTTATGTATATATGTAGTAGTGGTATATATTTATTGTTAGTGGTTGGTTATAGTTAATATTTCAGTGTAGTATCAAAAGGTATTAGCCTGGTAAGTATAGGTTGTTAGCTTATATTGGATTTACTTTGAGTTAGAAAAGTATTAGAGTATTTAGTTGTTTATTGTTAATATATAGCTATATGTATTTATGTAGGTATGGGTGTTTGGTATTATACTTAGTTCTCTAATAGTATTGAGATATAATATAGGAGCTAGTATATGTTAGCATTATATATTTAGTGTTAGTTTGGGGCTTTATATTGGGTATTAGCTCTATGTTGAGGTTTTGGGTTACCTTGTGATACCAAGGTATTGCCAAAGTATCACCAAGGTATTGGGTCGATACCCAAGGTATTGACTTTGGATATCGAGTTAGGTGCGATACGCATTGGTGCAAGGCCAAGGTATCATATTTCAAATGTTTTGTTATAATATTATAGTATTTGACTCGTATACATATATAAAATCTATTTTTATATTAAGAAAACTTGCATATCTTAGGATACGACTTTTTTGTGAGACTTCTTGTATCTTAGCTTAGCTAGTATAGCACAGTTTCATAATGTATTGACTTAGTGACTTAGTGTTAGACTCATGCAACCTAGATTTCATCGATTTGACTTAGAAATGGCCTTGTGACCTAGATGTTGACTAGTTTAACTTAAATTCATTTCAACACCCTGTATTAATGTGATATTCTATATATAGATTTGTGTGACACCAGTTGGGACACAATTTGACATTCATTGCTTAGACGACAGACGAGTACATTCTCTGATAGTTTCCATTATTTGATAATTACTATAATGCAAGTATTTAGAAATATTGTACATGACTCTTGATACATTGGTACACGGACTAGTATACACATAGATCAGTCATGGGATGTTATATATATATTGTTCATTATTTCTCGTGTTCTCAATGTTTAACTAGACAATATTTCGTGTTCAATATTCATGTTTAACTTAGACAATATTTTGTGTTCAATGTTCAATGTTCAATATTTTGTGTTCAAGGTTTATTGCTTGCATGGCCTTGAGTATCTTGTATCACAACATGTCATGGTTGGATCCATTGTACTAGTTGGGGGAAAGGGGAAATATTAGCTAGGTATGTGATCAAATCCTAGACAATATTTCATGTTAACTTAGACAATGTTTATCCAACGTTAAAGTAGACAATGTTCACCCAAGCCGATCACATATCTAACTAGTATTTCAATCCCTTAGCATAGTTACAGATTTTTACCACATTGTTCATTGGTTACTTGTTCATCCACCATAGTTGATATTGTTCTTTGTTTTTCGTCTTGTATTATATTCTCTATTTCTGTTTATAGTCATTATCAATTAATTGGAACTGCTATTGGGTTGTACTTCGCTCCATTCCTGACTGGAAAACATTTTTCAGATGAATGGTTAGAAATGATGTGTCCCACTTACTATGGACTGACAGATGGAGTATAACCCGAGGATAGTGCCAGAGACTGAGGCCTCTTAGACTTCCATACATTGTAGTACTTTTCCTATTTTAGATATTGGTTGTATTATGTTTGAGATCTGGAGCTGTGTTTAGTTTGGAGATGGTTATGTGATATATTGAGACTTGTATTTTTTTTCTTTCTATTCCATATCGTACGTACATCTTCCTTCAGTTTTATATGTGATTGAGTATTATTTGGTATTGAGATGGCATGGCAGTACTTTATATGCATCGTGTGAGATATTAGATAGTATAGTAGACCAAGACAGCATTCTACCGTCGATTCTGCGGCATAGGTGTCACGCCCCAGACCCGCCCGGGCCGCCGCTCCGCCTTGCCCCGCCCCCGTATGGCCGGAATTATAGAACCGGGCATGAATCTCCATGCCTCGGCACGCCGGACGCGAATTACCGCGCCCGTCCCGCGGGTGCGAGGAAGGGGATGGACGTAGCCCGCACGAGTGTATCGTAGGACATGATGCCATGCGGGCCTGGGGTTGCGCCCGTACAAGGCCAATCGTTTAAGTTGATAGTTGGCTATCATCGCATCAATCTTGTAAGCAGCGAAAAGGGACTTGTTGCAATGCAATGCATTTAGCCAACTGAGTATTCGGGACAATCGAGGCAACTTGGGTTCCTTTAGCAAAGGCATTCGTTCGTTCCATACATTATGTCCCCTTATACGATAGCATTCTCGGGGCAACAATCGAAACCAGGATTCCAGGTCTTAGGGACTGTGGCACGCCTATCGCTCCCTCGGATGATCCAGTACCTGCAAGCAAGTAAACTATTGGTGGGTCAGCACTTTATACAAGTACTGGTGAGATAAAATAACTGAACATAAACAAGCATTCACTCAAACCAACACTAAGTAATCATGTTATAAAATATTACATTACTAGTGATCTTTCTAGTTTTACCTAGGTTCGTTTCATGCAGTTCTAGCAGAGTCATATTACATTAGTTGAAAACATGTTTGGAAACAGAGTTTTATATGCAATAAGCAAGACAAGCAATCGTTTATGTTTCAGGGTATGCGCAGCGTATCTCATGGGACTCTAGGATCAGATGCAAAGCTAGACACACAATGCACTTCTTAGGGGCAGTCATCTATCCAAGCCAACACAATGACTTAGCTATATGTAAGGCGGTCCCCGAGTATCTCAGGATCGGCAGCTAGTGGTACAGCATACCAATGACTCATTCATCTGAAGCTAATGGCACCTGTGACTCATGGTTACTTTTCACTATCATGGTAGCAGTCGTGACATATGCAGTTTAGCTCTCCACCAAAAGCCATTGTTCGACCGATGCGAATGCATGAAACACCATCAAATAAACTCTAGTATGCAGATGAGACGAACCATCAGAATACAATCTTTGTTGCGGGGCAATCCGACTTATCACTTGAACACATTTAGGCACAATATGGTTCTCTCGAAACATAGACGATAGTGAACATGTTCATGCACTCTAGGCAAGCATTTCAGGATTCTCGTTAAGCAGACTTATCGTTTCAAAGACAAGCTAGGTGAGTTCATTTATTAACATGCAAGGCAGGTTCTATCATTCTTTTATGAAAACATTACAAGCAAAAACTCAGGTTATTATTAAGGCGTGCAAGAATCAGAGAACGAAGTTCTGCCCACTCACCTGATACATAATGCCGTCGCGGAATGGGGCATTACAGTAGGCTGGACGTACCCACGTACTCGTGCCCCTATACCGGGTGCGGGTCGTGACACTTATTTTTTTAGAACTCTAGGAATTCATTTGATAATTATTTTGACTTAGCTATATGTAAGGCGGTCCCCGAGTATCTCAGGATCGGCAGCTGGTGGTACAGCATACCAATGACTCATTCATTTGAAGCTAATGGCGCTATGACTCATGGTTGCTTTTCACTATCATGGTAGCAGTCGTGACACATGCAGTTCAGCTCTCCACCAAAATCTATTGTCCGACCGATGTGAATGCATGGAACACTATCAAATAAACTCTAGTATGCAGACGAGACAAACCATCATAATACAATCTTTGTTGTGGGGCAATCCGACTTATCACTTGAACACATTCAGGCACAATATGGTTCTTTTGAAGCATAGACGATAGTGAACATGTTAATGCACTCTAGGCAAGCATTTCAGGATTCTCGTTAAGCAGACTTATCGTTTCAAAGACAAGCTAGGTGAGTTCGTTCATTAACATGCAAGGCAGGTTCTATCATTCTCTTATAAAAATATTGCAAGCAAAAACTCAGGTTATTATTAAGGCGTACAAGAATCAGAGAACGAAGTTCTGCCCACTCACCTGATACATAATGCCGTCGCGGAGCGGGGCATTACAGTAGGCTGGACGTACCCACGTACTCGTGCCCCTATACCGGGTGCGGGTCGTGACACTTATTTTTTTAGAACTCTAGGAATTTATTTGATAATTATTTTGAGTTATTTAAATAAAAAAGCATTTAATAAATAGGTTTTCAATAGAAATCAGAAAATAAATAAATAAACCTTCAACCACCCCCACGCAAGTCACCCATGCGTACTGTAACGACCCGCTTCGCTCAACCCAAAGGACCGATTCAAATGGCATAAGTGTAATGAACCGTCCTGCCTTGCTCAGCGAGATAACTCATTCGATGCAAAGGCATTCAACTTGGACCTTCAAATGGAGTTCAGACTTAGACTTTTCAGAGGCACACTCGGAGTCTCACCCGGCCGATACGATTCATCGCTAAGGTGGGTGGCTCCGATGAACCTGTCTCTGCTTAGCTGCATACTTAAGAAAAGAAATAATGTATGCTAGTTTCTAAGCGATAACCTTTGCATGCTAATAAAAAGAGATGAACGCACATAGCTAAGGGAATAATCCTGCTTTATCATTGTATATAGAATTTGGAAACTTTACTCTGCTAGTGTGTAACTTAGATCATTGATCTAAATGGAGTAAGTTTCATATGTTGTGCCACAAAGTAGATCATGTTTACAATATTGATATACTGCATCGCACGGAATATAACACAGAGTTATAGTAGAATCATATTGTATATATAGACGAGGAAAACTATCAAGTAGTCATTCCGAGTCAGGAGAAGAAAAGAAAAGAAAGTATTTGGGATATACAGATCACCGAGTCAGTCTCCGATCAGGGAGCTGCGTAGAGAAGAATCAACCGAGCTGAAGTCCTCGGATAAGAGAAATCGAGCATGAAGTTGTCGGCTAGGATTGGAAGTGGTAGAGTAGTTGCATGATCACGGACAACTGGTTGCGCCCCAGGAAGAGTCCTCGAACGATCTTCGTGGCATCAAAATCGTGTCAGCCCGGGAGGACTGCGCTAGCTGAAGTTCTAATGCAATAGCTAGCTGAAGTACTAGCATACGAGTGCAAGACGTCCAACAAGGCTTTCTTCCGATCTGGAAAGACAGCTGACTCGTCGGATGGTTCGGAACACCTAGTAAGGCTCACAACCGAGCTGGAAAGACAGACGTTCCATCCCAGATTATGTCCAATATGGCTAACAGAGCCAATGACCTTCATATAGATAAGTCATGTATGCATAGCGGCGATCCACATTCAGAAGAGGAGTAACATGAAGGAGTATAATGCACGACACTTTGCACATTTAGAATAGATGTACGATATATAACATAGTTCGAGTAAAATATGTCTGAGGCATAGACACAATCATAACACTTGAATTTCATAGATGTTCTTCATTACTTAGTAGATAATTGATTATATTGCTGCGAATGAAAGGGAAGGCTGAATGGTAAGAAAAGGGTAAGATGAACTCAGCTAATTACAATACGACACTCTTGATTCAGATATGGGTATTACTTTTATTATATTGCCATGAAACTGATCCTAAGACAAAGACTAGAAAGATAACATAATCAGTCGGTGCGCATAACTAATGAACGTACTTATTTTATAGCGTGGGCGAGAGGCCTCCCCACCAGTGCATTCAATGTATTGATATCCAACCAGATTGCATGCAGGGTACAGGAAGAACTCGCACGGATTCAGAGATTGCTTGAAGCATCAAGGCGCCATACCGCATTTGGCGTCTTGGAGCATGGTGCACGAATCTGGAGCTCACATATATGAGACGTAATGTATGGGAACATCATCATACAAAGTGTTTGATTCAGTTGTAAGCCTAAGGGCATATTCATTGTAATTAGAAAGAGAGACAAAGAGCATGAATGACTTATAATCTCGGCCTAGCGCCGCTTGTAATCTTTACTTCATATCAATAAAGAGCTTATTTTAGATTCAATACTTGTGTTTATTCTATGTTTCCCCTATGGTGACTTTGCGAACTAATTATCAACGGCCGTTTCGGTATTTGATTTTCGCGGACGCAACTCCAGGCTCGCACGGTATCACGTCCTGATGGGAACGATCATCCTGCGGGAGCGTTGGCGCGGTAATTTGCGTCTAGCGGGGGCGCGATCGATCTTCCTGGAGATCGGGGTATGACGTACAACCACGCGGTGGGCCCGCATGTCAATGAGAAGGGAGCGGTCTCAAGCGGCTTACCTCTGCAGGCGTTCTCTAGGGGACCTGGCCTACCCATCAGTGACTAAATCGACATGGGGGCCCACCTGTCGGCGTCTCACCCTCCCTTGAACCCTCTGATCTCAGTTATTAGATATGATATCGGAGTAGATTGGACATTGGTTATATTTTAATTTTTTATAAAAAGGAATTGAGAATTGAGGTTTAATTGTTTGGAGAAACTTTTTTGTTAATTCTAGCTAGTAGTCAGTTCTATGAATATTTTTAATTAGAACGTGGGTTTAGAGGAGAAATAATTTTTTTTATGCTCAAAATCTATGAGTAAGTTCATTCTCTTGTCTAGTTCCTATGTTGATTTTCTGAGATTTTTAGAAATTCATTTTTTTCCCTAAAAGTTTGTATACCAAAGTATTTTTTACCAAAACTTGGCAGCAGTAAAACATGCATAACTTTTATATCTTATTAGGTTTTGTGTCCCTTTAATTTTGGCTGAATCCTAACAGCTATGGTCATCGAATTCTGAAAGTAGGAGTAAAAATAGTTTATTTGTAAATTATTAGAATTTTTCTACTATGGATTTTACCATTTAAACTATTTCAGAATTTCTCCAAATTATACGATTCATAACATGAAATTTATAACTTCCTTTGTGGTAAAAAAATTTCAACATCATTATTGATATGTTAACTCTTTGTGACCAAATTTGTAGCCCTAATGGATAGTAGGTTGGAAGATATGATCTCCTTGTTGTCTACTTTTAACCTATTAATTAGTAGATAAATCATATAGGCTAAAAATCCTATAGAACTAGGTATTGAGAAAAATCTCACATGTTGTGATAATTAGGAATAGACTAACCATATTTTATCATAATTTTTGGAGTGTGTTTGGCAGTTTTTAAGATTTTTTGAAGACCAAAAGATAACCTAGAAAGTACAAAAGTGGGAATAGTTCCTAAAACAAATCGACAGACTTATTATCACGCATAGAAACAGAATACTGGAGAGCAGGGAGGACCTAGGCCAATTATGTGATACAAAATATTCCAGTACCCTGTATTGTGATCATGGTTGTTTGTCATGTTGGGTATCCTAGCATGCAAGCAGTCCATGACCAAACCAGATCTCATATCCACATACAATATCAATGGAAGAAGTAGTAACAGTGATAAACATATGGAAAGTATGGCCTAACGACTATAGTCATGTAATAATCACGGAGACTATATTATAAAATGGCGTAGACTAGAATACCTTATTGTATAGTTCCTAATATGATCTAGAACTGAAGCACATCGTCCAACACAAGTTTGGAAGATCCATATGGGTGGATTGCTAGAAAGTTGGGAACAATCTAGGGTTGGTCAGGCCAACCGTAGTAAGTACCAGAAAGGAAAGTTCAAGGACGGACAAAAAAAAGTATAATAAAAAACCACATATCTAACAAATAATAGAAATGAACAGTAACAGCAGGATAGACAAACGTGTAATACCAACACACATTTACATAATGTAAAGCAAATAATGAAGTACCTAATATATATAAAAGACCAATAACCAATCACAGTCGACCTAACAACCACTAATACATGTACCGCAGGCTGGAATCCATAGTTTGTCATCGGGATAGTAATCCACCCTTACACCAAATAAGGATAAGAGGTAAACCACCATGCCGGGACAACGTTACGCCCAGCCAGCTAGCAAACTAGAAAGACCACACACTTCGATATAAATATACGACCACTCTATGCCTATGATTTACTTTGTTGGTTACTGGGTTATTCCAGTTAAGATGCAATATCATGATTCATCAATCGTACATTAGCTGTCACGACCCCCACCCGCTTTTCGGATACGAGTACGTAGACAAGCCTAGCCTACGCTGCAGCATCGATGGTAGTATGCTATCTATGATAACAATGGTCCACCACAAGCACACAATTCACATAAATCATCCAAAACTAAGTCATAACCAAAAATAAACTTAATAGTTTCAACAATTTATTTAAAGAAATATCCACTACGACTCAAGATGTTCTCGGGAGCAAACATAAGGAAGAAATATGCTACTCTGTATTTGTAGAAGCAACCGACACGTCGATAAAGTCAGTATCACCAAGGTAATCACTATAAATCTCAGGATAAACCACGTTGTCTAAAGCTGAAAATAGTTATCCAGTCAGGATTATAGCAAATCACTATAACACTGTACTACAAAATATAATATACAAGCAAGAAGAATAACAGTAAAGGAAAGATGACTATAACCTGATACAATATGTCAAAGAGTACCACTATAACTTGGAAACAGTTTGGAAGCACAAGGCATGGAAACAATATAAGAGTATGACTAAGGTAAGATGAATCATTATACAATATGACAACTGAGCAACAATGACATGATAACGGTATGGAAGTATACTCAAGAGAAGATGACCACTAGACAAGTAACAACAGTAATTAAGTGTCACTCCCCTCTCCCGATATACGTATTTGGAACGTATTCTTTTCATGTCTATGTTATTTATTTATTTCATGTTAATTAGGTTGCATATCATGAAGACTAGACCAATTCTTTGGTTCAATTATACTCATAATTTAATTATTGGGTTGGTTTGGTCATGAGTTGAACCTATGGTCTAAACCTCAAACCCTAGCTATATAAGCTAATTTATTTCTCCCTATTCCCTTATTTTCTCTTATTTTTCTTCTTCTTTCATTTCTAGGCAAGTACACATTGCATGATATGGAAAAACTCTTTGATTTTAGCTCTTTCTCTTTACTTGCATTTTGTTAGTCTATTATGTGTACATTATGATTCTTAACACTTTTTATACTTGGAGTTTTTAGTTTTGATGGATAGATTTGTGTAGATCTATATTTTTGTTAAAGGTTTTTATGGGTTCTAAAAAGTTTTTCTTGGTTTTGATCTACTAAAATATGGTATTTTAGAAAATTAGTTTTTGTGGTTGATAGAGCATTCTATTTCAGTCACTTTCGCTTTTGGTTCACTTGATTTGGGGTTTATTTTAAGTTTTTATGGAGAAAATAATTTTCAAATTTTGGAGCTTTTTTGCCATGGTTGAACTTGCCGTCTGGAGAAGACGAAGTTCTCATTCGACAAGCGTAATATACGGTCGAGACTTCCATGCGGCATGATCCTTATGCGGCTGGACTCTTTGCCGCATAGTCAACCAGCATGCGTCCATTTTGTTCGAAGCATGACTGACCATTACACAAAGTATTTTGGAGCTAAGTGACATAAACTCCTTATGTTTTGCTCACTGAACAAATGAGGAATTCGCTAAGTCCAAGAGACATCTATGTGGCAAGAATAGCATGTGGCAATGACTATGCACATCTTCTCTTGTGGACACATAACCCTATTTTGCTCTTGCACTTTTTTTTCTATGATTTTTTTTCTGACACACTTTATGGCTGGTCACATTCATCACTTCAGTCACTTCTCTGACATATATATTAAATGCACATCACTCAACACTTGTCCCAAGGAGTAGACTTTGCTCTGCCATATGCTGCCGACTTCCCATACGGCACCGACCCATATACAGCCGACTTCCCATGCGGCATCGACGCATATGCGGCCGACTTCCTATGCGGTACCTGTCCTATGTGGTACTGACTCTATACGTCCTTGATCCTCATGCGGCCTATGTGCATGTTTTACTGTTTTGCTTGGTTTGGATGCTGTCACGCCCCAGTCCCAAAATACCGTGGGACCAGACTCGTGGCAATGGCCAGCAGTACGCACCGATGGACAAACCCAATTTAATGGATCCATCAGGGCATACTTAAGCTGTAAAATCAAGTCTACGACAACATGGAACAACTAATCTTATCCACACAAGATATAAAATATGATCCACAGAATAAATAAGGAATGTAAATCATCAGCTAGTCTCAACAAAGTACTTCGGGGAACAACCCGATAAATATCTAGTACATTGGTTCAACAGACCAGAATATAAAAGACTGAAATAAATAAATAAATACTGAGCATGAAACATGGATGCTCAGGCAAAGTCTTCAGCTAACACCTCGTCCTCGGGTGTCGGTCCTGCTCCTGCTCCGGTCCCGTATATCTCAGAATAAACCTCGTCTGCAAAATCTGGGGACAAAATCCGGATCCAGGTCCTCAGGGGACATAGCAAGGTATAAGAAAGCTCATGCCAATAAATAAATAAACAGTGCAGCAATAATGAAATAAATAAAGCAATAGGGTAAATATGTAACCATCTAAGTGCAATGCAAGTGAGAGCATCACTAGTCTCAGGCTGAGCCACTTCAAGCTCTGTGTCGGGGAGCCGGTAGTGGTAATAACCGGTAATGTGTCTAGCTCTGCTCCGAGAGTCTACGACCTCACAATAGTAGAAGATATATAAATAAATAGCCTGTAGCCTGTGTGTCTCTCCCCACCCAATGAAATCACACGTCTCATGTCCATGACACGCAAGATCAAAACTAATGCAGCAAGTCATAATAAGGTCTAAGATTATAATGTCCATGTCCAGTCCTGTATCCTATACAGAATCACCACGAATATCTCGGGAAGATCCTGTCTCATGAATGGTGTCAAGTGTCCTGGGTCAAAGTGTACTTGGTAAGACCAGTACGAGAATATATAGTGTCACGAATGTCCATCTCTAGGTGACCGTACCCAATACCGCGTACAGTGTCGGCACCCGACTAATAATCGGACGCTAAGTACGTCACACGGTCCTAGGTTAAGCATGCACAGCAATATAATAAAGCAAGGAAAATATGTAACAAAATTGCAGAGTTTGGCAAGGTACACTTGCCTGATGTTTGAATATCCAAAATCGTCCCGGTATCAGTGGATCCGGTGGGTACTCCTCCAAAAGCTCTAATAAACATCACCAACAGTCTCAGAAGATATCAAACTACTAGAAATGCCTGTCCTTACGTCCAATTTGGACACAGGGGCAAAAAGGTCATTTCTGGGCCAAAGCGGGTTCCATATGTGGCCACTTTGCACCGAAAAGAGTGTCAGGGTCAAAGGTCTCCAAATTAGTCAAACTCAGTGTCTACAAGTCAGGAACGATGATACGAACCCAACGGAACTTCCAGAATTGGATTCCGATGAGCCGATCACAAAATCGCCCGTCAAGTGGAGCCGGTGGGGCCCACGATACGCAATTTTATCAACGTTCTCAGAATCGGACCAAACTTGGGTTACAGGACCAGCGTATTAATACGAGTCCGATGGCACAAGTTTTATCTCGATCCGACGTGTGTACACAAAGTTGCAGCGTGTTCCAGAAAAGTCGGATATGGGGTGTTGTCGGCGGATACGCATTGATTCCGGTGTGCACGCACATCCGAATCGACTTCTGCGAAATTTCCACGACCGTATCAACGTCGCGCACGGTTCGGTAAAGACCGCGTGCGACCAAGTCGTCCCGTTTGGCGGGGCGTACTCAGTTCCGGGGTGAATTGGGGCGTTGGTTTTCCTGTTTTGGATTACGGTTTGCGATCACCACAAGACGCGATGATCCGAACTGGTTGCACGGGCACCGAGAGGGTTATACAGTCTACGTGTAGCAACTGACGAAAACTAAATCGGAGTTGCGATGAGGGAGAAAACGGTACCTGAACCGAGCTTCAAAATCTGAGTTTCCACGTGTCCGAGATTCACCTGTGTCCAGGTCGTGTCCTCTCGTCTACCGAGTGTCCGCGCTAGGGTCCTGACTCGGCAGCGGGGTCGTCGAGGTCGGGCTAGGGCGGCGGCGCCGAGGGCTGACCGGTGTCGACGGGGATGTAAAAACGTCGAGGTCGGCCAGGGAGGAGAGAGGGGACCCGTGCTCGAGGGGCAGCGGTCGACGGACTGCTGACTCGCCGGAGGGGACGATCGTGGATGATCTACGAGGCGGTGGAGGTGAGTCGGGGCTGGGGGTGTGCGATGGCCTGGCGGCAACATCGAGGCGGAGAAGATCGGGGGAAAAAGGCAGCGTCGATCGACGGATCGTCGACGGGATCCGAGCGGCGAGGGGTCTGGGTGATGGGGAGCGGCGGCGTCGTTCATGGCGCCGTGGATCAGCTGCTGGGCGGAGCAGCTAGGTTGTCGACAGCGAAGCTCGAGGGCGGCGGGAACTTAGGGTTTAGGTTAGGGCTAGGCACGAACGCCGAGGAGGAGCTTTATTGGGCTGCTACAGGAATTTCCGGCGGAGAAATTCTAGGGTTCCCATACGGGTTGGGTCCGGGTTTGGCTCGGATCTAACCCGACCCGACCCAATAAGCTGTATAAAAAATACTTAACTCACCATCACCTTGGTTCTTCATCCAGAAAATACCGAAAAATCTGGGAAAATTATATTAAAATTATCTGAAAAATTTGGGTGTTTACAATCTTCCCTCCTTAAAAGGATTGCGTCCTCGCAATCAAAGAATAAGCTACTAAAGAAAGAGTTATGGAAATACAAGGTTGCTCAGTTTACAACTGTCTCATCGAACAAGTGGGGGTAGTCAAAATCACGGTTGAAGGTGTTAACCGCCACGTAGAACTGGGCATACGAATGTAGGGTGTGACGACCGACACGGTAAAGATTGCTCCAGTGCATCCCATGATGAAATATCGCCATCCTCTGGCTCCATCGATGAGGCCGCCCCTGGACCTGAAGCTGGTGACAGCATTGCCCACGTGCAACTGGTCATACCCAAATTGCCTTGCAAACCGACTAGGCAAGTAAGGCTCGAAGAGGCAATGATCTTCACTTCTATACAACAAGTGGGAAGGCCTGATACAAATCAACCACTTGAAGGCCTCCGGAGAAAGATTGGTCTTCTCTCCACCTAAATCCTCCAGCCTAATCCCCGATTGATTATGATGTACTGAGGGAGCAATACAAAGGAGCTTCCAGCCGTGACTGAGGCCCAGTGTCAGCCTACAGTCTAAAACTGTGTTCACATTCCAGGAAGAGGCCTTATAATTCAGCAGGAAGCTACCCCCCGAGCTACTACCGGAGCCAGGGGACATCACCCGAGGGTTGTGGAGAATTAACCATCCCATTAAATATAGGTATGGTAATTCCACCCTGGGAAAGCTTTCACGCCGAGTCTCATCGGCGAGCAGCCCGTCAGTCGTGGCCCTCAGGCCAGCCTGTATACGGCACACCATAGCAGGGAGCAGGCCCAGTCTTGCCCCAAACACCAGACGCACCGCGGGCCACAGAATGTTCTGGTGAATGCGGTCCGCAGATGCAGTACCGGGCACCACTACTCGACGCAGCCATATGGAGAGAAAATCAGCCAGCTGGGCTTCCTTAGACAGAGGCCTGCGGCAACGCCTCAAGTAGCTATAGGCCTTAGTGCCTTCGGGATACTTTCCTACCCCGTCGTCGAGAATCTGGTCCGAAGCCTTGGCGTCATCCATAAGAGCCTCGACGACCTGGGCACTAAGCACGCCCAAACAATTTACGGGCTCATCCTTGCCCCCCAAAACTTTCTCCGGCTTGGCAGCCCTGGCCCGGTGGAAGAAGAGGTAGGACGTCCACTTGGTAGTATGGGCCAAATCAGAAGGCTCGTCATAAAAGGCCGTGCACGCGAAGTAGTGGCACATCAGCTCCTGATACACCTCTACTACCCGAGGGTCCGAATCCCCCAACTCCCGATTGGTGGGGACATACTCTTCATATGGGGCATTCCCCCATCGGCAGCCTCGAGATCACTGCCATCTCATGGAGGGCCAATCCCAACTCCCCCAGCGGAGTGGCGAAAGTCCCAGTGAGCGAAATGTATCGCTCCATCAGTGCCAAGTACAGGTTAGGGTTAGGAGGCAACCCAACACTGGTCGCGCTCACAGCGGCATACAGCCCAATGCACTCCAGTTCTCTCTGACAGTGCTTCAAGGCCCAGTCAACTAGGCAGGCCCATCGACGGTTTGTTGGAGTGATCCACCCGTTGCATCGAGGATTCTCCTTGGGATATACTCCCCCTTGCCCCATGAAGTCGTTGCAGAAAGTCGGCAACTGGACCGGCTAGATCACTAGACTGTCCTCGCTCGGAGCACTGCCCGGGCTCAGTCCCCTGAACGACGTCACGAGGCCAGAAGGACGGCTGACAAACGACCCCTGGTCAGCTCCTTTCAGATGAAAGATCTTCCCCGGTTTGCCGTGAAGATCGGGCGTCAGGTTCCACGACATCCTCCTAGGGTGTGTCGCATGGAAGAAGGCCGAGATGGGATAATCCCTCGGCATCGTCGGCAGGTACAAAACCAGGTTCCCGGCAAGAAATACCCAAGGTTCTCTCTTAGGCTTCGTCTGGGACCGTTTGTCAATCATGTCCCCAAAGAGAAAAGCTGGCTTTATGTACTGCTCCCCGTCTATATACGTCAATGGCTCCCCGTTAATCATATTCAGCAGCGTCCGCTCACCCTGGGCCGATATCAAAATCTTCCTTCCCTCAGGATACTGGGGTCCGGAGATAGGAAATGCCACGTGGGACAGATCCTCCAGATAGTTCGAGTGCAGCATCCCGGCAGTAGAACCCATCACCTCAGCCAGTGGAGACTCACCCAAATTAACTGCAAAAGCGCGAGGAAAACATTCATTAGAAATCTTGCAGCATGAGGACTGAGAAACGACAGTCTGCGCTTTATGCCAAGACTGTACAAATTTGGCCATTTTACGCAGGAAGTCTCATCCAGAGACGTAACTGGCAGCGTACGATCCGTGCTTTACGCCGGGCTACCAAAAATTCTAGTTATTACGCCGAAGGCTTCGCCCCAGGCGTAAAACTAAAATTTTATAGTATACACCACGTTTTCGACAGTCGGAGCTGTTACGCCCAGAACTGGGAAAACGATGGAGCTCTTACGCTGGCACATTAGAAATGTGGGCGTAAAAGATGAAAACGTCTCCGTGCATCATCTTCCTCAAAGAGGCTATCAGCACAGAAGACGACCTAGCGCGGTCACGTTCAACGTGTGCGAAGGATTTTTTGTCATTCTATGTCATCCAAAAGGGCTCTACCTCTAAGGCCAGGAGCGCTGCTCGTCGGCGGGATACTTTGCTCAGGATGAAGTTCGCCTTGCCCAACCGAAGACTCCCTCGCCGGGGCGGAAGAATGGGAAGAAGAACCTACACTCTTTCCCTTAGCGGAGGGGGTTTGCTTCGGCGCCATTGCTGGAAAACTCTGAGTACTCGGAGAAGCAACGGAGAAAAAAAAAAAACTCGAACACGAAGACTCTCTTTCGCAGAAGACGAATGAAAAGTTTTCTCTCCAAAGCTCGAGATATATATAGGGGTCGGATCGACTCCTCGAATCCTCGGATGGATTCCTCGAAACCCTAACCAAATCACGCAATTAATAGTTGGTTATGATTGGATGCTACGTCAGCCCACTACTCTCGGAAGACGGACAGTCAGCAAATTCGAAGAATTTTTCGTGCAAAGCAGGTTCGTGGTCCTACGCTAAAGAGCTTTCTACGCTCGACAGCAACAAATCTACGATTTTACGCTCGCAAGCTACAAGTCTATGGTTTTACGCCCGGATGCCTTTTTGTGCTCAGTAGCTTTCATGCTCGAGAGGCTACAAACCTACGACTTCACGCTCAGCAGTTACCAAACCTACGATCTCACGCTCGATGGCGTTTAGTTTACGCTCGGAAGCAACAGGTCCACAGACCCTACGCTCGAAGATTTCTTTCTCTAAACAGGCTACGAATCTACAGTTCTACGTTAAGGGGCTTTCTACGCTCGACAGCAACGGATCTACGGTATTACGCTCGCCAGCTACAAGTCTATGGTTTTATGTCCGGATGCCTTTTGTGCTCGGTAGCTTTCATGCTCGAGAGGCTACAAACCTACGACTTCACGCTTAGCAGATACAAACCCACGGTCTCACGCTCGGTGGCTTTCTACGCTCAATAAGCTATGAACTCAGGATTCCCAGCTCATCTACACTACGGATCTCTGACTTTCCGTGTATCCGGACGAGTTCTCCAAGCGGTCAATTACAAAAAGTTCACACAGAAGATACTCGTTCTTGACCCAAAGCATCCCAAGTACCCGAAGCATGCAGAGTTCAAACATTGAGAAATTACTCTTCTCGGGTCAAAATTGGAGGTTCATCCAGACTTCAGTCTGAACATCTCGTCTATCAAGATGGTAATTCAGTTTTTGACGGCCAAAGCCTCGACCCTGTTCCAAGGGATTTTTGAGAGATCATTCTTGAAGACGAAGTCTGAACAAAAAGTTCTGTTCATCAGAAAAAAACTCTACGCGGTCCCTCAGTCCTAGCAACAGGACAGTTCCAAATGTTCAAAAAAATGCTCAACAGCGTTCTATGGACATGGCCTAGTACTCTTTCTATCAGAGTCAGCGTAAAGAATCAGACGTGTCGAAGCTACACATATTCAGACTTCACAGCAATGTATGGCAAAGACGATCATATGCAGAGAAGAAAGACGACTTTATTAAAGTTAAAATCACAATTACATATGAGGGAAATCCTGTCTACAGGGGATTTTTCTTCATTTTCTGTGATTACATATGAGGGAAATCCCATCTACAAAGGATTCCCCCATCGTCGTCTGAAGGCCGCCCCCCCCCCCGGAATCTGTTTTGACAGGTTCTCGCATCGGTGGGGGTCTTCCTCTTCTTCCAAGAAGAGGGTCAGTGGCGGGAGGATACAAAACTGGGCATAGACCCATCCTTCAACAGAAGGAAAGCAGGGTAAATCTGCTTCCCTATAAACCGACGTCGCTCAAAGCCGGGACAGGGCCGGTCTGTCTGCCTCTCGTCACCGGAGGTACCGGGAGAAGGCGCCACTTGCAAGCGGCCTGGTCAAATGTAACCCTCCCCACTCTCCGAGTGACATGCCGTATAAAGTTGCTGATTATCCCGAGCAAGGGAGGCTAAGATATCCTTCCATGATCCATCGTTACAGTGGACACTTGCTCGAAGACGCCGTCTTTTTCGGCTCATTACATGCTGGAAGAACATGGTCTTCTTCTTCCTCAGATCGACCCGACGAACTCCGGCGATCATCTCAGCATGGTGAAAGGAAATGTGGGAAGAAACAGGTTAACTCTTGAGCCCTTTTATAGGCAAGCGAAGTCACACCTACCCCCAATAAATCCGCCATCAAGACCGGCCTGAAAGAACGCGTCAAACTTGACCGTTTCAACGCTCCACTCAGAAATGTTTCGAGTTACGAGGGGCCGTTCATGCTTCATTCAAAGCGTTTCAAATTTCGAGAAATTTAAAAGCTTTGAAGGGGGTCTTGTAGAAGCATAAAAAATATACTGGGAGGATCTACGCGGCATCTTAATACAGAGCAGCGTAAGCAGAGGCCTCCAGAGCCGTCGAACATGCAACAGAGCTCTTCCGCCAAATACAGCATGAAATATGAGCTCAAAGGACCATCCGCGTAAGTACGGTACGTCCAGGCCGCCCCAGCATAAAAAAGAGTTCTTTATCGCCTCCATGGCGTAAAACTCAGCCGCTCTCAAAGCAGCATTAAAGCGTACGAGGAACGCTTCGTCTTCCCCGAAACGAACCTGTCAAGTCACGCAGTGAATCTGACCCCTGACTCCTGACAAAAAGTGCTGCACGGCTACCCAGACGACGGCTGGAAACGGTGGCAGACCCCTCGGGATGCGCTCCACAGTATGATGGCAGATCTCTGTATTTAATGCAGAGGATTTGGTTAAAATATCACCAAGCCGTCGTTCACTGAAGTCCCCTCAGCATAAACCGCTCTTTCGCGTACAAAGGGATACACCGCCTTGTTTTACACGGGCAGACGTGAGCTGTTTACGCTCCATAACGGACAAACCGCCTGCCACGTCAAAAGCTGCACGTTAGGCAGGGCTCGAGGCACGTCTCTGCGATTGGCGAACAAGGCGGTAACAGTCTTCTCGAGGCACGTCTCTGCGACGAACACACAGGAGAGCTGCAGACCTTCAAAAATACGCCTCCGCATTTAATGCACAGAATGATGGCAGATCTCTGCATTTAATGCAAGGGATTTGATTATATCTTCAAAAGTCGTGATTCCGACTAAAGACGTCCACATCAGCATTTTGGCACGGTACGCAGCGGCTTTACGCCCGCTCAGGATCTGTGCCTATTCGACTTTAACGCCCATTCGGCTTCAATGCCCACTCAGTCTCTACGACCATTCGGCTTCTATGCCTGTTCGGCTTCTATGCCTGTTCGGCTTCCATGCCTGTTCGGCTTCAACGCCTGTTCGACTTCTATGCCTATCGGGCTTCTACGCCCACCCGGCTTCTATGCCTACTTAGCTTCTATGCCACGATGACAGACATCGGCTTTTACGCCCACCTCTTCTACACGGGGGATACCTACCTACATGGCTTTTACGTCATGATCTTCGTAGCAATTGTACGCGTTGTGTCCCTTAGTTGGACCCGCATCACACGCTCATTCAAAAGATCATCCATACGCAGGCATTGGTTACTTTAACCGTCGTGTAAAAGGGTGCTGTGTTGTCCGCTCCTCGGTTTTTATACCAACTGAGTGGTCACTGTCACCAAAACTCTATAAATAGAGACCCCTATCAATGGGGAAAAAGGGAGAGAAATTGAAAGATCGAACAATTGAAGACTCAGAGAAGAGGTCGAACAATTGAAGATCGAGCAAGGAGAGAGGAGATCGAGAGAGAGAGAGAGAGGAATCCGGAGCTCGGGCAAAGGATAGGGATCGGCGACCTGGGTATCGTGCATCCACCCTTTTCTGCAACCTCCGAGGCTGCTTCCTGTCTTCTACGGCGCTTCTTCACCATCGTGTGGTCCAAGGGCTAAAGTGATCGACTGCAGATCAGACACCTATAGCAATTTATATCCAGATTAAATAAATTGTACTCCCACATACTCGTATAGGATTACATTGTACAAGTTTGTTTGTAAACAAAAGAACACTGGTCCTGTATAAACCCCGTCTTGAATACATCTTTCATTCTTTTCGTTTTCTACCACAAACACTAGGCAACTAAAACATGTAGAGCATTGGGAGGGACAAAATCCCAAGATCGTGCTTAACTAGCCACCCTCAATTATTATATGGGGTGTGAAGGCTGGCCCTCTTGGATATTGTTTAACTACTCATTAGTGGATGGCAATATCCGACTATTATATTGCCTATGTGTTCTATGCAATCTTATCACGGTGACCTTACAAGGGACCAGTGCATACTACTATGCGATATGCGATGATTCATGGCTCGACAAGCCCCTGATAGAACATGGTTCGATCTGATGATTCTTATTATATGCATATTTCTGGAATAACCCAGACTCCACCTAGTAAGCCATACAAGTGATTGGCCGATTATGTAACTGAACTTTACTGTGCATTGTACCTTCTGTTAAATAGTTTAGAGACATGAACTATCATGGTGCGATGATCTAACCCTTGTCCTTGTTTGGTTGTAGGGTTAGATTATTGTATCACGATAGACCCTGAACCAAAACTACGAGACAAGACTATATGTATATATATATATATATATATTCTTCCTGGTTTTGTTTCTTCATTCGTGCTTCCTTTGTGGTACTTACTATTTGGGGTCTAACCCCATTGGTTTTGTATGGCCAGGTTTAGAGCCAGCACCCGAGGATCAAGTGTACTTCCCCCTGAACAATAGCGCACACCAAACAGATAGTTGCTGAGGGAAACGAATGGGTTTCTCCTTCCCTGCTCGTTATCGCATATTTTACTCTTTTGGGCGTTTAGCCGCTGGCACATGTTAGCCGTAAAATTGGACATTTAGTTTTCTTACATGATTATAATTAATCAGACTGCAACTGTTCATGGCCATGTCTTTTGCTACTCTACCAGCTTTCTTATTTTGTACAGCTAGGTTCCAAAATATTTTGGCAGTTCCTTGTCATATATGTTCTATGTTTACTATCCTTACTTGACAGATTGAGACAATAGATGTGCTGTGCGACCCTAAGTGACTTGCTTGTAGTATGCACCCCCTGTCTAGTTACAGTCGTGACCGTCGTACGACATTCTATGCCTTGTGCGGGAGAGCTGGCCATGTCCATCTCCGTATTTTGGTACTAGGGCGTGATAAGGTTTTAGTGGTAGCCCATGCAGGTCTGTAAGAGTGTTACGGTCATAGGAGTCTCAATCAAATATGTCACCTTTGATATCTTGTTTCATCTTCCTCAATACCAATGCTTGAACTGTTAAAACTGCTTGCCTCCTTGATCATTATCGTCATAATTTTGATGTTTCTTGTCATTTTCTCTAGGGCTTCTTTAGTTGCTAGAGCACCAGGCATGGCAGGACAGGGTTCCCCTGGGCAACAATGGGAAGTAGCACATGCTCAAAGTCGGATCCGAATAGAGCCAGTAGTTGAGCAAGCTAGCACAGTAGAACCAGAAGTTGGGCTTATTGATGAACCAACCCCTGAGATCCCCGTACCCCCAGTAATACTAGCAGTACCAGCGATACTTGACACTCTGATATTATTAAAAATCCTCCGAGAAATGATGGCTACGCAGCAACACCAAATGGCGGTAGAACATCATCAACAGTTTCAACAATAAGGGCAGAATGTCTTGTTGAGTCAAGGTTACAGACGGCTCTGAAAAGAGGCGGGAGGACTAATTCAGGGGCGTCGGTTAGATTTTGCTTACTTAACCCAAGGTACTTCGATGGCACGGAGGATGCCATCACAGCAGATGCATATTTGTAAGATATTGAGGCTATTCAGGTAGCAGCAAGGGTTCCGGCAGATGAACAAGTTGATAAAGTTTGATTGTAGCTTCAAGACTTTGCCCATGACTGGTGGGCGTCAATAGAGGTTTTCCTAAGGCATCCTATCTCTTGGAACAGTTTTAGGGCTCGATTCAGGGCTAAATATTTTGGAGTCGTAGCGCAGTATGAGCTCCAATAGATATTTATCGGTCTCAAGCAGGCCGGTAGGACTATGGATGGATATGCAGCCGAGTTTTGCAAGCTGAGTAGTTTTGCTCCCACTATGGTAGCTACGGAGTCAGATAGAGCAATGAGGTTTCAACAAAGACTTTATTTAGAGATTCTACAACTAGTAGGGGGAACAACTACCAGACTTATGATGAAGTACTGATAGCAGCTCGGAGGCACGAGCTTACCATGTAGAGGTTATCGGCAATGACATGAGGCCAGAAGTGGTCTCAAGCTCAGAGTGGAGAAGGAGGGGGAGGAGTACCTCAGACATCATCACCATCATCTGGTATTCACATCCATGATTCAGCGCCGAGGAGGGCGGCAGTTTCGACGATGACAGTACCGGCTCGACAACAAATGAGACAACAACGACATCAACAGCGCCAGGGAGCACCGGTGGGTTGCACTTACTATGGCAAGGGAGGCCACACTAAAGATGTGTATAGGATAACCAATAGGTTTTGTATGAGGTATGGCAGTTCAGATCACCAGATTACCAATTTCTCGATGATATAGAGGCTAGAAGGGCCAGTCCAGCAGTTACCAGCGCTGCCAGCACCAGTGACAGTCCAACAGAGATGGCCAGCAATAGCAGTGAGGCCATTAGCTTAGCGTTCGCTACCGACACAAGATCAGATTCACCAACAACAGCATAATCAGCAACAGGGCCAGCAGAGGCCACAATTGCGTGTCCAAGGGAGGCAACAATGAGAAGCCCAGCTGGGCCAAGGGCAAACTTTTACTTTATCTCTGGAGGAGGCTTTGGCATCTGCGACATAGTAGTAGGTAATATTTCTGTCGCATCTTATCTTGTAGTAGCATTATTTGATTTTGGTGCATTTCATTAATTTGTATCTGTACGATTCACAACACGCATTGGATTAGAGTTCGAGGCATTGCCAGAGAGGTTGAATATACTCATTGGTAATGGGGTCGTAGGAGTTAGTAGAGTATGTATAGTGTGTCTGGTCGTAGTATATGAGCATTCACTACCAGCACGATTGATCGAGTTTCTTATGGGTAACTTTGATATTATCTTAGGCATGGATTGGCTGGGAGACAGTCATGCTACGATAGATTGTCATAAGGGTAGGGTACTATTTTGTATCCCGGGCACGAAAGGTTTTGCCTTTGAAAAATCTATGGGAGACCATCATGAAAAGAGGATCGCAACGACAGTGATTACAGAAGAACAACTTTCTGAGATAGTCAAGAAGTTCTTAGATGTCTTCCCATACGAACTTCCAGGGTTACTACCAGTAAGGTACGTAGAGTTTTGCGTAGAGTTGATCCCTGGAGCAGGGCCAATATCTTGTAAAGTTTACCAAATGGCACAATCATAATTAGATAAGCTGTACCAATACGTAAAAGAGCTGAAGGCAAAGAAGTTTATCCAAACCAGTAGATCACCTTGGGGAGCACCAGTAGTTCTAGTGAAGAAGAAGGATGGATTGTCCCGGTTATGTATTAACTACAGACAATTTGAATACAGTAACAGTGAAGAACAATTACCCATGACCAAGAATCGATGATTTATTTGATCAATTGAGCAACGCTAAGATTTTTTCCAAGATCGATCTTCGATCAGGGTATCATCAAATAAGAGTTCGGGAGCAAGACATACCCAAGACAACATTTAGGTCACGATATGGGCATTACAAATTCTCAGTTATGCCATTCGGACTAACTAATGCTCCAGCGATATTTATGGATTTGATGAACCGTATTTTCATACTATATCTAGATCAGTTCATGGTTGTTTTCATAGACGACATTCTTGTTTATTCCAGTATTAAAGAGGAGCACGAAGAGAATCTTCGAAATTTCTTACAGATTTTAAGGGAACACCATTTATACGTAAAGCTCAACAAGTATGAGTTTTGGTTGGATCACGTATCATTCTTGGGTCATATCATCTCGGGAGAAGGAGTGACAGTAGATCCGAAGAAGGTTGAAGCCGTAGAGGGTTGGCCAGTTCCTAAGACAGTAGCTGAAGTACTTAGTTTCTTGAGATTGGCAGGATACTACAGAAGATTCATGGCAGACTTTGCAAGGATTTTAGCATCGCTGACTCGATTGACACGCAAAGAAGCTAAATTTGATTGGTCAGCAGAGTGCCAGACATTATTTGAAGAATTGAAGAAAAGATTGATTTGAGCTCCGATTATCACGTATCATGACCCGCACTCGATGTAGGGATGCAAGTCGGGAACAACGCCCAGCCAACACCACAGAATCGGTGGTAGAATGCTGTTTGGGTAATCTATCTATCAATATAATGAGCCACCAATAATAACAATATACTCAATCACAGATCTAAGATGGAAATGAGCGGGAATATGATAAAAAATAGAATAGTCACATATAATTCATGAGTCAAATAATAATATCAATGAGTCTGAAGAAATACTAAATAATAAACTGGAGACAAATCCAGTACAAAAGAATACTTAGAAGCTACAAGTCCCGGGTCATCTGTCTCAATCAGGATGAGTCCCTCTTAAGCCAGGGTCTCTGACTCTAAGCCCACAATATCCTGAGGCCCGTAATGTATATGGTACCACTCCTCAGTGTCATCTGGAAAAAATATATCCAGTCAGGAAAGGAGCAAAGTACTTCTCTAACAACAGTTCTAATCAATGATAAAAACTATATAACAGTAAATATATATGAATATACAAGATGCTATAATAGATACAAGAGATATATAATAAGGAGATACTATAAATAAATACGAGAATGAACAATATGACAATGAACAAGAATACTATTGACTAAGTGTGTGAGTACTAGCTTTAATATGTGATCGGCTTAGGAACTTGCACAAGAGTAAAATACCTGGTTAATCATATGTGCGGTATATGATCAATACTCACAAGGAACAAGACATGCACAAGGAGGGTATGATCACATATCTACACTAAAATACTCTCCACTCCCGACTGGTATAGGGGATCCAACCATGGTATGCTATGGCACAGGATTCTCCAAGAAGATAATGACTCTTCCCGAGAATCAGTGTCTGTACATGTACAAGACAAACAATGAAACAAGGCTTGCACATGATATACCATATACCAAGGAATAATATCTTATGACGAGCTCTGGATATACCAATTCGTGTAACCATCGTTTCAAAAAATTATGGATATCTACACTAGACACAATGAACATCGAGGATATCATAAATAAGAAAATATTAGAGAATATACTCGCCTGAAGTCCGATAAATAGTCTCACAGATGTCAGATACGGTGCCTCAAAGACCTAGATATGGAATATAACATCAATACAAGGTTTCGAAATAAAAATAAGTTAACTAGTCAAGTTCTAGGTCAAAGCGCCATTTCTAAGTCAAAACCGTAAAACTAGGTCAACTCTAAGCCAAACTGGTCAAACTTGGTCAAACTACCTATTTCTAGGTTACATGAGTCTATCTCAATGATGTTGGGTTCATAAACTATGAAACTAGGTCATACAAGCTAAATCTAGGATACTAAGATACCGTATCTTAGGATACACAAACAAAAGATATAGAATAACATATATGCATATCCAAATAATATTAAATATACTAAACCTAATTACCAAATGCTATGGGGATACCTTGGCTTTGAACCAACTTGGTATCGCACCACTAAACACTCATCTTGGTACCCAAACCCAAATACCTTGTGTATCCTTAATACCTTGGCATTTACCTTGGTATCTCACGGTAAACGTGATATCTAGTATATATCTAACTACCCCTCAACTATATATACTAATATATGTATATATCAATCCAATATAGTTTCTAGTATATACTGACATGAATATTAATTACTCACTACCAAACTAATCACTAACACCTAATACATATACACATATATACCTACATATATAGATAACTTAAGATATATAAGAGGTATAACTAAATAAATACTAGCTAGCTATATACTACTAACTAACTAGATACTATTAACTAACTAAATACTATTAACTACTAATTAACTAACAATTTAACAACTAGCTAGCTATCAAACTACGATTAGTTAACTGACTAAACTAATTAGCTGGACATTTAAACCAATGCCTAACCTTGCTGCGTACACTTTGATACACTCTGCTGCTGCTGCTGCAAGAAACTGCTACTGCGAGAAGCTGCTGCTATTGTCGCAAGCTGCTGTTGCTACTGCAGAGAGCTGCTGCCGCTGCTTCAATAAGCTGCACTGCTGCTACCGCTGTTGGCAACTGCTGTTGCTGCTAAAAGCTACTGCTGCCGCTGTTGGTAACTGTTGTTGCTGCTTCAATAAGCTGCGCTGTTGCTGCTGAAAGCTGCTGGCAACTGCTGCTGCTACTTCAATAAGCTGCCTCATCCCCCTCCTCAAATGCACACACACACACAATAACACACATATATATACACTAATATATCTCAACTATATATATATATATATATATATATATATATATATATATATATATATATATATATATGTATTGGTATAGTTGGGGGTATATATATATATATATATATATATATATATATATATATATATATATATATATATATATATATACACCGATGTACTTTCGATATAGTATACCATCATGTATATCCATAGCATCACATACACATATGCATATAATATAACATACATGTTATATATAACATAACTTATTCAATTAGCTATTATATATATATAGGCATAACTACATATATATATAACACATAGGTATATAGATACTTGATCCACTAGCACACACACACACACACACACACACACACACATATATATATATATATATATATATATATATATATATATATATATATATATATATATATATATACTATAATAGTTAAGAACAATAGAAATTAGATATAAAAATAAAATACAACAAACACGTGGAGTGCATCGCACCCGTATCACACTAGATCTATGATATGCTTACGACACGAGTCCACCACACAACCAAACGTACCCCGAATGACACAAGCAAGTCTAATATATTATTTATGAACAATACAAAGAGTCAAACATATCTCTATGTGTCCGTGTCAAAATATGACATGCACAAAGCCCCGTATCGGAGGGAAAATCCCCAAATCAACACGTATCACCAAATTATTGAGATACGACCTACACATACCCAATTTTGGACACGATACTAGTTCCAAACACACAAACACATGCCAAGTTGATCTATAGGACCAATTGACAAACGTAACAAGTGTCAGTCTCGGAATTCTCCTAAAATTGGCACAAAAAGTACCATAACTTCCTCAATAGACTTCCTATGAACTCAAATCCAAATTCTATGGGTAGACTATGTATATGGGTTGATTTCTCATGGTTAAATCTCACATTTAGAACCTAAATGAAGGAAAAAAACTAAATTGTACCTATTGGGAGATGGATTCCTAATATAACCTCCAAATGTGATAAAATTTGCCTCCAACTTGTAGATCCTTGCTCCTCTTTGTAGATCCTTGCTTCCTCCTTCTAGATCCTTGCTTTACTAGCCTCCAATAGTTATTTAGAAAGGAATTTGGATGAAATTTGGTAGGGAATTGATGTAGAAATGAAGGAATTTAGTTGAGAAAAATTCTAGATCTAGATTTCAAATAAAAAGAGGAGAGAAAAACTTTCCCCCCTCTTCAAATAGGCCGGCCCCCTTTGCCCCTTCCTCAAGCTACTATGTAATGTACATTATACCCCTTGGGGCCTCTCATAAAGAAATAATTAAGGAGGAAATATTCTTGTCTAATGGTTTTAATTAAACTAATCATCTTTCTAATCAATGGGCTTCTAGTTGGGCTAAATTCTAATAATTAATACATATTGGTCCATGAGTCTTAACTAAACTAGTTAGGTCCACTAACACAAGTCCAAAATAATAAACTAACATTAACAATAAATAAATAATACAATAAATAATTATACAACATGTACAATATTTAATTAATTATGAAATGACTAAAATACCCTTTCCTAGAAAATATGGTAGTGACAAGTCTACCCTCCTTAAAAATAATTTTGTCCTCGAAATTCAAAGACAAAAACTATCCCCAGAAAATAACAAATTGGAACAAAAGGATAGAACATAACTAGGAAAGAACATATCAGAACATACCTCAAGGCACAAATAAATATGGATAACGCTCTCGCATTTATCCTGTCTCTCCCATGTAGACTCCCCCAGAGAGTGATGCCTCCATGCGACGCATAACAAAGGAATAGTCTGGTTCCTCAGCACCTTCTATAAATCCCCTCGACCAAATTTAGGTCTACTTAGCTTAGATAGAGAGACTAGGGTTAATTTGGAGCTAATTAGAATTTGATTACAGTGTTTTATATTATTATGCAATATTTATTACTTAGTGTATCTTACTGTTGCTTCGATATTTAGAGCACTATGCTAGCTAATATCTGCAAATAAATTCTATACACTTTTCCTAAAAAAGCCAGCCTTCCATTATAACACTTGTGTAACTCATAAATACTCTATCTTGTGCTTTATTTTAGTCGCGCAATATTCGTTGCAATCGTCTAGTTTTAAATCTCAATAAATCCAATCTTGCATAATTGTTCGTTCCAATCAAAATTTAAGACACAGACCCAACCCACTTCCATACAACCCAAATTATGGTATTAATCTATTCTGAGTCTGCTACGCCCATGACACTTGTGTTCCACCCAATTTTAACTCCATGTATTTCCAATTGATTAAAGAACACCTTGCGTATTAGTTTTTAATTAAATTATTGAGAAGACCAACCTCACCCAAAGCTAGACCCAACCTAGCCCATATACACCCTACACTCCTTCATGACAACATATTCACCCGCCCCAAGAAACCCTAGCCGGCCCAATTCCCTAGGAGGACCCGTTTTTCTCTCCCTATATATATATATATGTTTCTCCCTCCCCTAACCTAATAAAACCCTAGCCGAATCCAATTCACCTCCCCCTCCAACCGGATCACCCATCTCCCCCTTCCCCGATCACACAGCGCCGCCACCACCTCAACCGCCTCAGCCACCACCCCCTCTGTCTGTCCCTCCCCGTTGACACCGGACCACCGCCTCCCAACCGCCAGCACCACCGCCATCAACCATCATCACCATCCTCAACACCATCACCCACTCGACTCCCTTTCTCGACTTTCCATCACCACCTCCACCGCCTGACTACCGACAGTGCTGCCACCAGCCTCTCTGTCACCACCACCCCAACACCACCAGCAACCAACCCTTGCACCACCACCAACCGCCGCTGCCGCCAACCGTTGCTGCTGCTGCTGCAACTGCTACCGAGACTGCTGCTACCGCTGCTGCTTCTCCGTGCACCGTCGGAGCTCCATCCCCTCGCCGGAGAACAGGACGTCGATGAGCATGGACCCCCCTCGACCGCGACTAGGTATTGCATATTTATTTTAATTAAATTTCATGTATCATGGTGTCAACGTATCATCAAATGGACACGTGTAAAGTAATGTGAACCCTCAGGGCAACATGTGTGTGTGTGTTCATTTAGATTAGTAATTAATGATTAGTAATTACTTAAATAATAAATGACTTGTTAATAAGAACTTTGTGATTTACCTAAAAACCTAGACATTGACCAAATACACCTTAAGATGATAATAAGGACATATATTTTTGTAAAAACATAATTAGTTCGTAACAGGACTTTAGTAAATTGCTGCCTTGAGGTACACGATAACTGAGGACAGGACACGTGTATTTCTTAGCTGCGTGCACACGCGACTATGTTAGTTGACCAGCGTAACCCTTGCGTCAGTGCCTAACATTTCAGATTAGGGGTATTTTTGTCTTTTCATAATTAATGTGTAAATGATTGCATGATAATTAATTATATTTAAATTGCTGTGATTTTATTTGATTGTTGCACTTTATCGTTACTACGATAATTAGAATACTACACTAGCCTTTGTTTTCCAACTGATTCACTCCCTTGTCTTAGATGTGCCAAACTGTTATTCTGATCCTTGTGTGACTCATAACCATGTCTTGATGTGCTTCACTTTAGTTGTACAACATTCGTTACGACCGATTATATTCTAATTCAATATAAATCAAACCTTGTATCCTTGTGAGTTTCAACCGAAATTGGAGACACAATCTCGACCTATTTCGAGCAACCCAAATTAGGATAATATTCTATTCCAAGTCTATTTCATTTATGACCCTTGTGTCCCACTTAAATTCAGTCCCTTGTACTTCTAATTAATTTTAGAACACCACTTGCATTTATTTTAATTAATTAAACAATATATCCAACTTTGTGTAATTTTCCAATTGTTGGCACTTTTGTGCACAAGGCATTAAGGTGTCCATCCCGTTGGACTCGACACGTAAATAAACCCATTTTCCTTTATGTGTATTTTTCCATAAATTTTGGGAGTGTACAATGCAACATTGACCTCCTTGAACCATGGCCTCAAAACCTTAAACCAATGCACCATAGCCAATCATTTTTAATTCATTTGAAATCCTAGCCATTGAAATATCCATGAGAAGGCCCTTTTCTAAGGATTTGACCAAAGTCAAACCTTTCTAGGTCAAACCAAAAAACCCCCTTCATATATAAACTCCTTTTTCTTACTTTTCCTTTTTATTTTCTATTCCTTAAACCTACAGCCGACTTCTATTCCCGATTCCCTGTTCATCACCCCAACTCCCCGACCCTTCCCGCTGATCGTAGCCGCACTCACCACCGAGTCTTCCATCGAACATCCACCAGACCTCGACCACCTTAAACCTGACGTCTTCACCCTTCCCGTCCGCTGACCGACCGGAGTCGACACCCCTGCGCCGGCCTGAACGTCGCTCGCCTGAGAGCACTGTACCACGCCAGAAGCCGCTGTACCTCGTCGAGTGGAGCTCGACCCGCGGCCAACCGACACCAGCACCCTGACTCGCGTCGACTCCATCCCCACCCCTAAAACCCGACCGGATCTCCTTTTCCCCGGAGCCCCGTCGTGAACGACGTTCTTATCCCGCTGAACTTCATCGTGCATCCCCCCATTTCATCCCTCCTCTCGCCACTTGGAGAAAGCTCGACTCAGATCGCCCGACTTTGACTTCAACCCGTACCTCGTCGACGACCGATCTCCCAACCACATCACCTAAATGCCGGAGCACGACTGAAATGAACTCGCCTCGACGAACTGAACCGCTGCCTGAAGTCGAAGACGCTGCCATCGATTGAACCGAATGCTCCACAACGACCTCGACGCACACGTCTCGACCCACGAACACAAGTTCGAGTCCCCTCTCGCATACAGGTACGCGTACACGGATACGTGTATTCCTCGGTTGTATGCACACGTATAATTCTAGCTATGTTAATATACGGGTATTGTGTTTAGTATACGCGAATGTGGTATATAGATATATATTTAATGCGTAAGTATGTACGTATTAGCTTTGGTATACGTATATGGTTGTTATGTGTATATTGATATATATACATCCATAACGTATATGAACCTAATTGGTACATACGTATTGGCATATGTATTAGTATATGGCTAATGGTATAAGTGTATATATATATATGTATAGTATAATTCTCATTTAAGTATATACACCTACATATATGTATCATACATGGATCCCTAATATATGATTAATATATATATATATATATATATATATATATATATATATATATATATATATATATATATATATATATACATAGTATAAATTCTATTATGTATATACATATATCTATTATAAGTGTAATTAATTAGTATGATTGTAATATGTATAATATGTATTATATATCTATGTACTAGATGACTTGAATGTAGCCATGGATACCCCGTAGTTATATTGACCTGTGACCAGATAACATGTTAGCAGACTGCCATATGTACACCGACGTACTGGCAAGACCGTATCATTGACTGTATGTTATACACAGCAACTACAGACGTGACCCCCTAGCTTAGTCTCTGAGATCATTGTGTTGATTGTGTGCTAGAGTAATGTCTGATGCAGTATTGTGTTATATGATATGTCTATAGGACTGTTGGATCATTCAGATGATACTTTGGAACCAGGACATTGGTATTGCCAGCTAAGGACCATAGGAGAGTACATTCTCTGACAGTTTCCATTATGTTAATTATCTCTATAACTCTTGTTGTATAGCGTACATGACTCTGACACTGTTATTTACACTAGTTGGCATCATTGAGACCTGTCACGAGGAGTCATGATTTAGAATCCATCGTGCTAGCTGGGAAAAAATGGGGAAATATTAGTAGCTTATGTGATCATACCCAACTTTACATGCATCATAGCTCACCCACACCTCACGTCAGTGCAGCCTGACCATTACATGCCTCATAGCTATTACATATGGTTAGCCTGACTATTACTCGCATCATAGCTATCCGGATGGTTAGCCTGACCTTACAAGAATGATAGCTAATCAATGTAACGAGCCTGATCAGTCCCAAGCCGATCACATGATATGTTGATGTTTTACACACTTAGTTTAGATGTTCTTGACATGTATCTCTAGTATATTGATCTAGCATCTCTACATGTTTTAGTTATTGTCCTTGTACACACTTATATACCAGTTCATTGTTCTTACGTGTACTTATATTTCTATTTCATTGCTAGATGTACATTGATGATGATATGCTTCAGTACTTCATTATTCCAGTATTCCAGTTATTCCAGCATTTCTTTATTCTATTTATTCCAGTATTTCTTATTGCCAGTATTCATATCTGTCTTGTATTTCTTTACACCGTGCTATAGATTTTATCAATATATGTGGAACTGCTGTTAGTGCTTGTACTTCGTTTCAATCCTGACTGGATATTTTTTCCAGAGGATCTTGAGGATTTCTGTACTACACACTATGGACCGGGTATAGATGCAGATTACATACCAGAGATCTTAGAGGAGACTATTCCTTTAGATGAGACATTGCCTGCAGCTATCTAGATAGTATTATATTATGCATCTGAGACTTATTGAGGTTTATTTCAGTTTATATTTAGACTTATGTTAAGTTTAATTGGAGACTTGTGGAGACTTTATGTTGGACAGTTAGACTGTGATTTATCTATATTTTGAGATATGGTATTTGACTATGTCATTCTTCTTATCTTTTATCGTGCCTTACTCTTATAGATGTTGTGATTGAGTTGACATTATGAGATATGGTGAGATGTATATTGTCCTCCTTATGGATATTGATATCATTGACATGTATTTAGTTATATAGTACTTATTGTGACCTAGACAACGTTCTACTGTCGATGCTGCGGCGTAGGTTGGACGTACCCACGCTCTCATACCCCTATACCGGGTGCGGGTCGTGACACTGTGCGTATTACTTTAGTATCTGATGATCGAATTGCTATATTATACTATATGTATAGGGTCGCTAGACCATTCAGGAGAGACTTCAGGAGCTGGTTATTGGCACTCGCAGCTTGAGGACCCAGGCAAGATACCTTGCCATATTTACTGTTTAATTTAAATTATGCAAATGTTGTATGATATCTTATTGCTTTATTTCATATAACTGTGCGCGTCCGAGATTGACTCGGGTGCAGTCGGCGAGTACGTCGATGAGTAGTATAATTGACCTAGTCACTAGCAGACTCACCCCCATTGGGAGGATACTCTGATATCTTCCGAGACCTGACACTCGTACATGCATCATGGTGATAAACTCATGTTGGGATGCGGGTTCGCGTACCCGACTAGCTATCGGTGCATGTGACATGCATCACGGTTAGTACGTAATCAGGGTTATATAATTAGGTGAGACTTGGCATATAGATACGTGGTATGCACGTTGTGTATTCAACTTGTATATCTATATTGGGCGGGGAGGACCACTAGTAGGCGTATGGGATACACACATTGGAATCCGTAGTATCCGGAGGAGCCACGGATCTAATGACTTCCTTTATTCAGATACCGCGTTCTTCGGAGCGATACAGACGTATATATTTGCAGATACCTCATTCTTCAGAATGATGGACGTTACATGTACAGATACCACACTCTTCGGAGTGTTAGACGTTATGCCTACACCTACCCATACGTACCAGGGTTGTCCTCATATTGCATTCACTTAGATGGTTAGCACACCCTTTTATTTTATTCAGTATTTATATATGTCATGCATTTTTGTATCTTGTTACGTCCATCTGAGGACCTGGTTCCCTTCCAGATTTGGATGAGGTATATTATCCTACAGTGTACGGACCCAGACAAGAGATGAGGTACGCATCCGAGAAAGAGCTAGAGGTGCTACCGTCAGAGTTCTCGTGATCATTTGGTAGGCCTTCTGCCTAGGATTGGAGCATCATTATCTAGTCAGCCGATGCTCTAGTCATTATTTTTTTTATCTGTCTTTCAGTACTTTTATTTTGTCATAGTAGTGGGTTTATTCCCACCAGACATTTTATATTGTACTATGATATTTCAGACTGGCATTTATTATCCAGTAACTATTTCAGTACTTCTTGTTTATATTGTGGATAAGATTAGATTACCTGTTCTGATATTAGTATTAGACTTGTGAGTATTTAGGACAGCGGAGTACGCTTCATAGGATCAATTAAATTGGATATTCCCTCGGAGACGTATTAGCTGGCTATTGCCACGTGTCCTGGTTCCGTATATTTTGGAACTGGGGCATGACATGGTTTTAGTGGTGGCCCATGCAGGTTATTTTATCGCTTGTGGTATGGTAACATGCCCAACAAGCCTGCAATAGGATAGAAATTACTTGGTCTCATCCACTTTGATTACGTCTTTGAACTTCCTTTGTATTACTTCTAAATATCTGCATCCTGTTTGCTTGATTCCGTACTCTTTTAATAAAGTTCTATCTCTTGCAGCAAGATAAACTTGTGCAGTGGACGAGGAGCACACGGTACCGTGGTGCCAGCCGATACCACCCAGAGAGAGGAGATATCCCAGGGACCACCTGGAGTGTAACCACCACCACAGGCCCCGCTGATACATTGGCGCGAGACTTCTCAGGGCGATCCTGCACAGCAGCACTGTCACGCCCCGATCCCGAAATGGTCGATCGTTCTCGCTGGATCCTTTACGGAACCGATTCGTCGTCGTTGGGGCGTGATGCCGTACGAGCCTGTAGTTGCGCTCGTACAAGGCAAGAACTTGCAGTTATAGGAACCCATTTTGAAACACAATTTAGAAAACTCATTCACAGATATTTGAACACAAGTGCAGGAAGAAACATGCTTTTTCATTGATAATTCAGAGTAATTTACATAGAGTTTACATTGATGCGCCTCTCGGCTACTTGATTTGCATTTCAAAAAGATAACTCAAAAGGCAGGGCGCGCTCCATCAGATAGTCCACGTCGTTCATACATTATGCCCTTGTATAGGTTGAAAGTCCAAGCCTCCAAAATGATCTGACTCCAACTATACTTCAAAATAGAGGTGCTCATAACGCCTCCTCATCTATCCACTAGCGTTGGACTGTCTGAGTGCCTGAAATAGTTGCCCATAACGTGGGTCAGTACTCAACTTGTACTGGTGAGCGGGATGAACCCACTCGACTAAATCGACACTAGCTTATTAGGGGCGAGCATGCATTAAGATGAACTTCTATAAAGAAGCAAGTGAATTCAATTCATATCAGTTGCATGTTTTGATAGGAATGAAAACAACATATAATCCAACCAGTACATCGGTTGCTTACTCAACCGATGCACGCCTTTCCTGCAACGAAACACAAGTATACTTACTATCTGCACAAGACAATAAATTAGAATGTGTTCTAGTCTATGCGGTCATTGGTGTGATCGATACCTTAGGGACATATTTTAAGCATTAGCGACGCGCCCTATCAGCCCGGGTAGTAAGCCCTGCTGGAGGTCCCGCAATGCATCATGACTAGCACGAATCAAATATTTCCCTCCGGATCGATACGGTTCTAGTGCCCCGGAAAGCCGTTTCGAGGAAATGCCAAACCTTGTGCACAAGTTGTCCCAGACCATGCAAATGCATGAACAATTTATATTATCATACAAAGCATCAAAATAAACAAAGAAGTAAAGTAGCAATATATATCTCATGCAACAGTTCATATTTTCTCAATGCGGTGTTTCGATTTTGGTATCCCATAGGTCCAAACTCAATCTGAGGCACTAGGCCACAATCAACAACCAATTCCCTTTATAAGCAAACTCAAGTTATAAGGTGTGCAAGCATATAGTAAAATTAGTCTACAAATCCCATGTTCCTTTCTTAGTGGCTGGCATGCATTGTGGCAAAGGATTTCCTAGGCGTCCAATCGGGCATCATCGAGTGAACGTTTGAAACATTAGAGATGTGGGCATGAAGAAGTAGGAAAGAAGGGTCCAAACCACTCACTGGTTAAGGGAAAAGTAGCTGAAAACAAGGAATCCCGCCTAGCGACGATCAAGCGTCAGTTACGCGGACCTGCACAGCACGAGCACCGATTAGAATTCTTGCCTATCCTTCCTTGCCAAACTTCCCAAGAATAAAAGCTCCAAACGATAAAACCAGCAGTGAAAACCAAGCAAATCGAAAGCAACACCAAATTAAATCCCAAAGCGGCAATCAAGAAAACCAAGCAACAAACACAAAAACTATTGGACTCATTTCAATAGAGGCCTTTCCATGAGTTGGAAAGGATCATCGTATTTCGTCCGTGGCAAGAAGATGCCGAAGATCTAAGCTACGACTCAGACGAATTAGCCACAAGCCCAATTACGTAGTGCACATCCCGGTCGGATCAGGATTTGGGGCACTACATAACATACCACTAAGAAAAAGTTTCGACCCGAAACTTAAGAACAAGGTCCTACCTCCGACTAAATGAACAATGAAGGATACTTCTCCTTCATCTCCGCTTCCATTTCCCAAGTTGATTCTCCGACTGAATGGTTCTACTACAGCACGCGAACCAAGGACATCGTACGATTGCGAAGTACTTTTTCCTTACGATCCAGGATCTGCACCGGTTCTTCTGAGTATGACAAGTCCGTGCGCAGTTCCATTTGTTCAAAACTAATTACATGACTCGGGTCATGCACATACTTCCTCAGTTGAGAAACGTGGAATACGTCATGCACTTCAGCCAAGGCGGGCGGTAATGCAATCCGGTATGCCACAACTACCACTCGTTCTAGTATCTCAAAGGGGCCAACAAACCGGGGACTAAGTTTGCCCTTCACGCCGAATTACATCACACCATGCATTAGCGTCACTTTCAAGAAGACATGATCCCCGACCAAGAATTCCAAGGGTCTTCGATGGGCGTCAGCATAACTTTTCTGTCGGCTCTGCGCTGTACGGAGTCTTTCCCGAATCAAGCGAACTTTCTCAACCGCCTGCTCTACCAGCTCTGGCCCGAGTACCTGCCGCTCGTCGACTTCGTCCCAACAGATTAGAGATCGACACTTGCGCCCATATAGTGCTTCGTACGGTGCCATCTGGATGCTCGATTGGTAGCTGTTGTTGTACGCAAACTCTGCCAATGGAAGGTGTGTGTCCCAACTAGTCTTTAAATCGATCGCACACAGCCGTAATATGTCTTCAAGTATCTGATTTGTCCTTTCTGTCTGTCCGTCAGTCTGCGGATGATATGCGGCACTGAACTGTAGCTTGGTTCCCAAAGCAGACTGTAGGCTAGTCCAGAAACGAGATAAGAAGCATCAGTCACGGTCAGAAACGATTGAGGCAGGTACTCCGTGTAATCGAACAATCTCATCTATGTAAATTTGTGCTAACCAATCGACGCTCCAAGTAACTTTTATAGGCAGAAAGTGGGCTGATTTGGTCAAACGATCAACTATGACCCAAATCACATCATGCCCCCGCGGCGTCTTCGGAAATCCCACAATAAAATCCATAGTGATATTGTCCCATTTCCACTCGAGAATAGCAAGGTTCTGAAGCTCCCCGCCGGGCCTCTGATGTTCAACTTTCACCTGTTGACAGGCCATGCACTGTGACACAAAGGTTGCCATATTCCGTTTCATACCGTGCCACCAGAAGGTCCCGCGCAAGTCCTTGTACATCTTAGTGCTCCCCGGATGCAAAGAATACTTCGCGTAGTGTGCTTCCGCCATAATTTCCCTTCGGAGTTCTGGGTCGTTAGGAACACATAGCCTCCCTTTCATTTGTAAGGCCCCATCTTCGCCTGCCACAAAGTCAGACGTCTTCTCCGCCGAGATCAGTCCGCGTACCTTCGCTAAGAACTGATCGCCCTCCTGAGCTGATTTGATTTTCTCACGTAAACTCAGTTCAAGATGGAGTGGTGCCAGCTGCACGCCTTGATGCCGAACTCGAAACTCGATGCCCATCGCCTCTAGATCTCGAAGTAAACGGTTGTCTATGGATAACGAGCCCACGTGCTTTCGACTCAGAGCATCAGCAACGATGTTTCCCTTGCCCGGTGTATACGCGATCGTTAGGTCGTAGTCCTTAATCAGTTCTAGCCAACGCCGCTGCCGGAGGTTCAATTCCCGCTGGGTGAATAGGTACTTGAGGCTCTTGTGATCTGTGAAGATTTTGCAAGCAATACCATAAAGATAATGCCTCCACAACTTCAGTGCAAATACAATCGCCGCCAATTCCAAGTCATGTGTCGGGTATTTTTTCTCGTGCGGCTTCAGTTGCCTGGAGGCGTACGATATTACCTTGTCCCTCTGCATGAGCACACACCCTAAGCTGAGTCCTGAAGCGTCACTGTATATCTGAAACTCTTCTACCCCATCTGGAAGTACAAGAATCGGAGCTGAAACAAGACGCCGCTTAAGTTCCCGAAAGCTGGCTTTGCAGTCATCACCCCATTCGTATGCAATCCCTTTCTGAGTAAGGCGAGTCATAGGCGAGACCAGTTTAGAAAAATCCTTTATGAACCTACGGTAGTATCCCGCTAGGCCGAGAAAGCTTCAAACTTCGCTGGCTGACGTAGGTTGTTTCCAGTCCACCACCGCCTCTATTTTCTTTGGGTCTACGGCGACGCCTTGGCCGAGATGACATGACCAAGGAATGCCACGCTGTTCAACCAGAACTCACACTTGCTGAGCTTAGCGAACAACTGATGCTCTCGTAATGTCTGCAGCAAGATCTTCAGGTGTTCCTTGTGCTCTGCCTCATTCTTGGAATAGATTAGTATGTGTCTATGAACACGACCACAAACTTATCCATAAACGGCCGAAATACGCAGTTCATCAGATCCATGAAAGCTGCAGGGGCATTCGTCAAGCCGAACGACATCACGAGGAATTCATAGTGTCCGTAACGGGTTCTGAAGGCAGATTTTTGAATATCATTTTATTTGATTTTCAACTGGTGATACCCTGACCTGAGATCAACTTTAGAAAAAACTGTTGCACCTTGCAGCTGATCAAACAAGTCATCTATTCTTGGCAATGGGTACTGATTCCGTACGGTCGCTTTATTCAGTTCTCGGTAGTCAATACACAGCCGCATGGATCCATCCTTCTTTTTCACGAACAGCACCGGAGCGCCCCACGGAGAAACGCTTGGACGAATGTATCCTCGGTCCAACAGGTCTTGTAACTGAACCTTAAGTTCCTTAAGCTCTGCTGGGGCCATTCGATAAGGTACCTTTGATATCGGTCACGAGTCCGAAAAAGTGTCAATGCTGAATTCAATCTCACGATCAGAAGGCATTCCAGGCAGCTTATCTGAGAACACATCGAGGAAATCTGCTATGACTTCAGCCTGAGCTGCATCTGCACATTCCTGCCGGGTGTCTCGAACAGAAGCTAAATACCTTTCACAGCCCGAATGCAACATACGCCTAGCCAAAATTGCTGATATCACCATTGACGTCTTCGGTGCAGCGCTGCACGAATAGTAGAAGTCTGTCTTGCCGGGTAGACGGAATATGACTCGCTTCTCCGTGCACTCGATTGTTGCATGGCAAGCACCCAACCAGTCCATCCCGAGAATAATATCGTAATCCTTGATGTCTAGTACAATGACATCTAAGGAAAGCTTTCTTCCTGTGATGCGGATATAACCATCCCTACAGATCGCAAGGGCGGGCATGTCGACTCCCGAAGGGGTACTTACGCAGAGGTTTATATTTAAAGCAGTAGAAGCTAATTTATGCTCAACAATAAAATCTACAGATATGAAACTATGCGTAGCACCTAAATCGAATAAGACTCTAGCGGGTAATTCTCGGTAAAGTAGAGTACCTGTCACTACAGTATCAGATACGGATGCCTCATCCCGAGTCAGTGCATAGACTCGGCCTTGAGCACCCTGGCGTTGTGGATTCACTGGCACAGCATTGGCATCACTTGCTGGAGGCCCCTTATTTTGATTCCCGTTGCCCTGATTCGGCTTGCCCTCCTGGCAGTTAAATTGCTTATGGCCCAGACGACCACATTTAAAACAACCAGTAACTCGACATTCATTCACTCGATGCCCTGATTTTCCGTACCTGCTGCAGTTCGGTGCCTGGGATTGAACCCTGTGATCAGACGTGTGTGAACGCTTTTGTGCTCCAGACCCTCCCGTTTCATGAGGACGTTTGTTGTTATTGGTACGGGGGGTTTGCACATCGACCTTTGGGGGATGACGCCCAAAGATCCGCTCGCTGTTCAGGGAAGCTTCGTAACATTCCCTGTAGGTTTGACATTTCTGGTTGATGACGTCCATACGCAACTCATCATTCAAACCTTTCTGAAAACGATAACACCACGCCTGCTGGTTAGGTAAGAATTGCCCAGCAAACTTGGCCAGTTTAGCAAACACTGAATCGTAATCATCCACAGACAGACTTCCTTGTACTAGATTGCTAAAGTCGTCTTCCTTTTATTGCCGGACTGCTCAGGGAATATATTGTTCAATGAATGCAGATTTGAACATTTCTCAGGTGATTTTACAGTTAGGATTGGCATCATAAATCTCTTGCTTAGTGGCCTCCCACCAGTCGTGTGCACGCAGTTCTAGCTGAACCGATGCACAGGCCACTCGCTTGGATCTCCTGATGCCAACCAGGTTGAAGAGTCCTTCCAGCTTAGCAATCCACCCCATCACCATGTCCAGTTCTGCTCGTCCATTGAACGTTGGTGGATGCATTTTAGTGAACTCTGCTGCACGGCAGGTGTTCCTTACTGGAGGCTGTGTTTCTTCGTACTCATCTTCTACCGCCACGGCCGGCGGCATGGCAGGCGTCACAGTGGCTGTTCCGTTGCTTGGTACCAGGGATCCAATCAGTTGCATCATAGTATCCATCTGCTTCTGTTGAGAAGCAAACTGTGCTTGTATGTTAGCTTGTTGGGTAACAGCTTGTTGTTGCTATGCCTCCATGAGGTGCATAAGCCGTTCTACCATACCGGTTGAACCCACTCATCCGGATTCTCCAGAGCTTGCTGGATTGCTCTGAATGGGTTGAGCACTGCTGGCAGTTGCAGTGTTCTTCTTAGCCATGGCTACAAAAGAGAGTAGCTTGTTAACACTCCAAAAATGATAGATTTTATATCTATGGGCTCATTGTATAAGCGACTCTTCCCATACAGCAAACGCCGAACGCAACTCAATTGAGAGGCGCATCAAACTCCTTTATAATCTTTTGAAATCCCATAGAAGTAAAGCCTAAGCTCTGATACCAATATGTCATGCCCCGATCCCGAAAGGGTCGATCGTCCTTGCTGGATCCTTTACGGAATCGATTCGTCCTCGCTGGGGCGTGATGCAGTACGAGCCTGGAGTTGCGCTCGTACAAGGCAAGAACTTGCAGTTATAGGAATCCATTTTGAAACACTATTTAGAAAATACATTCACAGATATTTGAACACAAGTGTAGGAAGAAACATGCTTTTTCATTGATAATTCAGAGTAATTTACATAGAGTTTACATTGATGCGCCTCTCGGCTACTTGATTTGCATTTCAAAAAGATAACTCAAAAGGCAGGGCACGCTCCATCAGATAGTCCACGTCGTTCATATATTATGCCCTTGTATAGGTTGAAAGTCCAAACCTCCAAAATAATCTGACTCCAACTATACTTCAAAATAGAGGTGCTCCTAACGCCTCCTCGTCTATCCACTAGCGTTGCACCGTCTGAGTGCCTAAAATAGTTGCCCACAACATGGGTCAGTACTCAACTTATACTGGTGAGCGGGATGAACCCACTCGACTAAATCGATACTAGATTATTAGGGGCGAGCATGCATTAAGATGAACTTCTATAAAGAAGCAAGTGAATTCAATTCATATCAGTTGCATGTTTTGATAGGAATGAAAACAACATATAATCCAACCAGTACATCGGTTGCTTACTTAACCGATGCACGCCTTCCCTGCAATGAAACACAAGTATACTTACCATCTGTACAAGACAATAAATTAGCATATGTTCTAGTCTATGCGGTCATTGGTGTGATCGACACCTTAGGGACATATTTCAAGCATTAGCGGCACGCCCTATCAGCCCGGGTAGCAAGCCCTGCTGGAGGTCCCGCAATGCATCGTGACTAGCACGAATCAAATATTTCCCTCCGGATCGATACGGTTCCAGTGCCCCGGAAGCCATTTCGAGGAAATGCCAAACCTTGTGCACAAGTTGTCCCAGACCATGCAAATGCATGAACAATTCCTTTATCATACAAAGCATCGAAATAAACAAAGAAGTAAAGCAGCAATATATATCTCATGCAACAGTTCATATTTTCTCAATGCGGTATTCCGATTTTGGTATCCCATAGGTCCAAACTCAATCCAAGGCACTAGGCTGCAACCAACAACCAATTCCCTTTATAAGCAAACTCAAGTTATAAGGTGTGCAAGCATATAGTAAAATTAGTCTACAAATCCTATGTTCCTTTCTTAGTGGCTGGCATGCATTGTGGCAAAGGATTTCCTAGGCGTCCAACCGAGCATCATCGAGTGAACGTTTGAAACATTAGAGATGTGGGCATGAAGAAGTAGGAAAGAAGGGTCCAAACCACTCACTGGTTAAAGGAAAAGTAGCTGAAAACAAGAAATCTCGCCTAACGACGATCAAGCTTCAGTTACGCGGACCTGCACAGCACGAGCACCGATTAGAATTCTTGCCTATACTTCCTTGCCGAACTCCCCAAGAATCAAAGCTCCAAACGATAAAACCAGCAGTGAAAACCAAGCAAATCGAAAGCAATACCAAATCAAATCCCAAAGCGGCAATCAAGAAAACCAAGCAACAAACACGAAAACTATTGGACTCGTTTCAATAGAGGCCTTTCCATGAGTTGGAAAGGATCATCGCATTTCGTCTGTGGCAAGAAGATGCCAAAGATCTAAGCTATGACTCAGACGGATTAGCCACAAGCCCAATTACGTAGTGCACATCCCGGTCGGATCAGGATTTGGGGCACTACAAGCACGAGGGTCTAACTTCACAGACAATCCCAATACAGCATTTCGAGGGCCAGACTTCCGGGGCTACACCGATGCCGCAACCTGAGAGGCCGACATATGAGGAGACACCTACCGCACAACCGGAGGTACCATTGCCACCACCTCTACCCTATCCACCTCATATGCCACAATCAGATGGATAGCCACAGATGCTTCAGTTCTTCCAGGCTATGATACAGGCACAGTGGCATCAGACCGAGACATTGAGACAGAGCTTGATGGCAGTTCTAGAGAGAACAGCTGCCCCAGCACCCATACCAGCACCTCTACCAGTTCAGATAGTTGGTACTGTACGAGGGTTTCGCCAGTTGGGCCCAGATACTTTTTTGGGCAACAAGACTGCAGAAGAGATCTTCGATTGGGTCGCCAATACGAAGATGCTACTAGAGGCTTCTCAGCTACATCCAGGCCTTTGGATGACCGCAGTGAGGGCCCAACTGAAAGGCAACGCCCATCACTGGTGGGATTCCATAGAGCGCAGCGTGGGCAAGATACAAACATGGGAGCAGTTCTTAGAGTACTTCCATGCAAAATATTTCCCGGCTACAGTCTAAAATGCCCTGTACTCCCAGTTCATGCATCTAGAATAAGGGAATATGACCGTAGACGCATACGACACGAAGTTTAGCCGACTTAGCAGATTTGGTGCTGCCTTGATACCCAACGATCTAGAAAAGGCCCAAAGATTTCATCACGGCCTTACTTTCGAGCTGCAGAGGTACACCACCACCCAGGCAAGGATTTTTTATGAGGAGTGTCAGACGGCATTCGATGAGCTGAAGAAGTGTCTGACTACGATACCTATCTTGACCATACCTTTTGGACCCAAAGGATTCGTGATCTATAGCGACGTATTCGGGGAAGGATTAGGATGCATCTTGATGCAGCATAGAAAGGTTGTGGCCTATGCCTCTAGACAACTGAGGACCTATGAGAAGAACTATCCAACTCATGACTTAGAGCTTGCCGCAGTGATCTTTGCCTTGAAGCTTTGGCGGCACTACCTATACGGAAAAAGAGTGGAGATATTCATAGATCACAAAAGCCTAAAGTACGTCTATACTCAGAAGGACCTGAACCAGAGACAAAGATGTTTGCTCAAGGTGATGACAGACTTTAAGATTTAGCTATAATACCATCCGGGAAAGGCCAACGTAGTAGCCGACGCATTAAGCAGAAGACCCATGGCATTCTATTTGACTACTCAGCAACATCTGTTGAGAGATCTAGAACATATGGATATAGAGGTCCTTATGCCCGAAATAGACGGCTAGTTGTCAAGTTTCCAGTTACAATCGACATTGGTTGATAGAATCAAGGCTGCCTTGCCAACAAATGCAAGATTCCAGAGGCTTCGACAGAGGACAGAGTCTAAAATACAGACAGGATTGGGCATATATGAGGACGGGACTTTGAGATATGGAGATCGTCTCTATATTCCGAATGGAGAACTTCGTCAGGAGATGATGTTAGAGGCGCACAGTTCAATATACTATATTCATCCAGGAGGCACGAAGATGTACAGAGACTTAAGACAGTACTACTGGTGGCATGGAATGAAGAGGGAGATAGCCCACTTTGTTGCAAAGTGCCTGGTGTGTCAGCAAGTCAAGGCTGAGCATCAGAGATCTGCAGGTTTACTTCAGCCGCTCCCGATACCTGAGTGGAAATGGGAGCACATCACTATGGACTTCATTACAGGATTTCTGAGGAGTCCTAGTAGTCGCAATGCAGTATGGGTAATCATGGATGAACTCACCAAGTTCGCTCACTTTCTACCTTTCAGAGTTGGGCAGTCTACGGAAGTCTTAGCAGATATGTATATGAGGGAGATCGTACGACTGCATGGAGTGCCCGTCAATATAGTATCAGACAGGAATACGAGGTTCACATCTTACTTTTGGTGGAGTATGCAAGAGAGTCTCGGTACTCGCCTAAAGTTTAGCACATCGTATCACCCGCAGACAGATGGCCAATCCGAGCGCACCATTTAGACGCTAGAGGACATATTGAGGGCGTGCATGCTTGATTTTGGAGGATCATGGGAGGACCATTTGCATTTGGTCGAATTTTTCTATAATAATAGCTATCAAGAGAGCATTCAGATGGCTTTCTATGAAGCATTGTATGGCAGGAAGTGTCATTCCCCAGTATATTTGAGTGATGTGGGCGAGAGACAAATTCTTAGACCAGAGTTGGTTGTTCATACGGTGGAGAAGGTAAAGAAGATCAAAGGAAACCTACGAGCAACACAAGACAGACAGAAGCATTGGGCAAATGCACATCGACGACCCCTAGAGTTCCAGGTTAGAGATAAGGTATTTCTAAAAATCTTACCTACTCGAGGAACTATCAGGTTTGGAGGCAGAAAAAAGTTGAGTTCGAGGTACATCGGACCATTGATGTGTTAGAGCACATCGGAGAGGTTGCTTACAGATTTGCCTTACTACAGACTTTAGAAGGAGTTCATGACGTCTTCCATGTATCTCAGCTAAGGAGGTACATGCCAGATCCGAGTTATGTGCTTGAACATTCAGAGATCACAGTCGGGCCGAGTTTATCATATCAAGAGGAGCCTGTAGAGATTCTGGACAAAAGTGAGAAGGTATTGCGAGGTCAGACTATCCCTTTAGTTCGTGTCGCATGGTGGCATCATGCGCCAGGCGAGTCGACTTGGGAAAGAGAGGAGGAGATTCGACAGCGTTTTCCCCATCTCTTCGAAGGCCTAGGTATGTAGTAGGATTTAATTTTAGTCAATAGTTTTACCATATGTATGTTTTAATTTTGAGGACGAAATACTCTAAGGAAGGTAGATTGTAAACCTTCTCGACCAAATTTAGGTCTACTTAGCTTAAATAGAGAGACTAGGGTTAATTTGGAGCCAATTAGAATTTGATTACAGTATTTTATATTATTATGTAATATTTATTACTTATTGTATCTTACCATTGCTTCGATATTTAGAGCACTACGCTAGTTAATATCTGCAAACAAATTTTATACATTTTTCCTAGAAAAGCCAGTCTTCCATAATAACACTTGTGTAACTCATAAATACTCTATCTTGTGCTTTATTTTAGTCACGCAATATTCGTTGCAATCGTCTAGTTTTAAATCCCAATAAATCCATCTTGCATAATTGTTCGTTCCAATCGAAATTTAAGACACAGACCCAACCCACTTTCATACAACCCAAATTATGGCATTAATCTATTCTGAGTCTGCTACGCCCATGATACTTGTGTTCCACCCAATTTTAACCCTATGTATTTCCAATTGATTAAAGAACACCTTGTGCATTAGTTTCTAATTAAATTATTAAGAAGAGCAACCTCACCCAAAGCTAGACCCAACCTAGCCCATATACACCCTACACTCCTTCATGACAACATGTTCACCCGCCCCAAGAAACCCTAGCCGGTCCAATTCCCTAGGAGGACCCCTTTTTTGCTCCCTATATATATATATATATATATATATATATATATATATATATATATATATATATATATATATGTTTCTCCCTCCCCTAACCTAATAAAACCCTAGATGAATCATATTCACCTCCTCCTCCAACCCGATCACCCATCTCCCCCTTCTCCAACCACACAGCGCCGCCACCACCACAACCGCCTCAGCCACCACCCCCTCCGCCTGTACCTTACCGTTGACGCCGGACCACCGCCTCCCAACCGCTAGCACCACCGCCAGTCCACCTCCATCAACCATCATCACCATCCTCAACACCATCACCCACCCGACTCCCTTTCTCAACTTCCCACCACCTCCTCCACCGCCTGAATACCAACAACGCCGCCACCAGCCTCACCGTCACTACCACCCCAATACCACCAGGAACCAACCCTTGCACCACCGCCAACCGCAGCTGTCGCCAACCGCTGCTGCTGCAACTGCTGTCGAGACTGCTGCTGCTTCTCCGTGCACCGCCGGAGCTCCATCCCCTCACCAGAGAACAGGACGTCGACGAGCATAGACCCCCTCATCCGCGACTAGGTATTGCATGTTTATTTTAATTAAATTTTATGTATTGTGGTGTCAACGTATCATCAAATGGATACGTATAAAGTAATATGAACCCTAAGGGTAACATGTATGTGTGTGTTCATTTAGATTAGTAATTAATGATTAGTAATTACTCAAATAATAAATGACTTGTTAACAAGAACTTTGTGATTTACCTAAAAACCTAGACATTGACCAAGTACACCTTAACATGATAATAAGGACTTATATTTTTGTACAAAACGTAATTAGTTCATAACAGAACTTTGGTAAATTCCTGCCTTGAGGTACACGGTAACTGAGGACATGACACGTGTACTTCTTAGCTGCGTGCACACGTGACTCTGTTAGTTGACCAGTGTGACCCTTGCATCAGTGCCTAAGAGCAGCGTAGTGTGTCTGTGCATATTACTTTAGTGTCTGATGATCGAATTGATATATTATACTATATGTATAGGGTCGCTGGACCATTCAGGAGAGACTTCAGGAGCTGGTTATTGGCACTCGCAGCTTGAGGACCCAGGCAAGATACCTTGCCATATTTACTGTTTAATTTAAATTATGCAAATATTGTATGATATCTTGTTGCTTTATTTTATATAACTGTGCGCGTCCGAGATTGACTTGGGTACAGTCGACGAGTACGTCGATGAGTATTGTAATTGACCTAGTCACTAGCAGACTCACCCCCATAGGGAGGATACTCTGATATCTTCTGAGATCTGACACTCTTATACGCATCACGGTGACAAACTCATATTGGGATACGGGTTCGCGTACCCGACTAGCTATCGGTGCGTGTGACATGCATCACGGTTAGTACATAATCAGGGTTATATAATTAGGAGAGACTTGGCATATAGATATGTAGTATGCACGTTGTGTATTCGACTTGTATATCTACATTAGACGAGGAGGACCACTAGTAGGCGTATGGGATACACACATTAGAATCCGTAGTATCCGGAGGATCCACAGATCCAATGACTTCCTTTATTCAGATATCGCGTTCTTCGGAGTGATACGAATGTATATATTTGCAGATACCTCATTCTTCGGAATGATGTACCTTACATGTACAGATACCACACTCTTCGGAGTATTGGACGTTATGCCTACATCTACCCATACGTACCAGGGTTGTCCTCACATTGCATTCACTTAGATGGTTAGCACACCCTTTTATTTTATTTAGTATTTATATATGGCATGCATTTTTGTATCTTGTTACATCCCTCTCAGGACCTGGTTCCCTTCCAAATTTGGACGAGGCATATTATCCTACAGTATACGGACCCGGACAGGAGATGAGGTACGCATCCGAGGAGGAGCTAGAGGTGCTACCGTCAGAGTTCCCGTGATCATTTGGTAGGCCTTCCGTCTAGGATTGGAGCATCATTATCTAGTCAGCCGATGCCCTAGTCATTATTCTTTTTATCTGTCTTTCATAAGTTTGTTCACCTAGGGGTTTAGTTCTAGTGCTTTAGTACTTTTATTCGTCAGTACTGTTATTTCCAAGACAGGGGTTTAGGATTGTCTATGAATTTTAGACTGGCATTTATTATCCAGTAACTATTTCAGTACTTCTTGTTTATATTGTGGATGAGATTAGATTACCTTTTATGATGTTAGTATTAGACTTGTGAGTATTTAGGACAGTGGAGTACGCTTCATAGGATCCATTAAATTGGGTATTCCCTTGGAGACGTATTAGCTGGCTATTGCCACGTGGCCTAGTTCTGTGTATTTTGGAACTAGGGCGTGACACCTTCTCTCTCCGATCCAAAATCTTAACTGCCTGTTCTGGATAGCTAAGAGTAGGGCCCACCTCTATCTCTGAGTGATCCAACACATGACTAGGATCCGCCACGTACCGTCTCAATTACGACATGTGAAATATGTTGTGTACTCCCTCCAATATAGGTGGCAAGTCTAGTCTATAAGCAACTGCACCGACCCTTTCTAGAATAGTGAAATGTCCGATTAATGGCAGACTAAGCTTTTTGCCTCCACCGAAATGAATCGTGCCTCGTGTCGGAGAAATCCTCAGAAACACCAAACCACCCACCTAGAACAAAATACAACCTTAAGAACTTAATCTATAACCAACAACCAATAACAAGCATAAAACAAAAATCTAAAACTATATCTCAATCTCTAAAGGTCTTCGGTGGCTATCGGCCCAATGCCGTTGTCTGTCCTGCGCCACTTGAAGTCTGTCTCTGATCATCTGAACCTTCCTCGCTGCATCCAGAACCATCTCTGGCCCAAGCAAAACTCTCTCTCTCACATCGTCCCATGACAAGGGAGTACGACATCTCCGACAGTACAGAGCTTCAAATGGTGACATCTCTATACTAGCCTAGTAGCTGTTGTTGTAAGCAAACTCTACCAAATAGAGATGGTCCTTCCAAGAACCCCTGAAATCTAGTACAAAAGTGAGCAGCATATCCTCGAGAGTCTGAATAGTCTTCTCTGACTGCCCATTTGTTTGGGGATGATATGCAGTACTGAACTTGAGCTGGGTGCCCAAACTCGCCTACAGACTCCTCCAGAAATGAGAAATGAAATGACTATCCCGATCTGAGACTATGATGACGAAAACTCTATGTATCCTGATGATCTGTCTCACATAATTCTTTGCCAGCTTCTCCGTAGACAAACCCACCTTGAAAGGCAAAAAGTGGGCCAACTTGGTCAACCTGTCAATGATGACCCAAATTGCGTCTTTTTTTCCTGGAGATCATGGAAGTCTGGACACAAAATCCATAGTAATGTGCTCTCACTTCCAATCTGGAATAGGTAATGGCTGAAGTAAACCTCATTTCCTCCGCCTCTCGGCTTTCACCTGCTGGCACACTAAACATCTGGATACAAACTGTGCCACTTCCATCTTCATGCCATACCACCACACACTCTCTCGCATATCCCGATACATCTTATTGGCACCTGGATGTATGGAATACTGAGAGCGGTGCGCTTCCTGCAATACCTTTGCACGCAACTTCCCACTAAGCACACACAATCTAACTCCATGCCGCAAAGAACCATCTACATCAATGGTGAAATCATCCTCTAATCATGCTCTCATCTGAGCTCTGATGCTTCTCAGAGATACATCCTCATACTGTGCTGCCTTGATCCTGTTTGTCAACTCTGAATATATCTGTAATCCCTACATCTGTATAGCAAAACCTGGAACTATCACCTTAATGTCCAAGCTCTCCAAGTCCTCCAACAAATATCGATCTTGCGTCAAGAACATAGCTACCGGATACCTGCTCAAGGCATCGACAACTACATTAGCTTTCCCAGGGTGAAATTACAAAGATATGTCAAAATCCTTCATCAATTCCAGCCACCGATGCTGCCTCATGTTCAACTCCTTCTGCGTGAAAATGTACTTCAAGCTCTTGTGGTATGTGAAGATCTCCACATGCTCTCTATACAAATAGTATTTTCATAACTTCAGGGCGAAGATGACTGCTGCCAACTCCAAATTATGGCTAGGATAGTTCTTCTCATGAGGACACAATTACCTGAATGCATAGGCAATTATTTTCCCATTATGTTAAAGAACACAACCCAAACCTTTCTCCGATGCATCACTATAAATAGCGAAACCTCCAGACCCTGATGGCAATGTCAAAATAGGAGCAGACGTCAACCTCTTCTTTAATTCCTCAAAAGCAACCTGGAAATCCTCCGTCCAAACAAACTCTACATCCTTTCTGGTGAGCCTGGTCATCGGCTCGGCAATCCTTAAAAAATCTTACACAAATTTTCTGTAGTAGCCTGCCAATCCCAAGAAACTCCTGATCTCTGCTACCAAACTCGGGATCTTCCAAGGCTCTACTGCTGTGATCTTCTTCGGATCTATTGAAATACCATCACCAGTCATAACATGCCCCAAGAACTCTACCTTGTCCAGGAAGAACTCACACTTGGACAACTTCCCATACAACTTCTCCTTCCTCAGCACTTCCAACATAATCCGCAAATGCTCTTCATGCTCCTCTGGTATCTTCGAGTATATAAGTATGTCATCGATGAACACCACCATGAACTTGTCAAGGTACTGATGGAACACCTTGTTCATGAAGTTCATAAATACCACTGGGGCATTAGTCAACCCAAACGACATCACTATAAACTCATACTGACCATACCGAGTTCTAAAAGTAGTCTTCGGTATGTCCTCCGGCTTTACTTTCACCTGGTGGTAGCCTGATCTCAAGTCTATCTTAGAAAATACCTTGGCACCACTCAACTGATCGAACAAGTCATTAATCTGTGGCAAAGGGTACTTATTCTTGATAGTGAGATTATTCAATGCCCTGTAATAAATGCACATGCACACTGATCCATCCTTCTTCCGTAGAAACAATACCGGGGCTCCCTACGGTAAAGAACTCGATCTGATAAACCCCTTATCTTGCAATTCGTCCACCTACTTCTTCAGCTCGACCAACTTACTGTTGTTTACTCTATATACATGTTGCAAAATTGATTCTGCACCTGACACCAAGTCTATAAAGAATTTAACATCTCGATCTGGCGTCAATCCTGGCAATTTCTCAGGAAATACATCCAAGAACTCTGCTATCAACGGATGCGACAACTCCTTGTCTTCCACCATAGCTCCATAAATAGTGCCTTCTCCCTGGGTCAGGAAGGAAAAGAAAGAGGGGTGCCCAAGCAAGAGGTGAAAGGCAATATTCGGTCTACAAACTCGAACTCTGGCTCTCCTAGCGGACCAAACAAAACTCTACCTCCTCTACAATCTATACTAGCACAGTGCCTACTCAACCAATCCTTTCCGAGTATAATGTCATAGCTCAGAAGTGGCATTACAAGTAGACACGCACACAACTCCAGGCTTCATAGAGTAACTCTCCGATCCTTGTAAATATTATTAACCAAGATAATGCCTCCCCCGATCATGATCTTGCAAGTCCTAAGCAAAGACTCAGCTACCAAACCAAGCTTTAGAGCAAAAGAAACAGATACAAAACTATGGAAAGCACCAATATCAAATAAAGCTAAAGCTAGAATAGAATCAAGAAGAATAGAACCTGCAATGACATCTCCGGTAGGCTCGTCCTCCTCGACTGTCATAGCGAACGCTCGTCCCTGACGTGCACCTCCCTTATACTGATGCTGGATATAACGCTGCTGCTGGGTCGGAAGCGGTCCTCTCGGCTGTATTGCAGGTGGTCTTGCCTGTGCCCTTGGAGCTGAAGCTGCTCCTTGAACTACACGACGAGGATTGGAAGGACACTCCCTCAGCTGATGCCCTTCAGTACCATAATATAAATAAACTCTTAACCTCTTCATACAAACTTCCCAGATATGGCCGGGCTTTTTGCAGAAGTGGTAGGAAGCTTGTTGTAACTGTCTCTGCTGCTGTGGTGCCTGGTAAAATAATGCCCTAGCTGGAGTCTAGTGCTGCTGCGGCTGTTGGAAAGGCCTGGACTGGAAATGAGGATGCTTGGCAGATACTGCACTGCTGTTGGCCCCCAGAAAAGAATCTCGATCTCTCTTGGGCTTCAAACCCAACTCCCGCTCAACCTTGTGTGCCTTCGCAAGTATCTCCGAGTATTTCTCATAAAAAGACGGAATAAGGATCTTCACTTCCCAGTTTAGACTCTCATAGAAATGAATAGCCCAAACCTCTGGCTCTCTCACCAAATACTCTGCAAATCAGCTCAGCCTGCCGAACTCTGCAACGTACTCCTCCACAGACATGCTCCCATGAATGAGGCTCTCAAACTGCCTCCCCAAGTCTAGCATGTCTGCCCGAGCGAAGAACTTCTTCTTGAAGAAGTCCTTGAACACCTCCCAAGACTGTCCTACATCAACCAGAATTGGCTTATTCCTGAACCAAGTGCGGGCAACGTCGAACAACTAAAGTCCTACCGCCTCAACCTTCAGATCCTCAGAAAGACGGGACACCCTCATAAGACGCTCAAAATCCTTGAGCCAATCATCAGCATAGACGATGCCCTCTGTCCCCTTGAAGACCCTAGGCTCCAGCATCTTGAAGTCCTGAATGTTGCCTGGCCGAAGTTGAGCAACCTTAGGAGCAACCTGCTGCTGGACTGGAACTTTCCTCTCTACTACGACACGAGCAAGCTGATGAGCACTCTCGATGCTTTGCCGCAAGATATTGGTCTGCCTCTGATGTGCCTCAGACTGAGCCCTCTGTGCCTCCAGCATCTTACGAAATAGTATGATCATCTATGTTGTATCTGCTGGCACGGAAGATGGAGGTGGAAGTCCCTCAGATACAGCTAGCACAGTCCTTTGAGTAGGTGGTGGACCTCTGGAAGCAGCTGACACTCCAATCATGGGAGAAGTGACTAGTGCAGGCCCTCGGGATATCGCAGACCTCTCAGAAGTTGCTCTCCCCTGCTGCGATCTAGCCTTAGGTGGAATCCTGAGACAAAGCAAAAGAAAGAATCAATATGGAACATGATGTAAGACACTCAAGGAAGGGCATATTAAAAGATCAAATATTAATATCAAGGAAGAATAGTTGAATGAATCAAAAGAATTTTTTTCTAGATGTGATTGAGTATTCTCAGCCTGTAGCCTATATCATATATCCTGAAAAAGGCTCATGATATCACTCAATTCAGAGCACCACTACGAATCGCACTAATTACGATCTCGAAGACCTATATGGGCCACCACTAAAAACGTATCATGATCCGCACCCGGTGTAGGGATGCAAGTCAGGAACAACGCTCAACCTACGTCACAGAATCGACGGTAGAACGCTATTTTGGTAATCTATCTGTCAATATAATAAGCCACCAACAATAACAATATACTCAATCATAGATCTAAGATGGAATTGAGCATGAATATGATAAAGAATAGTATAGTCACATACAACTTATGAGTCAAATAATAACATCAATGAGTCTAAAGAAATACTAAACAATAAGCTGGAGACAAATCCAATACAAAAGAATACTAAGAAGCTACAAGTCCCGGGTCATCTGTCTCAGTCGGGATGAGTCCCTCCTGAGCCAGGGTCTCTGACTCTAAGCCAATAATATCCTGAGGCCCGTAATGTGTAGGGTACCACTTCTCAGTATCATCTGGGAAAGATATATCCATTCAGGAAAGGAGCAGAGTACATCTCTAACAGCAGTTCTAATCAATGATAAAAACTATATAACAAAAAATAGATGTGAATATACAAGATGCTACAATAGATATAAGAGATATACAATAAGGAGATACTATAAATAAATACGAGAATGAACAATATAAAAATGAACAAGAATACTAATGACTAAGTGTGTGAGTACTAGCTTTAACATGTGATCGGCTTGGGAACTTGCACAAGAGTAAAAGGCCTGGTTAATCATACGTGCGGTGTATGATCAACACTCACAAGGAACAAAATATGCACAAGGAGGGTATGATCACATATCTACACTAAAATACTCCCCACCCCCTTTTGGTATAGGGGATCCAACCATGGTACGCTATGGCACGGGATTCTCCAGGAAGATAGCAACTCTCCCCGAGAATTATGTGTCTGTACATGTACAAGATAAACAATATAATAAGGCTTGCAGAAGATACACCATATACCAAGGAATAACATCTCATGACGATATCAGGATATACCAATCCGTATAACCATCGTATCAAGAAATCATGAATATATATACTAGATACAAAGAACATAGAGGATATCATAAATGAGAAACAATCAGAGAATATACTCGCCTGAAGTCCGATGAATAGTCTCACAAAAGTCTAATACGGTGCCTCAAAGACCTAAATATAGAATATAACATCAATGCAAGGTTTCAGAATGAAAATAAGTTAAACTAGTCAATTTCTAGGTCAAAGAGCTATTTCTAAGTCAAAATAGTCAAACTAGGTCAACTCTAAGCCAAACCGGTCAAACTTGGTCAAACTACCTATTTCTAGGTTACATGAGTCTATCTCAATGATGTTGGGTTCATAAACTATGAAACTAGGTCATACAAGCTAAATCTAGGATACTAAGATACCGTATCTCAGGATACTCAAACAAAAGATATAGAATAACATATATGCATATCCAAACAATATTAAATATACTAAACCTAATTTCCAAATGCTATGGGGATACCTTGGCTTTGAACCAACTCGGTATCGCACCACTAAACACTCATCTTTGTACCCAAATCCAAATACCTTGTGTATCCTTAATACCTTAGCATTTACCTTGGTATCTCACGGTAAACGTGATATCTAGTATATATCTAACTACCCCTCAACTATATATTCTAATACATGTATATATCAATCCAATATAGTTTTTAGTATACACTGACATGAATATTAATTACTCACTACCAAACCAATCACTAACACCTAATACATATACACATACATACCTGCATATGTAGATAACTTAAGATACATAATAGATAACTTAAGATACATAAGAGGTATAACTAAATAAATACTAACTAGCTAGATACTACTAACTAACTAGATACTATTAACTAACTAGATACTATTGACTATAAATTAACTAACAATTTAACAATTAGCTAGCTATCAAATTACTAAAAGTTAACTGACTAAACTAATTATCTGAATATTTAAACCAATGCCTAACCTTGCTGCCTACACTTTGATACACGCTGTTGCTGCTATGAGAAGTTGCTGCTGCTGTTGTCGCAAGCTGCTGTTGCTACTGTAGAGAGCTGCTGCCGCTGCTTCAATAAGCTGTATTGCTGCTGCTGAAAGCTGCTGCTGCTTCAATAAGCTGTGCTGCTGCTGCTGAAAGCTGCTGGCAACTGCTGCTGCTGCAGCTTCAATAAGCTGCCTCATCCCCCTCCTCAAATGCACACACACACACAACAACGCACATATATATACACCAATATATATCAACTATATATATCAATATATACTCTCCCCCAACTATACCAATACATATATATATATATATATATATATATATATATATATATATATATATATATATATATATATATATATATATATATATATATATATATATATACTCTCCCCCAACTATACCAATACACACACACACACACACAAATATATATATATATATATATATATATATATATATATACACACACACCTATGTACTTTAGATATAGTATACCATCATATATATCCATAGCATCACATACACGTATGCATATAATATAACATACAAGTTATATATTACATAACTTATTTAATTAGCTATTATATATATATATATATATATATATATATATATATAGATACTTGATACACTAGTACATATAAATACATATATATACATAACAATACATATATATATATAAATGCATATGAATACATCTACTAAAATAGTTAATTAAGAACAATAGAAATTAGATCTAGAAATAAAATACAACAAACACGTGGAGTGTATCGCACCCGTATCACACTAGATCTATGATACGCTTGCGACACGAGTCCACCACACAACCAAACGTACCCCAAAGGACATAAGCAAGTCTAATATATTATTTATGAACAATCTGAAGAGTCAAACATATCTCTATGTATCTGTGTCAAAATATAACATGCACAAAACCCCGTGTAGGAGGAAAAACCCCCAAATCAATACGTATCACCAAATTATTGGGATACAACCTACACGTACCCAATTGTGGATACAACACTAGCCCTAAATACATAAACACATGCCAAGTTGATCTATAGGACCAACTAACAAACATAACAAGTGCCAATCTCGGAATTCCCTTAAAATTGATACAAAAAGTACCATAACTTCTTTAATAGGCCTCCTATGAACTGAAATCCAAATCATATGGGTAGCCTATGCATATGGGTTGATTTCTCATGGTTAAATCTCAGATTTAGAACCTAAATGAAGGAAAAAACTGAATTATAACCTATTGGGAGATGAATTTCCAATGCAACCTCCAAATATGATAAAATTTGCCTCCAACTTATAGATCCTTGCTCCTCTATGTAGATCCTTGCTTTCTCTTTCTAGATCCTTGCTCCACTAGCCTCTAATGGTGATTTGGGAAGGAATTGGGATAGAATTTGGTAGAAAATTGATGTAGGAATGAAGGAATTTGGTTGAGAGAAATTCTAGATCTAGATTTCAAATGAAAAGAGAAGAGAGAAACTTTTCTCCCCTCTTCAAATAGGCCGGCCCCCCTTGCCCCTTCCTCAAGCTACTATGTAATATCCATTATACCCCTTGGAGCCTCTCATGAAGAAATAATTAAGGAAGAAAGGTTCTAGTCTAATGATTTTAATTAAACTAATTATCCTCCTAATCAATGGGCTTCTAGTTGGTTTAAATTCTAACAATTAATACATGTTGCTCCACGAGTCTAAACTAAACTAGTTAGGTCCACTAACACAAGTCTAAAATAATAAACTAACATCTAACAATAAATAAATAATATAATAAATAATTATACAATATGCACAATATTTAATTAATTCAGAAATAACTAAAATACCATTTCCGAGAAAATGTGGTAGTGACATCACGCTTCCAGTCGGTTCTGGAGGGTTTTACAGTGTATTACGATGCGTCAGGCAAAGGACTTGGGTGTGTATTATTGCAACATGGAAGAGTGATAGCTTATGAATCACGGCAGCTTCGAGATCATGAGAAGAATTATCCGACTCACGATTTGGTGTTGGCGGCGGTAGTATTTGCACTTAAGTTGTGGAGGCACTACTTGTATGGTGATCGGATGAAGATATTTATGGATTACAAGAGCTTAAAGTATATATTCACCCAGAAGGACCTGAACATGAGGCAGAGGAGGTGGCTAGAATTGATAAAGGACTATGATGTGGAACTTCAGTACCATCCAGACAAGGTAAATGTTGTAGCAGATGCTCTTAGCAGGAGGGGTAGTATATTTATGTTGACATCGCAGCGGCATATCTTAGAAGATCTTCGACAGTTGTGTATAGAGATAGTACCTCCGCAGAACGTAGGAGTTTTGGCTACTTTACAGATTTAGTCTACCTTGGTTGAGAGAATTAAGGCAGCTCAGGCGGAGGATCCGAAAGTTTAAAAGTTTCGGCCGTAATGTGAGTCTGGTATCAAAAAAGAGTTGACGATTCATGAAGATTAAACTCTTAGATTTGAAAACCGTCTCTGTGTACCAATTGGAGATATCAGGCAAGAAGTAATGACCGAGGCACATTGTTTCCAGTATTCAATTCATCCAAGAGGTACCAAGATGTATCAAGATATCAAACAATATTTTTGGTGGAACAGAATAAAGAGGGAGATAGCACGATTCGTTTCTCGATATTTGGTATATTAGCAAGTAAAGGCCGACCAGCAGAGACCAGCAGGATTATTGCAGCCACTTCCTATTTCAGAGTGGAAGTGGAAACATATCATGATGGACTTTGTGATCGGTTTACCTAGATCCACGATGGGTCATGATACAATTTGGGTAATAGTAGATCATCTCACAAAAGTAGCTCACTTTCTTCCTTTACGAGTAGGACAATCTATGTAACAGTTAGCAGAGATGTACATGCGATAGATAATAAGATAACACGATATCCCAATAAGTATTGTATCAGATCGAGACCCTCAGTTCACTTAAAATTTTTGAAAAATTTTGTATCAGAGTTCGGGCACCAAGTTGAGATTCAGTACCGCCTACCATCCTCAAATGGATGGGCAATCAGAGAGAACCATCCAGACCTTGGAAGATATGCTGCGAGCTTCTACTTTGGATTTTTGAGGGTCTTGGAAATATCACCTTCATCTCATTGAGTTCTCATACAACAACAGTTATCAATCAAGTATTCAGATAGCACCCTTCGAAGCGTTATATGGGAGAAAGGGTAGGCTACCATTGGCATGGGATGATATAGGTGAGCAAAAGATGTTTGGCCCAGAGATGATTATGCAGACAATAAAAGTTGTCAAGCAGATCAGAGAGCGACTTCGGGTTACGCAAGATAGGCATAGACATTGGGCATATCAACATCGTAGACCTTTAGAGTTTTGTGTCAATGACCATGTATTTTTGCGAATTTTGCCTACCCGTGGAGTTATTAGATTCGGGGTTCACGGAAAGCTTAGTATACGTTGGTCCGTTCGATATTCTTGAGCGGGTAGGCGATGTTGCTTATCGTCTTACCCTTCTAACTTCGCTACGTGAGGTACACAATATATTTTATATATTTCAATTGCATAGGTATTTTCTGGATCTGAGTCATATTCTCGACCATTCTGAGCTAGTCGTTGGTACATACTTGTCTTACGAGGAACAACCTGTATCCATTTTGGATCGAAGGAAGAAGGTACTCAAGAATCGGACTATTCATCTTATTTGGGTTGTTTGGGGTCATCACCCTCTGGGAGAGTCGACGTGGGAGTACGAGGATGATATCTGGTCTCGGTATCTGCACCTATTCGACTCGAAATGTATAAAACTTTTCTTATGCCTTCGTATCTCGAATCTCATGATTTGTTTACCCATGCTATGTAACATTGATTTTCTTTATTTTATGCTCGAATTTGATTGCATGTGTAGATGAGCTTGTAGTTAATGCAGTGGTTATTCTGATTTCTCTAGCTAGCCTTAGGTTTTTATTCCGAGGACAGAATTTTTCTACGGTGGGTAGAGATGTCACACTCCGTTCCCGATATACGTATTTGGAACGTATTCTTTTCCTGCCTATGTTATTTATTTCTTTCATGTTAATTAGGTTGCATGTCATGGAGACTAGACTCATTCTTTGGTTCAATTAGACTCATGGTTTAATTATTGGGTTGGTTTGGTCATGAGTTGAACCCATGGTCTAAATCTCAAATCCTAGCTATATAAGCTAACTTATTTCTCTCCCTTCCCTTATTTTCTCTTATTTTTCTCCTTTTATTTCTAGGCAAGTACACCTTGCATGACATGGAGAAACTCTTTGATTTTAGTTCTTTCTCTTTACTTGCATTTTATTAGTCTATTATGTGTACATTATGATTCTTAACACTTTTAATACTTGGATTTTTCGGTTATGATTGATAGATTAGTGTAGATCTATATTTTTGTTAAGGGTTTTCATGGGTTCCAAAAATAGAAAAGATAAACCAACAATGTCAAGGAAAGAACACATGCATCATAGAATACTGGCAACATAGGTCATAGTGAAACTTGCCTACTCCGTAAAAGGATGAAGTCGCAACTCAAGAAGTCATTCAATCTATCCCGTCACATAAATAAAAGAAGTTAGGTCTACAAAATTTGTTAAATCGATTTTCTATTCTATTCTAGGTATTCTAAAATAAATAACATAAAATACTAATTTAATCTAATTATAATCTAATTTTAAGGTTAACACTAGATTTTGGTCCAAATAAGTCAACTTTACAAGTTCGGGATTCTTGACACGCAAATCGAGACATTCCGTTGACCAAAAAGTCAACCAATATAAAACCTTGATTTGTGTATGAAATTCTTGTAGATTTCAGCGATACATGAATGCTGGAATCGATAGTTTCACCAATTCTCAAACCAGTAAAGAATTATCGCCAATATGGCGCAAAGATGACAGTTTTCGGTGGTTTCCTAGTTACGTCTACGTTGTACAAACTTTATATAATAATAAACTAGTATATTTAATTTTGAGAAAATCTATGTTAAATTTTATCATGTCAGCTTTCCAAAACTTTAAACGAATTATGATTCTGATTTTGGATCTCCCGAAATCTCGAAAACATCGAAACGCATCAAATTCCGGACAACCGACACTGTACGAATTTTTTAGAAAAATAAGTTCAGAATTTATAAAAAAAATTATATATTCTGAAACTATACCTCGAGACGATTCTAACAAAAGAAACAGAGATGTCTTTGGAGTCATGAGCTAAGAGATATGGCTTCTCGAAGTTGAAGGAGATCCTAGATAAAAACCTCCACAAACCCCCCCCCCCCCCTCTCTCTCTCTCTCTCTCTCTCTCTCTCTCTCTCTCTCTCTCTCCTCTTAAATTCGGCGTAAATAAGAAACCCTAAACACCTCTACAAATATACAACAACTTTTGTGTAGCCAGGCGGGTAGGGTTATGGCTGATTGTGTATGCTGACTGGGTATTTGGTTGGTTTTTAATTCCATAAATTATTTATTAACCAATTTTAACCTAATTAACTCCAAATAAATATGTAAAAATATCATAAATTTCCAAAAAAATTCTATAAATTGTACAATACTAGTATTAACCCTAGAAAAATACTTAGGGATATTTTATTCTCCTAGGCTTGCACAATAAATTCTAGAAGTCCTAAAAAATAGTATTTAGCCTATTTTAAAATCAAATAAATTCCAAAAATTCAAATAAATTATTAAAAATATATTTAATCATTTTAACCCTAAATTAAATGCTTGATATAAAAATATTTTCATGTGGTCCTACAAAAAATCTAGAAACTCTAAAAAAATAGGTTTCTTTGATTTTTAATTATTTAAAATTCCAAAAAATTCATAAAATACTAAAATAGCCCAAATATGATATTAACTAGCTAGCTATTAACTTATATCTAACTACTACTAACTAGCTAGCTATTAACTTATCTAAACTAACCAAAAACTAACCAACCCATACCTTAGCTAGCTGTTGCCTGCTGATGGAGCTACTGCTGCCATCTACCTGCTGTTGCTGTTGCACCTTCATGCTGCTGCTGGTGGTGGTCTACATGTTGTTGCTGTTGCTGCTGATGTACCTGCTACACCTTCATGCTGCTGCTGCTGCTGCTGGTCTACATGTTGCTGTTGCTGCACCTTCATACTGTTGCTGCTACTGGTCTACATGTTGTTGCTGCTGCACCTTCATACTGCTGCTGCTGCTGCTGGTCTACATGTTGCTGCACTGTGCAGCTGAGTGCACACTGCCCGAGCCTAGCCCCCCATCACACACACACACACACCTTCAAGCACACTTATGTATGTATTTATCCATACACTATCTAAACACATAGATATATAACCACTCTCACTAGTAGCTATAATATATATCTATATATACTCTCAATATATATCTAGATTTATCACATATAAATGTACATATATGCACACACTCATTCTCCCACATATCACATATATATAATACCCCTCTCAACTATACATATATGTATATATATACAAACACATATACATAAGTACATATCACTATATTTATATATATACACTTGCATATATACGTATATGAACATAACATATATACACTACTAGATTCTATATATATATATATATATATATATATATATATATATATATATATATATATAAAATTATGCATACCATATAATATAGATACACATAATATCAATATGTATATAAATACACAATCATATAGCTATATACATATATAACAACCATATGTATATAGATATATATACTCATATACTATATACATATATATACATATATCACACATATCTAAGAGCAATGGAATTTAAATATAGAAATACAACACAACAAATACGTGGAGTGCATCGCACCCGTATCACACTAGATCTATGATACGCTTGCGATACGAGTCCACCACACAACCAAACGTACCCCGAAGGACACGAGTAAGTCTAAAATATTATATATGAATAATACGAAGAGTCAAACACATATCTACGTGTCTGTGTCAAAATGTGACATGCACAAAATCCCGTGTCGGAGGGAAAACCCCCAAATCAACACGTATCACCAAATTATTGGGATACGACCTACACGTATCCAATTGTGGACACGACACTAGCCACAAACAACCAAACACATGTTAAATTGATCTATATGACCAATTGACAAACACAACAAGTGTCAATCTCGGAATTCTCCCAAAATTGACACAAAAAGTACCATAACTTTCTCCATAGGCCTCCTATGAACTCAATTCTAATTCCTATGGCTAGAATATGCATATGGGGTAGTTTTTCATGATTAAATCTTAGATTTAGAACCTAATTAAAGGTAAAAAACTGAATTCTACCTATTAGAAGATTGATTCCCAATATAACCTCCAAATTTGATAAAATTGGCCTTCAACTTGTAGATCCTTGCTCCTCTTTGTAGATCCTTGCTTTCTCCTTCTAGATCCTTGCTCTAATAGTCTCCAATGATGATTTGGGAAGGAATTGGGATAAAATTTGGTAGGGAATTAATGTAGGAATGAAGGAATTTGGTTGAGGGAAATTTTAGATCTAGTTTTGAAATAAAAAGAGGAAAGATAAACTTTTTCCCCCTCTTTATAATGGTTGCCCCCCTTGCCCCTTCCTCAATCTACTATGTAATGTCCATTATACCCTTTGGGGCCTCTTATGAAGAAATAATTAAGGAAGGAAGGTTCTAGTCTAATGGTTTAATTAAATTAATCATCCTCCTAATGAATGTGCTTCTAATTGGGCTCAATTCTAACTAGTAATAAATGTTAGTCCATGAGTCTAAACTAAACTAGTTAGGTCCACTAACACAAGTCTAAAATAATAAACTAACATCTAACAATAATTAAATAGTACAATAAATAATTATTCAATATGCATAATATTAAATAATTATAAATTACCAAAATACCCTTTCCTAGAAAATATGGTAGTGACAGCGGCATATCATTTCAAGTGCACAATAAATGACACGTCAGCTCATCCCGCATACGATTTTATTTTTTTACAATGAGGATAACTTAATTTTACGGATCTTTTACCCGCAAAAAAGGACCCAACACCTTCTATTTCTCAGCAGGACATTTGAAGGGAAATCCCCACTCCATGACTTGTACGACTCCCAAGACGCTCGTCAACAGCTAATTACATGGAGATGTGTCTATCGACTCACCCTATGACCGCCATTCACCTGCGAAGAGCTCCTGCTTAGTCGTGTATGTGGACAACAGTCGACCACCATCCTTATCCCATGATCCTGTCGTGGGGTATAACTGATCAAACTGTAAGCCACCTGGTATCTCCAGAAGAAAATGCTCTTTTCTAAGGCCACGATCCCTACCACTCATGTTAGATTATGGGCCAGGCCTTCTTTATTACATGCTACAATTGCCTATGGAAGCTCCCTACTTAGTGACTATGACCGGACGATCATCCTTCTATAAATACTCGATACTTCAAACCTTTTCAAATGATGACCAACGCGATAACAAACAGTGCCATGCCCCGATTCCGAATAATCAAAAAGTAGATACTAGGCATGATGCCGTACAAGTCTAGGTTGCACTTGTACAAGGCAAAAGCTAGACAATCAATGTTGTATATTAGAAACAACACCATTACAAAGAAAGTAAACAAACAAATTGAAGTCACAATAAGATATAAAGAAAATTATCTCTTTTATTTATATTTGTAATGGAATACAGGTCTTGCAGCTGATTATAAGGCTCTTGATAGCCAACTTGAAATATGTTAATCTAGGCTTATATTGAACTTGCCAACTCTACTTACAACATCAATGGCACAAACGAATACTCTATTCTATATATTATGCCCTTTATAACAGACGTCACTATCTTCACGAAAAGAGCTTCTGCACACCTAACAGTCCCGTGATGCCTCAAGACTGATCAAGTTGTGTCACCGCACAAAAGTACCTGAGAGTGCCCATAAACATGGGTTGGTACATTACCGTGTACTAGTGAGAGGGCTGACCCAACTCACCTAAAATCAACATTACTAAGTAATTATGTGATAGAAACATTATTAATGTGATCTTGTTCTGTTGCATTAGGATCATTTTATAGTTTATATTCGGCAATAATGTAAAGCATACATGTTCCTATATCTGATAAAAATATAAATATGTAAAGTATTCATATCCAATATTAAAGCATATAGAGGATTTATATCAGGTTATCGAGCATGCAGATTATTCGTATCTGGCAGTAAAGCATGTAGATTAATCATAGCTAATAGTAAAACATGTATGTGTTATCACTCTTTGGTGATTATTTACCCACATTATTTATCCATCCTGTAAATGAGTAATAACTTACTCTGACTGCATAAGACATTTTTAGCATGCATCATGTCTATATAAAGGTTACTGGCCATGAGTCAACTCGAACTACTAGAATTCTGCTGTCATTTATAGTGCGAATAGTGAGCCCCACTGAAAGTTTGTCTATTCCAATGCTAGTTAGTCAGCATCATCTGTTCCCCTAGGTTAAAACAGTTTTGTGGCCCTGGAGTACCGTTTCAAGAAACCTAACCTTGTGCACAAGTTGTCGGTGACCATGCATGCATATGCTACTTTAACTATAAAATAACATATCGTGCATGTACAGAAGTTTGATAGAGTATGCCATAATTATCATTACTTTGCCTTGAGCTATATCTAGTGATACTTACAACCCAATCCAGGGACTTCCCAATATAATCTATCATTCTATAATAGCACACGTAAATAGAATATGATTACTTATTTTTATTACTCAATCCATCTTTCTACAATAGCACGCGTAAATAGAATGCGATTGCTTATATTTTATTGTCTTTTGTGATTCTTGCTAGGTAACATTAAGCGCAACTTACACAAACATGAACATAATCATTCTGTTAAGCGTGAAAATAAAGGATTGAAGAACCAATACCACTCATATTAATCTGGGTGACTTCTCGTCACGATCTTTGAGCTTTCTGAATGATCTTTTTTGTACTACATCCAAGTCCAACATAGCTTCTTTGAGCCAACTAGCTATCATAATGCACTATGCATAGCAGAGCATTACATAATATACTACTCAGAAAAAGTTTCGTCCGCGAAACGTAAAACTAAGCTCATCCCACATCCTTAACTTAACTCTCAAGAAAATTATCAATTTAGCTCTGAATCGACATCCCAGAATAATACTTGCATAATTTAATATCTCGCCACAGGATGCCAATTGATATAAATGGTCCACCGTCTATTTCCTTTGTCCAACACTCGTGCATATCCTTTAGCACACAATAATCCTCTATGCACCTCCATTTGAATTTAGCTCGTCACTTAGCTTGGAGCGTGCACATATTTTTAGCGTCCCAAAAATATAGTGCACTCATCTAATGTCAATGGTAAGAGAAGTCATACGACTATAGATGCAACTTCCTTCCAATACACCAATCATTTCATCCTCTCGACCAATTATCCTTAGCCTCAATTCTTGTAACTCGTTCACATAAATACCCTTTGAGAACACATAACTATCCTTTAATATTTTGGTACAATTCCAAACATAACTGCACTCCATCATACTTTTAAATAATTGCTCTATCATACTAATTGTACCATGCTCTTGTATACATGAACTTAATAAGTTCTCGCAACACCGCCTCGGTCCATATTCATCACTAGATTTTTTATATAAAGTTCTCTTATACTAAATTGTATATCCTATTTTCCATCTAATCATTCTAAAATCCCTTAAAATCCTTTTGGTCCAACATATATCCAATCTTTGAACTTCTTTTATAATCTGCCTCAATGATACTATTTCTCGTAATTATGATCTTCCAAACTGCAAACATATAGGCAAGCATGGACTATACAAGCACTGAACTTAATTCCTTCCAAATATCAAAGGACAATTCTCAAGATCTACAAAATTGAAAATTTTAAAAATATTATCAGCTTACTCACCTCGAAACTGTACAATTCTTTCCAATCTTAGTAATATCGAACTTCCAAAGAATCCAGAGTTCCCTTTCGACCATGTCCTGGTCCCTACGATAAAATCTATGAAGCATATAAATAACAATCTGACCAACACAAAATTTCCCAGTATTTAAATCCGAGGGTCACTTTCATCAAAAAAAATTTTGTAACATACCATCAGATACGTTATTCCATCTTGTTGTTACAAGTTTTATTCCTTTCATTCCAGCTTGATATTATAGTATTCAACGATAATCCAACCAACCGAACTGATTTCCAATCCTCACTCCGTCGAAGGAAACCAATCTATTTCTGACATACAATGATGTACTCTTGACACTTTACTAGCTTATTATTTTGTATCGCTAGTTTTTGATCATTTTGATAGAGCGTTAGGGATGCCTTGCTGCTTTATTGTCATGCCCCAGTCCCAAAATACCGAGGGACTAGCCACGTGGCAATGGCCAGCAGCACAACTCTAATGGGCAAACCCAATTTAATGGACCCATTAGAGTGCGCTTAAGCTGTAGCAAATATAAATACAAGTCTTCCCCATCTATCACAGTATAATTCTAATCTCATCCACAGAAAGTAAACATAATTCAATATGATAGACCAGTCAAGATAATAGATAATGAAATATAGTCCATCAACAAGTCTAAATAAATAGTATCTCGGGGAACAACCCGACACAATAAAGAAACGAGAATAACAACAATACATATGTCCATAAGTCCAGATATGAAATAACAATAAGCATAGATAACGAAGTAAGTAACTGAATACTCAAGAGAAATCCTCTGGTACAACTTCGTCCTCTGGTGCTAGTAACGCTCCAACGTCAGCTCATGTCCCGTAAACCTCAAGGTAATCCTCCTCTGCTGTACTTGGTGCTAGTAACACTCACGCCAAATAAAATACAGTAAATAAAACAGATCCCCAGGGCAAGCTATGCAACCAGCTATGTGAAATACAAATGAGAGTATCACTAGTACTCAGGCTGAGACCACTACAGGCTCTATGTTGGGGAGCCCATAACAGCAAGTAATATCATATATTCCAGTAGTATAGTATATATATAATCAACATGTAACCTGTGTGTCTTTTCCCACCCAATATAATCTTACGTCTCATGTCCACAATGTATCATGTCCATAACACGCAAGATCATGACCTCTAGCTAGTACAACGAGTCATAATGATATCTCTATATATGCAAGTCTTATATCACAAATCCTATAAGCCTATACAGAATCACCATGAACAATTCAAGAAAAATTATGCCACATGAAATAGTGTCGTGTCCTATGGTATGACGTACTTAGTAAAGCAAGCCCGCAAAAATAGGATCGTAGAATCAACTCTCTAAATGATGTTACATGACTCCGCGTACATCGTCAACACCCGAATCTTGTTCGAACGCTAAGCAACGTCTCACAGTCCTAGGTTAAATAGGTATATCACAAGAGTATATATATATATATATATATATATATATATATATATATATATATATATATATATAGAAGAATACAATAAATAATATAACAGGATCTCTGCAGGTTTGGCAAGGTACACTTGCCTGGGTTCTGAACTCCGTCAGTTGCTCTTGTAAAAGTGGAATCTCCAAATACGCCTCCTGATATTGAAACAAACATCATCATTACTCCCAGAATACTTAAAATAGCTAGGATTGACTACCCATAAGTCCAATTTTAACACAGGATCATTATTGACAGTTTCTGGTCAAAGTGGGGTCCACATATGGCCCACTTCGCACCGAAAAATATGACAAAGATAAAGTTTTTCAAATTTAGCAAACTTAGTGTCTACGAGTCCAGAACGATGATACGAACCCAACAGAACATCCAGAACTGTATTCCGATGAGCCGGTCATGAAATCACCCATCAAGTAGAACCGTGGGGACTGCAAAACAGTATTTTGTCAACATTCTCAAAATTGAACCAAACTTGGGTCACAAGACCAGCATGACGCTGCGAATTTGATGGTGCAAGTTTTATTGCGAAATAACAAGCACACACGAAGTTATGACAAGTGTCAGAATAGGCCGATATGGTATTTTTCGACGAATACACGTTGATTCTGGTGTGCACTCACACCCAAATCAACTTTCGCAAAATTCTACACGTTCACGTTTGACTATACGCACCTTTCGGTACAATTTGTATACGACGAAGTCGCCTCGTTTGGCGGGACGCACCCCGTATCAAAAAAATTTGGGTTTAAGAAATCAAGTTTTTTAACATATTTTAGTAGTAAATAATTCTCAGAATAATTCGAATTAAAAGAAAGTATCTAAAGGGATTAAAACTAGGTTATGTTTTCTAATTTACTGTTCAAGTAAAATTTTAAATTATTTACTAGGTTGAAAGAAAATTAGACACGAACATGGGAGGTTGGAACAGTTTCTGATCTTAAAAGTAAGTTTTTTTTTGTTTTGTGTTGCGATTTACGATCGACACAGGACACGATAAACTAAACTAATTAAACATAGTTTATGGGGGTCATGTGGTTATCATATAGGATTCGACGGTTCACTGTTTGGTTTACTGTGTAGAAAGAAACAGTGGTAGGAAGAAGGGTACCTCACTTTGCTTTACTGATCATGACTTTAGGCGGGTCTTCTCGCGGTGGCTTGTAGCGGTGGTCGACGACGGTTGGCGGTGGTCGACGGTGTGTTTGGACAGTAGGGGAGATGCTGGTGGTGGTCTGCTCGTGGCGATGTTTTTATAGGGTGAAGGGGGGTTCGGGAAGATGAAAGGAGGAGTCGGGGTGCGGTTCTGGGAGAGGAATCGAAGGGGGTCAGTTACTGTAGCCAGGGGTACGGGTTTCGGGTGCTGGAGGAAGTTTTGGGTTTAGGGTTTACGGGTTTAGGATCCAGGTTTGGTTTATTATAATAATTTATATATATATATATATATATATATATATATATATATATATATATATATATATATATATATGGCCATAAAAATAGGTTTGAACCCCAAATATTTACAGAAAAAATCTATAATACTCTAATAATAGTTGTACACCAAAAAATATATTTTATGTATAATATTAGCAATGAATTAAATATACATAATTATCAATCCATAAATATAATATATTTTAATTAGCTAAAAATAATAAAAAATTCTTTCTTAATCTCAATAATTACATAATACCAATAATTAAATAATAAAATCTAAAATCTAAAAAAATTAGGGGGTTTATAATCTACCCAACTTAAAAGAATTGCGTTCTCGCAATTAAGAAAATAAAACATAACCGGCCAGGAAATGTTTGCTCCAGAAGATATGACACGGATGTATGACATTTATTGAAGCACGACACAAAGGATAAGGGACCATGAACAAGGGAAAAAATGAGAGGAAGGGTGAGGGTTTTGTTCAAGCAGAACACGTAGGGAAGCAATAAAAACTTTTTCCTAGGCAATGAGAGATAAGTAACTCAAGAGTAAAGGAGTCCGATTAGAGCGAGAATCAACTATAGCTTCTGAAAACTTGGGTACCATTTACATATTACTACTCTAGACCAACAAGTTCATGCTAACATAATACTAGGTATAGTCTAGGGAATGGATCTAACAGGCACATGCTAAAGTATTACTAGGAATATTTATTACTATAGCTAGCTATGCTAAAACTAAATCTTACTCATATTCGCTACTCCTTGAGTCCGTGCCTCCTCTACTGTCATCGCAAAAGCCTGTCCACGTCCCTGTGGTGGTGCCCTATGTTGTTGCTGGGCCTACTGGAAGAGTGCTATATATGATGCCAAGGGTGGCCTCGGCTGATATCCTCCCGGTGCTGGTGCTCTGAATCCTCTATTTTCTGCCTGTGATGCTCCTGGTGCTGGATAAACTGGTCGATGTGGCTGCTGGACTGGTCTCAGTGCTGGTAAAGCTTGTCGATTTACTATCGATGCTCATCGGTGAACCATCGGTGCTCCTCCTCGATGCTCCATGCAATCTCTGGCTGAATGCTGGTCTGAACCGCAATGCAAACACAATCCTAATCTGTATCGGTATTTCTTGGCGAGATGGCCTACCTTGCCACAATAATGACAAGTAGGGAGTCCTGGTGTTGGTGCTGGTAGGGCTTGTCGATAAATCATCAGTGTTCCTCTCCGTTGTTCCATACAGTCTCGTACCGAGTGTTGTCCCGATCCGCAAATCAAGCATAGTCCCAACTTGCGTCTGCACTCTCTCATGTGATGGCCTTGCTTGGCACAATTTTGACATATAGACAGTGTCCGTGGGGTTGCTCTTGGTGGCTGGTGCATGCGAGGTCTCTTTGCAGCTTCTTCTTGTGGTGCTCTGGCTGGTGCTGATGTGAACGACCATTTTTGGCTGGACTCTCTCCTGGTGACGTGCTTTATGCGTCGGGCTGTAGCAAGGACGTCCGTAAATGAAGTCGGTACAACGGAGCCGATTAATCTCTGTAGCTCAAAGCTAAGTCCATCAAAGAACTTCTCCGCCTTCTCTTCTTCTGTTGGGATCAGAGTAGGTGTCAAAAAGTTGAATCAAGCATGATGCAAGTCATAAAATTAATTTAAATCCGATATAGAGGTCAAGAACGTGTCATGTGGATATGATTCTATAATTTATTCTATCCTAATTTGCAGGCTTGTTTCGTTCCTTAGTTAAAACTGAAGTAATATATTGTCTGACCTGTATGAGCCACCATAAAAATTATGTCATGCCCCAGTCCCAAAATATCGAGGGACTAGCCACGTGGCAATGGCGAGCAGCACAACTCCAATGGGCAAACTCAATATAATGGACCCGTTAGAGTGCACTTAAGCTGTAGCAAATATAAATACAAGTCTGCCCCATCTATCACAGTATAATTCTAATCTCATCCACAGAAAGTAAGCACAATTCAATATGATAGACCAGTCAAGATAATAGATAACAAAATATAGTCCATCAACAAGTCCAAATAAATAGTGTCTCGGGGAACAACCCGACACAATAAAGGAAAGAGAATAACACCAATACATATATCCATAAGTCCATATATAAAATAACAATAAGCATAGATAACTGAGTAAGTAACTGAATACTCAGGAGAAATCCTCTGGCACAACTTCGTCCTCTGGTGCCAGTAATACTCCAACGTCAACTCTTGTCCCGTAAACCTCGAAATAATCCTACTATGTTGTACCTGGGGACATAATCCGGATTCAGGTCCTCAGGGGACATAGCAAGGTATAAGAAATACTCAAGCCAAATAAAATACAGTAAACAAAATAGATCATCTAGGCAAGCTATGTAACCAGCTATGTAAAATGCAAATGAGAGCATCACCAGTACTCAGGCTGAGACCACTACAGGCTCTGTATTGGGGAGCCCATAGCAGTAAGTAATATCATGTATTTCAGTAGTATAGTATATATATAATCAGCCTGTAGCCTATGTGTCTCTCCCCACCCAATGTAACCTTATATCTCATGTCCATAACATGCAAGATCATGACCTCTAGCTAGTACAACGAGTCATAATGATATCTCTATATATGCAAGTCTCATATCATGAATCTTGTAAGCCTATATAGAATCACCATAAACAATTCAAAAAAATTCTCCCATATGAAATAGTGTCGTGTCCTATGGTATGACGTACTTAGTAAAGCAAGCACGCAAAAATAGGATCGTAGAATCAACTCTCTAAATAATGTTACACGACTCCGCATATGGCGTCGACACCCGAATCTTGTTCGGACGCTAAGTAATATCTCACGGTCCTAGGTTGAACTGGTATATCATAAGAGTATATATATATATAGAAGAACACAACAAATAATATAACAGGATCTTTGCAGGTTTGGCAAGGTACACTTGCCTGGGTTCTAAACTCCGTCAGTTGCTCTTGTAAAAGTAGAATCTCTAAGTACTCCTCTTAATGCTGAAACAAATATCACCTTTACTCTTAGAATACTTAAAATAGCTAGGATTGACTATCCATAAGTCTAATTTGGACACAGGAGCAAAATTAACAGTTTTTGGTCAAAGTAGGGTCCACATGTGGCCCACTTTGCACCAAAAAATACGTCAAAGATAAATTCTCCAAATTTAGTAAACTTAGTGTCTATGAGTCTAGAACGATAATACGAACCCAACAGAACATTCAGAACTGGATTCCGATGAGCCGGTCACGAAATCACCCATCAAGTGGAACCGTGGGGCCCACGAAACGATATTTTGTTAATATTCTCAGAATCGAACCAAACTTAGGTCACAGGTCCAGTATAACACTACAAATATGATGGCATAAGTTTTATTGCAAAACGACAAGCACCCACGAAGTTATGACAATTGTCAGAATAGGTCGATACGATATTTTTCGACGGATACTCGTTAAGTATGTAGTAGTGTGAGGGTACGTAGAGTGTGGGTATTAAGATACTAATTTGGAGAGGCATGTCTTGCATCAGATTATTAAATTATTCTATTATTTGCATGATACTGGAGGTATATTGAAGGTAAGTCCAGTATTAGGTTAGCCTTAAGTTGGTATGTTAGTATCAGGATAATATGGGCAGGAATACATGTTGGAGGGTGAACATTGTGGTCAATTAGATGTGTTGTGAGAACTATACATTTGTTCAGTTTATATCAGTGTTAGAGTAAATTGTGTGGATGTTGAAACTTAGTTTTAGTCTTAGTGTATAGGTTCCAGAGTAGGTGGGAAGTTCTAGTTTCCATACCAATTGAGTACTTGAGTATTCATGAGTGTATAGAGGAGTAGAGGGGTGCTCGAGTTAGCTTGAGTATGTGTGCCATTTAACAAGTAGCAGTAGCATCAATGTCTGCAAATCATGCATCAAAGAGTAGCAACTGAGGCAATAACATTATGCAAGTAGGGGAAGGATCAAGTGTAAGTGTACTTGTTGTTGGTGTTAGCAACAGAGCAGTTGCAGCAACAGGTTGGAGAGTGTGGTGAAGGTGAATATTGTTTTGAGTAGATGTATCTCCTAATTTGTATATTGGTAGTGGGTAGATGTCAGTGGGTGAATTGGAGTGGTTACTAGCAAGGAGTAAGGTAAGTGCTAATAGCTAAGGTAATAGTATTAGTATCATAATATCAACCAAGGATGAGTTTGGGTACGATATTAAATATACTAGGTAATCAGCTCAGGGTTAAGGTAGGTTGTAAAGATCAAGTTAAGGGGTAGAAACCAAGTCATATATATGGGTAATAACTCATATACTAAGGTAATGTAAGGTAAGTGATTGTAAGTTAAGGTAATGAGTAAAAACCCATTTATACACCAAGTTATTAATATATTGGTGTTTATAGAATTTCATATAGTATGTTAAGATTCATAGTATATTATATTGACTAGTATATATATAGATACTTGGTAATAATAGCTAGTATAGCTAATATCTTCAAGTTATGGACTTAGAAACCTAGTCACAACCTAGTAACACCTAGTACTAACTAGTTTAGCCTTTTAATCAACCTATAAACTAGTTTTGAACCTAGAATCAAGGTATTGACCTATTTTGACTAGTATGACCTAGTTTTGACCTAGAAACCATAATTTAGTTTATTTAATCATGATTATCACTTTATTACACCAAATGACATGATATTTCATATATAGGTGTGTGACACTAGCTCGGATACCGAGATATACCATTTTCTCAGGACCATAGGCGAGTACATTCTTTGATAGTTTTCTTATTTGATAGCCTCTATGTTTCATGTATTTAGTATTGACATATTTGATTCTTGACACGATGGTTTTACGGATTGGTATACGTGGATCTTGGTCATTAGATATTATTGTCGTGATTACTCAGTAATTACCATAATATCTTAGTTATTATATAGACCATGATCATAGTGCATGATATTATAGATCGTGCATTATGATATACGTGTTATAACGTATCGTGATTTGGATTTGTGTACTAGTCGGGGGTTGGGGAAATATTAGTGGATATGTAATCATATCTTATAGCCCGTGATTTAGTATAGCCCGTGATAGTTAGTAGATCATGCAACTCATCTGTGATCACGCGAGCTCACCTTTTATATATAGCCCGTATTAGGGCCAAACCGATCACATTATCTTACTAATATTTCAAGGCACATTTATATATTATTTTCTTTATTCCAGTTCATTAAATTATTATTCCTTACCATATTATTCTCAGTTCTTGCTATTATTTACCATGATGCTTCTTCTCATTATATATGCTAGTTTCGTTACTTCTATCATTTATTTTCATCGCTATTGTTGTTTTATGGTTTATGTCAATTATTGGAACTATTATTTGGGTTGTACTTTTCTCCAATCCTAACTGAATATATTTTTTAGATGATTTATTATAGGGCTGGTGTCCTATGTACTATGGGCCACATGATGGCGAGCTAGTTGAGTTAGCACCCGTAGAGCCTGTTGAGTTAGTACCAGTAGTCGATAAGACATAGCTAGTTCATTCATGATATTGTATATGTCAGTTAGACACTTTGGCATTATATTATTATTTGAGATCTTGTGTTGAGATTAGACTTGAACTTGTGATGTATTGTGACTTTATTCTTTCCATCTATTCCATATCGTGCCATATCTTCCTCTAGTTTATTATTATGATTGAGTATTGTTTACCATTATCATATTATCATATTGTCCTCCATTTGGGAGTCAAGATATCTTGATAGGTATATTATATATATTGTGTGAGAGATTTAGATAGTATTGTTGACCTAGGCAGTGTTCATACCCACGTACTCGTGCCCTTACACCGGGTGCGGGTCGTGACAAGTTAGGTTTGAATGGTCAAACAATGTTACGGCTTGTTAAGTGGAGTCTGGGGTTAATAATAATAATAATAATAAGATCGTGCCATGTCGAGAAGGGTTAGCCGAGCCAATATTATACAAGCAAGAAATTATGATTACACCAATTTCCCGTAGGGCCACCGCGCTATAGTCGTACCAGTCCCCCGTAGGTCCACCGTGCTGATAAATCATCAACAGTTCCAACCTTCATATAAGAAAAATGTTGGCTCGGTTTAAATATAAAAATATTGAATATTGCACTCCACTACATGCAGATGATATACAATATCCTTGGTGGCCAACCTTGCATGCCATAAAAATTATCACGGGATGGCCCATCACACACGATCTCGAGATGCCATTCCTTCCCCATGTTCTAATCAGGTTTTAGGTTACCTAATTAACCCTATAGTGATATGAAATTTCCTGTCATGGCCATAAAAATATTCCCCTTAATGATGTCATACATAGTACGAGCACATTTGATACGAATCCATTTAATACTAGGAGTCATATCTGGATTCACCCCAATGTGGATACAACATTCAAACAAGCAATAACCTAGCCACGCTATGGTTTTGACCCATTATCATTTTTATGCCAAGAATTCAGGAATATAATATTATGCATCGAGCATGAATCATCATGTCACGTTCTGAGTACATATTGGTCAATATCCCACACTCAGGGTACAATAAGCCGTTATTAACAGGTGAGCAGAAAAGTGTATCAGCACGAATACAACAACCGAGTCAGGGTATCCAACCTATCTGTTGGTCATATAAATTATATTTGATTAAATCAGGAGTCATAATTAATTAAGAATCTAATATCTCATATGATCGAGTCAAGGTCATGAAGGCCACATTAATTCCTCAAGTCCTGGGATCATAGATCACCAATCATGGTTAAGTTCAACTAATCTATAATAGGCATCAAGTACATAACAGGACCTATTCATACACAACCAATCACATGAAGTCCTGGGTCGATGCACTTTGCAAGTGCCAAATAGGCTAGTCAGGAATAGTGGCATATAGAATGCGCAAGCAGGCAACTATATGTCTCACAAACCTATAACACTAAGTTATAGAAGTCATGGTGCAGAATTCTATAACATGGCATACAAAATCGATAATAGAGCAGCAGGAATATGCGACGCACTATACAAATGCAAAACAACTACAAAAAAAAAATATGAGTCCCCAGGCGGTACGACAGTCGAAGGCACGACGGTCGAGGAAATAACAATCGAGGGCACAACAGTCGAAGGCCTCGAGAATCGAGATGTGCCAAAGTCAAGGCTAGCTTTTTGAGGCTGAACCAAGCAAGAATGTGCCAAGAGATAAGAGTGTGCCGAGTTATTAATCTATCAAAAGTGCGCCAAAGTCCATATATATAAGGGCGTTACACTTTTTCTAGTTTAATGCGCAACGTAAAAATTGTGCGCGACTTGTAAAAAGTGCGCTAACTAATAGGAAGTTGATTAAAGTATGCTAACTAATTGAAAGGTAGACTGGCGCACTTTTGCTTGGTTCGTTCATTAGTACATCAATTGTGCGCCAGAGGCTAAAGTCTTCCAAAAGTGCGCTAAGGAGGATTTTTCCAAGAATTCATCCCCTTGACATACTTTTATAAGGAATTGGCAGTACTCTTAAAGTACGCACGAGTTATAGACTGCGGGTCACACTCAACATGTGTCACGCCCCAGTACCAAAATGTATGGGACCAGACACGTGGCAATGGCCAGTTGGTACGACTTCGTAGGGCTTTTCAATTTAATGGGCCCGACGAAGTACACTTACGCTGTCCAAGGTTAAATGATCCAGCTAAATATCTATTTCTAATATCCAACAACTAAACTAAATCTTAATCCAAGGTAAATAAAATCTCAAGAAGGAACGGTACGCATTATTAGTCTGCAGCCCAATAATACAACCATTCAAATATACCAAGAGAATAATATAGGCCTATAAATACTAGGCTACAATAGCAGAGTCATAATAGAAAATAGTACATAATTGTAATAGAGGAAAGATATAATAATACCTGCAAGGATGTCCAACACACCACCAGATCAAGCCTCATCCAAACTGCTCAAATAACCTGGAAGGGAACCAGGTTCTTAGAGGAACGTAACAAGATACAAAAAGTACATGCCATAATGTAAATACTGAGTAAAGTAAATCATGGTGAACTATCCTCCTAAGTGAATGTAATTTAAGGACAACTTAGTGTGTATGGGTGGGTAGGCTAGACACATGCTGATATAATTTACCAATCGACTTGACTAGCTAGTATATGCCATATATGCCCCCATAATAAGGGCCCTCGCATATGGAATAACGGCCATAACACTCCGAAGAACGCGGTGCCTGAATATAGTAACGTCCGTATCGTTCCGAAGAACACAAAATCTGCATAAATAATAACGTTCGTATCGCTCCGAAGAACAAAAAATTTGCATAAATAAAGTGGTGGATGTCCCATACGCTTACTAGTTGTCCTCACCGCCCAATGCCAATGTACAAGTCTCAAGTACGACGTGTACATCTCGTAACTATAATGAAAGTCACCTAAAGTAATACAACTATGCTAAGTACCATCACACGAGCTACTCGCACCGATGGCCAGCCGAGTGCGTAAACCCGTGTCCTATCATGAACTCACTCTGTGATGTGAAATGATACGTGTCAAGGCCTCAGAGTTATAATGATAACTCCGTCACTTAGGGTACGTCCACTAGACGCTAGGTCAAACACAAGTCCTAACATCGACGTCTTCATCGACTGCACCCAAGTTATTCTTGGACGCATACAGTTATATATTATTTAGAGAATAATATATAATATTAACTTAATTTAAATAGTACAACAAGGCAAGGTATGCTTTCCTGAAAGCCAGGCGAAGATACGAACACGAACTCGCCAGGGAAGTAGCAGCACAAGATGGAAACTGGAGCATATATCCCCGGATGCTGTCACAAATATCACCCATCATCTCAGAATGAGTGAGATACTCTGAAAAGTATATTCAGACATCCAATTTGGACACAGGGGTAAAAATACAGTTTTTGGTCAATACGGGGTCCATAAGTGGGCCGTCTTGCACCGAAAAATATGATAGAGACAATATTCTCCAAATTTATCAAACTTAGTGTCTACGAGTCCAGAACGATGATACAAATCCAATGGAATGTCCAGAACTAAATTTTGATGAGCCGATCACGAAATCGCTCGTCATGTAGAACCGTGGGGCCCACGAAATGATGTTTCATCAACGTTCTCAGAATTAAACCAAACATGGGTGATAGGACCAGCGTAACGCTGCAAATTCGATGGCACAAGTTTCGTTACGAAATAACAGACACACACACAAAATTAGAAAGAGTGTCAGAACATGCCGATATGGTATTTTTCGACGGATACGCGTTGATTCCGGTGTGCACACACATCCAAATTAAGTTTCACGAAAGCCCACATGTCAACGTTAACGATACGCATATTTTGGTACAATCGGTACATGACGAGGTTGCCCGGATTGACGGGACCAACTCTGTATCGAAGAATTTTAATATTTTTAAAAACTATTTTTCTTCGATTTAGAACTTAAATTACTATAAATAAAAATTAAACTAAATTATTCTAATTGAAGGCATTGAAAGAGGGTTAGGTTGAGAGTATACCAGAGAAGACAGTTTGGGAATCGGTCGAACGACGAAAAAGATAATAGCACGCGAAGTGAGGGGGTGAAGCTTGGGTCTGTTGTCGAGGGGGTGTGCTCCGACCTGGGGGGGGGGGGTATTCTGGCGGTCGCAGGGGGTCGAGGACTCCATGGAAGGGGTCGTTGGTCATCGGGGGGGGGTGCTCTGACGACCTTCTCTGGCCAGGAAGGCCAGAGCAACTGCGATAACGACAACAACAAAATATAGCAGTAGTAGCAGCTTTAACAGTAGCAGTAGCGGCCACATCGGTTGCAGTAATGGCCACGACAGCAGTGGCCGTCGGCCTGGGGGTCTAGGAGGGGGACTCGGTGGAGGCAACAGAGGTCTGGTTGGTTGTGGGGGCGGCGGTGTTGGTATTATAGATGGTGAGGTTGATGTATGTGGTGGTCGTGGAGGTAAGGGTGGCGGTGGTCGTCTTAGAGAGGGAGTTGGGGATGGTGGTCATGGAGTGGTGGTGGCAGTCGGGACAGTTGGTGAGGGATAAGAGGAAGGGAGGGTGATAATGGTGGTAGAGGGTCTGAAGGTGATGGGGGTCGTGGAGGTGATGGTGGTGGTCGTGGTGGTTGCTTGGTGACCGAAGGTAGTGAAGTGAAGGAGGTGGTAGAGGTGATCGTGAAGGTGATGGTGGTGGTCGTGGTGGTTGCTTGGTGGCCGGAGGTGGTGAAGTGAAGGAGGTGGTAGAGGTGATTGTGAAGGCACTACTAAAAATTACGGGATTAGTAACATTTTTGGCGACGGTAAATTAAAACGTCGCTAAACATCGCTGTTTGGCGACATATAGCGACATTTAGCGACTATAATTCAGTTTTTTAAAAGAATAGTCGCTATAAGTTATCTTAGGTCACTAAATGTTGCTGAATTTTATAATTTAGCGACGTTTAGCGATGTATTTAGCGACGTTTATATTAAAAATATTTAGCAACGTGTTTAGCGATGTCAAAGACGTCGCTAAATATTTCTTTTAGCGACGTTTTTATTTGATGTCGCTAAACATCGCTAAAATTTTGTTAATTAGGGATCAGTTTTGATTTCCCCCATCTGTCAAATTTTTTGAAAGTTTTCAAATTTTTTTGATTTCCCCCACCCCCCTCTCCGGTAATCGGCGTCTCCACAGCGGCCTACTCCGGCAATCCCCCCCTCCTCCTCCTCCTCTAGGTAAACCCTAACTTTTTCTCTCTCTCTCTCTCTCTCTCTCACATAGAACACACATGGCACTGACACTAACATGACATACACACATATGACAGACACTGACACTGACACGACACACACATACAGGTGACACCAACCCTAACCCAAAACTGACACGACCTGGGATCAGGACCTAGGGTTAGGGTTTTTGACCTGGGGTTAGGGTTAGGGTTTTTGACCTGGGGTTAGGGTTAGGGTTTTTGACCTCAGGTTAGGGTTAAGGTTTTTGACCTGGGGTTAGAGTTTTTGACCTGGGGTTAGGGTTCCAAATTATACTGAGGAATCCTTATTAGAACATGACTGGATCCTTGATAGAAAACTTGTCAAGAAAGGGAATAGAGTTGCAATAGACCTTTTGGTTCAGTGGAAAGAAGGGGATGTCCATACTGCTACTTGGATCCCATTTGATGAGTTTATCAGAACATATTCATACTTTAACCTGGAGGCAAAGTCAAAATAAGGAGGAAGTATTGATACATTCCTATTCAATGTAGTATCAGTGTGCTAGAACATCATCAATCCAAGTGTTCAAGTGCAATACAGTGTGCCTAATTCATCAAGTACAGAGTGTAATGCTTTAGACTCGAGATTTAGTATCAGCCTATGCCAGAGCTCAGTATTAGTATCAAGCCTATACCAGAGCTCAGTATCAAGTATCAGCCTATGACATACCTCAGTATCAAGTATCAGCCTATGACATACCTTAGTATCAAGTCCCAGTTACAGTACTAATTCAGTTGCCAGAAGGCTGGCTAGGTTCCCAAGGAGAGGGGGGGATTTTATTAAGGAATGGGTGGAGGTGATGTATTGATGTTTGAATGAAGGGTTAGGATTTAAAGTAGGCATATTTGATGTTGCATAGTACCATACAAAGAGAGAGAGAGAGAGAGAGAGCATATATGACTGGTCAAGCCTCAAGAATTGGGTCTTCTTTATTTGTTCCAACCAATAGGAGGTGGACACATGGCTAGCTATTTGCACAAAAGTCCCCAATAGTTTAGGACTTGCACAAAGAGAAAAAAGTGGATTGGATGTAAAAAAAATGCCATGGTTGGTGTGTTGTAGTGGGGGAAATTGGTGTGTGATATTTTGTATGAGCCATGAGGGTGGGAGTGGGAGTTTGGGTTGGTGTTGGGTCTAGTTTTGGGTTAGGTTGAGTCATTACACCAATTTAGTTAAAATTAGTATCAATGGCATTTTTTAATTAATTGGAAGTACATAAGATTTGAATTGGATGTGAAGCAAGTGTCATGGACATAGTAGACTCGAAATAGATTATTTTTATAAATTTGGTTGTGAGAAAAGGGTCGAGGTTGTGTCTCCAATTTCGATTGGAACGGGAAAGGATGCAAAGTTGGATTTAGAATTAAAAAATGTGAACAAATATTGTACAATTAAAATAAAGCACGAGAGAGTGCATATACGAGTGACACAAAGGTCAGGATTGAAGATAGGCTTGTCTAGGTCAAGGATGTAAAATTTGTTGAAAAGGAAATGCTAGTGCATTGCTCTAGATATTTAAACAACGGTAATGTGCAACGATCAAATCAAAAATCAAAGAGGTGATTTAAATAACTCCAATAATTATTCTAGAATAATTCTAAATAAATTTCTAAACCTAGATTTTGGGTCAGAGAGTTTACAATCTATCCACCTTAGAAAATTTTGTCCTCAAAATTCAAAATCCATCTCCCCAATAAACTCCACGTATCTCTAAATATATAAACACAACTTGGTACTTAGTCCTACTATACCCTATTTACCTTAAACTGCCACATACGTATAGTCTAATAATCTCAGGCATTTGGTCCTCTAAACATCTTCTCACCATCATGAACTGTCTTGTCATTGTTACCATGCTAATCATCATCCAGAAAATTACCACATATAAGTCTAGGTTACTCAAGGATGTTGCGACACAATCTAAGTTTGAAACTTCTAATATCTATAAAGAAAATAATGCCATTCTTTTACTCTCAAAGGACTGCAGGGGTTAGGCACTAAAATTTTATAAGCACAAAATTCTCAAGACCACTTATGTATTATCTAAATTTCTTTTTCTGCAACTAAGACGGTTAATATCTCAACATTATTTCCTAGGTATAACGTCATCATCCTATAGTATCCACAATGGAATCATGCAACCTAACTTCTTATAATCAGTCTTAGCAGCATCAAGTATAATCTAGTCAGTCAGTCATACCTAGTCTAGAAGCTCAACTCGAACAATTTTTAGGAGAAATATATGTAATGAAATACAACATAAGTCTCTACTCAATACATATTAATAAGAATATATAGAAATTATGTAATAAATATCTATTCAATCATTCTAAATACCCTATGTCATGACCCGCAGCCGGATATTCGGGCACGAGTACGTGGGTACGTCCAGCCTACGCCGCAGAATAGGCGGTAGAATGCTGTCTGGGTCATTTCTAACTATCTAGCATCTCAACAATATAATATGGTACCTGTCAATCATCTCAACTCCAAACGGGGGAACAAAATGGTATCTCACAATATAACTAAACTCAATCACAATGCAAACTAAGGAAGATAAGCACGAATGGAATAGCGAAGGAAATAATAAGATATAAACTATAATCTAAAATAATATACATCCCAAAGAATCTCAATAATATAATATAATACAAGTCCAACACAAATAAACTAGACCTCCTAGAGCTCTACAACTAAGTCTTCCTGGTCTACCAAAGGATCCTCTAAAGATATACCGTCCTGTAGACCGTAGAATGTGGGACACTGTTCTATAAGCCAATCATCTAAAAAAATATATCTAGTCAGGATTGGAGCGAAGTACATACCTCTGAAAGCAGTTTCAATAGCATAATCGAGCATATAAACAGATATAGAAATGAAATACAAGATCACTAAACATATGAATGATGAACAAGATATACAGGTAATGTACGAGAACATAGATCAATAATATGAATATCATAATATGATGAAGTAAACTGCAACTAACTATCTAAATGTGCCTCAGAATACGAGTTTATTATGTGATCGGGTTGGGTGAACATGATCAGGTAAGACGGATTACAAGTGAGGTATGTAACCAGAATATACACGATTTGTAACAATGGCTTTGATCACATAATCAACTCTTACTCTCCCACCCCCAACTAATACCGATGGATCGAATCACGACACGCTACGAACACAAAAATATAACCACTGTCACGAGCAGTGGGTGTACACGAATATCATAACCACCGAACACGAGCGGTGGGTGTACACGAATAAGCACACTAAATACGAGCAGTGTGTGAACATGAAGTATCATCAATACCCAGTATATACGATGAGATACAATGTACACGAGTACCCACTGAATACGGTAGGGGATAACATCTCATGACGGGATCCATATCGCACCAGTCCGTAAAATTACTGTGTCGGGATCAATGTATACAATTCTATAACATGCATATATACAATATTATGAATTGAAAATAATCAAAGAAATATACTCGCCTGAAGTCCTAAGCAAGGTGTATCTCTCGATGCCCAAACTGGTGTCACACAACCTATATATGGTATGTTACATCAATACAAGGTTCTAAAATAGAAATAAGTTAAGTTGATGCAATTCGAAGTCATAAAGCAATTTCTAGGTTAAACCGATAAAATCTAGGTTGCAAGAGTCTAAAACTAAGTCACTAAGTCAAAATACTATGAAACTATGCTATACAATCCAAGCTAAGATACTAAAAGGCATTCAAAAAGTCGTGTCCTAAGATACGCATATTTATTTATATGAAAATAGTATTTTAGATATATATATACAAGTCATTATACTTAATACTATATTAAAACAAGAAATTTAGGATACCTTGGCTTTGCACCAATGCGTATCGCACCTATCTCGATACCCAAACTCAATACCTTGGGTATCGACCCAATACCTTGGTAATACCTTGGTATCCCGAGGTAACCCAAAACTCAACATATAACTAATACCAATAGATATATAAAACTCTAAACTAATACTAGTTATAACTAACACTAATATATACATCTTAATATAACATAGAACTAACTATAATACTAACATACATAGATATGTATAGTTAATATAACTAACCATCAAGACACAGTACCTATTAGTATATGAGACTAACTATCAATCATAACATATATATACTAGTTTACATATCTAACTATCTACATAATCAAACATATACAACTAACTAACTAACTACTATAGTAACTAACTAGACTAAACTAACCCATTACCCAATACCTTGACATTACCTTGGTATCCCAAGGTAATTCAAATCCTAATACATATAGGTAATATATATAGCTAACCCCTATATACTAAACTATACTAAGATAACTAAACTATTAAAACTATTAACTACTAACATATAATATATACCAATACACAGATACATATACCTACATAATAACTTACTACATATCTAAGAAGTATATATATTCCTCTCACAACTAGATATATAGATATATATAATCACACACACACACACACACACACACACACATATATATATATATATATATATATATATATATATATATATATATATATATATATATATATATATATATATATATATATAGATATATCCACACATATATATAAACTAACACATATATATACACTAGTATATACACACATTATAGTATCATATATATATATATATATATATATATATATATATATATATATATATAATCACATATACGTATACGTATATATATAATTATGCAAGTATATATATATATATAATTATAACATTTAAGTATATATATATATATAGATATCATATATACATATACATATAACTTATATAAATACACTACTATAATTAATAGCTATTACATATGTAGAAATATAGCCACATATATACATAATACATAGGTACATAAATATATGATACACTAACACATAAATAAATAAATAAATATATATATATTATAATAACTAAAAATAATAGAATAAAATGCACAAACACGTGGAGTGCATCGCTCCCGTATCCCACTAGATCTACGATACGCTAGCGACACGAGTCCACCACACATCCAAACGTACCCCGAAGGACACGAGCAAGTCTAATATATTATTTATGAACAATACGAAGAGTCAAACACAATTGTACGTGTCCGTGTCAAAATATGACATGCACAAAGTTTCGTATCGGAGGAAAAACCCCCAAATCAACACGTATCACCAAATTATTGGGATAAGACCTACACGTACCCAATTGTGGATACGATACTAGCCCCAAATACACAATCACATGCCAAATTGATCTATAGGACCAATTGACACATACTACAAATGTCAATCTCGGAATTCCTCCAAAATTGACATAAAAGCACCATAACTTTCTCAATAGGCCTCCTATGGACACAAAACCAAATCCTATAGGTAGCCTATGCATATGGGTTGATTTCTTATGGTTAAATCTCAGATTTAGAACCTAAATTAAGGGGAAAAAACTGAATTGTACCTATTGGGAGATAAATTCCCAATGAAACCTCCAAAATTGGTGAAATGAGCCTTCAACTTGTAGATCCATGCTCCACTTTGAAGATCCATACTTTCTCCTTGTAGATCCTTGCTCTACTAGTCTCCAATGGTGATTTAAAAAGAAATTTGGTAGAAATTTGGTAGGAATTTGATGGAATTTGGTTGAGGGAAATTCTATATCTAGATTTGGAATAAAAAATAAAAAGAGAGAAAGTTTTCATCCCCTTTATATAGGCCTCACTTGCCCCCTCCCTCAAGCTACTATGTAAAGTCTAAAATATCCCTTGAGGCCTCTTATGAAGAAATAATTAAGGAGGGAAGCTTCTAGTCTAATGGGTTTAACATAATTAATCATCCTCCTAATGATTAGGCTTCTAATTATTGGGCTCAATTCTAACTAGAATTAAATGTTGGTCCATGAGTCTAAACTAAACTAGTTAGATCCACTAACACAAGTCCAAAAATAAATCTAATATGCTAACAATAAATAAATAATACAATAAATAAATATTCAATATACACAATATTTAATTAACTACCAAATGACTAAAATACCCTTTCCTAGAAAATGTGGTAGTGACACCCTAGAATATAACAAATACAATAAAAAGATTATGATTCCTAAAATTCATCGGCTAGGGTAAATTGGAAATAGGGTCCCATAACACCACATACTACTGAGGATTAAGTTCAGCAAGCTCATGTCCTCTTAGTCAAAAATCTAAATCTCTGTCCCTAAGTAGTTTATGTGTAAACTTTAATATTCAGCTATCATTCCTATCAGACTTCTATCTTCCATTTACAGCCCTACTCGTGTGTCAATATATATAATCTAAGATTCTAGTGGTAATCCTCTACCGATTGACCAATGAGTCAGTTTGTGATCTAAACATGTATTTTATTCTTTAAAATTTGTAGCACTTCGAGGCTGATCAATAATTTCTACCTGTGCTAAATCCTCGAAATTTCAAAAGCATTATAATTCATAAATACTATAATTATTATCCCTCAAATACATATCAAAATTTCTCGTCCTTGGGTTACGTGACTCTAGTATATTTCCCTTATCATTTGTTTCCTACACACCTTCATATATTTCTAGTACGTTGATCTTGTGTTCAACTCTAAACTCCGTCAATCATGGCACAGTACCTTTCGCTTCGTAGTATCGATCTTCGAGGCAACTATCGAGTGATAAAATTTTTAGTCTTTCCTCGATCCTTCTCTGTCACGCCCCAGTCCTAAAATATCGAGGGACTAGCCACGTGACAATGGCCAGCAGCACAACTCCAATGGGCAAACCCAATTTAATGGACCCGTTAGAGTGCACTTAAGCTATAATACATAAAAATGGTATAAGAATACCTGTCACAGTTTATATATCTAATCTCATCCACAAATAGTAACAAAATCATAAGAGACAAGTCCAGTCACAATAATATAAAATGATCTGTCCAACCAAAGAAATATAAATAATGTCACGGAGAACAACCCGTTATCAAAATAAAAAGGAAAATAAATCCACGTACAATATCTAGAAGTCACTACAAGATCAAATATCCAAGAACACTAAGCATAAATAATAAATGGTAAGAATACTGTGTGCTCAAGAGAAATCCTCCAGAACAACCTCGTCCTTTACAACCTGTAAGTCTCCAATAGTAGCACATGTCCCATAAACCTCGGGATAGCTCTCCTCGTCTATACCTGGGGACATAATCCGGATCCAGGCCCTCAGGGTACATAGCAAGGTACAATAAAAACTCAAGCCAAATAAAATACATCAAGTAAATATAAACAGATCCTCAGGGCAAGATATGTAACCAGCTAAGTGAAATATAAATGAGAGCATCACTAGTACTTAGGCTGAAACCACTACAAGCTCTGTGTGGGGGAGCCAGTAGCAGGAATATCAAGTAATAGCCTAAGCTCTGGAACAGAGGCTAAAGTACCACAATAATAAATATATATATGTAATCAGCCTGTAGCCTGTGAGTCTCTCCCCATCCATTGTAACCTCATGTCTCATGTCCACGATATCTTATGTCCATAACACGCAAGATCATGACCTCTAGCTAGGACAACGAGTCATAATAATATCCATATAATATGCAAGTCTCATGTCACGAATCCTGTAAGCCTATACAGAATCACCATGAATATCTCAGAAAAGATTCTGTCACATGAAATAGTGTGAAGTATCCTACGGTATGGCGAACTTGGTAAAGCAAGCATGTAAAAATATAGGATCACAGAATTAACTCTCTAAGTGACGTTGTACGACTTCGCGTACGACGTCGACACCCGAATCTTGTTCGGACGCTAAGCAACGTCTCACGGTCCTAGGTTGAATAGATACATCATAGAATTATATATAATAAAAGAACACAAGCAAGTAATATAATAGGATCTCTGCAGGTTTGGTAATGTACACTTGCCTGGATTCTGAACTCCGTCAGTTGCTCCGAGATAAGTGGAATATCCAGGTATGCCTCCGGATGCTGAAACAAACATCATCATTGTTCTTAAAATAGATGAAATAGCTAGGTTTGACTACCCATAAGTCAATTTGGACACATGGGCATAATTGACAGTTTTTGGTCAAAGCGGGGTCCACATGTGACCTACTTCGCACCAAAAAATATGCCAGAGACAAAGTTCTCCAAAAATTATAAACTTAGTGTCTATAAGTCCAGAACGATGATAGGAATCCAACGGAATATCTAAAATTAGATTCTGATGAGTCGATCACAAAATTGCCGGTTATGTTGAACCGTTAGGCCCACTAAATGACGTTTCGTCAACGTTCGATTCTTTCTCAGAATCGAATCAAACTTGGGTCACAGGACCAGTGTAACGTTGTGAATCCGATGACGCAAGTTTTGTTGTAAAACGACAAGTACACACGAAGTTACAGCGAGTGTCAGAAAAGGTCGATACGATATTTTTAGGCGGATACGCGTTGATTTCGGTGTACACGCACATCCAAATCAAGTTTCGCGAAAGCCCACACATTCCCGTTTATGTTACGCGCCTTTTGGTGCAACTCGCATACGACGAAGTTTCCTCGTTTGGCGGGACGCACCCCATATTACGAGATTTTGGGTGTTTTAAAAATAAGTTTTTGGTCGTTTTGGAATAAGAATAATTTAACCATTAAAGCAAACTAATAAAAATTAAAAGAATAGTAAAAATCTTGGTTATATTGTGAAGAAGTCCCTTCAATTATATTTTGAAAATAATTAACGAGTTGGTGGCAAATTGGGCATGAATATGGGAGTTTGGATCAAAATTCTGAACTATTTTCGAACAGTTTTTCGGTCAACTTTCGGTCGATTTTTTGATCAAACCGGGGTGCCTAAATTCGTTCCACTTGAAGGAAATCCTAGAGGATTAGGTTATGAACATACCAGCGAAGACGGAATACAAATCGGACGAGCGAGGAGGGCAAAAGTTGTGCGCAAAGGAGGGACCGCAAGGCACTGTGTGTGCGCGCGAGGGGGGGACGGCGGTGCAGTCGGCGGTGCGCGGAAGCAGTCGGCGGTGCGGCGGCGCAGCTGCGGGCGGTCGGAGGTCAGCCGGAGGCGGCAGGTGGTGATGGTGGAGGTAGGATGGGTTAGGATTTGGGTTTTGTATTGTGTGTGTGTGTATATATATATATATATATATATATATATATATATATATATATATATATATATATATATATATATATATATATATATATATAAGAGGTGGGGGGGAGCTCCTGTGTGCAGGGAAGGAATTAGTTTAGAGTTAGGATTAGGTTTTGGGTTTTTGGTAGGGTTTGGGTTATTGGGTTTGGGTAGGGTTTAGGTTTGGTTTTATTTTAATTCTTTATTCTTTTTATTTTATTTCTTTTATTTATTCAATAATTAAATGCTGAAAATTCCCAAAAATAGTTAGGCACTTGTAAAAATTCTAGAAAATTTATATCTCCTCCAATAAATAATCTACAACCAATTTATATTAATTAAATAATATATTTACTAAATATTAATGGATATTAAATTAATTAAATAAATTCGTAAATTATATTTTTTATATAATATTAAATTGGGAGCATGTAGTGGGTTCAAATAGCACAACTCGAGGGTCATGTATGTAAAAGGACCAGTTAGGCTCATAGCATAAATTTAGTTGGGATCAATGGGTTGGTGTGGCATGTTAAAATCGTATGCCATGACTAAATGATTAATTAATCATCGTTTTCTCGTTATGTCGCGAAAGTTATGCGACCAAAATAAGACATAGGATTACGAATTTGTGAGGGACAGTCATGGCAGGAGCCTAATTTGACTTATCTAAGTCGAGCATGCTAGGTTGGTTGGAAGGAAAAGGGTAGTGTTGCACTCAAGATCTTAAAACCATGGGGGTTGGTTTACAAAGTTCGATTAAATTATCGAATAAATATTAAAATGAAAAAAAATTTATTAATTACCGAACTAACCCTATAAAAAAATTAGGGTGCTCACATTCTCTTAATTTAAAAATATCAAGGTCAGGTACTTGTCACGAATCTCATCTTGTTGCCACACTATCTTTTTACCTCGAACCTGAGGTTTCTCCTAGTTTACTCCATATATACCTTCATCCAAACTTCATGGGTACCATCTTGTTTATAACTGGTCATCCATTATAGGTAGTTTACGATATCCAACTCGAGGCTATAACATCTGTCAATACTCTCATCCTTCAATCTAATTGCTCTATTTCAGATACTAGCTCAACTAATCGAGTTATCAAGGGTGAAAACCATGAGCCCAATAGACACTGGCAACCCAAACAAATCAAGTATATACAATCTAATTCCAGAAGCTATACTCTAGTACCTAAGTTGTCAAGTCAATCAACAACCAATCTAGTAATCCGCGTATCTATTTTAGCCTAGTCATATAATCATCTTTATCTAAAGGGTAAAAAATTTCTAGGTCTGGTACTGGAAGTCACAAGGCAACTAGAGATTAACCAATATGGTTTGCTATATAAAGTGCTATTTTATACCCTATTTTTATTAGTATCCGATAATCTTCTTCTAGATGTGAGTCTAAAATTCTATCTTCTCACATTTATAATGCCGTTCCTTGTATCACTATCATGAGGCTACAACTAACCCCTAGCATCTAGCTATCCATTTTCATAAATTACCCCAGAGTATTTAGAATCGAACAATCTTTCCAACTTCAAATACTTCCAAATCTCTGCTACCTTAAGTAAGGGTAGGGTCTAGTTTTAAGTCTCTACTTCTATGTCTAATTCTTATGCGAATAGTCTATACTAGCTCTAGCAACAAGAAAGAACCTATCAACCTCCTCTACTATGGATAACCATCTACTCAAACATCCTATCAGATATGCCTTCTTCGTCTTGACGAGGATATGCTTCTAGAGAGAATTACCGCGCACGAACGTCCATCTGTCCGAAATAGGGGGAGATGAGAAATAATAATAATGATATCGACGGTAAATAAACGAATACAATAATGAAGTCCAAGGGCGACAATCGAATACAAGAGGAGTTTTAAAATCAGTTATGGATTATGATCTTATTCAACATTAATCCTAAGTTGCAGGCTCGTTTGGCACAGTAATGTAATCAAAATGATTTGCTCTGACCTGCATGGGCCACCACTAAAACTATCATGTCCCAGTCCCAAAACGTATAGGACCAGACACGTGTCAATGGCCAACTGGTACGACTCCGTAGGGCTTTCCAATTTAATGGGCCCGAAAAAGTACACTTACGCTGTCCAAGGTTAAATGATCCAACTAAATATCTATTTCTAATATCCAACAACTAAACTAAATCTCAATCCATGGTAAATAAAATCTCAAGAAGGAACGGTATGCATCATTAGTCTGCAGCCCAATAATACAGCCGTTCGAATAGATCAAGAGAATAATATAGGCCTATAAACACTAGACTATAATAGCTGAGTCACAATAGGAAATAGTACATAACTATAATAGAGAAAAGATATAATGATACCTGCAAGGATGTCCAACACACCACGAGATCAAACCTCATCCAAACTGCTCAAATAACCTGGAAGAAAATCAGGTCCTCAGAAGGATGTAACAAGATACAAAAAGTATATGCCATAATGTAAATACTAAGTAAAGTAAATCAGGGTGAACTATCCTCCTAAGTGAATGTAATTTGAGGACAACTTAGTGCGTATAGGTGGGTGTAGGCTAGACACATGCTGACGTAATTCACCAATCGATGTGACTGGCTAGTATATGCCACATATGCCCCCATAATAAGGGCCCTCGCGTATGGAATGACGGCCATAACGCTCCAAAGAATGCAGCGTCTGAATATAGTAACGTCTGTATCGCTCCGAAGAATGCAGAAGCTGCATAAATAATAACGTTCGTATCGCTCCGAAGAATGTGGAATCTGCATAAATAAAGAGATGGGTGTCCCATACGCCTACTATTTGTCCTTCCTGCCCAATGCCAATGTACAAGTCTCAAGTATGACGTGGATATTTTGTAACTATAATGCAAGTCACTTAAAGCAATACAACTATGCTAAGTACCATCACACGAGCTACTCGCACCGATGGCCAGTCGAGTGTGTAAACTCGTATCCTATCATGAACTCACTCTGTGACGTGAAATAATAGGTGTCAAGGCCTTAGAGTTATAATGATAACTCTGTCACTTAGGGTACGTCCACTAGACGCTAGGTCAAAAACAAGTCCTAACGTCAACGCCTTCGTCGACTGCACCCGAGTCATTCTTGGATGCACATAGTTATATAATATTTAGAGCATAATATATAATATTAACTAAATTTAAACAGTACAACAAGGCAATGTATGCTTGCCTGGAAGCCAGATGAAGATTCGAACATGAACTCGTTAGGGAAGTAGCAGCGCAAGATGGAAACTAGAGCAGATATCCCCGAATGCTGTCACAAATATCACCAATAGTCCTAAAATGAGTGAGATAGTCAGAAAAGTATATTCAGACTTCCAATTTGGACACAGGGGCAAAAATGCAGTTTTTGGTCAATAAGGGATCCACAAGTGGGCCCGTCTTGCACCAAAAAATATGCCAGAGATAAAGTTATCCAAATTTATCAAACTTAGTATCTACGAGTCCAGAATGATAATACGAACCCAACAGAATATCCAGTACTGGATTCTGATGAGCCGATCACGAAATCGTCGGTCATGTAGAACCGTGGGGCCCACGAAACGATGTTTTGTCAACGTTCTCAGAATCGAACCAAACTTGGGTCACAGGACCAGCGTAATACTGACGATGGAATAAGTTTCCTTACAAAATAACAGGCGCACACAAAATTAGAAATAGTGTCAAAACAGGCCGATACGGTATTTTTTGACGGATATGTGTTGATTTCGGTGTGCACGCACATCCAAATCAAGTTCTGCGAAAGCCTACACATCCATGTTGACGATACACGCCTTTTGATTTAATCGGTACATGATGAGGTTGCCCGGATTGATGGGACCAACTCTGTATCGAAGAATTTTAATGTTTTAAAAACTATTTTTCTTTAATTTGGAACTTAAATTACTATAAATAGAAATTAAACTAAATTATTCTAATTGAAGGCATTGAAAGAGGGTCAGGTTGAGTATATACCAGAGAAGATGATTTAGGAATCGGTCGAGCGACATTAAAGATAACAGCACGCGAAGTGAGGGGGTAAAACTTGGGTCTGCTGTCGAGGGTGTGTGCTCCGACCTGGGGGGGTGTTCTGGCGGTCGTAGGTGGTCGAGGATGCCGTGGAAGGGGTCGTCGGTCATCGGGGATGCTCCTGGCTGGGTCGTTGGTCATCGGGGGGGGGGGGGGGTACTCTGACGGCCTTCTCCGGCCAGGGAGGCTGGAGCAACTGCGGCAACGGCAGCAACAAAATACAGCAGTAGCAACAGCTTTAATAGCAGCAGTAGTGGCCGTAGCGGTTGCAGCAATGGCCATGACAGCAGTGGTCGTCGGCTTGGGGTCCAGGAGGGGGACTCGGTGGAGGTGGCGGAGGTCCGGTTGGTTGTTGGGGCAGCGAAGTTTGTATTATAGATGGTAAGGTTGATGTAGGTGGTCATCGTGGAGAGGGAGTTGGGGATGGTGGTCGTGGAGTGGTTGTGGCAGTCGGGACAGTTGGTGAGGGAGAAGAAGAAGGGAGGGTGATAATGGTGGTAGAGAGTCTGAAGGTGATGGGGGTCGTGGAGGTGATGGTGATGGTGGTGGTCGTGGTGGTTGCTTGGTGACCGAAGGTGATAAAGTGAAGGAGGTGGTAGAGGTGATCGTGAAGGTGATGGTGGTGGTCATGGTGGTTGTTTGGTGGCCGGAGGTGGTAAAGTAAAGGAGGTGGTAGAGGTGATTGTGAAGGTGATGGTGGTGGCCGTGGTGGTTGCTTTGTGGCTGGAGGTGGTGAAGTGAATGAGGTGGTAGAGGTGATTGTGAAGGTGATGGTGGTGGTGAGCTGTAGTGGTGAGGGTGATGTAGGAAGGAGGAGAAAAAGAATGATAAGTGAGGAGAGAGGGAATATGTGTATTTAATGAAGAGGGGGGCATTGGGATTAGGGCCGGCTAGGTTCCCATGGAGAGGAGGGGTTCATGAAGGAATGGGTGGATGTGATGTATTAAAGTTTGAATGAAGGGTTAGGATTTAAAGTAGGAATATTTGATGTTGCATAGTACCATACAATGAGAGAGGGAGGGTATATGTGACCGGTCAAGCCTCAAGAATTAGGTCTTCTTTATTTGTTCCAACCAATAGGAGGTGGACACATGGCTAGCTATATGCACAAAAGTTTTTAATAGTTAAGGACTTGCACAAAGAGAAAAAAGTGGATTGGATGTGGAAAAATACCATGGTTGGTGTGTTGTAGTGGAAGAAATTGGTGTTTGGTGTTTTGTATGAGCCATGAGGGTGTGAGTGGGGGTTTGGGTTGGTGTTGGATTTAGTTTTGGGTTAGGTTGAGTCATTGCACCAATTTAGTTAAAATTAGTGTCAATGGTGTTATTTAATGAATTGGAAGTGCATAAGATTTGAATTGGATGGGACACAAGTGTCATGGACGTAGTAGACTCGGAATAGATTATTGTCATAAATTTGGTTATGAGAAAAGGGTCGAGGTTGTGTCTCCAATTTCGATTGGAATGGGCAAGGATGTAAATTTGGATTTAAAATTAGATTCTGGGTTCGCGGGAAGCTTAGTCTGCGATATGTCGGTCCGTTCTATATCCTTGAGTAGGTGGACGATGTTGCTTATCGTCTTGCCCTTCCGTCTTTGCTACATGAGGTGTATGATGTATTTTATGTGTCTCAGTTGCATATGTATTTCCCGGATCTGAGTCATATCCTCGACCATTCCTAGCTTGTCTTGGTACCGACTTATCTTAAGAGGAGCAACCTCTATCTATTTTGGACCGAAGGGAGAAGGTGCTAAAGAATCAAACTATTCATCTTGTCTGGGTTGCTTGGGGTTATCACCCTTTGGGAGATTCAACGTAAGAGCGTGAGGACAATATCCGATCTCGGTATCCATACCTATTCGACTCGGAAGGTATATTTTTCCTTATGCCTTCGTATCTCGAATCTCGTGATTCGTTCACCCATGCTATATGATATAGATTTTCTTCATTATATGATTGATTATTGATTTCATGTGTAGATGTGCTTGTAGTTAGTATAGTGTTTGTTCTGATTTCTCTAGCTAGTCTTGAGTTTGAAGTCCGAGGACAAAAAATTTCAAAGGTGGGTAGAAATGTCACTCCCCGTTTTCGATATACGTATTAGGGACGTATTATTTCTTAGTTGTATGTTTATTAGGTTGCATGGAGACTAGATCCACTCTTTGGTTTAGTGTGGTTCATCATTTATTTTGTGGATTGGTTCAAGTTATGAGAGAACCCATGGTCTAAACCTCAAATCCTAGCTATATAACCCAACTTCTTTCTTCCTCTTCCCTTATTCTCTCATTTCTCCTCCTTCTTTCATTTTAGGCAAGTACACTTTGCATGATATAGAAAAACCCTTAGATTTTAATTCTTACTCTTTTTTTTCTATTTTATTAGTCTGATATGTGTACATTATGATTCTAAACACTTTTAATGTTTGGAGTTTTCGGTTTTGATGGGTGGATGTGAGTATATATACATTTTTAGTTTAGGATTTTTATGGGTTCCATAAGTTTTTCTTGATTTTGATATATTAAAAGATGTTATTTTAGAAAAACTAGTTTTTCTAGGTGATAGAGAATTCTATTTCAGGAATTTTGGCTTTTTGTTCACTTGATTTGGAGTTAAAATAAAGTTTTATGAAGGAAACAAGTTTTTGGATTCATGGAGCTTTTCCATGGCCGAACTTGCTATTCTGGGACGATGGAGTACCATGCGGCCCAACAACATATGCCACCAGCATGTACCCATCTTGTTGGACGCATGTCTGCTCTGTGCATGCATTCTAAAGTCGAACGCATAGTACCTTGAACGCATGTGAATTCACTAAGGCCAGACTCCATGCGCCCATGCGGCCAGGAGACTATAGGGCCATAAGCCATGTATCTCTTCTTTTGGGTGCATGCCTCTACACGACTTTTATGACTCTGTACAACTTTTTATGCTTTGCCTTATCTCCCTGATATTTTTTGGCTTATCACATCAGTCACTTCTCTGACTTGTATTTATTGCCCGTCACTTAGCACTTGCCCCGATGGGTGAACTTTGTATGTCTATGCACCCCATATTCCATGTGCGCCCAATTCTCATGCACCCTGATCGACCATGCGGCCTTGATCTTCATACGCGCATGTGCCCCCTGCACATTTTATTGAATTGACTTGGTTTGAATGTTCCATTGGACTTTTGATTCATATGTGTAATCTTGATGACTGTGAGAGTATTAGACCCAGCTATGCACCTGACCCGTCTATACGCCCAACCCGACCATGTGTATAGTTCGACCATGCGCCAAGGTACTACACCACTTTTGTGCATCACTTGACTTATGTGTTGCAATATAATAGAAATCATATGATTTACTGTGATTGGTGATTTGACTCTGTGCTGATACACTTACTACGTGCTAAGTATTCCTACGTGCTAAGTGTTCCTACATGATTATTTTACATGTTTATATTGAGGGGTATCTACGTGCTATACGACGTATAATATAATACGATTCCTCTAAGCATGGACAAAATAATTTAGTCAATTTCCAAGCGTGGCTATGACTTGTTTGATTGTTGCATCACACTGGGTGAATCCAAATTGGACTTCCAAGTGACAAAGTGGATTCGTATCTAGCGTGTCAGTACTACGGTATGACATATAAGAGAAATATTATGTGACCATGCCATGAGATTTCAGTAATAGTAGGGTTAACTAGGAAACTAAAATATGTATAACATTGGGAGGGACGAACTTTCGAGATCATGCTTAACTAGCCACCCACAAACAATTGCCTTGGGTGTGCAGGCTGGCCCTATGAATATTGTTTAAATCCTCAGTAGTGGATGGCAATATCCGACTATTATATTGTACTATGTATTCTATGCGATCTTAGCACGGTGGTCTTACGAGGGACCGATGCATAATACTACGTGCTATGAGGCGATTTATGGCTCGGCTAGCCCAACTAGCACATGGGTCGATCTGAGGATTCCTATTATATGCATATATCTCTGGAATAACCTAGACTCCACCTAGTAAGCCGTACAAGTGATCGGCCGATTATGTAACTGAGCTTGATTGTGTATTGTATCTTCTATTAAATAGTTTAGGGACATGGACTATCATGGTGCGATGGTCTAACCCTTGTCCTTGTTTGGTTGTAGGGTTTAGATTATTGTATCATGGTAGGCTATGGACCGAAACTACAAGACAGAACTATGTGTGTGTGTGTATATATATATATATATATATATATATATATATATATATATATATATATATATATATATATATATATATATATATATATATATATAAGTGTGTGTGTGTGTTTATTTTTTACTGATTTTGTTCCTTCATTCGTGCTTCCTTTGTAGTACTTGTTATTTGGGGTCTAACCTTACTAGTTTTGCATGGCCAGGTTTAGAGCCAGCACCCGAGGATCCAGCTTACTTCTCTCTAAATAATGGTGCACACCAGACGGTTGGCCCTTGAGGGACACAAATAGGTTTCTTAATCACTGCTCGTTATTGTACATTTTTCTCTTTTGAACGTTCAGCCACCGGCACTTATTAGCCGTAAATCTATTAATTTTGTTTTCTTACATGATTGTAATTAATCAGACTACAGCTGATCATGGTCATGTACTTTTTCTACTTCACCAACTTTTTATTTTGTACAACTGGTTTTTAGAATATTTTAACAGAACATTTGGGATGCCTAACTTTTTTGTCATATATATTATATGTTTACTATCCTCGTGTGACTGATTGAGACATTAGATATTCTATGTGACTCTAAGTGACTTGTTTGTAGAATGTACCTCATTATCTAGTTACAGCCGTGACCGCCGTACGATATTCTATATCTTATACGGGGTAGCTTACGATGTCCATCTCCGTATTTCGGTATTGGGGTATGACACAAGCTCTTTACAACTCTTTTAGACTTCTAGACCGAGACCACACTTGGCACTGAGAAGTCTAGGGAGTTGCTCTTGGAGATGGAAAGGTTGAGGCTCCAATGTTTGCTCACTAAAGGATTGAAGATTGTAGAATGGGATGATATGTTGAGAGTGTGAAATTTAATCATATTTATAGGGTATTGGCAAACATAATTTGGCCACAGTTTGGGTAGGTTTTAATTCAAATTTTTGAACGTTGGGCCAGGAAATCAAGAGTGTAATAACTGGGTTGATTTCATACTATATAGGTGACCGAGTTTAGTCCGAGTTCCATATTAATTCTGCTCGAGTTTGGATGCCTTTTCTAGTAAGGTTTGGGTTTGAATGTCGACTAATTTGGTGGCTAGGTTCGAGGGTTTGTTTGAGTGGACTTTGGGTCTTGCCAGTGCGACTCCAGGTACATAAATCCTATACTCAAATAAAGTAAAAATTATATTTGAATGACATAGTACAATCAGCATGTAGCAGCCGTGTTGAGCCTTCAGATTTTGACATATCGATACATGATTTAGTTAACTATCAAAATCAAGTTGACTGAGACCGAATGGGCTAATATATAGAAGGAGGGGAGGAAATTTGTGTAGGAATACCTTCATAAGTAATAAAGATTTGTTGTGCCCTATTCAGCGGAACACTGCCAATCATGCACCATTGTCGTTGTGTCGAATAAAGCTTTCGAGTAGAGCTTGGTGGGGGCAATGTTCAGGTTTTAAAATATGATCCCTAGAGGTATGTATTCTTTAGGTTGATCTTGATCTCTGTCTGAGTGATGATCCAAAAAAATTATATTGCATGGTTTATACTTCTTGCCCTTCTTAGATTTTAAATTGGAAGATGCTGCTTCCTGGTCTCAATCTGGCAGCAGGTCAGGATGAATCCACATAATCTTGCCATGATCAGTAGTAAGAGGCACCAACCCTTCTGTTTGACTTCATGGAGGCGGGAGATTTATCCCTTCCATTATAGCTCGAGGTATTGGAATGACGCCGTTAGGGACTTCATCTGCTGGAAAATTACTAAATTGAAGAGACGCCATATTGGTAGTAACTGTCTTCTCCTTTTTATGAAGGGTGATAGCTTTAGCATCTATCAACTGTTGTATTTTTAGTTTCAAGACATAACAAGCTTTAGTAGGATGATGTAAATACCGATGGTATAAGCAATACTTTGGGTCATCTTTTTTATCGGCCTCCTCCGGTTATTTGATATTGGGCAACTGCAATCTGCCGCTCTTCGTCAGACAGTCAAAAATATTGTGTATATCGCTCTCATCAAAGGAATATTTCTTCTTAGGTCTGGAAGATTCTGGAGGCTTTTCTACTGGAGGATAGGTGGGTTGCTTTGGCAAATTTATTGCTAATGCCTCATTTTCTTTGCTGTTGTGATTATTTGCATTATTGTTGTTGGAGGAGGAGTGCTTCCCTTTCGCATTGGTCATTTATATCCCCAAGTTACATGCCACCTTCATGTTACCTTCAGCAGCTTCGGTTCCGATGATGAACATCGTCTAGTCTTAAAATTGAGTTGGACCCGTCCAGAGACCTACTATAGGCAGTAGATTCTTTTGGCAAGTAGCGATAAATACGAAATCTAGAATACCGAGATGCAACTTCAGAGTTGCATGCCTGAAACGCTCTATGAATTCGCGAGCGGATTTCTTCTCCTTCTGTTTGATATCGATGAGCGAAGGCATCATCATATCCATGCCTCCCTCGTAGAATCGTGAGAGAAAAAGACACTTCATGTCATCAAACGAGGATATGTAGTTATCAAGTAAACAACGATACCAATCGTAGGCTATGTCGGCCAAGCATCCCATGAACAATCTGGTAAGGAGAGTATCCTCTTTCTGCATGTGAACCATCATTATATTAAAGTAATTAATATATTGGCTCAACAATGTCTTGCCTTCAAACAAGACTATTGATTGGGGTTTGTATTTGTTACTACCGCTTTTTCGGAGAGAAATATTTTTATCTTTTCCTATTATTAGTAATATTATAATATTGGTATTTCAAAATTTATTATATTAAATGGTATTTCATAATTTTTTAGTTTTGGTATATATTATATATTATTTATTATAGTATTTAAAATATTGTTAGCATGTTATATTATATTTTGGACTTGTATTAGTGGACCTAACTAGACTAGACTTGACTCTTGAACCAACAATTTATTAGTTTAGACATGAGCCCAATATCTTAGCCCATTTTATTAAGTTGGTGATTTAATTAGTCAAACCATTAGGAGTAAAATCTTCCTCCTTAATCCTTTTCTTCATGACAAGCCCTAAGGGCTATTTTGGATATTGTACATTTCTTGAATCCCAAGGAAGGGGGGCCGACGACATAAAGAGGGGGAGACTCTCTCCTCTTCTGATTTCATTCCAATTTAGATCTAGAATTATTTTTTCCCATATTCCCTCCATCCCTACACCAAATCCCTATCAAATTCTTTTCTAATTCATCCATACTTCACCATTGGAGCCTCTAGAAGCAAGGAGGAGGCAATGATCTACAATTTGGAGAAATTTGTACAAGTTGAGGATTCTTTGTGTTCATTGGAGACTTTTATTGGAAATCAATCTCCCAATAGGTATAATTTAGTTTTTTCTTTCTAATTAGACTCTAAATATACAATTAAATTATTAGGAACCCACCTATGGACTAGGGCTACCCATAGGAAGAAGAATTGACCTCTATGGACCCCTATTGTGAATGTTATAATGTATTTTGTGTCCAATTTGGGAGAAATTCAAGATTGGTGCACCATGTGTTTGTCAATAGGTCAATTGGACCAAATTGATATTAGTTTGGTTGTGTGAGACTAGTGTCGTGTCCATAATTGGATACGAGTAGGCCGTGTCATGATATTTTGTGACACGGATTGATTTAGGGGTTTTCTCTTCGACACGGAGGTCTACACATGTTATATTTTGCCATGAATACTTGGATGGATAGCTAGTACTTTGTATTGCACTTAATTATGATTTTAGACTTATTCATATCAATTGTAGCGCATTGGGTATTGATTTGGGAGAGTATCAAGGGCGTATCACAAAGGTATCATAGAGAAGTATGATATTTGAGTGATGCACTCCTTGTGTTTGTTAAATTGCCATGATAATATATATATTGTGTCATATTGTGCTCAAATTATTAGATTAATAGGTATATGTTATAATGTTATAAATATATATACTATAGATGGATACATGTATTTTTAGAGTGGTGTTATGTATATATTTATATCTAGTGTGCCTTGTGGGTGTGTGTGCATGACTGTGTTGCAAAGCTTGGACTGATACATTAGTGTGGTTAGCATGAGGAGTTAAGTTGACTGCTTGGGTTTAAGTTAGTGTCATTGGTGTAGTGTTAGTATATTTTATATCTTAGTGTGTGTGAGTTGATGTGTGGAGCAAGGGGGAAATGTTACTTGGAGTTACTTTAGTAGTGGCAGCAGTGAATGTGGACTGTCGGGTTATTGCTATTATTAATATTGTTGTTGGTATTATGGTTGTGTCTGGATGTATTGTGCGGGGTCTTGAGGTATGGACTAAACTGATACTTTGTTATTTATCAGTGTGGGCATTGTCATAGCAGCAATCCATATATTCTTGACCTGCAGCAGCAACATCAGGCAGCTCTGATGGCACAACAACTGCCAAGTGTTGCTGTTGATGAGTACTAGCACTAGGAGTAGTGGACAGTGACTTTGGCACTGCTATGATGGAGTGGTGTCGGGTATTAGCATAGGTAGAGAGCAACAGCAGTCGAGGGGTGTTGTTCTGTGATTATAGCCAACATGAGCAACAGTGTTGTAGTGGCTCGAGCACAGGTAAGTAAATGGTCTGTTCTGATACTTGGGGATATATTAATTGCAGTGATAAGGGGAAGGGGCATTCAGTGTAGCAGTGCATTAATACTAGCAGTGGGTAGTAGGTTTAAGGGGAGGATCGACTTAGATGAGGGTATCAGTTGCTCTTAGTTCAAGTATATAGATATAAGGGTGCATTGATACTTGAAGTACAGTGACTAAAGGGCAAGGGGTTGGGTTGAAATGTCAGCTAGTATATAAGGGATAATGTAATATGGCGTATCAGTTGGTGTTAAGGAGGATGAGGTAGTATTAGTGTTGGTAGTGATAATGTTGTGGTTGGTATTAGTCTAAGGTAAGCTATTGATTATAGGACTTGGTAATGGTTGATATCAGGTTATAGAGTATTAGAGTTTGGTGATACTTAGAGATGGGTTTTGGTATTTGGTTAGTGAGCTAGAGTATCAGTTAGATGAGGGTTGGACTTGAGTATCAGTTGAGATACTCAAGGTATTAAGTACCTATTTGGTTGGTAATAGATAATTGTACACTAAGGTAATTGGTAGTAAGTAAGGTATTAGTTATTAGAGGATAATGTATAATGATACCAAGTAACTCTAGTGTTAGCTATAACTAGTATAAGTTATATGTGGATATTGTTAGTAAGGTTGAGTTAGTCTTAAGTTCTGATCTAGATAGTAAGGTAATATTTTATTGTATAACTTATATATATAATATTGATACTATATTAATTAGTATAAGTACATTAGTTATATATATTGATATAGATATATATAGTAACCTATTACCTAGTGTTATTAACTAGTGTAAGTTATATATTGATATTGATATTATTGGGTATCATAATACCTAGTTTTAGCTAGTATATCTTGTATCCTCAAGATACAAACCTAGAACTTAGCTATAGGCTAATAAAACCTAGAAATGGCTAGTTTGACCAAGTTTGACTATTTTGACCTAGAGTTGACTGTTTTGACTTAGATTTGGCCTAATGACCTAAAAATTGACTTGTTAACTTATTTTATCATTTCAAAACATTGTGTTGATATAATATTCCATATTAAGGTCTTCGAGGCACTATTATGGATATAGTTGATACTTTATCCCAAATTTTAGGCAAGTATATTTTCTGATAGTTTTTCGTTTATGATATCTTCTATGTTTCTTGTATTTAGTTTAGATATTCCTGATTTTCTTGACACATGGTTACATGGATTGGTATTTTTCGGATCCTGCCACGAAATATTATTCCTGGTAGTTCCTGGCATATTTCTTGTGCGAGCCATGTTGTTCTTGTACATGTATAGACACTGATTCATGAGAAGATTAACGCCCTTCTTATGGAATCCTGTGTTATAGTGTGCCATGGTTGGATCCATTATACCAGTCGGGACGGGGAGTATTTAGTGTAGACATGTGATCATACCCCATAGTTCTTATTTTTCTTGTATAGTGCTACTCATGTACCGCACGTGTGATTAAATAGGCCCATAGTTCTTGAGCAGTACCCAAGCCGATCACATGTTGTCACTAGTACTCAATCACTTAGATAGTTGTATCTCTTTATTTTTATATATAATGTTCGTAGCTCTTGTATGTATTTTCTTCATATCCCGTAGTTCTTGTTTGTCTTATATAGTGTTACTCATGCACCACACGTATGATTAACCAGGCCCGTAGTTCTTGAGCAGTACCCAAGTCGATCATATGTTGTTACTAGTACTCACTCACTTAGATAGTTTTATCTCTTTATTTCCATATATGATATTCATATCTCTTGTATGTATTTTTTATATTTTCTTATTTTAGTATATTCCTGCCATGCTCTATTCATTTGGTATATGCTCTCTATTTACTATTACATAGTTTTTATCATTTATTGGAACTACTGGTAGAGGTGTACTTTGCTCTTTTTCTGATTGGATAATATTTTTCAGTGATGGTTGTGCTTTCCATTCCAGAATTTTAGAGTGATGCTATAGGAAGGACTGCTCTTACACAGTGGACTTGAGGTGACATTATAGAAATCTAGTTTAGTGTTCCCTTTCCATATCTTGTCTAGTTTTCTTTCTTTTAGAATAATTATTTGAGTTATCTTTCTTGTTTATCCTTCCTTTAGATTATTGTGATTGAGTACATGATAGAACTAGTCATATTAGTATGATTGATAGTTAGATATGCTGACCTGGACAGCGTTCTACCGTCGATGCTGTGGCATAGGCTGGACGTACCCACGTTCTCGTGCCCTTACATCGGGTGTGGGTCATGACAGTATTTAGGAGGGAAGAGAACATTATCCTAATGAGGAGGATAAGGCTGTTTCACCCCCAGCTTATGAAGTTGGTCTTTGTTCTTTAAAATATCGGCATATGCACGCAACTCCCGGATAGCTTCAAGAGTATCTTCTGGCTGGAGTGGTATAGCTGACTGGTAAGATCCTGGTTGAATAGGTATTACCATCGGTGGAGGTCCATTTTCAGTATTGGGAGGATTAAGAGTTGGCGTTGCTGACTCTTGGTTTGGGACTGCTTCTGGATTTGTGTTATCCTGCATGAGTGTTGTTCCAAGAGTAGGTTGTGCAGGTATGAATGGAGCCACTTGGACATGAACTGGTATAGCAGAATATTGGGTAGTCATTATTTGATGCATATTTTGCATCATATTGTGCATGTCCCTGAGGGCGACCTCTAATGAGTTAAGGCGTTGTTCGGTGCTTCTTAATGGAGGAGTGTCTTGTTCGTCACCAATGGTGTAGATGCTAACATCTTTTTATACAACAGTGGGATTAGTAAAAAGAACTGTGTAGTTGGAGTCGACACTGTCAGTTTCAGGATCAGGGGGATTGCTATCCTCAGCCTCGGATTCTGAGGAATGGAAATTCCCGTGAAGAACGAGCTTCCGTCTTCGAGAACGGATATTTTGGTATACTCCTTCAAAGGAGTCGACGATTTGGTCAAATCTTCTCTGGCTGGGTGTTCTTGAAGAACTTTATCTTAATTGTCTCCCGGCACAGTGAAGATGCGAAGCTATTTATGCTGGAGCAAAGAACGGTTCGTCATCATCATACTCTTGGTTGTCAGCTTGCTTTACATGTCGTGATAAAAGAGACATAGTATAAGTCAATCGGTCAAACACAGACAGTTTTGCTGATGCACAGCAATATTTGATTATAATCTTATGATAATTGCAACGATGTTCTTTAGGAAACACTATTGCAAAGTCAGAAGGATCTCTCCTTACGCTTTTGTACAATAAGCTCATGTAAATCAAAAAATAGAAGTTTAGGGAAGGAAGAGGGCAGACTCTGCCTCTTTACATGAGATATATTGAATCTCCTATGCATATTTTGGTTCCCTGTGTATAGAGTAAGGTGCTTGCTTGATTGGCGAGTGATTCATCATCTCTCAAGCTTTTGTTCTTCACGGATGAGAAGAAGTTGTCTCTAGCTGTCTTCTTATGTACATGCACACAAACATCATATTATGAAGAGGTTGACCCTACTTGGCACACTTTCTGTGGCACATACATAGTTGGCGTAGTTTGCCTTTGTGCATTTAATTTTGCACGAAGGTCTTGGCCTGGCATACTAATAATAGGCTTTTGACGAGTTGCGTATAAATTTCCCTCCACTATGTGCGTGATCATGATGTTAGGGGAATAATTTTTCCTAAGTAACGCTTCAGTAGTGCGCATGTAGTTTTTCTTTTGCTGGCATAGATTCTAGAGAAACTTTTATCTCTCTTTGGAGAGTGCTCCTGTAGAGAGATTGGCTTGGACAGCAGTGTCCATAACTTGCTTGCCCTCTACTTACAACGAATATGTGCTGGTTCAGAAGCTTAGGTATGGATCACCATTTTCTTTATATTGCGCGAGTTATATCCATTTTTTAACGCAAGAGACTCTGAAGCTTTGGTGTGGATCACCCTTTGCTTGATATTGCGTGAGTTACGCGATTTGTATCCTTTGTTTAACACAAAGGAGTTGTCTACCAAGTCATTGATCTGAACTTGGTTGACAGAATTGACAAGGGAGCTCTTGTCAATCAGAATAATTCTTTCTTTGTTGACAGCAACTTCAGGATATGTGCGACAAGTTTTGGGTACCGGCACTTTATGGGTCTTCCTTGACTTGAGTGCGGATGAGGGGCGAGCACTACCCCCATAATCTAGCATTTTTTGTATGATTGTTGGTCAAACTTTACGACTAAGGTCTTCTGCATTGAGCCGACCGACATAACGTTGCGTTAAGCTATCACTTTCTCGTCAGAGGAGAAAGTCGTCCCCAGCAGAGTCATCATATTTTTGCGATGAACAAAAGTTATATGAACTTTGTTTTATAAACTATTAAAAGAAAGAAAAGTACAATGATCCTAGACAAGAATCTAAGTATAATTGATTCTAGGAAAATATAATTATAGAGATCTAATCTGCAGACGATCACTTTACTCCTTAGACCACACGACAATGAAGAAATGCAAGGATGATGTGAACAACTTAAAGAGTTGGGCAATGAGAAAGCTTTGGCAATAATGACATGATAAGATTCTATTTTTCTCCTTTTGTTCTTGAACTTCAAAGACTTAAAATTCTAGCCTCTGTAACATACACAATGATACTATATTTATAGGATTTCAGAGTTGTTTTGACAGTGTGCGCACACTTTGGATAATCCGCACTGTACGCGCACTTTTCATGGGATGACATCCCACGATCTAGTGAGTGAGTGAACAATTTGTTGCCTGCTTGACACGTGGCTTCCTATACGAGGAAAGTGTACGTCGTGGGACAGTTATTTGTGTAAGTTTCACAAGGAACATGACATATAGGACACGTAATCGTAACTTCTCTTTATCAGTTAGGATCGTAGGCGCACTTTAGAAGTGGTCTGTAGACTGGTGCACTTTTGAAAAGATTGGCTATATAAGCACTCTTTTGAAGAAGTAGCCGTGATGGTGCACTTTTGGAGAAATAGCCGTAATGGCACACTTTTGAGGAAGTAGTCGTGATGGCACATTTTTGAAGAAGTAGCCGTGATGGCGCACTTTTGAAGAAGTATACGTGATAGCGCACTTCTGAGAAAGTAGCCGTGATGCCACACTTTTAAAGAAGTAGCCATGATGGCGCACTTTTGAAGAAGTAGCCGTGATGGCATACTTTTGAAGAAGTAGCCGTAATGACGCACTTTTTAGGAAGTAGCGCGATGGCACACTTTTGAAGAAGTATCCATGATGGCACACTTTTGAGGAAGTATCCATGATGGCGCACTTTTGTAGAAATTGACCTTACGGTGCACTTTGAAGAGGCTGGCCTTACGGTGCACTCTGAAGAAGTTGATTCGTATTGGCCGCTAAACAATAACCTGGGTCTGCATGATGTAGCTCAGCTGTAATAATGGATTATGACATCCTCGATTGTTGTTCAGCTATCAGATTCATCGTATTTAATGCTCGGGGGAGAGCAAACACGCAATTTGTGCGTCTGTCTTTGTCGACGAAAGCAGCTTGAAAGTGTGCCATCCTTTGAAATAGAGAGAAAGTGCGCTATTCTTCCTATGTATAGTTTATTTATAGGAAACTTTGCCATCTTCAAGAGGTACACTTTTTATGCTTCTACAGCACCAAGTAATCCATTCCAATTCGACGATTCCATATCCCGATCAAACAATATTATCATAACCAACATGTCTAAGGGTTAACATTCGTCACTTCGTAACACTTCTCAATCGTTTGATCCTATGCACATATATCCAACTATCCATTCATTGTGCATAATTCTGATATCACTGATGGTATCTTTGAACTAGGCATGCAACTGCTATTACACAACTAAGGTCATGGACATAGTTCTTTATATCCCTTGGGTCTTTCATAATATTCTATATAATTCTCAACTATGCAACTAACATGTTATTATCTAACATAAAGCTTCTATACGATCAATTCTAAATTTTTATTCACCATACGGTCCATACTGTTTTTCCTATAAGTCCTCGACAGTATACCCCGCTATCGAAACCAAATACAATTTATCAAGAGATACACGAGTTACACTACATGATCATAACTCCCCACTAAGTCTAAGCAATACCTTATTTCTCATTGATAGGCTTATCAATATAACTATAAAAAGGGTCAAGACACATAGCATCACTGAGAGGGTATAGGCATATTCCAGTCAAAAACTAAATACTACCCGGTTTGCTCATTGTACTGCTCAACATCCATTTCGGTTTATCCTTCCTCGGTGGCACTGCTAACCACCAACACAAAACCAACTATCTCAAAATATGAAACATAACCAAGCTCACATACTGATTAAATCAACTTCTTGTTGATCCTATCACTGAATTTAATGCACACTTCCTTCCTAACATACAATGCCATATACACCTCCGATTGTAGCATAATCTTTCGGCTCTCTGAATCCCACAAACAAGCATCATCACTGATTAACTGGTTTTATTATTATATCATTTTGTTATTGGTATTTTTTGGTATCATAATTATCAGTAAATTTACTTATGGTATCACAACATATTTAGACTTATTGTATGGAACATCCAGTGAGCGTCAAGGAGGGTCAGAGAACTTTTAATCTCGGAAACAACTTAGAGTAATCGCGAAAGAAACTGTAAATACTCGCAGAAACAACTTTGAGTCATCGCGGAAGCAACTTTGAATAATCATTAAAGCAACTTTGAATAATCATGAAACCAACTTTTGAGTAATAGTAGAAGCAACTCTAAATCGAAATAAAATTGAGTGATAATCCAAAGATGTAAAGCCGTGCCCTGATGTCACGCCCCAGTACCGGAATACAGAGACAGACATGGCCAGCTCCCTTGTATAAGGTGTGGAACGTCGTACGGTGGTCACAGCTATAGAAAGACAAGGGGGTGCATGCTACAATCAAGTCTCCTATGGTCTCAGAACAACTATATCTCAATCATTCAAGCAAGTAGCAATAACATAGAATATGTAAGATAAAGCCGTAAGGCGTCCCAAATGCTCCATCAAAATATTCTAGGAATCTAGCCATCAAAATATTAAGCTAGCAGAGTGTAAATAGTTATACAACCGAGATCAACTGCAGTCTGATTATGTTACAGTTATGTAAAAAGAAACTAATGTCCCGACAAGTTGGCTAACAAGTGTCAGTGGCTAAACGCCCAAAATAGAAGTATATACAATACGAGAAGTAATCAAGAAATTCACTCGTGCCCTTCAGCGACCATCCGTCTGGTGCACGTCACCTTAAGGGTGATAAGCTGGATCCTCTGGTGCTGTCTCTAAACCTGGTCATACAAAACCAGTGGGGTTAGACCCCAAATAGCAAGTACCATAAGTAAGCATGAATGAAGAAACAAAAACCAGGTCAAGCATATAGTGCATGAGCCAAGAATCATTAGTGCGTGTCCCATCTTTGGGATAACATGGCACTCTTTCACCAAACAAGGACAGAAAATGCCATGCCACCCAAGATAAGATACGTCACATGATTATGGTCAAGCTAGGATTCCGTGTCATAGTTCAGTCCATATTCTATCATAACATAATGACCCAACTCTCCAACCAAATAAGGACAGAAGTTGAACACCACACTATGATAGTGCATGTCCCTAAGGTACTAACAGAGTTATAATCACAACCAAGTCAGGATCACAACCAAGTCAGGTTAGAGCGACCAAACAATGTTATGGCTTGTTATGTGGAGTCTGGGGTTATCCCAGAAATAATAATAATAATAATAATAATAATAATAATAATAGTAGTAGTAGTAGTAGTAGTAAGCATTATCAGATCGTACTATGTCGAGCAAGGCTAACCGAGCCAATATTATACAAGCAGGAAATCATAATCGCACTAGTCCCCGTAGGGCCACCGTGCTATAGTCGCACCAATCACCCATAGGGCCACCGTGCGGATAAATCAACCTTCCTATATGGAAAATGTTGGCTCGGTTTAAATATAAAAATTTGAATAATACACTCTATTATATATGGATGATATACAATATCTGTGGTGGCTAGCCTTGCATACCATAAAAATTATCACGGAGTAGCCCATCACGTACGATCTCGGGATGTCGTTCTCTCCCTATGTTCTAATCAGCTTTTATTTTACCTAATTAACACTACAGTGATATAGAATTCCTTGTCGTGGCCACATGAATATTCTTCTTAATGATATCGTACAGAGTATGTACACATTTGATACGAATTCATTTAATATTAGGTGTCAAGTCTGGATTCAACCTAATGTTGATGCAACATTTAAACAAGAAATAACCTAGCCATGCTTTGGTTCTGACCGATTATAATTTATATGCCAAGAATTCAGGAATATAATATTATGCACCGAGTAGGAATTATCATATCACGTTCAGTGTACATGTTGGCCAATGTCCCACACTCATTGTACAATAAGTCATTATAAACAGGCGAGCAGGAAAAGTGTACTAGTACGAATACAATAACCAATTCAGGGTACCCACCCTATCAGTTGGTCATATAAATTATATTTGATCAAGTCAGGAGTCATAATTAATTAGGAATTTGATATCTTATATGATCGAGTCACGGTCATGAAGGCCTCATTAATTTCTCAAGTTCTGGGATCATAGATCATCAATTATAGTCAAGCTCAACTAATCTAGAATATGCATTAAGTGCACAATAGGACCTATGCATGCACAATCAATCACAAGAAGTCCTGGGTCGGCACACTTTGCAAGTGTCCAATAGGCTAGTCAGGAATAGAGGCGCACATAATACGCAAGCAGGCAACTATATGGCGCACAAACCTATAGCACTAAGTTACATAAATTATGGTGCAAAAGTCTATAACATGGCACACAAAATCGTGGATTCTGGGATAGGCGCACTCTACACATGCAAGCAAACTGGCGCACAAAATTGATAATAGAGCAGCAGAAAGATGCATAGCACTAGACAAATACAAAATAACTATAAAATAAAACACGAGTCCCTAGGCGGTATGACAATCAAAGATACGACGATCGAGAGCACAATAGTAGAGGGTACGACAATCGAAGGCCTCAAGAATCGAGACGTGCCAAAGTTAATACTCGCTTATCGAGGCTGAACCAAGCAAGAATGCTCTAAGAGATAAAAGTGCGTCAGATTATTAATCCATAAAAAGTGTGCCAAAGGCCATGTCTATATGGACGACGCACTTTTGTTAGTTTAATGCACAACGTAAAAATTGTGCACCGGCCTGTAAAAAGTGCGCCAACTAATATGAAGTTGATAAAAGTGTGTTGAAAGGTAGCCTGGCGCATTTTTGCTTGGTTCGTTCGTTAGTAAATCAATTATGCGCCAGAAGCTGAAGTCTTTCAAAAGTGCTCCAAGAAAGATTTTTCCAAGAATTTATCCCCTTGACAAACTTTTGCAAGGAATTGAGAGTACTCTTAAAGTACGCATGAGTTATGGACTGCGGGTCACACTCAACATGCGTCCATGATACAAATCCTCCTGTGTTACTTCTTATCACTGTTCTTCTTCGACAATAGACCCACCATTGATGCACTCAGAGCTGAAGCTTGAGACTATGATAGTGCTCCATTCCTCAAGTAACAAGAACCAAAAATCAAGAAAAATTCCAAGCTCGAAATCAGGAAACAACATATGTTGAAAATATCTTCTTCTTTTTTTTGGGGGGGGGGGTCATTCCCTAGAAAAATGTACTAATGAAAATCCTCATAATAAAATTAAGATATAAACTATTAACCACTTCAAATATGAAAAATCTAAGAAATAACTATAATCAGAACACTATTATGAACTAATTACAATAAATAATACAAGAATAAAACTATAGCCAATCATGTTTCTTCATATTTGTAAGGTGTCCTTGCCTATGAAGAAAACTAGGAGTAAAACAAGAAAAATAAACAAGTGAGAAGAGAGAATGAGAACAAGGATATATATAAGCAAGGGGTTGATGGTGAACCGTCGGATCTCTCCAACAAATCTAAGACACACACCCTACCTACCACCACCACACACTCGATACTTAGCCAATGTGCGCCAAGCTCCATTCATCCGTGTGCTTGAAGTATACTCAAAGTGCGCCAAAAATGAAAACATACCAAAAGTGTGCCAACTTGAGTATATTTCGAGTATACGGGATAGGGGAGTGACATCTCTACTCACCTTAAAAAAATTTCGTCCTCGAAATTTTAGGACTAAAGTAACTAAAGACATTAGGACAAGCACATCTAGCTACAAGATATCACATACAATATACAAGCAAGCCAAATAATATACACATAGCAATATTAATAACACTCTAGCAAGGTGATCAATGATCACAGAATTGAAAAAAGGCATATAAAGAAATATATCTTGCGAGTCAAATAAGTGCGGATACCGAGACCGAATATCGTTCTCGTGTTCCCACATTGACTCTCTCAAAGAGTGTTGCCCCAAGCGATATGGACAAGGCAGATAGTCCGGTTCTTGAGTACCTTCACTTTTTGGTCCAAAATGGACACGAGTTGTTCCTCGTAAGACAAGTCAAAATCCACAACTAGCTCAGAATGGTCAAGGATATGGCTCGGATCTGGGACATACCTACGCAACTAAGATACACGAAATATATCATGTACCTCATGAAAAAATGCATAATGGCAAGGGGATATGCAACATCCCCTATCCGCTCGAGAATGTGTCACTACCATATTCTAAAATAGGGATATTTTTATCTTTTTAATTATTATAAGTATTGTGTTAATATATGTTGCATGATATATATATATATATATATATATATATATATATATATATATATATATATATATATATATATATATATATATATAGTGTTTTTTAATGTATGGTTAGTGGACTGGACCTAGAAATCCACTAGATGAACCCCTGGCCAAATTATAGGATTATAGATTTTAATTTGTATCATTCGAGATTTATTATTGAGGTTATAATTTATTACTGTGATTTTATCCAATTGTTGTACCTTATCGTTGCTTCTATATTTGGAGCGCTACACTAGCTTTTGCCTTCCAATAAATTTTACACCCTTATCCTAGACGTGCCAGTCTTTTATTTTGACCTTTGTGTAACTCATAAATATGCCCTTTTGTGCTTTATTTTAGTCGCACAATATTCGTCGCAAATATTTATATTAATTACAAATGAATCTAACTTTGCATCTTTGTGTGTTCCAATCAAAATTGGAGACACAATCTTGACACATTTTGTGCAACCCAAATTGTAACAATATTCTATTCTGAGTCTTCTATGTCCATGAAACTTGTGTCCCACCTAATTTTAACCCTTTGTACTTCCAATTAATTTAAGAACACCATTTATATTAATTTTAATTAAATTGGTGTAAGGACCCAACCTAACCTAACCCAAAACTAGACCCAACACCAACCCAAACCTCCACTCACACCCTCAAGGTTCATATTAAATACCACATACCCTTTTTATCCACTATATCATACCAAATATGGTGTTTTCCCTCATTCAATCCTAATTCCCACTTTTTATGCAATTTTTTAACTGTTGGGGACTTTTATGCAAAAGTGTAGTGAGGTGTCCACCTCCCATTGGACCCAACACATGAAGAAATATCATTTTTCCCTTATTGACTGGTCATGCATGTATTTTTCCTTTATTTTTGGAGTGTGCAACACTCAAACCTCTCCCCTTAAGCCATCTCCACCCTCCATTCAAACCAACACCATCTCTACCATCCAATTTCTTTCATGTAAAAGCCAACCCCATTCCAAGGAGCACATGGCCGGCCCTAATCCCTAGGTTATCATCACCCTCTTCTCCATCCTACATAAAAACTCATCCTCCATTATTTTTCCACAGCCAACATCAACTTCTTTAAACCGAACCCTAAATCAATCACCCTCTACATTCTTCATCTTCTTCCCGACTTTTCCCCTCTGGCGATCAACCACCACCACCGGGACACTTCCTCCGCCGACTTCACCCCCGCAGCCACCCATCATCATCAACATCGCCACAGGCCAACTCCAATCGTCCCCCAAGCAGCAGCCACCGCCTTCTTTATCATCTTCTTCCAACCGGCCATCACCCTTCCTGAGCAGTCGACTCCTTCGTCGACTGCAACCGCCGAGCAACAGCCACCCACGATAACTCTATCATCCCTATCACCACCAACACACAGCAGCCACCCTACATCGTCGGATCATCGACTCCCTCGACCTGTTCACCGCCGCACCATCATCATCTCCTCATCTTCCACAGTCCGTCGACCCCGAACCTTTATCACCACCGCCACCATTGACTATATCACCACCGCCATCAACACAGCCTCCGCCATCATCTCCACCTCTTCCCCGACTTCCCCTCACCCCACGGCCATCAGCCCCGGCCACACGACCCTGACCTCATCGTCACCACCACCTTCTCGATCACCATACGACCCCGTCCTCGTCACAGCAACCATCGACTTCATCTCCTCCTCCTTGAATCATCACCATAACCACCGGATCAACATCATCATCATCATCACCATCATGCCAGAACAGCCACGACCCCGACTTCCTCACGACAGCACCACCACCGAGTTATCTCCCTTATCTCACCTCGTCAGAGCCCGAGCAGTCGATCCCGGCCATCAACACCGCAGCAAATATCCACCACCATCTCCAGTCAGCGTCACCCTCCTCGTTTACGTGCACGCCAAGGCCAAGGTTCAAAACTTGCCTTTTTCGTAATTTTGTGTATGCGTGTGTGAATAGTAACTAGGGTTAGCATATTACTTCATGGAAGTTTGTTAGATATGAGTGCATGACACTGTGTTGGTAAACCTAATAACTAGAATGTGTATATGTGCATGTATGTATGTATAATAATTAGGTTTAATATATGTATATACTTCATGGAAAGCTGTTATTAGTATTATATATGTTGTATGGACATAGGTTGTTGACTGCCTTGTGTACCCTAACATACCAACTAGGACCTGTGTTATCATTGCACGAGATTTGGAGATTGGACATGTAATAATGTTAGTTATTTCATCTTGCTACGTACAGTATTCGAGGACGTGACACATGTGCATTTAGACGTGCACACTTGCCCTACTAGTTGACTAGTTACCACCCCTAGCATAGTTTCTGAGTTCAATATAATTGTGTTTGTGTGTGTGCTAGTGTAACAACTGATGTTATATTATTATTATATTATGTATATAGGACTGTTGGATTGTTCGAACGAGACTTCAGGAACAGGATATTGGTATTGCCCGCTCAGGACCACAGGCGAGTACATTATTTGACAGTTTTTATTATATTGATCATCTCTATGATTCTAGTTGTATAGCGTACTTGATTCTGACACTATGGATACACGGGTTAGCATCATCGAGTCCTGTCACGAGGAGTCATGATTGGAATCTATCGTGCTAGCTGGGGACGGGGAGATATTAGTAGATTATGTGATCATATCCCACTCTACATGCATCATAGCTCACCCCACACATCACGTCAGGTGCAGCCTAACCATTACATGCCTCATAGCCTATTATGTATGATTAGCCTAACTATTGCTCGCATCATAGCTAACCGGATGGTTATCCTGACCTTACATGAATCATAGCTAATCATATGTAACAGGCCTAATCTGTCCTAAGTCGATCACATGATAGACTGATGTTTCACACACTTAGCTATATATTATATTCATGTATTTCTAGTTCATTGTTCTAGCATGCACTTGTATTTTTGTTCATTGCTAGTTGTACTATTGATGATGATATATTCTCCAGTATTTCTTATTTCTAGTATTTTATACTCACCAGTATTCTTATTTCTATTATTTATCTCTATATTATATATTTTTATACTGTATTATAGTTTTTATCAATATACATGGAACTGTTGCTAGTGCTTGTACTTTGCTCTAATCCTGAATGGATATATTTTTTAGAGGATCTTGAGGACTTCTATCCCACACACTATGGACCAGGTATAGAGGGAGACTACATACCAGAGATCTTAGAGGAGTCCCTTACCTTAGAGGAGACACTACCAGCAGCTATTTAGACAGTTATATTCTATGCATCTTTTGAGATTTATGTCGAGATTATGTTGAGACTTTTGTTGAGACTATTTATGTTGGTCAGCTAGACTTTAATTTTATCTCTGTTTTGAGTTGTTGTGCTTGACGTATGTCAATACTCCTTATCTTTATAACTCATCGTGCCATTTATTTCTTATAGCTATTGTGATTGAGTATATATTATAAACTGTTGAGTAATATTTTATTCATTGTCCTCCTTATGGACTTGATATCATTGACAAGTTATGAGTTATGTTTAGTATTATAGAGACCTAGACAGCGTTCTACCGTCGATGCTGCGGTATAGGCTGGACGTACCCACGTACTCGTGTCCCTATATCGGGTATGAGTCGTGACACATTTTTTAGTGGCGACCCATACAGGTCAGGCTTCGCAAGTTATACGATATCGTGGTAGTGCGACGGCTTAGTTGTACTACTGCGAGTCTACGATAGGATATAGGACACTAGGATGAGAGAGGTTACTCAATCATAAATTTCTTAAAAGATTCCTGGGATGACCCTTGAGAATCTTATTATAATTCCAATTTAAATCTTTTCCCTTGTTTTCGTCCGCTCTCACTTATTGTTATTGAATTCGATTCTTGTTGATCGGTTATTAAATTTAATTTTTGGTGTCGTTGTTGAGTTTGATTTCATATCGAGATAAATTTTATGGACTGAAATTTACGGTATCATCTGATGACATATATTGATGAAGACAGTGAGAAAGGTGAAATATTTGCTTTGGTTATGGAGCCTAGAGTCTATCGCAGCCACATTAGCCGTCGTGGTAGAAATATAGGAACCTGACTTGGGATATATATATCTTAGTTATAAAATTTAGAATTTCTCACAGCTATACTAGTCGGCACAGCGAGGATTCTAGACGACATAATTATAGAGTTGCATACCTAAGTTATGGAATCTATCGTTTATCGCAACTATGCTTACTGGCGTGGCGAGGATTCTGAGTGTCATGATTTCAGACAGACGTGTATGATTATCAGATTTATCTTAAATTGGTTCTTAAAGTATCATCTCAATACTTATCCACTTATGTTATTATAGGACTTTGTTCCATCATTTTTTTTTTGCTAGCAGTAGAGATACCTTCAGTCCTTAGTCCAGTTCCTTATAGAGCTTCATTCCATTATGATTCCTTGTTAGTATGATAATTAGTGACTTACAATTAGGTCTGTGTCTTGAGTATCAGTGTTGACTGTTGGGAGTGTGGCTTGTGAGTCTGTAAGTGTTTCTTGGTTGGACATGTGAGCAATAGGCATCAATCTAGAGATAACCCATAGCGTAGTACCTTGTAGCAATAGTTCTATAATAGGTATCATTATAGTTAGTATTGGTACTATAGGTAGAAGGAAGAGTAAAGAGTATCAATGAGGATTCCAGGAGTTAGTATCAGAGTCAGCATGCCAGTCCTGGATAGTCATGAATTCATGTAGTTGGGTGATCCATGTAAACAATTAAGTATCAAAGAAATTGTGTTGAAATTAATGGAGCATGATATTCAATTTGGTGGTTGATACTTGGGTGTGTCAAGAGTAAAGAAATGTATATACATAAAGGGTATTAATGAGTGTGACATAGTAGGAGGGTACACAAAAGTGTATAGAAGAGTGTGAGAGAATAAGAATACATTATGCTAAGTAGTAAGACTTGTGTTACAGATAAAAGTAGGGCCTTGATGTAATTAGATATGAGTGTACCGGTATATGACTAGTGATGGATGTATCACCTGATATTGAGACCAGTGATGGGTTGGAAGCAATAGATGAAAGTGTGTCAAGAAATTGTGTGCAGGATGCACAGTGGGTGATGAGTGTCAATGTGATAAGGTAATCTAATGATGAAGCTAGTGTTACTATACCCAGAGTGCTAGTGTTTCTATGTCAAGGTTTAGTTGAGAAATGTGCTAGTAACAGTAAGTACCTCGTGTGATAATATTAGATTGGTGTATCAGTTAATATGGATAGAAAATTATTGGAAGTAATAGTGCAAGTAATCCAGGCAGTACAAATTTTAGTACACAGTTGAGGGGTATAGACAATTGGTGTATTAGTGTGTACCTTAAGTGTTAGAGACTGTGAGTATATATATATATATAGGTATACTTAGATAGATATGGGTAAGAAATATGTGTTAGTATATGAGTGGATGATATGCATGTGTAAGGATCTGTTGGCTTGAGCATGCCTGAGATGGCACTACAAACTGACTTGGGTGTCCATCTAGAGTTGTATTAGAGGGAGTAGTACTTAGTGTGGTGTGTTGCACTTAGTGTGCACTTGAGTGATAAGAACACCTAGTATAAACAATTATAGTAGGTAAGAGAGCTAACAGTGGGTGTGCTTATAGTAGAAACAACAGTACCAAAGAGATAGGGGTATCAAACTTTGGATGCATCATTTAACCTATGGTTGTGTTAGAAGGTTCTGTTCTGTTCTTTCCTTCTATTCATTTTTATCTTTTTGATTGATTGATTGATTCCTTAGTACCGTAGCTTGTATCAGTGATTCTCCTGCTAGAATATAATTAGTAGTACACCCTGGCAGAGACTTCAATACCATGACAAAATAGACCATAACCATGCATGTTTTTCTCTAGATTGCATATTGTATGACTGTAGGTAGAATTTTCTTAGACCTTGGTTGTTGGGGGTTTGACCGTAGTGAATATTAATGAAGAGGTTATGACTGGACAGAGAGAGACAATGAGTCTTAAATTTCGAGGATAAACATTAATTTAAATAAAGAGTTGAGAATTTAATATGACAGAATTGACGATTTTGTTAACTCATTGATTTTTATGAAGATTATGATATGATTGAATTTGTCATTAAATTTTGAGGAATTTAAGAAGATTATCATTATATTTATTTGACTGCAAGATATAAATTTAAAATTTATATTTTGAATGTTGCATTTGAAGATTTCGTAAGTATTACATTGTTTGAGTATTGTGTGGAAAAAGAATCGAGGAATAAGATCACTAATGAATTAGTGTTTAAATTCAAATTTTTGGGATAAGATTTAAAATTTTATAAATATGCATTGATTGGATTTAAATTAGAGGATTGGATATTAAATTTTTGAGTATTTATTTATTAACTTAAAATTTTGAAGGAGATTGTGATAAGAATGGAATTTGATTTTAAATTTAAAGATTTTTAGGAATATAATATTTATAGAATTTTAAAAATTTTGTGAAATAACAATATGGATTTACTTCACAATTATATGGTTTGATGAATTTAAATTTTGATGGTAAAAAAAATATAACTATTGAGGATTTTAAATTTTGAGGACGAAATTTTTTAAGGAGGGTAGACTTGTTACTACTACATTCTAAAATAAGGATATTTTTGTCTTTTTAATTATTATAAGTATTGTGTTAATATATATTGCATGATATATATATTAAATAGGAATATTTTTGTCTTTTTAATTATTATAAGTATTGTGTTAATATATGTTGCATGATATATATATATATATATATAGTGTTCTTTAATGTATGGGTTAGTGGACTGGACCTAGAAACCCACTAGATGAACCCCTGGCCAAATTATCGGATTATGGATTTTAATTTGTATCATTCGGGATTTATTATTGAGGTTATAATTTATTACTGTAATTTTATCCAATTGTTGTACCTTACCGTTGCTTCGATATTTGGAGCGCTATACTAGCTTTTGCCTTCCAACAAATTTTACACCCTTGTCCTAGACGTGCCAGTCTTTCATTCTGACCTTTGTGTAACTCATAAATATGCCCTATTTTACTTTATTTTAGTCGCACAATATTTGTCGCAGACATTTATATTAATTCCAAATGAATCCAACGTAGCATCTTTGTGTGTTCCAATCAAAATTGGAGACACAATCTCGACTCATTTTGTGGAACCCAAATTATGATAATATTCTATTCTGAGTCTTCTATGCCCATGACACTTGTGTCCCACCTAATTTTAACCCTTTGTACTTCCAATTAATTTAAGAATATTATTTATATTAATTTTAATTAAATTGGTGTAAGGACCCAACCTAACCCAAAACTAGACCCAACACCAACCCAAACCCCCACTCATACCCTCAAAGTTCATATTAAACACCACACACCCTTTTTATCTACTACATCACACAAAATATGGTATTTTCCCTCATTCAATCCCAATTTCCATATTTTGTGCAATTTTCCAACTGTTGGAGACTTTTATGCAAAAGTGCAGTGAGGTGTCCACCTCCCATTGGACCCAACACATGAAGAAACATCTATTTTCCTACATTGATCGGTCATGCATGTATTTTTCCTTTATTTTTGGAATGTGCAATACTCAAACCTCTCCCCTTAAGCCATCTCCACCCTCCATTCAAACCAACACCATCTCCACCATCCAATTTCCTTCATGTAAAAGCCAAGCCCATGCCAAGGAGCACATGGCCGGCCTTAATCCCTAGGTTATCATCACCCTCTTCTCCATCCTACATAAAAACGTATCCTCCATTATTTTTCTACAGCCAACATCAACTTCTTCAAACCAAACCCTAAATTAATCACCCTCTCCATTCTTCATCTTCTTCCCGACTTCTCCCCTCCGGTGATCAACCACCACCGCCGGGACACTTCCTCCACCGACTGTAACCCCACAGCCACCCATCATCATCAACATCTCCACAGGACAACTCCGGCCATCCCCCAAGCAGCAGCCACCGCCTCCTTCATCATCTCCTCCTAACCGGCCATCACCCTTCCCGAGCAGTCGACTCCTCCGTCGACTGCAACCGTCAAACAGCGGCCACCCACGACAACTCCATCACCACCAATACACAGCAGCCACCCTGCACCACCGGATCATCGACTCCCTCAACCTGTTCACCGCCGCACCATCATCATCTCCTCCTCTTCCATAGTCTGCTGACCCCGAGCCTTCAACACCACCACCACCATTGTTTACATCACCACCGCCATCAACACAGCCTCCGCCATCATCTCTACCTCTTTCCCGACTTACCCTCACTCCACGGCCATCAGCCCGGCCACATGACCCCTACCTCATCGTCACCACCATCGTCACGATCACCACACAACCCCGTCCTTGTCACAACAACCATCGACTTCATCTCCTCCTCCTCGACTCATCACCATCACCACCGGATCGACATCATCATCATCATCATCACCATCACGCCGGAATAGCCCTAACCCTAACTTCCTTACGATAGCACCACCACCGAGTCATCTTCCCTATCTCACCTCGCCGGAACCCGAGCAGCCGATCTCGGCCATCACTACGGCAGCAAACACCCACCACCATCTCCGGTCAGCGTCACCCTCCTCGTTCATGTGCACGCCAAGGCCAAGGTTCGAACTTACCTTTCTTTCATGATTTTGTATGTGCGTATGTGAATAGTAACTAGGGTTAGCATATTACTTCACGGGAGTTTGTTAGATATGAGTGCATGACACTGTGTTGGTAAACCTAATAACTAGTATGTGTGTATGTTCATGTATGTATGTATGTATAATAATTAGGTTTAATATATATATATATATATATATATATATATATATATATATATATATATATATATATATATATATATATATATACTTCATGGGAAGTTGTTATTAGTATTATATATGTTGTATGGCCATAGGTTGTTAACTGCCTTGTGTACCCTAATATACCAATTAGGACCTGCGAGATTTGGAGATTGGACATGTGATAATGTTAGCTATTTCATCTTGCTATGCACAGTATTTAAGGACATGACACATGTGCATTTAGACGTGCACACTTGACCCTGCTAGTTGACCAGTTACCACCCCTAGCATAGTTTCTGAGTTCAGTGTAATTGTGTTTGTATGTATGCTAGTGTAACAACTGATATTATATTATTATTATATTATATATATAGGACCGTTGGATTGTTCGTGCGAGACTTCAGGAATAGGATATTGGTATTGCCCGCTCAGAACCACAGACGAGTACATTCTCTGACAGTTTTTATTATGTTGATCATCTCTATGATTCTAGTTGTATATCGTACTTGATTCTGACACTATGGATACACGGGTTAGCATCATCGAGTCATGTCACGAGGAGTGGTGATTGGAATCCATCGTGCTAGCTGGGGACGGGGAGATATTAGTAGATTATGTGATCATACCCCACTCTACATGCATCATAGCTCACCCCACACATCATGTCGGGTATAGCCTGACCATTACATGTCTCATAGCCTGTTATGTATGATTAGCCTGACTATTGCTCGCATCATAGCTAACCGGATGGTTAGCCTGACCTTACATGAATCATAGCTAATCATATATAACAAGTCCGATCTGTCCCAAGTCGATTACATGATAGACTGATGTTTCACACACTTAGCTAGATATTATATTCATGTATTTCTAGTTCATTGTTCTAGCATGCACTTGTATTTCTGTTCATTGCTAGTTGTACTATTGATGATGATATATTCTCTAGTATTTCTTATTTTCACTATTTCATACTCACCCGTATTCTTATTTCCAGTATTTATCTCCATCTTGTATTTCTTTACACTGTATTATAGTTTTTGTCAATATACATGGAACTGCTGTTAGTGCTTGTACTTCACTCCAATCATGACTGGATATATTTTTTCAGAGGATCTTGAGGACTTCTGTCCTACATACTATGGACCAGGTATAGAGGGAGACTACATACCAGAGATCTTAGAGGAGTCCCTTCCCTTAGAGGAGACACTACCTGCAGCTATTTAGGCAATTATATTCTATGCATCTTTTGAGACTTATGTTGAGATTATATTGAGACTTATGTTGAGACTTTTGTTAAGACTATTTATGTTGGTCAGCTAGACTTTAGTTTTATCTCTGTTTTGAGTTGTTATGCTTGACGTATGTCAGTACTCCTTATCTTTATATCTCATCGTGCCATTTATTTCTTATAGCTATTATGATTGAGTATATATTATGAACTGTTGAGCAATATTTTATTCATTTTCCTACTTATGGAGTTGATATCATTGACAGGTTGTGAGTTATGTTTAGTATTATAGAGACCTAGACAGTGTTCTACCACCGATGCTGCGGCGTAGGCTCGACGTACCCACGTACTCTTGCTCCTATATCGGGTGCGGGTTGTGACAGAATGTCAAACGACCCAACATATCGTGGACTAAGCTTTCCATAAAACTCGAATCTAATGACTCCATAGGTGGACAAAATCCACAAAAATACGTGGTCGCTGACACAAAACTCTAGAGGCCTACGATTCTGATATGCCCAATGGCGATGCCGATCCTTCGTAACTTGCAGCCGCTCTCTGATCTGTTTGACAACTTCCACAGTCTGAGTAATCAATTATAGGCCTAATATCTTTCTCTCACCAATGTCATCCGAAGCTAACAATGACCTGTACTTTCTTCCATATAATGTCTCGAAAGGTGCCATCTGGATGCTGGCCTGATAACTGTTATTATATAAAAATTCTACCAGGTGCAGGTGATTCTTCCATGATCCACCAAAGTCTAAGGTACATGCTCTTAACGTATCTTTAAGGGTCTGGATAGTTCACTCGGACTACCCATCTATCTGAGGGTGGTACATCGTACTAAATTTTAACTTAGTACCCAATCTCTCATGCAAGCTCCTCCAAAAATGAGAAGTGAACCTCGAATCTCGGTCTGATACTATGCTCATTAGTACACCATATTGCCTTACAATCTCTCGCTTATACATATCTGTCAATTGTTTCGTAGACTGTCCAACTCTGAAAGAAAGAAAATGTGCCACTTTAGTGGGATAATCCACTATCACCCAAACGATATCTCATCCAGTTGGGTATCTAGGTAAACCGATCACAAAGTCCATAGTAACGTGCTCACATTTTTACTCCGGAATGGGGAAAGGGTGTAACAATCCTGCCGGCCTTTGCTGGTCTGCCTTCACTTGCTGACATGTCAGGCATCAGGATCTAAAACGTGCTATCTCTCACTTTATCTCGTTCCACCAGAAGTGTAGCTTAACATCCTGATTCATTTTTGTACCGCCATGATGGATAGAATACTGGGAATTATGGTCCTCAGTCATGATCTCTGATCATATATACCCACTCGGTATACAGATACGAGTTCCAAATCTTAACGTCCTATCCCTGTGAATAGTCAATTATTTCCTGAGTCCCGACTCGCATTCTTCTCGTAACTCCTAGATCCGTGAATCTCCTGCCTGAGCTTCCTTGATCATGTCTACCAAAATAGACTGTATTTGTAAACTAGCCAAGACTCCTTCATCTTGTGGAAACACTATCTCAATGCCCATCTCTCGATGGTCTTCTAGGATATGCTTCTGTATTATCAGGAAAAATATACAACCTCTCCTGCTAAGAGCACTTGCTACTACATTAGCTTTGCCAGGATGGTATTAAAGTTCCACATCATAATCCTTCGACAATTTCAGCCATCTCCTTTGTCTCATGTTCAAAATCTTCTAGGTGAATACGTATTTCAAACTCTTATGATCTGTAAATATCTCTACCAGATCATCATACAAGTAATGTCTCCACAACTTTAGCACAAACATCACTGCTGCCAACTCCAAGTTGTGAGTCGAATAATTCTTCTCGTGATTCCAAAGCCGTCGTGATGCATATGCTATCACTCTCCCATGTTGCATCAAACACATCCAAGACCCTTCCCTAATGCATCACAATACACTATGAACTCTCTTGATCCTACTAGAAGTGTCAGGATCGGTGTCGAGATCAACTTCTTCTTTAGTTCTTCAAAAGCTTCCTGATATTCCGCTAACCATACAAACTTAACGTCCTTTTGAGTCAACCGGGTCATTGGTGCTGATATCCTTGCAAAGTCTGACACGAACCTTCTGTAGTACCCTGCTAATCCAAGAAAATGGTGCACATCTGCCACGGTCTTCGAAATTGCCAATTCTCTACTGACTCAAATTTCTTGGGATCTACTGATACTCCTGCTCCCGAGATGTAGTATCCCAAGAATGAAATATGATCTAACCAGAACTCGTACTTGCTAAGTTTCATATACAACTGATGCTCCCTCAAAGTTTGCAACACCTTCCTGAGATGCTCTTCTTGTTCTTCTTTATTATGGGAGTACACCAAGATGTCATCGATAAACACTACAACAAACTGATCTAAATAGGGCATGAAGATACGGTTCATAAAATTCATAAATATTGCTGGTGCATTAGTCAATCCGAATGGCATCACTAAGAACTCATAATATCTATATCATGACCTAAATGTTATCTTCGGTATATCTTCTTCCCATACTTGCACCTGATGATATATAGATCACAGATCAATCTTAGAGAATACTCTGGCTTCACTCAACTGATCAAACAAGTCATCAATCCTAGGCAAGGGATACTTATTCTTTACTGTCACTGCATTCAACTGCCTGTAGTCAATATATAATCAGGTCGATCCATCCTTCTTCTTTACTAACACTACTAGGGCTCTCCATAGTGATCTACTAGTACGAATAAATTTCTTCACCTTTAAGTCTTCAATATGCTGATATAACTGGTCAAGTTCAGAAGGCAACATCTGATAAATCTTATGAGATATAGGCTTTATTTCTGGCATCAACTCTATACTAAACTCTACCTCTCAAACTGGAGGCAATCCTGAAAGTTCTTCGGAAATACATCTATGAATTCGTCAACTATCTTAGGTATCGGTTCTCCTTCCTTTGCTACTGCCACAACTCCTTCTTCTTGCTGGACTCTCGTAGACCTTATGAGCATAAACTCTTCCAAACCAGGGATACAAAATAACACTCTACCCCTATAACAATCTATCGTAACATGACTATCTCTCAGCCAGTCCATGCCCAAGATAACGTCAAAGTTACCTATAGGAAACTCAATCAACTTCGCAGGTAATAGGTGGTCATACCCTACGACTGGACAGTCTAGGCACACCCTACTAACTCCTACAAGACCATTACCAGTGAGTATATTTAGCCTCTCTGGCAACGCCTCGAACTCTAATTCAATACGTGTCAAAAATTACGCAGATACAAATGAATGTGAAGCTCTGAATCAATTAATGATATAGCAGGAAAAGATGCGACAAAAATATTACCTGCCACCACATCAATTAATGCTATAGCAGGTAATTATGCAGATACAAATGAATGTCAATGTCTCCTCTAATGACAAGGTGAATGCCTTCCCTTGGCCTTGTCGAGCTCATTGCCGCTGCCTTCCCCGACGACGCTATCGTGGTCTCTGTTGTCCTTGTTGTTGTTGTTGATGCTGGTGTTGATGCTAATTATATATCTGAGCCTGCATCTATAATGGTCACTGAGCTAATGGTCTGACCGCCGATGCTGGCACTCTGTGTTGCACTGCTCTTAGTGCTGGGAATACAGGAAACTGGGGTGCTGGTCCCCCTAACCTCTACATCAATGGAAATATAGCAACCCTATATTCGAGGCTACCATATCTCAGAAATAACCCATTTGCTGCCCTACAATCACTCATAGTATGGCCTCCCTTGCCATAATACGTACAGCCTGTTGATGCTGACTGGCTCTGTTGCTGCTGCTGGTGCCTCGACTGTTGTTGTTGAACTGGTGTCGTTACGGTTGAAACTACCACCCTGCGCGATGTTGTATCACGAATTTGAAAGCCATGAGATAGTGCTAACATTCGGGGCGACGCTCCTCGTCCAATGCTCTATGCATGAGACCTCTTCTAGCCTTCTGTCCTCGATGTCATCCTTTAAAAAGTGAGTTCGTACCTCTTGGCCACCACCAACACGTCATCAAAACTCTAGTAGTTGTGTCCCTCTACTAACTGCAGAATCTCAAAATAAAGTCCTTGCTGGTGCCTCATCGCCCTATCTGGCTTTGTTGCCACAATTGTTGGTACAAATCTACTCAGTCGGCTAAATTTTACTGCATAGCCGTCCACTGTTCTACCAGACCGCTTGAGGTTGATAAATATTTGCTGCAACTCAAACTGGGTCACGACTCCAAAATACTTTATTCTGAATCGATTCCTAAAATTATCCCAAGAAATTGGCCACCTCAATCCAACCTTCTCTGCCGCCCACCAATCCCTGGCGAGATCCTGAAGTTGCAACTGAACTTGGTCAACATGTTCCTCAGCCGGAACCTTGGCCGCTACTAGAATACCCTTAATATCCTGGAGCCAATCGTTTGTCATGATGGCATCCTCCGTACCATCAAAGTACCCGGGGTTAAGTCGATCAAATCTAACTGATGTCCCTGAATCTATCCTTCTACCTCTTTCTAGAGCTGTTTGTAACCCCTGGTTCAATAATATATTTTGCTCTTACTGCTGGAGTTGCTGATATTGCTGTACCGCCATCTGATGCTGCTGTGCGGCCATTATTCCCTTGATAATTTCTAATAAAGCTGGGATATCAAGTGTTGCTGGCATTTTTGACACTACTAGGGGGGCCGAAACCTCTGGAGCAGGTTGCTCAATATTTTCTGCCACTGTCTCACCTGGGGGCCCAACTACTGGCTCGATCCGAACTGGGTCCTGAAGAAATACTGCCTCATGCTGCTGTCATATCTCGTCCAGACCTACTAGTTGCCTCGATGCCCCTGATGCTCCGGCAACCGAAGAAGGAGAAGCCCTAGAAGAAAGGGACAAAAGACATCAAGATTAGGATCGGAAGGAATAGAGAAACAATCAATCAGACGGTTCAAGCTGAGTATCGAGAAGAACGAATTCAGGAATTTTAGGAGGAACATATTTGACTGAGGCTCCTAAGATCATGACACCCCGCAAATCTGAAATATCAGACCTGCATAGGCCACCACTAAAAAATTGTCATGCCCCAGTACCAAAATACGGAGACAAACATGGCCAGCTTCCTTGTACAAGGTATGGAATGTCGTACGGCGGTCATGGCTGTAGAAAGACAAGGGGGTGCATGCTACAATCAAGTCTCCTAGGATCTCAGAACAACTATGTCTTAATCATTCAAGCAAGTAGCAACATAGAACATGTAAGATAAAGTCATAAGGCATCCCAAATGCTCCATCAAAATGTTCTATGAATCTAGCCATCAAAATATTAGGCTAGCAGAGTATCAATAGTTATACAACCGAGATCGGCTGCAGTCTGATTATGTTATAGTTATATAAAAAGGAACTGATGTCCAGATAAGCCGACTAACAGGTGTCGGTGGCTAAACGCCCAAAATAAAAGAATGTACAATACGAGCAGTGATCAAGAAACCTACTCGTTCCCTTTAGCGACCATCCGTCTGGTATGCGTTAGCGTAAGAAGGATAAGCCGGATCCTCTAGTACTAGTTCTAAACCTGGCCATACAAAACCAGTGGGTTAGACCCCAAATAGCAAGTACCACAAGGAAGCACGAATGAAGAAACAAAAATTAGATCAAGCATACAGTGCAAGAGCCACGAATCATTGTCGTGTGCCCCATCTTCGGGATAATATGACACTCTTTCACCGAACAAGGACAGAAAATGTCATGCCACCCAAGATAAGATATGTCCCATGATTATGGTCAAGTTAGGATTCTGTGTCACAGCTCGATCCATATTCCATCATAGCATATTACCCAACTCTCCAACCAAACAAGGACAGAAGTTGAACACCATACCATGACAGTCCATGTCCCTAAGCTACTAGCAGAGTTACAATCACAACCAAGTCAGGTTAGAGCGGCCAAACAATGTTATGACTTGTTATATGGAGTCTAGGGTTATCCCAGATATAATAATAATAATAATAATAATAATAATAATAATAATAATAATAATAATAATAATAATAATAATAATAGCAATAGCAATAAGCATCCTCAGATCGTGCTATGTCGAGAAGGGTTAACCGAGCCAATATTATACAAGAAAAAAAATTATGATTACACCAGTTCCCTATAGGGCCACCACACTATAGTCATACCAGTCCCCCGTAAGGCCACCGTGCTGATAAATCAGTAACATTTCCAACCTTTCTATAGGAAAAATATTGTCTCGGTTTAAATATAAAAAGTCAAATATTATACTCTACTACATGTGGATGATATACAATATTCGTGGTGGCCAGTCTTGTACACCATAAAAATTATTAGGGAGCGACCTATCATGCATGATCTTAGGATGTCGTTCCCTCTCCATGTTCTAATTAGCTTTTATGTTACATAATTAACCCTATAGTGATATGAAATTTTCTGTCGTGGCCACATAAAAATTCTCATTAATGATGTCATACAAAGTACGGGCATATTTGATACGAATCCATTTAATATTAGGAGTCAAGTATGGATTCACCCCAATGTGGATGCAATATTCAAACAAGCAATAACCTAGCCACGCTATAGTTGTAACCCATTATCATTTTCGTCCAAGAATTCAGGAATATAATATTATGCACCGAGCATGAATTATCATATCACGTTTAGTGTACATGTTGGCCAATGTCCCAAACTCAGTGTACAATAAGCCATTATAAACAGACGAGCAGGAAAGTGTATCGACACGAATACAATAACCAAGTCAGGGTACCCACCCTATCAGTTGGCCATATAAATTCTATTTGATCAAGTCAGGAGTCATAATTAATTAGGAATTTAATATCTCATATGATTGAGTCACGGTCATGAAGGTCTCATTAATTCCTCAAGTTCTGGGATCATAGATCATTAATCATGGTCAAGCTCAACTACTCTAGAATAGGCATTAAGTGCACAATAAGACCTATGCATGCACAATCAATCATAAGAAGTCTTGGGTTGGCGCACTTTGCAAGTGCCAAATAGGCTAGTCAAGAATAGTGGCACACAAAATGCATAAGCAGGCAATTATATGACGCACAAACCTATAACACTAAGTCACATAAGTCATGGCACAGAAGTCTATAAAATGGTACAAAAAATTGTGGGTTCGAGGATAGGCGCACTCTACACATGCAAGCAAAATTATGCACAAAATCGATAATATAGTAGCAGGAAGATGTGGCGTACTATACAAATGCAAAACAACTACAAATTAAAATATGAGTCCTCAGGCGGCACGACAATCGAAGGCACGATGGTCGAGGGCACAACAGTAGAGGGCACGACATTCGAAGACCTCGGGAATCGAGACATGCCAACTTGACATAGCGTTATTGGAAACAACGTAAAAGATGCTGGTTGTACAGTTCTACCAACAAGCTTATGAAGAAATTCTCGCTGGGGGTAGTCCTAGCCCCTCATCCATAACTGTCACGACCCGCACCCGGAATTGGGGCACGAGTACGCGGGTACGTCCAGCCTACGCCGCAGCATCGGCGGTAGAACGCTGTCTAGGTCTCAACATATAATATATCCTGTCAATAGTCTCAACTCCGTACGGAGGACAATGATAATAATCCACAGTTCTATAATATACTCAATCACAAGCTATAAGAAATAATGGGCACGATGAGAATGGAAAAGAGTTCTATAATAAACCAACCATAATAAGTCCAACTCAAGTCCTGGGTCTATATGACCCCACAAAGTCATAAATAATAAATACAACTCAGTCTCAGTCTAAAACAATAAATACAGAAAAAGAAATCTAAGTACAGGCAGGTAGAATCTCCTCTAGGATAGGCAACTCCTCTGGGATTTTCGGAGTGAAATCTCCCTCTAATCCTGGGCCGAAATGAGTGGGGCAAAAGTTCTCCAAGTCCTCTGAAAATGTTATCCAGTCAGGATTGGAGCGAAGCACAAACACTAACAGCAGTTTCATTAAGTTGACAAAGACTATAAACAGTGTAAGAAATATAAGATGAGAATAAATGCTGGAAATGTAAAGTACTGGAGAAAATGAAATAGGCAATAGAATATCTAGCAATGAACAAAATACAGTGAATGCTAGAACAAGTAAATCTGAAATAAAGAATAGACATCTAGCTAAGTGTTTGAAATATCAGTTTATTATGTGATCGGCTTGGGACTAGATCAGGCAGGTTATATATGATTAGCTATGATTCTTGTAGGTCAGGCTAACCATATGGTTAGCTATGATGCATGATAATGGTCAGGCTAATCATATATAACAGCTATGAAGCATGATAATGGTCAGGCCGCACCCGACGTGAGAAGTGGGGTGAGCTATGATGCATGATAAGTTTGGATATGATCACATAATCTACTAATAGTTCCCCATTCCCCAGCTAGCACGATGGATTCCAATCACGACTCCTCATGATGGGGATCTAGGGTGCTAACCCGTGTATCCATAGTGTCGGAATCAAGTATGTAATACACTACAGTTTATAGAAGTAATCAACAAAACGAAAACTGTCAGAGAATGTACTCGCCTGTGGTCCTGAGCAAGGTGTGAGGATCGATGTCCAAGGTGGGATCACAATGACCTATTTGTGGAATATAACTGTCAGATACTGACATAAAGGAACAACATATTTAGCTAATTAAATGCGAGGCCTCTAGGTCAATTCTGTGGTTTACTGTTCAGTACTAGGTTATCCTAGATAAACTAGGTCCACCCTAAGGCATAGGTCCAAAACTAGTTAATTATTCTACAAGGTCACTAACTAATGAAATAATATATAAGTAATATGCTACTCTATATATGTTGGTATATGATAACTAACACTTATGTCTTAACTGCTACTTGAGTTCCCAACCTAGTACTGTACCCTATTAGTTGACTGAAAAGTAACACCTAATACATAGACACTGAGACACAAGACTACACACTGAACTGAATTACTGCTCACACACAGACACACATAGCTACACACAGGTTGACACTAACACAATTTAATACACAGGAACATTACACATACAGGTATTCTCACACTCACTGGTTATTGATACACACATAGGACCTAACACTGAGACTAACACTCACAGGCAACACTCACTGAACACCTACACAGACCTACACTCACTGTCTAGAATCTAGGAATTTCCTCACTCCCTCACACAACAATTACACACACAGTCCAAAATACTAAAAACAAGTAGGCACTGCTACCTCATTGGAACTAATTTCCTACACACATAACTTACACATAGGCATATACTTAGATATTAGGATACCCACACTGCTATTTAATAGCTAGGCTCACACAGTCCAACTGCTCACAGGTAAACTGCACACTGCTCTCTCTCTTCTCACAGAATTCACTCACTCACACAGGATTTTGCACAGCTGCACACTCTCTCAAATAATTCTGTATAAAGAATCTTATAAATAGAACATCAGGCCAAGTATCAGGGGCTAAGTGAGAGTATCAGTAACAAAGGGGTATCAATATTACACTGATACTGAAATAACACATCCTTCTTCTAGTTTCCTCCACACTGACACTGATATTGGTACACATAGGCTCTCACACTGGTTTTATGTACACAGACACTCATAGTTCACATAGTATACACTCAGGTATTGGCACACCTATACTCACTGCTTACTGACACAGGTAGACACACTGCTCACACTCACAGACACTCTGAGGACACACAGTACACTATGGAACCTGGAACAAATCACCCTACATACACAGCACATTGGTTACTAACCTAACCACACACACACTGCTGTACATAGACACAGGTTCTCACTGAAACTCACACATATACCTAATACACTGAAACATACAAGTATTGGCACACAGGGATTCATCCTCAATAACAGGGACACAGCATTAGGACAGATCCTATACTAAACTCCACCCAACTACACAGTTTTCCAATGCCCGACTGTACAACACACAGAACCCTCTTCCCTATATCTGATACACAGTTACACCCCGACTGCACAGTAGTTCCCAAACACTCAGAACAGTGCACTCCACAGAAATCCCCCAAATCACACAATATATATAAATTTAACATGCAGTATTAGAACATATAGATAGGTAAATCCCTAAGGGCATTTCTACAAATACCTAGGGGCTAAAATCGGGTTTCACATTAAGATCCCATGAATACCGAAAACTAAAACCCTAAATCGAAATTATATCTATATGCAAATGAGAAAATCTGTCTACATGTAACCCCTAGGGTTAGGGTTCACAAAAATTGGGGAAACCAAATGCTGGGACACCTAAACCCTAATTACTCCTAGGTCTTCATCTAGAACCTACAAAGTCGAGATCCATACAACAAGGTAGGTTTCCTAATGGCCAATTACAAGAAAAATAGAATATAATTGAATAAAAATAGGGTTTTACCTATAGGGAGATGGTTTCCCTATGAAAGTTCTTCTTCCCCAAGGTTCCTTGACCCAAGCTCCTTGCTTCCCTTTGCTTTGGAGGAGGAGGATGGAATCCTAGGGTTTGATCTCGAATTTGGGGTGAGGGAAAAAGTAGTTTTTCTTATGGAGGCTAGGGTTTCTTTCTTCATGAAGGAAAAGAGGGTTGAGGGTTTTCTTCCTTTTGTATTAAAAACTAGGTTAGGGTTTCAAATGCATAGGTTTAGGTTAAACCCCCATGTTAGGTCATGAAGAACTCAAATAAATTCAGGTTTAGTCATTCTAGGGTTTGAGGTTCAAACCTAAAATTGGAATTCTAGGGTTCCTCTAGAATTTGGTTTTCAAACTAGGGTTTACTCATTAGGGTTAGTCCTAATGAGTTCTAGGGTTTGACCTAACCCAAACACAACTAACAATATATAAATAGTTTATGAAACTCAGCAGATTAATTAAATACATAATTATTCAAAATAGTGAAATTACACAAATGCCCTAATCTGGAAATGTGGTAGTGACAAGTCTACCCTCCTTAAAAGAATTTTGTCCTCGAAATTTAAAGTCCTCATAGTAGTATTTATTTATCATTTTATTTCTCATCAATAGTTAAATTCATCAATCACAAAATCAGGTAGTAATCCATCTTGCCATTTCACAATCTCAAATTTTTTTTTTTTTTTGAATTTTTTTTTTTTTACAATACCCTCGAAAATTAAAAATCAAGGTCCATTTCCTCACAATTCCCACGAATTTAAATTAAAATTAAATACCCAAAATTTGATATCTGTTCCTCAAATTGAATTTCAATCAATGTATTGATTCTCGTCCCAAAGAGTCTGAATCCCAACAATAATCCATCAATGATCTGATTCTTCAGTTTTCTTTTTTTTTCCTCAAAATACTTAATAATGCGACACTTATGGATCCTTCAATTGTAACGTCCGCAATATAAAAATTTAAATTACTATATTGCAATCAAATATATATAATGATAATTTTCCAAATTTTCCTCAAATTTTTAATGATAAATTATATCATAATCAACCTTCCTGAAATTAATAATCATCAATTCTGCCATGTTAAATTTTTAATCCTTTATTTAAATTAGCGTTTATCCTCAAATTTCAATCATACCTCGATCTTTGTAAAATCAATGATCCATCAACTCTGTTATAACAACCCCTAAATTCTTTATTTAAATTAATGCTTATCCACAATTTAATCATCTTGTCCCTTTTTGTCAGTCATAACCTTGTCATAGATCTTTGCTATGGTCAAAACCCTAATGATCATGGTTTAAGAAAACTCTACCTACAGCCATGCAATTTAAGAAAAATATATAGGTCATGTATCTTTTGTCATGGTATTTCAGTCTCTGTTAGGGTGTACTACTAGTTATATTCTAACAAGAAAATCATGAATATGAACTACAGCACTAGGGAAATCAATCAATCAAGAGACGGGAACATTAGGAAAAAGAAGAATCTGCTACCATATTACTTGTAGTATCTACTATCTCTAACAACACTTAACTCTAGCACATTCACTAACTAATTTCCTATTCTTGTACACTGGTACCCATATCAATTAATCATTAGTCCACAAGATCCATGAATACATCCATATCGCACACACCTGTCTATTAATACCTAAATCTGATACCAAGAACCTCCAACACAATCATAGGTCAAAGATACACGTAAAGTTTGATACCTCTATCTGTTTAGGTACCCATGTTCTACTATAGTACACCCACTGCTAGTTCTCGTTCCTACTACAATTGTCCATACTATTTGTTCTTATCACTCAAGTGCACACCAAGTGTAACACACCATACTAAGTACTGCTCTTTCCAATATAACTTTAGATGGACACCCAAGTCAGTCTGCGGTGCCATCTCAATCATGCTCAAGTCAACAGATCCTTACACATATATATCATCGACTAATATATATTTTTCTTCTACCATAAAATTTATCCTTATAATGAAATCATCAAAATTTAACTTTGAACAATAAAAAGTGTATACTTTCCTCAAAGGTCAAATATTCAATATTGAAATCAAACTTTAATCACTTCTAGAATCCTTATAGCCTTGACCCTGTTTATTGAATCAATTTTTTGAACCCTCAAAAATTTAAGGACATAAATCTCAACTCGTCAATAATTCTCAAAATTAAAATTTATTTCCACTCTCTAATTTATGAATCCACAAGTATACCCATAAGTGCTCAGGGTCTCTAATACACGAGGTGCACCCAATACATCTATTGTCTACAACTGTGTACTAAAATTGTACTGCCCGAATCACTTGCACTATTACCTCCAATGATCAAGGTTATCATCACATGTATTTTCTTCCATGATTTTCAATCTATGTCAACTGGTATATCATCCAATTTCATCACACAGAGTGCTTACTATTATTAGCGTCATTCTTGACTAATCCTTGATATAGAATCATTAGCACTCTTGGTATTATATCACTAGCTTCATAAATGGATCATTCATCAAGCTCATTATAACTCATGATTACATGTATCTACTATAACACTCATGTTTCTTTACTCTCATGGGTATGTGTATGGTTCCTCATCTCGATTGATGTATAGGTATTTCCCTTTAACCTTTTACAGCCTGTTAAACTAATCTGTGATACACTTCACAACTTTCATTACCAATCCTAACATTTCTCTACTCATGACATCTCATTAATACCCATTATGCATATACATTTATTTACTCTTGACATACCCAAGTAATCAATCATCAAATTGAACATAATGCTCCATTAATCTTTAACACAATTCCTTGATACTTAATTGTTTACATAGATCATCCCATTACATAAATTCATGGCTATCCAGGACGGGTATGCCGACTCTGATACTAACTCTTGGAACCATCATTGATACTCTTACTCCTTCTTCTTCCTATAGTACCAATATTAACTATAATAACACCTATCATAGAACTATTGCTACAAGGTACTATGCTATGGGTATCTCTAGATTAATGCCTACTGCTCACATGTCCAACTAAGAAACACTTACAAACTCACAAGTCACACTCAGTCAAACTAGTACAAGACACAACCAAAATTGCAAGTCACTAATTATCACACTAACAAGGATCCTTAAAGAAATAAGGCTCAAAAGAACTGGGTTAAGGACTGAAGGTATCTTTACTGCTAGTAAAGAAAAGAAGCGATGGAACAAAGTCCTGGAATAACAGAAATAGATAAGTACTGAGATGAGACTTTAAGAACCAATTTAAGATACAACCTGATAATCATACACGTCTGTCAGAAATCATGACACTCAGAATCCTCGCCACGCCAGTAAGCATAGATGCGATAAACGACAGGTTCCGTAACTAAGGTATGCAACTCTATAATCATGTCATCTAGAATCTTCGCCACGCCAACCGGTATGGCTGCGAGAGACTCTAAGTTCCATAACTACAGTATGTACATCCAAGTTCGGTTCCTACGTTCTCGTCACGACAGCTAATTTGGCTGCGATAAACTCTAGGTTTCATAACCAAAGTAGACGTTTTACCTTTCTGACTGTCCTCATCAATATATGTCATCAGATGATACCAAAATTTTAGTCCATAAAATTTATCTCGATATAAAATCAACTCAACAACGATACCAAGAATTAAATTTAATAACTGGTCAACAAGAATCAAACTCAACAATGATACCAAGATTTTAATTTAATAACTGATCAACAAGAATCAAGTTCAATAACAACAAGCGAGAGCGGACGGAAACAAGGAAAAATATTTAAATTAAAAATTATAATAAGATTCTCAAGGGGTCGTCCCAGGAATCTCTCAAAAAAAAATTTGTGATTGAGTATCCTCTATCATCCTAGTATCCTATATCCTATATTCTATAGCAGGCACGCAGTAGTACAACTAAGACGTCGCACTACCACGACATCGCACAACTTGCGAAGTCTGACCTGCATGGGCCACCACTAAAAATGTGTCACGACCCGCACCCGGAATTGGGGTACGAGTACGCGGGTACGTCCAGCCTACGCCGCAGCATCGGCGGTAGAACGCTGTCTAGGTCTCAACATATAATATATCCTGTCAATAGTCTCAACTCCGTACGGAGGACAATGATAATAATCCACAGTTCTATAATATACTCAGTCACAAGCTATAAGAAATAATGGGCACGATAAGAATGGAAAAGAGTTCTATAATAAACCAACCATAATAAGTCCAACTCAAGTCCTGGGTCTATATGACCCCACAAAGTCACAAATAATAAATACAACTCAGTCTCAGTCTAAAATAATAAATACAGAAAAAGAAATCTAAGTACAGGCAGGTAGAATCTCCTCTAGGATAGGCAACTCCTCTGGGATTTCCGGAGTGAAATCTCCCTCTAATCCTGGGCCGAAATGAGTGGGGCAAAAGTTTTCCAAGTCCTCTGAAAATGTTATCCAGTCAGGATTGGAGCGAAGCACAAACACTAACAGCAGTTTCATTAAGTTGACAAAGACTATAAACAGTGTAAGAAATACAAGATGAGAATAAATGCTGGAAATATAAAGTACTGGAGAAAATGAAATAGGCAATAGAATATCTAGCAATGAACAAAATACAGTGAATGCTAGAACAAGTAAATTTGAAATAAAGAATAGACATCTAGCTAAGTGTTTGAAATATCAGTTTATTATGTGATCGGCTTGGGACTAGATCAGGCTGGTTATATATGATTAGCTATGATTCTTGTAGGTCAGGCTAACCATATGGTTAGCTATGATGCATGATAATGGTCAGGCTAATCATATATAACAGCTATGAAGCATGATAATGGTCAGGCCGCACCCGACGTGAGAAGTGGGGTGAGCTATGATGCATGATAAGTTTGGATATGATCACATAATCTACTAATAGTTTCCCATTCCCCAGCTAGCACGATGGATTCCAATCACGACTCCTCATGATGGGGATCTAGGGTGCTAACCCGTGTATCCATAGTGTCGGAATCAAGTATGTAATACACTACAGTTTATAGAAGTAATCAACAAAACGAAAACTGTCAGAGAATGTACTCGCCTGTGGTCCTGAGCAAGGTGTGAGGATCGATGTCCAAGGTGGGATCACAATGACCTATTTGTAGAATATAACTGTCAGATACTGACATAAAGGAACAACATGTTTAGCTAATTAAATGCGAGGCCTCTAGGTCAATTCTGTGGTTTACTGTTCAGTACTAGGTTATCCTAGATAAACTAGGTCCACCCTAAGGCATAGGTCCAAAACTAGTTAATTATTCTACAAGGTCACTAACTAATGAAATAATATATAAGTAATATGCTACTCTATATATGTTGGTATATGATAACTAACACTTATGTCTTAACTGCTACTTGAGTTCCCAACCTAGTACTGTACCCTATTAGTTGACTGAAAAGTAACACCTAATACATAGACACTGAGACACAAGACTACACACTGAACTGAATTACTGCTCACACACAGACACACATAGCTACACACAGGTTGACACTAACACAATTTAATACACAGGAACATTACACATACAGGTATTCTCACACTCACTGGTTATTGATACACACATAGGACCTAACACTGAGACTAACACTCACAGGCAACACTCACTGAACACCTACACAGACCTACACTCACTGTCTAGAATCTAGGAATTTCCTCACTCCCTCACACAATAATTACACACACAGTCCAAAATACTGAAAACAAGTAGGCACTGCTACCTCATTGGAACTAATTTCCTACACACATAACTTACACATAGGCATATACTCAGATATTAGGATACCCACACTGCTATTTACTAGCTAGGCTCACACAGTCCAACTGCTCACAGGTAAACTGCACACTGCTCTCTCTCTCTTCTCACAGAATTCACTCACTCACACAGGATTTTGCACAGCTGCACACTCTCTCAAATAATTCTGCATAAAGAATCTTGTAAATAGAACATTAGGCCAAGTATCAGGGGCTAAGTGAGAGTATCAGTAACAAAGGGGTATCAATATCACACTGATACTGAAATAACACATCCTTCTTCTAGTTTCCTCCACACTGACACTGATATTGGTACACATAGGCTCTCATACTGGTTTTATGTACACAGACACTCATAGTTCACATAGTATACACTCAGGTATTGGCACACCTACACTCACTGCTTACTGACACAGGTAGACATACTGCTCACACTCACAGACACTCTGAGGACACACAGTACACTATGGAACCTGGAACAAATCACCCTACACACACAGCACATTGGTTAATAACCTAAGCACAGACACACTGCTGTACATAGACACAGGTTCTCACTGAAACTCACACATATACCTAATACACTGAAACATACAAGTATTGGCACACAGGGATTCATCCTCAATAACAGGGATACAGCATTAGGACAGATCCTATACTAAACTCCACCCAACTACACAGTTTTCCAATGCCCGACTGTACAACACACAGAACCCTCTTCCCTATATCTGATACACAGTTACACCCCGACTGCACAGTAGTTCCCAAACACTCAGAACAGTGCACTCCACAGAAATCCCCCAAATCACACAATATATATAAATTTAACATGCAGTATTAGAACACATAGATAGGTAAATCCCTAAGGGCATTTCTACAAACACCTAGGGGCTGAAATCGGGTTTCACATTAAGATCCCATGAATACCCAAAACTAAAACCCTAAATCGAAATTATATCTATATGCAAATGAGGAAATCTGTCTACATGTAACCCCTAGGGTTAGGGTTCACGAAAATTGGGGAAACCAAATGTTGGGACACCTAAACCCTAATTACTCCTAGGTCTTCATCTAGAACCTACGAAGTCGAGATCCATACAACAAGGTAGGTTTCCTAATGGCCAATAACAAGAAAAACAGAATATAATTGAATAAAAATAGGGTTTTACCTATAGGGAGATGGTTTCCCTATGAAAGTTCTTCTTCCCCAAGGTTCCTTGACCCAAGCTCCTTGCTTCCCTTTGCTTTGGAGGAGGAGGATGGAATCCTAGGGTTTGATCTCGAATTTGGGGTGAGGGAAAAAGTGGTTTTTCTTATTGTGGCTAGGGTTTCTTTCTTCATGAAGGAAAAGAGGGTTGAGGGTTTGCTTCCTTTTGTATTAAAAACTAGGTTAGGATTTCAAATGCATAGGTTTAGGTTAAACCCCCATGTTAGGTCATGAAGAACTCAAATAAATTCAGGTTTAGTCATTCTAGGGTTTGAGGTTCAAACCTAAAATTGGAATTCTAGGGTTCCTCTAGAATTTAGTTTTCAAACTAGGGTTTACTCATTAGGGTTAGTCCTAATAAGTTCTAGGGTTTGACCTAACCCAAACACAACTAACAACATATAAATAGTTTATGAAACTCAGCAGATTAATTAAATACATAATTATTCAAAATAGTGAAATTACACAAATGCCCTAATCTGGAAATGTGGTAGTGACAATAACCGTAACTAAATCAAAGAAGATTCGCAAGGTTTGGCTACCCAAGTTTCGTGCTTCCTACCTCGATGCTGCTATCAACAAAGGCAAGAAAGTCCTGAATGCTAACAACGAGGGCCCACTCGTGGTCTCCTAATCCCAATTTCTTACTTGGCATATTCTTCTTATGTTTTATCCCCGGCCGTTGACCTGGTGGATAACTCCCTTGGCCATGTCGATGTGCCAACTAAATGGAGAAAAATGTGAATCTCTCATAACAACAAGCAAGGGGTGAACCAACCTTTCCTTGGCAGAGAAATTCACTATGATGCCAAGGGAATTGGTCAGTCCCAAGATAACAAAATTTTTTACACCCCACGTAACAGGCAAGCCAAAGAGGTTATCATTGCCAATCCACGGCCAAGCAAGAACGCATGCGTACTCAGTGCTCGTGACATTGCCAAACTGTCACATCCTGGCTACCCTGGACACACAAACCAACTACCGCATCCTGACTTCTATCAGAGCATAAAACAGAAGTCAGGGAAGGCTTCACTCTCGTGTGTTCAAATTACACGCACTATAGATGTAAAATTATGCGCCTCTAGTCCTGAAGATTTACATAATGCGCACGAAATTCTATATTTGCATGCAAAGTTGTGCGCACAAAGACATAAAGCTTCTTCGTCCGCTACAATACCCCAACGTACACCATAGAGGACCTTTGCCCAACTCAGTGCTGAACTTTATACGCAAGGCACTAAAAGCTTACATTCCAAGCATAATATAAAAAGGTAAAGTCTGCCTCCTCTTTTTCACGACCCACACCCGGATATTAGGGCACGAGTACGTTGTTACGTCCAGCCTACACCACAGAATCAGCGGTAGAACGCTGTCTGGGTCATTTCTAGCTATCTAACATCTCAATAATATAATATGGTACATGTTAATCATCTCAACTCCGAACGGAGGAGCAATATGGTATCTCACAAGTATATCTAATCTCAATCGCAAAACAAACAAAGAAAGAATAATGCACGAATGGAATAGCGAAGGAAAGAACAAGATACAATCCATAATCTGAAATAATAATACAATACTGTGAATCCACCAAAAGAATAGTCTAATACAATCCAATACAAATAATCTAGACCTCCTCGGGCTCTGCGACTAAGTCCTCCTGGTCAATAGGAGTATCCTTCTAAAGGTACACCGTCCTGCGGCCCGTAGAATATGGAATACTGCTCTAGAAGCCAGTCATCTGAAAAAATATATCCAGTCAGAATTTGAGCAAAGTACATACCTCTAAAAATAGTTTCAATAGCATAATCGAGCATATAAACAGATATAAAAATAAAATACAATATCACTAAATATATGAATGATGAATAATAGATATATAGGTAATGTACAAGAATATAGATCAACAATATGAATATCACAATATGATAAAATAACTGCAATCTAAACTAACTAATGTGCCTCAGAATACAAGTTCATTATGTGATCTGGTTGGGTGAACATTATCAGGTAAGATGGATTACAAGTGAGGTATGTAACCAGAATGTACACGATGTAATAATGGCTTTGATCACATAACAACTCCTACTCTCCCACTCCCAACTAATACTGATGGATCCAATTACGACACGCTACGAACACAAAATATAACCACTGAACACGAGCAGTGGGTGTACACGAATATCATAACCACCGAACACGAGCGATGGGTGTACACGAATAAGCACACTGAACACGAGCAGTATGTAAACACGAAATATAATCAATATCCAATATACACGATGAGATACAATGTACACGAGTACCCGCTAAACATGGTAGGGTATAATATCTCATGACGGGATCCATATAGCACCAGTCCGTAAAATTACTGTGTCGGGATCAATGTATATAATTCTAGAACATGCATATATATAATATTATGAATTAAAAACAATCAGAGAAATATACTCGCCTGATATCCTGAGCAAGGTGTGTCTCTCGATGCCCAAGCCGGTGTCTCACAACCTATATATGGTATGTTGCATCAATACAAGGTTCAAGAATGAAAATAAGTAAAGTTGATACAATTCTAGATCGATACACCATTTCTAAGTCAAACTAATGAATTCTAGGTTGCAAGAGTCTAATACTAAGTCACTAAGTTGATACACTATGAAGCTATGCTAATACTAACTAATCTAAGAAACAACAAGGCATTCAAGGAGCCGTATCCTTAGATACGCAAGTTTTGAATATGAAAATAATGTTATATATATATATATTCAAGTCAAATATTATAATATTATATCAAATTAATGAAATAGGATACCTTGGTCTTGCACCAATGCGTATCGCACCTAACTCGATACCCAAACTCAATGCCTTGGGTATCGGCCCAATACCTTGGTGATACCTTGGTATCTCAAGGTAACCCAATACCTCATAGATAATACATATATAACCAAGCTAATACTAGCTATGCAACTACACTATACTATATCTAACTACTATAGGATAACAACTAATATAATTATATATATATATAACTAACTATTATAGGATTGCATACATAGCTAACTAGCTACTAGCTAACAACTCAACTAATCGTCTAAACCCAACTCACTGATACCAAGCTAACTCAAATACCTGAAACACTGATACTTCTATACTACTACCTATTAGCTACTGCAGATACTTCAGTTATCTGATTCCTAGCTATTAAAGACTATAACTACTAACATATAATTCATATCAATATATATATACACATATACCTACATCCTAACATATCAATTACTCCTATACAACATAGATACATATAATACTACATATAGCTACTAGGCTATTAAATACACATACCTATCTAACTATTAACTAAACTAGTAGTTAACATTAATACTAACCAATGAACACATATCTATCTAACTATTAATTAGCCTCAATAGCTAACTAACCCACATCTTAAAACTGAAAACACAATGCTGAATTGCACAGTCAAGGATACACGAACTGCTACTGTGCTACCTATACAGTGGGTATATGAACAGGCACTGTCCAGTGAGAACTGCACAGTCGAGGAACCCAAACTGCTGCTCTCCTCACTAGTTGACTGCTGCTGTGTAATTCATGTACAGTGTCATGAGTGCTTCAGTAGAAACCCTACCCCCTGCTTGAACTGCTACTGCTCTTTTCCTATTTTTGATCTGCATGGTGCTACCTGCACAGGGAGTTAACCATTAGGCTCGACTGCACTCTGCAGGATCTATTCCTTGTTCCTGCAGTTGCTGAACCCTTATGCTGCTATCAACCCTGCTGATACCGATACTCCTGCAATAGCTACTGACACTGCTCTCCTTAGCAGTTACTTCTAATGCTCGATAGTAGCCCCTATTACTGCTTCGACAGTAGACTCACACACCCCCAAGCCACACAGACACAAATACACTGACACAACTAAGTATATATAGATATATATAATCACACACATATAGATATATACATATATATAACTATATCTATATACATAGATAGTTATAATACCTCTCAAACATATCACTCTAATGCATAACACTGCCATATATATATATATATATATATATATATATATATATATATATATATATATATATATATATATATATATATATATATACCTATACATATAAATATAAATCTATATACAACACATATATATAAATATGTATATAGATATACATCTAGTTATATGTATATATATATCACTATATACTCATATATATAAATATACACACATAGACCCACACATAACAACTCAAACACAATATACACCATTATATACACTATATAATACATAGATAGCTTATATATATATATATAAATATATATATATAGGAAAAAGAGCCGAACAACAAACACATGGAGTGCATCACACCCGTATCACACTTTCTCTATGATACACTTGTGATACGGCTCCAACACACAACCAAACGCATCCCGGAGGACACGAGCAAGTCTAAAATACTAATTATGAATAATACGTATAGTAATTAGAGTGTCTATATGTCCGTGTCACAATGTGATATGCACAAAGCCCCGTGTTGGAGAAAACCCCCCAAAATCAACCCGTTTCGTCAAATTGACGAGATACGGCCTACATGTATCCAATTATAGACATGACACTAGTTACAAACAAGCAATCAAGTGTCAATTAGATCTATTAGACCCAATGACAAGCACTACATGTTCCAATCTCGAAATTCTTCCAAAATTGGCACCGAATTGGACATAACTTCCACCATAGGTCTCCGATGAACCTAAAACCACTTTCTATGGGTAGCCTATGCATGTGGGTTGGTTTATCATGGTTAAATCTCAGATCTAGAGTCCATTAGAAGGGCAGAAACTGAAATGTACCTATTGGGAGATAGATTCTCAATAAAAAAGTCTCCAATTGCCAAGTAGCTCCTCTCCTTGTAGATCTTGGCCTCCTCCTCCTTGCTCTTTAATTTTTTTTTGTAGATCCTTGATGTGCAAGTCTCAACGAAAAATTTGGAAAGAGATTGGTGAAGAATTGGTGGAGAATTGATGAGGGAATAGAGGGAATTGGGAGAGAAAAAATTATAGATCTAGAATTTAGAGAATTATAAAATGAGAGCACTCTCTCTCCTCTTACTAAGGGTCGGCCATGTAACCCCCCCCCCCAAGCAATGTACAAAGTCACAAATACCCCTTGGGGCCTCTCATGAAGAAATTAATTAGGGAGGGAAGGTTCTAGTCTAATTGGTTTCTCTAATTAATCAAACCTTCTAATCCATGGGCCTAATTCATGGGCTCAATCTAAAATAGTCTAAAATTTTGGTTCATGCATTCTAATAATTGGGTTAGGTCCACTACACAAGTCTAAAATAAAGCTATAACTAGCAAACAATAATAATATAATAATTAAATAATCATGCATGCACAAATATCAAATACAAATAATCCTAAAATAAATAATACCCATGTCAATTACCAAACTACCCTTGAGTGAAAAAGTGAGGGTGACAATCTTCCTCCCTCTGACTTACGCGATTGCTTGTACAAAAGTGTAAACAGAAAGAGAGTTTTGATCCAGCAACAGTGCTTCCAAATGAGCATCGTTGTTGCTGTCATCAAATTGTAATCACTATTGTTGTACCCAGACAGTCCAAACAACCACTAAACAGTTCATTTTTGACTGGTTGCACTATACCTCATCTTCTAAACAGTTTGATTCATAAGATAAAGGTGAAGAATTATCCTTGGCTTCTGTCAACATGGCATCGAGACTTCCTCACAATATGAGATACGCAAGACATGGTGTTGCAACATATGCAAGACAGAGGAGATTCAACCAACTTGTCATATCTTTTGAAGGGGTGTACCGCAATACTCGCTCCCGAAATAAAGGACCTGCCTACACGAAGATGTGTCATTCTTCAGGTTCTGAATTTAAAGTTCCTAGGGGTATCAATCCTCCCAGATTTGAGACAGACAGTGAGGATTCCAATTACACCATCCAGTCCACCAATCCTTCTGTCGACCATAGAGAGATTAGTGTTTATGTCATTGGCAATAAGCAAGATGTGTTTACTTTATAAAACACTGAGCAATACATCGAATCTCTTGAGGCTAACTCAAGGATATGCATACCATGATACAATATATGCATCAAATTATTATGACTCAATAGGCCAATGCAGCAGTACGGTGCATGTTGCTGCAACTTGGCAACCACATGTGAATGTGCAAAAGTCTCTGAGTAATGCAAACTTAGATCCTGTTCTCAACAACGAGTCAGCAGCCCCTTCTCTCAATCCTCCCAAGTTGTATAAGTCTAGTCAATATCTTTGCAATTAGTTGCACCACAACAGCTCGATGTGACCCAGGAGACTATCAAAGAGCCACATGAGTTACGTGCCCAGTTAGATGCTATGGTTAGTCGGGACAAGCCCCAAAAACTTGGGATCAGACAACCTTTCCCTCCTGAGTGGCATAAGGTCGTCTACCTGCCTAAATACAAACCTCTAGCCAAAACTCCCTTTGACAAAAAGATGTCACTTAGTCAACATATGAACTACTTTGAGATGGTTATGGGACATTTGCCACAGGATGATGCCCTGCTCACTAAACTGTTTGTCGGTGCCTTGTAGGACATAGCCTACGACTGGTTTTACAGCCTTCATGATAATTATATCTCATCATTTAAAGATTTGCGGAGTCTCTTCCTTTCCTGATTTTACGATGGAGGCATGGATATGACAATTTCATCACTTAATGATATTAAACAAAAAGAGAAGGAGTCTGCTCGAGAATTTATTGATCACTTCAGACAAGCTATTTTAAAGATGTACCCTGGCATTCCTGAGACCCATCTAATGGATACTTGAAGAAAAAACTTACTGCCAAGGCTGAAATTATGTGTTGGCCCTGCCCAATTCGTAGATTGGAAGGCGTTTATCATGCATGCAGACGTGCTTGACCAAAATGCAAATAATGTTGAGCTCGATTTTCTGAGGTTCAAAGGTTCATAGGATCAAGGCAAGCGCCCTTTCAGCCTCAACAATAACAATACTAGTCGCAACAACAAAGGAAAGGAAGTCCTTGCCATAAACGTGTTCAAGCAACCTGCTCCTCAGCCAATCAAAAAGAACCGGAGTCCTCGAAGCCAAAAAAGGAATACTCCTTCGATGAAAGTAACATAATCAGCATCTTTGACTGCCTAATGAAGAGCAACAAGCTCTAGTTGCATAAAATCAAAAGACTAGATGAAGCTGATAAAACAGACGATCCGAAGTATTACCATACCATCGATAAATACATCACCCTATGAGGGCCTGTTATGTATTGAAGAAAAAGAAGATCCAGCAGTTGATAGACTCCCAAGCTACCAAGCTTCACAACGATGAGAAGTTAGTCACTGTAAATCTGGTTTGTTTTCAATTTGGTTGCATGTCATGGAGACTAGACCCATTATTTGGTTCAATTAGACTCACAGTTTAATTGTTGGGTTGGTTTTGTCATGAGTGAACTCATAGTCTAAACCTTAAATCCTAGCTATATAAGTTAACTTCTTTCTCTCTCTTCCTCCATTCTTTTATTTTTCTCCTTCCTTTATTTAGGCAAGTACACCATGCACTACATAGAGAAATCTCTTGATTTTTGATTTTTGCTCTTTTCTTATATTTTATTAGTCTAATATGTACATTATGATTCTAAACACTTTTAGTAATTGAATTTTTTAGTTTTAATGGTGAATTTGAGTAGATCTACATTTAAAGTTTAGGGTTTTTATAGGTTCCTTGAGTTTTTGGTGGTTTTGATCTATTAAAACATGGTATTTTAGAAAACTAGTTTTTAGGATTAATAGAGCACTTCATTTCGAGCATTTTGGCTTTTGGTTCACTCAATTCGGGATTAAAATAAGGTTTTTATGAAGAAAATATTTTTTAGGATTTTTGGAGTTTTTGCCATGGCCGAACCTGCTATTTGGAGAAGCCGAAGTCTTCATGCGGCCACGAGTTATGCAGCTGAGAATGCTATGCGACCTGAGCTCGTTGTCGTATACTGACCAGCTGCGTCCATCTTGTTGGATGAATGACTTCTATTACACAAGTGTTCTAGAGCTAATCCGTGAACTCCTTGTGTTTCACTTGCTGAACGAATGAGAAATTCGCTAAGTCCAAAAGAGCATATACGACCGTGTGTCCTATGCAGCATGGAGAGTATGCGGCCACCATTCTTTGGACACAGACTCTGAACTATAGGCACAAATTTCTATGATCTTTGTCTTTCTCTCTGGTACTTAATGGCTTGTCACATCCATCACTTCAATTAATTCTCTGACACATATTTGCACGTCACTCAATACTTGTCATAAGGAGTGAACTTTGACCTGTCCCATGCGACACCGACCCATATGTGGCCGAGACTTCCCATGCAGCACCGACCAATATACAGTCGAGACTTCCCATGCGGCACTGACCCATATGTGACCAACTTCCTATGCGGCACTTGTCCTATGCGGCACTGACTCTATGCGTCCCTGATCCTCATGTGGCCTATGTGCACATTTTATTAATTTTCTTAGTTTTAATGTTTTATAGAATTTATATGACTCTCTGTGTGATTTTAATGATTGCTAATGTATGTGAGCTACGTGACAACGTGTAAGGCCTGACTATGTGCTAGAACCCATGTGATTTACCAATAATTGGTAACTTGACTCGACTATTGGTATTCTTGTTGATACACTTACTACGTGTTCCTACATGCTAAGTGTTTATACATGATTATGTTTCATGTTTCATACCGAGATGTGCCTACGTACTAAGCGACATGTGATATAATAAATTTCTCCAGTATGGACATGATAGTTGGTCAATAACCAAGCATGGCTAGGATTTGTTTGACTGTTGTATCACGCTGGGGTGAATCCAAATATAACTGCAAAGTGATAAAGTGGATTCGTATCTAGCATGCTCGTACTACGGTACAACATATAAGGAAAGTAACATATGACCACGCTATGTGATTCCAGCTAACTGTAGGGTTAACTAGGCAACTAAAACATGTAGAGCATTATGAGGGACGAAATCTCAAGATCGTGCTTAACTAGCCACCCTCAATCATTATATCGGGAGTGAAGGCTGGCCCCCATGGATATTATCTAAATCCTCATTAATGGATAATAATATCCTACTATCATAATCTACTACGTGTTCTATGTGATCTTAGCACGGTGGTCTTACGAGGGACTGGTGTATACTACTATGTGCTATGCGGTGATTCATGGCTCGGCTAGCCCCTGCTAGAATATTATTCGATCTGAGGATTCATATTATATGCATAATACTTCTGGGATAACCTAGACTCCACATAGTAAACGTACAAGTGATTGGCCGATTATGTAACTGAGCTTGTTTGTGTATTGTATCTGCTATCAAATAGTCTAGGGACATAGATTATCATAGTGCGATAGTCTAACCCTTGTCCTTGTTTGGTTGTAGGGTTAGATTATTGTGTTATGATAGGCTATGAACCGAAACTACGAGACATAACTATATATATATATATATCATAACCTAGTTCTATTTCTTCATTCGTACTCCTTTGTGGTACTTACTATTTGGGGTCTAACCCCACTGGTTTTGCATGGCTAGGTTTAGAGCCAGCACCCGAGGATCAAGCGTACTTTCCCCTGAACCATGGAGTGCACAAGACGGATGGCCACTAAGGAAAATGAGTGGGTTTCTTCTTCCCTGCTCGTTATTGCATATTTTATTCATTTTGGACGTTTATCCACGGGCACTTGTTAGCCATAAATCTGGATATTTAATTTTCTTACATGATTATAATTAATCAGACTACAGCTGATCATGGTCATGTACTTTTGCTACTCTGTCAGCTTTCTTATTTTTGTACAGCTGGTTTTTTGAATATTGTGGCTGGGCGTTTGGGATGCCTTACTTCCTTATCATATATATTCTATGTTTACTGTTCTTGCTTGACTGATTGAGACAATAGATGTGTTGTGTGACCCTAAGTGACTTGCTCGTAGTATGCACCCCCTTATCTAGTTACAGTCGTGACCGTCGTACGATATTTTATACCTTGTACGGGATATCTGGCTATGTCCTTCTCCGTATTTCGGTACTAGGGCATGACAATATTTTAATGGTAGCTCATACAGGTCTAAATTTTCAGACTTGTGGGGTGTTATGGTTATAGGAGTCTCAATCTAATATGTCCCCTTTGATATCTTGTTCATCTTCTTCAGTGCCAATACTTGAATTATTAAAACTATTTGCCTCATTGATCCTTTTCGTCCTGTTCTTGATGTTTTTTGTCCTTTTCTTTAGGGCTTCTTCAGTTGCTGGAGCAGTAGGCATGGCAGGATAGGGTTTCCCTGGGCAACAATGGGAGGTAGCACCTGTTCAGAGTCAAATTCGAGTAAAGCTAGTAGTTGAACAAGCTGGCATATTAAAACCAGAAGTTGGACATGTTGAGCAACCAGCCCCTAAGATCCCGGTACCCCCAGTAGTACCAGCGGTACTTGATACCCGAGCATTGTTGGAGATCCTCCGGGGAATAATGGCTACACAGCAACACCAGATGGTGGTACAACAGCATCAACAGTTTCAACAACAAGAGCAGAATGTCTTGTTGAGTCAAGGTTTATAGATGGCTCTAGAAAGAGGTGTGAGGACTGATTCAGGGGCGTCGGTTAAATTTTGTCAACTTAACCCAAGGTACTTCGATGGCACGGAGGATGCCATCATAGCAGATACCTTATTACAAGATATTGAGGTTATTCTGGCAGCAGCAAGGGTTCCGACGGATGAACAAGTTGATCAAGTTTGATTGCAGCTTCAAGACCTTGCCCACGACTAGTGGGCGTTAGTAGAGGTTAGCTTGAGGCTTCATATCTCCTGGGATAATTTCAGGGCTCGATTACGGGCCAAGTACTTTGGAGTCATCGTACAGTATGAGCTCTAGCAGAGGTTTATCGGTCTCAAGGAGACCGATAGGACTGTTGATGGATATGCAGCCGACTTTTATAAGCTGAGTAGGTTTGCTCTGACTATGGTGGCTACAGAGTCTAATAGAATAATGGGATTCTAGCAAAGACTTTATCTGGAGATTCTATAACTGGTAGAGGGGCACGACTACCAGACTTATGAAGAAGTACTGATAGCAGATCGAAGGTACGAGCTTACCATATAGAGGTTATCAGCAAGGACATGGCCAAAAGAGGCCTCATGCTCATAGCGGAGGAGGAGGTGGAGGAGTACCTAGGACGTTAGCCCCATCACCTGGCGTTCGCATCCATGATTCAGCGCCAAGGAGGTCGGCAGTTTCGACGGTGACAGTACCGGTTCGACAGCAGCCGAGACAGCAACAACAATAACAATACTAGGGAGCACCGGTGGGTTGCACTTACTGTGGCAAGGGAGGCCATACTAGAGATATTGTAGGGCAGCCAATGGGTTGTGTATGAGGTATGGCAGTCCAGATCACCGGATTGCCAATTGTTCGATGATGTAGAGGCTAGGAGGGCCAGGACAACTATTATCAGCGCTGCCAGCACCAAGGGCAGTCCAGCAGAGAAGGCCAGCAATAGGAGTAAGGCCATTAGCTCAGCGTTTGTTACCGACGTGAGCTCAGATATACCAATAGCAGCAGAATCAGCAACAAGGCCAGAAAAGGCCACAATAGCGTATCCAAGGGACGCAACAGCGAGGAGCCCAGCAGGACCAAGGGCAAGCTTTCACTTTGTCTCGGGAGGAGGCTTTGGCATTTGGCGACGTGGTGGCAGGTAACATCTCTACCATATCTTATCCTACAGTAGCATTGTTTGATTTAGGTATATCTCATTCATTTGTATCTGTACGATTTCCCATATGCATTGGATTGGAGTTTGAGGTGTTGCCAGAGAGGTTGAATATACTCACTGGTAATGGGCTCGTAGGAGTTGGTAGAGTAAGTATAGCGTGTCTGATCATAGTGTATGGGCGTTCACTAACAGCATGGTTAATCGAGTTTTCTATGGGTAACTTTGACATTATCTTAGGCATGGACTGGCTGAGAGATAGTCATGCTACGATAGATTGCCATAAGGGTAGGGTATTATTTAGTATCCCAGGCATGGAAGGTTTTGCCTTTGACAAATATGTGGGATACCAGCATGAAGAGAGGATCGTAGCAACAGTGATAACAGAAGAACAACTTCCGAGATAGTCAAGGAGTTCTTAGACGTCTTCCCAGAAGAACTATCAGGGTTACCCCTAGTAAGAGATGTTGAGTTTTTTATAGAGTTGATAGCTGGAGCAGGGCCAATATCTTACAAAGTTCACCAAATTGTACCATCAAAATTAGACAAGCTATACTAACACATAGAAGAGATAAAGGTAAAGAAGTTCATCCGAACCAGTAGATCACCTTGGGGAGTTCTAGTAAATAAGAAGGATGGATCATCACGGTTATGTATCGATTACAGACAATTGAATACAATAACACTGAAGAACAAGTATCCATTACAAAGAATCGATGATTTGTTTGATCAATTGAGCAAGGCCAAGGTTTTCTCTAAGATCAATCTTCGATCAGGGTATCATCAAGTAAGAGTTCGGGAGCAAGACATACCCAAGACAATATTTAGGTCACGATATGGGTATTACGAATTCTTAGTTATGTCATTCGGACTGACTAATGCTCCAACGATATTTATGAATTTGATGAACCATATTTTTATGCCATATCTAGATCAGTTCGTGGTAGTTTTTATAGACGACATTCTTGTTTATTCCAGTAGCAAGGAGGAACATGAGGAATATCTTTGGAAGGTCTGACAAATTTTGAGGGAACATCAGTTGTATGCAAAGCTCAGCAAGTATGAGTTTTGGTTGGATCACGTGTCATTCTTGGGTCACATCATCTCTAGAGAAAGAGTAGCAGTAGATCCGAAGAAGGTTGAATCCGTAGAGAGTTGGCCAGTTCCTAAGGCAGTAGTTGAAGTACATAGTTTCCTGGGATTGGCAGGATACTACAGAAGGATTACGACAGGCTTTGCAAGGATTTTAGCACCGCGGACTCGATTGACGCTCAAGGAAGCTAAGTTTGATTGGTCAGCAGAGTGCCAGACATCATTTGAAGAATTAAAGAAAAGATTGATTTCTGCTCCGATTCTCACGCTTCCAGTGGGTTCCGGAGGATTACAGTGTATTGCGACACGTCAGGCAAAGGGCTTGGGTGTGTATTGATGCAACATGGAATAGTGATAGCTTATGCATCGTGGCAGCTTCGAGATCACGAGAAGAATTATTTGACTCATGATTTGGAGTTGGCGGTGGTAGTATTTGCACTTAAGTTGTGGAGAAACTACTTGTATAGTGATCAGATGGAAATATTTACGAATCACAAGAGCTTAAAGTATGTATTTACCCAGAAGGACTTGAATATAAGACAGAGGAGGGGGCTAGAATTGATAAAGGACTATGATGTAGAACTTCAGTACCACCCATGCAAGGCAAATGTGGTAGCAGATGCTCTTAGCAGGAGAGGTAGTACATTTATGTTGACATCGTAGCGACATATCTTAGAAGATCTTCGAGAGATGGGTATAGAGATAGTACTTTCGCATGACGTAGGAGTATTGGCTAGTTTACAGATTTAGTCTACCTTGGTTGAGAGAATTAAGGTAGCTCAGGCGGAGGATCCGAAGGTTCAGAAGCTTCGGACGGAATGTGAGTTTGGTCTCAGAAAAGAGTTAACGATTCATGAAGATAGAACTCTTAGGTTTGGAAACCGTCTCTGTGTACCAAGTGGAGATATCCGACAAGAAGTAATGATCGAGGTGCACAGTTTCCAGTATTCAATTCATCCAGGAGGTACCAAGATGTATCAAGACATCAAGCAATATTTTTGGTGGAGCGGGATGAAGAGGGAGATAGCACGATTCATTTTTCGGTGTTTCGTATGTCAGCAAGTGATGGCCGACCAGCAGAGACCAGTAGGATTATTGTAGCCGGTTCCTATTCCGGAGTGGAAGTAAAAATATATCATGATGGACTTTGTGACCGGTTTACCTAGATCCCCGACTGGTCGTGATGCAGTTTGGGTAACAGTAGATTGTCTCACAAAAGTAGCTCACTTTCTTCCTTTTCGAGTAGGTTAATCCACATAGTAGTTAACAAAGAGGTACATGCGACAGATAGTAAGACAGCACGACGTCCCAGTGAGTATCGTATCAGATCGAGATACTCGGTTCACTTCAAATTTTTGGAAGAGCTTGTACAAAAGTTTGGGCACCAAGTTAAGATTCACTATTGCCTACCATCCTCAAACGGATGAGCAATCAGAGAGAAACATCCAGACCTTGGAATATATATTGCGAGCTTGTACTTTGGATTTTGGAGGGTCTTGGGAAGATCACCTTCATCTCGTTGAGTTCTCATACAACAGTTATCAAGCAAGTATTCAGATGGCATCCTTCAAAGAATTATATGGGAGAAAGTTTATATCACCATTGGCATGGGATGTTATAGGTGAGCGAAAGATATTAGGCCTAGAGATGATCACGCAGATAGTAGAAGTTGTTAAGAAGATCAGAGAGCGACTTCGGGTTGCGCAAGATAGGCATCGGTATTGGACGGATTAGCATTGTAGACCTTTAGAGTTTTATGTCGGCGACCACGTATTCTTGTGGATTTCTCTAACCCGTGGAGTCATTAGATTCGGGGTTTGCAGAAAGCTTAGTCCGTGATACATTGGTCCGTTCGATATTCTCGAGCGGGTGGGCGATGTTGCTTATCGTCTTGTCCTTCCTCCTTCGCTATGTGAGATGCACGATGTATTTCATGTATCTCAATTGTGTAGGTATGTCCCAAATTTGAGTCATATCCTCGTCCATTCCGAGCTAGTCGTTGGTACCGACTTGTCTTACGAGGAATAACCCGTATCCATTTTGGATCGAAGGGAGAAGGTGCTCAAGAATTAGACTATTCATCTTGTCCGGGTTGCTTGGGGTCATCACCATTTAGGAGAGTCAACGTGGAAGCGTGAGGATGATATTTGATCTTGGTATCCGTACCTATTCGACTTGGAAGGTATATTCCTTCTGATGCCTTTGTATCTCGAATCTCATGATTCGTTTACCCATGCTATGTGACACTGCTTTTCTTTATTTTATGCCTGAATTTGATTGCATGTGTAGATGAGCTTATAGTTAGCGCAGTGCTTGTTCTGATTTCTCTAGATAGCCTTGGGTTTGAATTCCGAGGATATAATTTTTCTAAGGTGGGTAAAGATGTCACTCCCCATTTCCTATATACGTATTTGGAGCATATTAGTTTTCCTGCTTATATTATTTATTGCTTGCATGGTAATTAGATTACATGTCATGGAGACTAGACCCATTCTTTGGTTCAATTGGACTCAAGGTTTAATTGTTGGGTTGGTTTGGTCATGAGTGAACCCATGGTCTAAACCTCAAACCTTAGCAATATAAGTTAAATTCTTTCTCTTTCTTCCCTCATTCTCTCATTTTCCCCTTCCTTTATTTAGGCAAGTACACCTTGCACTACATAGAAAAATCTCTTAATTTTTGATTCTTGCTCTTTCTTTGCATTATGTGCCCATGCATCTGATGCCTTTCGGACCTGTAAGGGAAATCAGTCATAGACAAAGCTTATGAATGAGGTTCAACCTCCGTTCCATATCCTTCTTTTTCGGTCAGCATCCTCTCCTAACTGGAGGAAGAGTTCGCTTAATCAGAATCAGATGGAGCATCAGAATCGGCATAAGCTCGGGTTGTTGGATCGGGTCTCAGGGAAGCAAGAGTTATTAGTCTAATATGTGTACATTACGATTTAAACACTTTTAGTACTTGGAGTTTTCAGTTTTAATGGATAAATTTGAGTATATATATATTTGAAGTTTATGATTTTTATGGGTTTCTTGAGTTTTTGGTCGTTTTGATCTATTAAAACATAGTATTTTAGAAAACTACTTTTTGGGGTTGATGAAGCACTTCGTTTCGAGCATTTTAGCTTTTGGTTCACTCGATTCGGGATTAAAATGAGGTTTTTATGAAGAAAATAATTTCAAAATTTTTGGAGTTTTTGTCATGGCCGAACCTGCTATTTGGAGAAGACGAAGTCTTCATGCGGCCAACGAGTTTTGTGGCCGAGAGTGCTATATGGCCTGAGCTCGTTGCAGCATACTAACCAGCATGCGTCCATCTTATTGGATGCATGACTGCCATTACACAAGTGTTCTGGAGCTAATCCTTGAACTCCTTGTGTTCCACTAGCTGTACGAATAAGAAATTCACTAAGTCCAAAAGAGCATATGCGACCGTGTGTCCTATGCGGTATGGGGAGTATGCGGCCACCATTCCTTGGACGCATGACTCTGAACCATAGGTACAAATTTCTATAATTTTTGTCTTTCGCTCTGGCACTTTATGGCTTGTCACATTCATCACTTTAATTACTTCTCTGACACATATTTGTACGTTACTAAACACTTATCCCAAGGAGTGGACTTTGCCCTATCCCATGCGACACCGACCCATATACGGTCGAGAGTTCCCATGCGGCACTGAGCCCGTGTGGCATTGACCCATATACGACCGACTTGCTATGCTATACCTGTCCTATGCGGCACTGACTCTATGCGTCCCTGATCCTCATGCGGCCTATGTGCACGTTTTATTGATTTGCTTGGTTTTAATGCTTTATGGAATTTTTGTGACTCCATGTGTGATTTTAATGATTGCTAATGTATGTGAGCTACGTGACCACGTGTTAGACCTGACTATATGCTAGAACCCATGTGATTTACCAATTATTGGTAACGTGACTCGACTATTGGTATCTGAAACACCGAGGTGTGCCTACGTGCTAAGCGACATGTGATGTAATAAATTCCTTCAGCATGGACATAATAGTTGGTCAATAACCAAGTGTGGCTAGGATTTGTTTGACTGTTGCATCACGCTGGGGTGAATCCAAATAAACTGTAAAGTGACAAAGTGGATTCGTATCTAGCGTGCCCGTACTATGGTATGACATGTAAGGGGGGTAACATGTGACCATGCCATGTTATTCCAGCTAACCGTAGGGTTAACTAGGCAACTAAAACATGTAGAGCATTGGGAGGGACAAAATTTCGAGATCGTGCTTAACTAGCCACCCTCAATCATTATATGAGAAGTGAAGGTTGGCCCCCATGGATATTGTTTAAATCCTCATTAGTGGATGATAATATTCGACTATTATATTATACTATGTGTTCTATATGATCTTAGCATGGTGGCCTTACGAGGGACCGGTGCATACTACTATGTGCTATGCGGCGATTCATGGATCATCTAGCCCCTGCTAGAATATGGTTCGATATGAGGATTCCTATTATATGCATAATACTTTTGAGATAACCTAGACTCCACATAGTAAGTCGTACAAGTGATTCGCCGATTATATAACTGAGCTTGTTTGTGTATTGTATATGCTGTCAAATAGTCTAGGGACATGGATAATCATGGTGCGATGGTCTAACCCTTGTCCTTGTTTGGTTGTAGGGTTAGATTATTGTGTCACGATAGGCTATGAATTGAAACTACGAGACAAAACTATATATATATATATGTATATATTTCATAACCTGGTTGTATTTCTTCACTCGTGCTCCTTTGTGGTACTTGCTATTTGGGGTCTAACCCCACTGGTTTTGCATGGCCAGGTTTAGAGCCAGCACCCGAGGATCAAGCGTGCGTACTTCCCCCTGAACCATGGCGTGCACCAGGCGGATGGCCACTAAGGAAAATAAGTTGGTTTCTTCTTCTCTGCTCGTTATTGCACATTTTACTCATTTTGGATGTTTAGCCACTGTCACTTGTTAGCTGTAAATCTGGACATTTAGTTGTTTTACATGATTGTAATTAATCAGACTGCAGCTGATTATGATCATGTACTTTTGCTACTCTGTCAGCTTTCTTATTTTTGCACAGCTGATTTTCTGAATATTGCGACAGGGTATTTGAGACGCCTTACTTCCTTGTCATATATGTTCTATGTTTACTGTTCTTACTTGACTGATCGAGACAATAGATGTGTTGTGTGACCCTAAGTGACTTGCTCGTAGTATGCACCCCTTGTCTAGTAACAGTCGTGACTGTCGTACGACGTTCTATAGCTTGTACATGGGAGCTGGCTATGTCCGTCTTCGTATTTCGGTACTGGGACGTGACATAACTTTTTATATTGAAGTGTTATAAAAATTCAGAAATACTACTTTATATGACGGTTTGGAAAAGTTTTTGATCTGCTATAATGTTGTTTTATATATAAACGTTATACATAGTACATACTTTTATAACGATTACATAGTCGAGCGTTATAAAATGTTAAAAAAAAAACTTTCCCCGGAAGCTCTCCCCGGTCATTTTTTGCGACAAACTCGAATTTCACCAAACCCAAAATCAAAACTCTCTCTCTCTCTCTTCTCATCTACCCCATCATTTTTTTCTCCTCCTCCTCATCTCCTGGAATCCCCAAATCCCTCCTCCTTCACCCCAAACCCTAACCCTAGAAACCCCCCAACCCTCCCAAAACCCATAACCCTAGAAGGGGTTAGGGATGCGCTGAGGCGGTTGGCGACCCAGGCGAAGTTGCGGATGGGAGGGAGGAGTACCAGTTGTCGAGGTAGTAGAGGAGCCCCCGCTCCTCTTGTGGGCGGAGCCGGTCAACCCACCAGCGGCTGAAAATTTTCATTTCTTTCTCTCTCCACACATTCGTCAAGATGGTGAGAGTCTCTTTCTAGAACTTCCTCTCTTTTTAACTCTGTCAATCTTTCTCTCTCCTGATCTCAGGTTGTCGCTCAAAGAGTGAAGGAAGGCAAGATCACAAAGCATGACTCACTGCTCCTGGTATGAATTTTCAGCGGTTTTCTAAGATTTTTTCTCGATTTTTAGGCCTAAGTTCGACCGATGAGGTTTTTGATCGGCGCTAGAGCAGGATTCACTGCTCATGTTGAATTTTTTTGACGAGTTTCTATGTTTTTTTATGGATTTCTCTCTAGATCCTCTGCTTAGGTTTCTTTAAGTGTAAATCCATGTTTTTTATGGAGTGTCCGTGGTATGTCCGAGTCATCTCCGACATGACACAGACTCAGAATTTTGGAGTGTTTGCTCCTTTTTCAACTTTCTTGTAGTTCTTGCTTCTTCGTACATGACTTTGGTGCTTAAAAATTGTAGTATTCTGCTCTTAAGTAAAATCCTTGGTACATCTAGTCCGTTAAATATTTTTGGACTTACCTATTTTTCTCTTACCTCTTTATTATGCGTTAACCTTAATATGTGGTGATGATTGCAACCTGTCTAGGTGTGTTATTTTGTGAAGACATTCCAGTTCTCTTACGGATTGATGTTTAGCTAAGCAGATTCTTTACTACTAGCAAGCAAAATTTATGATACCTGAAGCAGTTGTTTGTCTTAATTTTTTTCCCCTCTTAGTTATTGCTAGTAAATATTTCTTCTTGGTCTTGCTTTCTTTTTATTTTGTTTGTGAACGTAGGATTTTCAATTGGAACTAGCAGCTACAACCATTGCATTTTAGTGAAGATATGTTTAATAAGGATGGAGTTCCGATCAACCAGATCTGTTTAATTAAAGGATTAAGTCATCTATGTCTCCAGTTAACTAGATTTTTTCCTTCAAGAATTCAGCTTGTCATCCTTACCTGTTGTCAATTTTGGTTTTCAATATTATAAGTATATTTTCTTTTAGTTGTTTTTGTAATAGTTTTATCTATAGTGCTATTGTCTTGCTGTATCAGTGTAAAGTTTTAGATTATATCACTCTAATCTTTTCTTGATCGTAATGGAGAATGAACTAGGAGAAAAATATGATATGGTCTGTTATCTGATTGCGACATGTTCTCATTATTTTGTCTGTGTTTGATTGTAGTTGGATTGTGGGGAAGGAAGTTAGACTTGGTGGTTGAATGTGGGAAGTTCTTCATCTACTTGGAACTGCATTTGAAGTGATCTATTATGTTAAGTTGTGTAGCCAATCTATGCACATTGCGTCAGAAATGCATTTAAGATAATTACTTAGAATTTCTTTAGTAAGTCTAATCCTAATTAAACAAAAGGTAGATGAACTAAAAGTTGTTTCAATGTAAACAAATAAAAGGAAACCCCACACCTTCAGATCTGGTAAACCCCATCAGATAAATATAAATATCTGTAGACAGAAAATAATTGATTGATTTACTTCCAAGAGAGGGGGTACATATATATAGGAGGAGGCTAGCCTCCTCCTTTTCTATCCGATGTGGGACTAAATAAGTCCCCCATAACTCAACACTCCCCCTCAAGATGGACGATAGATATCAATCATCCCCATCTTATTACAAAAGGTATCAAACTCTCTAGGACCTAAACCTTTAGTTCAACAATCATCTAACTGCTCCGCTAATTTCACATAGCTCAAAGTCAAAACTTTTCTATTCAGCTGCTCCTTGATGAAGAACCGATCAATCTCCACATGTTTGGTGCGATCATGCTGAATTTGATTGTTTGCAATATCAATTGTCGATTTGTTGTCACACCAAAGTTGCAGGAAGTCTCCGCTAAACAAACGCATCTCGGACAACAAGCTCTTCACCCACATCATCTCGCATAGTCTAACTGCCATAGCCCTGTACTCGGCCTCAGCTGTAGACCTAGCCACTACATCTTGCTTCTTGCTGCACCAAGATACAAGATTGTCTCCAACAAAAATACAATAACCTGTTGTGGACCTGCGATCGTCCATACAACCGTCCAATCGGCATCACAATAGCCTTCAACTCTCAGATGTCCAAAACTTCTAAACCATAACCCCTTTCCTGGGCTTCCTTTAATATACCTGAGAATTTTACGAACTGCCTCCATATGCTGCTCTCTGGAATCATGCATATATCTACTCACCACACTCACGACATAAGTAATATCAGGTCTCGTATGACATAGATATATGAGCCGACCAACTAATCTTTGATATTGTTCCTTACTCACCGGATCACCACCATCAGCACACAACTTGTGATTCTGCTCAATAGGAGTAGAAGCAACCCTGCAACCCAGCATTCCTGTCTCTAAAAAAAGTTCCAGAGCGTACTTTCGCTGAGAAAGTACTATACCCTTTCGTGACCTTGCAATTTTAATTTCGAGGAAGTACTTCAACTTCCCCATATCCTTAACTTCAAATTTCTCTCCAAGCCTTTTATTCAGCCGCAGGATCTCCTCAGTATCGTCTCCAGTAATTACAATACCATCAACATAGACTGCAAGAACAGTGATACGAGTCTTGGAGTGCCTGTAAAACACAGTATGATCTCTCCATTGCACTACCTATACCCCATACCACAGACTGTAAGCCTGAATCTATCAAACCATGCTCTTGGAGACTTCTTTAGCCCATACAAAGACTTCTTCAATTTGTATTCCTTTTCCGTTGCTTGTGAATTAGCAAAGCCTGGTGGAATCTCCATATACACCTCCTCCTGGAGATTTTCGTGCAAAACGACGTTCTTGACATCTAGCTTATGTAGTTGCCAATTGAAGTTGGCAGCACATGACACCAACACTTGCACAATGCTCATCTTTGCAACTGGAGCAAAGGTCTCGTCATAGTCAATACCATAAGTTTGGCCTTTAGCAACCAATCTGGCCTTGTACCTGTCAATCTTACCCTCTGGAGTCTGCTTAACAGTATAAACCCATTTACATCCAACAGCACGCTTTCCAGCTGGCATTGGTACCAGCTCCCATGTGCCGTTCTTCTTCAAGGCCTGAAGTTCCTCCTGTATGGCACTCAACCACCTAGGATCTTGCTTAGCTACCTGTCAGTTGTTAGGTACAAGCACTGAATCTAATGATGCAAGAAAGGACTTATATGCAAGTGAAGTGTATGCATATAAAATGTAATGTGCAATGTCAGTATTCCAACTGCCAAACTTAGCTGAAGATTTTCCAGCATTGACTCTAGAAGTTCTACGAAGAAAGACATGAGGATTAGAAGTATCAGGAGAGGAATTGTTACCAGGTGACTCGGATGGAAGGGCCGAAGAAGGTCCTGGAGAAGAGGCACTTGGGACATTGACATTTGTGGGTACTAGCATAGGGATATCAGGAGGAAGCTCATGCTGCTCATGCTGCTCCTGATGCTCCTGTTGCTGCTGCAAATGCTTCTCCTGTTGTTGCTTCTCATGCTCCCTATATACTCTCAGCTCCCCCTGACTGTCGGCTCCCCTTGAGACACCATCACTCCTCGGTGACTCAAAAGGACGTGGAATCATACCAACCACGATGCCACTCTCATTCTTTCCCTCTCTACTAGCATCGGTAGAGCCATCATCGAACAAGGAACTTAACTCCGTCTTTTTCCCATAAAATGGTTTAAACTTCCGGAAGGTCACGTCCATACTGACAAACAACCTTCTTTTAGTGGGACACGAACATTTGTATCTTTTCTGACTTGGTGAGTAGCCCACAAAGATACATTTAACTTCTTGTGGATCCAGCTTTCTCACCATTATTCTGTGATCTAGCACAAAATATGTACAACCAAACACTTTGGGAGGAACAATAAAAACATTAGAGCCCAAGGGCATCTCACATGGTGTCTGCATCCCTAATACTCTTGACGGCATCATGTTGATTAGATAAACTGTTGTCATTGTAAACCCCCTAATTTTAAATTTGCATTTTAAGTATTTTTTTTATATATTTATTTGATTGTTGAAATTGTTTATTTTCTTAGTTAATTAAGAAAATGAATACTTTGATTTATTTACTTAAATAAACATTTTATTAAGAATATTTCACAAAACTAATTTTTTTATCTCTTGATAAATTATTATCCATTTTCTAGAATTTATTTATTGTACAAATATATATTTTTTTTATGAATTTTTAAACTCTAATATATATATATATATATATATATATATATATATATATATATATATATATATATATATATATATATATATATATATATATATATTTGTGTGTGGGTGTGTGTGTGTGTATATAAATATATATGTGAATAATAATAATAATAATAGCATAAATAAAAGAAAAGAAAAGAAAGAAAGAAAACGAAAAGAAATGAAATAAAATAAGCAAAACACACAACAACACCACCATACAACAGGAACAACAACTAAGCACAACTATTCCTACCCGACCCTACCCGCGATCTCTTCCCATCTCTCTCTCTCTCTATATATATACATATGTATATAGCTATCAACAAACCGAAATCCTAACCCTAACTCTTCCTCCACCCTTCAGTACCACCCCCGACCACCTGGACTCGCCGACCGCTGCGTTGAACCGCCGCCGCACAACCTGGAACCGCCGTCCGAACACCCCGCGTGCGACCGACAAAAATCTCGAACCCCTGACTTCGAGGTATCATAGCTCCCTCATCTCTTGATCTTTTAACGAACTGTTTCTTCATACACGCTCACAACATTATCCTCTAGGATTTTCTCCAAACAGGACAAGTTTTGGTGCCCTAGATTGAGAGAAAAATCGATCCAAAGTTGGACGAAAAATTGATCCAAAACAATTCAAAAATTCAATCCAACCACTCATGTTCACGTCCAGTTTGCGACCAACTTGTTTAATATTTTGAGAATCTATTTGAAGGAGTTTATTGACAACATATAGGTCAAAAAGTCCTTTCTTTTAGTTTTAATTAACTGGATGTATGCAATGAATAAAACATGTCCAAACTTGATCAAAAATTTGTTTTTCAAAACCCAAAAACTTGCGATACGGAGTACGTTTTGACAAATCGGACCATCACATCACGTACCAGTTGCACCGAAAGGCGCGTATGATATTTTCTGAAGTATGGGCTTTCGCGGAAGTTGATTCGGACGTGTGTACACGCCGGAATCAACCCGTATCCGTAAAAAATCCTCTGTATCGACGTTTTGCAAAATATCCTAGAAGTTTGTAACCGCTCGTCGAAACGCGACGAAACTTGCGCCAACGGATGTGTGGCATCATGCTGGTCCTGTGGCCCAAGTTTCACACGATTTTGAGACAGTTGACCGAACCGCCTATTCGTAGGTCCCACAGTTTGACTTGGCGAGCAATTTTGTTATCGGCTCACCAAAATTCAAAATTAGACATTCTGTTGAGTTCATATCGTCGTTTAGGATTTGTTTGACCTATAATTTGTCCCATTTAGAGACCTTTACTCCTGACACGTATTTCGGTGCAAAGTGGGTCACAGATGGATTCCGCTTTGACCCGAAATTACCGTTTTCTCCCTGTGTCCAAATTGGACGAAAGGGTAGAGTTTTTTATCTCGTTGATTTCGGAGACGTTGGTGATATTTATTTCAGCATCCGGAGACGTTCATTCAGAGCCCCTACTTTCTGGTTCCTTGTGCTTGTCGTCTGGACATCTATACTCCACATATTGCTTTCCAGGCAAGTATATCTTCCCACAATACTGCTTAGTTATATTCATTTGCTGCATATTTATTTTCTGTTATTTATTTTTATTTATTTTTGCTATATAGATCTGCGCGTCCAAGATTGACTTGGGTGCAACAACGATTACGTCTTTTGTCTTTTATATATATTATGCATGTTGACCTAATTTTACGAGACCATCCTATGATTGAGGCATCTTTATATTTTATTTGGCCGTGACACATTTGTTACATGAGTTGTGAGTCTCAGGTAGGACACGGACTTGCGTATTAGACTGGCCACATTTACGTATAGGTCATGCGACGGATAAGGAATAACTGCTAATAGAAATACTATGTTTTAGCGGACTTAGCAATTACTAGAGGAGTTTACGTGTGATTGATGTGCCACGTTAGTAGCATTGGGTAGGAAGAACAGTGAGTAAGCGTTTGTAACTCCTTTACACTTTCTCCTTTCGTAACCCGTATGCTCCGCCAGAGATGCATGGTCAGATGACCCTTATATTATTTACAGGCGGCCTCTGACGATCGAAAGACGTTATGTTTTGTAGGCCACTGATTTTCAGGGGAAATTATGCCAATCCCATTATTTAGCCAGTTAGTCCCATACGCGAAAAAAGTTCTTAAATTGCATAACACATAGACTGGCTAGACGACCATGTTGGATGTTTACTTTCAGTATATTGTGGCATGCTATTTTATATATCTTGTTACGTCCCTCTGAGGACCTGGTCCCTTTCCAGGTATAGACGATCAGGATTATCTGCAGGAGTACGGATCGGGACCTAACACATCATTCTCTGTCGAGGAGGTCTTACCCTCTGAGTACTCATGACTACTTCATAGCTGATAGATCTTTAGTTATTCTCTTTATTGACATTTATTTTATATTGGAGTTCCGTCCTCAATCATTTTAGTTGATATAGTCGATTGGTAGTAGATTTGTCTCCACCCGACTATTATTTCTTTTATTACTTCGCACTTGAGACTCTCAGTTATTTATTTTGGTACTTCTTTACTTATGTTGTGGATGAGATATATCTGCCTGTGACTTGTGTTTTCAATATATATACCACTTGTGAATTACCTATTCATTTACAGCGTACGTATGTGTTATAGTTTTCTAACATATTGGAGTTGCCATATATATACGACTGGCTTGCTTACGTATTCCTAGTCCTACGTATTTTGGGACTGGGACGTAACATATTTTTGTGGTGGCTCATGCAGGTCTAGAATATATTGTCTTGGTTACGTTACTGTACCGAGCAAGCCTGCGAATAGGATTAGAGTCTAGGATCTCATCTACTAATTTAATCACCTCCATTGATATCACCTTCGAACTCTCATTTAATTGCTTGACTTGTATCTATCTTGAATCTATTGTAACGTTGTCTTTATCTCCATGCCAGTAAGATGAATCTCTATAGTGAACGTGTTGCTCCCCTCGCCATTACAGCAGACGATTCATCAACTCAAGAGGAATCTAGAGCTCCGCCTTCATAGATGATATCCCAACCACACTACTCCAGCAAGGCCAACAATCTCAGCTAGACATGCCAATCCAACCTACCCAGCAGAACCCTCAAACCTTTGAACCCAGATAGGACAGCTTGACCAGCAAACCCCAGCACACCATGGATGGGATATGCCACCTCCTTCTCAGTTCCCACCTCCACAGCCATTCCATCAGGTTGATTGGGCTTCGGCAAACCAGTTCTTGCATGCAATATTGCAAGCCCAACGGCAACAAAATGAGCTTTTGAGGCAGATTATGCTAGCAACCCTGAACAAGCCTCTACCTACACCACCAGCCCCAGTACCAGCTAGAATAACGCAGAACCGGCCAATTAGACATCATATAGCACATCATCAACAACATAGAGCATCCCTATACCAGCTTAAGGAACTTCCTATATGTTATTATTGTGGTAGAAAGGGACACATTCAGAGGGACTGTCGCCGCAGATTGGAATTGTGTATAACATGTGGTTCAAACAACCACCATGTCCGAGAATGCCAACAACAACCCATAACTGGACCACAACCAAGAGCATTGTTGTGCCAGGCCAGGAAGCTCCTTTTGGAGGAGACGCAACAAATACAGAGACGCCCCGCACCAGCAGCTGCACCAGGTAGAGTGTCTCAGAGCGAACCCATTAGACATCCTCTAGCCCAGCAACAACTAGTAGTAGCCCCGTATCAGATTCAGGATAGGCCCACTTGTCATTTATGTGGCAAGATAGGCCATGTTGTACGAGATTGCAGACGACGTCTAGGGCAGTGTCTATCTTGTGGGTCTAGCCATCATCAGGCCAGAGATTGCCCACAACTGAGGGTCCCTACAGCACAGGAAGACCAGAGGCTAGCACTACTTGCTCCTATCCCTGTCCAGTCGTAAATGCAGGTATGACCTTGTAGTTATAATTACCATTGCATTATAATGACCTTCATTATGACACAAGAATTTAGGAATATAAATAGATGTAGAATTATATATATAGGGAGTTTAGCAGTTATGAGGATATGTTGACGTTTTAACTAGAGATCATACCCACGGCACTGGTAGATGACATGAGTAGCAGTAGTAGTATTCTCTTTTCTATCACCATCTCGTCCCCTTGGGTTACTCTTCTCTTCCATATCCATTCCTTGTCCCATGCTTAATCCTTCCTATCGTAGTTGCATCTTTTCGTGCCATAATGAATTGTTTGATTTACTTCGATCTTGTCCCCTTTATTTTGTTAGTTATAACATGTAACGACCCATTTTGTTCAAGCGGATAGCCGATTCAAATGGCACAAGTGCAATGACCCGACCCACTTTGCTTAGCGAGAAGGCTCATTTGAGGCAAAGGATTCCAGACTTGGCCCTTCAGGAGTTCAGACTTTCAAAGGCTCGCTCGTAGTATTGTTCGGCCGAGGCGAATCATTGCTAAGGTGGGTGGCTACGATGAACTTGTCTTTGCTTAGCCTGCACACTTAAAAATATGGACGATACATGCTAGTCACTAGGTGAATCACCCCATGCGATTTTAAATTGAATCAAAACGGATTAAACTTGGGTAGGATATCGCTCAATAGAAGTTAGCCTGAGAATGGATATTGAGGTTTTGAATTAACAGACTTGGCATGGTATCGATAATTGAAAGATAGCATGGATTGATACAAGTAAAGGAATATTGTGGTTCAATGAAAGAGGTAAGCGATAACGGATTCGATCTGGAGTTTGGAGGAATGATCTTGAATCTAGTTCGAAGAATAACCTTCGACAATCATTCTCGGCCGAGAACGATTATCCCTCGGGAGCACTGGTTTGGTGATTTCACGTCCGGCAGGGGAGTAATCCTCACGGGAACATATTCAATGATTATTCAAACGAACTCGATGAATGGAACGTAATGAAGGTGGATAGACTTTGGCTTGAGTACTTGAACTTAGTTATTCGAGGAATGCCAGAAGTAGACTACGAATTGATCGAACGGTAACACTGAAGTTGCACGATTTGGCTAGACGAATTATGATCACGGTATGAACGGACATGTCTTGGAGGATTATATATATAACTTGGATGGAGCAAAGTGTAATGATAAGGTGTCTCGATCATTTCGATGATAACCATAACGTTCGACGTTCTTGTCTAGTGCGAGCGTAACTCTATACTCGTACATGCGTCACGTCCGGATTAGGACGATTATCCAGCGGGAGCGTTGGTGTGGTGATCTCACGTCCAGCGAGGATGATCGAACTTGCGGGAGACCGGAGCATGACAATTAATGGATCGTCTTGACTTGTGGTTCGACACGATTAGACAAATTTGGGAAAGTGAATCAGAAGTATTTCAAGGATGAGTTAGTCTAGAACCTGGAGTAAGTCACGCTTGATGGTTTCGTGAACGGATACATGAATCTGGTTGGACGACTTAGAATTTATGATTGAGATCGGTGTTTGAAAATTTAATCATGACTTGGTGGTCTAGACTTATAATGGATAAGTGGGTTCTATCAAACATGTTTGAGGAGATAGACTATACGAATTGCTAGGCTTGACATGCATCATGGATATATCATAGATTTGACTGACCGGACTCGGACCCTGTGCAACGAACGCGTTATGTGAGTAGGATGATCTGTGCTCAATGTTTAGAAATCTGAGTGAAACGATATTGGGTAGAATATCCTGTGCAAACGAACAATAGTTTGACCTTAGGAATTGGGGCGAGCATCGTGTGACGAATTTGCACAATGAATCGTGTGTTTGAACTTGTACCTATGACCTTGTGAGCTGACCTAGTAATTAGGCAGACGACCTGTGCTGAGTGAAAGAACTTGTGTAACCGACTTTAGAGTATTGTTTGAACAAGTCATAGAACTAGGACAACAAGACTTAGAGTTAAACTTGGAACGGTAAGTGTGTGTTATGTTTGACACAAATGAAATGGACGCTAGTCAGTTGATCGGATAGATCGTGCTTAACGGTAGTGCAATGCTTGAGTTGAGTGGGATTGGAATGTCTTAAAATTTTATTGACCGTATTGGAGGTATCATCGTAATTTGTAAGACGAGAACCCTTTGAGATTTTCGCAAAGTAGATTGTCCGTCTTCACTATCGCTAAGTTTGGTTGAATACATATGTTTGAGGAACGCCTTGAACGTGTGCACGATCCAAGACTCAGTGATATGTTGAACTCGGGTGCAAAGACATCGCTATCGCTAAGTTGGTTGACATGCATATGTTTGAGGGACGCTTTGAATATGTGCACGATCCAGACTCGCGATATGCTGATCTCGAATGCTAGTGCAAGTGAATGTGTTAGATTTGCATGAACGAGTATAACAATTAGGATAAGTTTGCCTCAACCTTTGATCATCATTCAAGATGGATCATACCGTACCCCGCGTTAAGCGATATATGTTTCGCACTAAGGCGCAGTAGAGACCGAGTCAGAGCTTGGATTGAATGATAGAGTCATTCAATAAGACAGACCCATCATACACGCGACACAGTATAAGGAACGAGTAGGAAGTCGTGTTCGAACGGATCTAGTGATACGGATTGTTATGGTTGAGATAGATTCGATAGTTTGCGATAGAACGCTTTGCGCTCAGAAAATCTCGAGGACGAGACTTTTTCTGAGTGGTGTATAATGTAACAACTCATTCCGTTCAAGCGGATAGCCGATTCAAAATACGTAAATGCAACGACCCGACCCGCTTTACTCAGCGAGAAGACTCGTTTGAGGCAAATAATTTCAGACTTGGCCCTTTAGGAGTTTAGACTTAGACTTTCAAATGCTCGCTCGGAGTATCGCTCGACCGAGGTGAATCATCACTAAGGTGGGTGGCTACGATAAACTTGTCTTTGCTTAGCCTGTACACTTAAAAATATGGACGATACATGCTAGTCGCTAGGTGAATCACCCCCTTGCATGCTAATAAAGAATACAACGCACCTAGCTAAGGGAATAATTCCATATTATATTGCTTGTGTTATAACATAGGAAATGGAACTTGGCTTATAACATGGACCCTCGCATGCTACCTTAGCTTCGTGCAAGTAGACTCCGCTAATGCTTCGAGTAGATCATTATATACTCTTCGTAGTATACTGCTTCACTTGTTTATACTGCTCGCCTTATGGATTATGTCGCTCGATATGTCCCTGTACGGTTTTACTCCTCGCACTACCTCCTTAGACCCGTGCTAATGTAAAGTCTTATGTTCTAAGGTAGACTATACAGTATGTTTCCTTATGCTTATATTTCCAACAAATGCAATGCTTGCCTGCTTACATTGTAACTTGTACTCATTTACCCCGTTTCAATACTTGTTACATAATTTATGCCACAATCAAGTAACACTATCCATATCGTGCATGCATCTAGTTAGCCGGAAGACTATCTAATAGTCGTTCCGTGCAAGTATAAACCTGAAAGTGTTCGGGACCATTAGGTCGCCAAGGCATCTCCGAACTAGGGCATTGCACTATGTCAAGTTTAACTCTGAACGAGAATCATGTCAAGTAAAGTAAGAATCACAGCTCGTGGAGCATACTCGTTCTGAATAAGAATCAAAAATTAACATGTGTCATAAATCCCGTGAATCTGAGACCCTTGACTTGCATGGTCACGGACAACTCGTGCATGAGGTAATAACATGGATTCCTCGGACTATCGTCGGGATGTCGGGCTCGTATCGTCCTAGGAGGAATATGGGTATTGCGTGTGTAGAAGCATGAAAAATACGCCGGATAGCTCTACGCAGCATATTGAGGCAGGGCAGCGTAAAACAGGTGACCTTAGAGCCATCAACGTGCAAACAGAGCTTTTCCGCTGAGCACAGCGTAAAATATAGGCTCAAGGACCATCCGCGTAATGCAATGTGTCCAGGCTGCTTCAGCGTAAAAGAGGTGCTACATCGCCTTTATGGCGTAAAACTCATCTGTTTTTAATGCAGCATTGAAGTTCACGAGGGACGCTTCGTATTCCCCGAAATGAACCTGACAAATCGTGCAGTGAACCTGACGTCTGACTCCTGACAAAGAGTACTCCACGACTACCCAGGCGACGGCTATAATGATGGCACGACACTGCAACCCAGGCTGTCATTTACTGCCCTTTCCTTGGCGTAAACCACTTTTACGCATACAAAGGGATACGCCGCCTAGTTTTACACAGGCAGATGTGAACTGTTTACGCTCCGCAGAAGACAAACAGCCTGTCACGTCAAAAAGCTGTTCTTCGTACAGGGCTCGAGGCACGTCTCTGCATTTAATGCGCAGAGCGGTGACAGGTTCTCGAGGCACGTCTCTGCATTTAAGGCGCCGAATACTGACAGATGCCCAAGGCACGTCTCTATATTTTTATGCGTAGAAGAGTGGCAGGCCTTCAAAACACGCCTCTGCATTTAATGCGCAGGATAATGGCGGATCTCTGCATTTAATGCAGGAGATTTGATTAAATGTCACCGAACCACGGAAGACAAACAGCCTGCCCCGTCAGCAGTTACTCTTCATACAGGGTTCGAGGCACGTATCTGCATTTAATGCGCAGAATGATGGCAAAATCTTAAAGACACGCCTCTGCATTTAATGCACAGGATGGGGGCAGATCTCGACATTTAATGCAAGAGATTTGATTATATCTCCAAGAGCCGTAATTCCGGCTAAAATGTCCACATCGTCTCGGCTTCCACGCCTGCTCAGCTTCTATGCCCACTCGGCTTCTACGTCTGCTCGACTTCTATGCCCACTCGACTTCTACGCCTGCTCGGCTTCTATGCCTACTTGGCTTCTATGACCACTCGGCTTCTACGCCTACTCGGCTCCTATGCCTACTCGGCTTCTACGCCTACTCGGCTTCTATGCTTACTTGGCTTCTACGCCATGGTGACAGTCATTTGGCTTCTACGCCAACCTTTTCTACACAAGGGATAACTACCTACGTGGCTTCTACGCCGTGATCTTCGTAGCAGTTATACGCGTTTGTCCCTTAGTTGGACACGCGTCACTTGCTCATTCAAAAGGTCATCTATACGCAGGCATTGGTTATTTTAAACCGTCGTATAAAATGGTGCTGTACTTTCTACTACTCGGTTTCTACGTCGACGTGTGGTCACTGTCACTAAAAACTCTATAAATAGAGACCTCTATCAATGAGGGACAAGGTGGAGGATTTGGAGGTCGAACGATCGGAAATTGGTCAAGGAATCCAGTATCAGATCCAAGGTCGATAATTGGGAGGAAAGAAGGAGGAGAGAAAACGGCTGAGAGAGAGAGAAGAATCCAGAGCTCAGGCAAAGAGAAGGGATCGACGACTTTGGCATCGGGCATCCACCCTCTTTAACAACCTTCGAAGCTGCTTTCTGTCTTCCACGACACTTCTTCAACATCGTGTGGGCCAAGGGCTAAAGTGATCGACTGCAGATCAGACACCTATAGCAATATTTACCCAGATTAAATAAATTATACTTAGACATCCTCGTATAGGATTAAATTGTACAATCTTGTTTGTAAACACCGAAGAAAGGGCGGGTTTTCGTATAAGACCTCGTTTTCCATATTCTCTCTCGTTTATTATCAAACAACAAGATGGCGACTCTGTTGGGGACGTCTTTCTCTTCTGACGAGGAAGCAATTGCTCAACACGATGTGGTATCCGTGGGATCCGTGAAGAAGACACTGGTCGTCCAATTCGACCAGTCTGCCTACGAAGACATGCTTCGAACCGGGGGTAGCTCTCACTCTCTCTCTGTCCAAGACAACAGGAAGCTGTGTAAGGTCTGGATGCCCAAGACATCCTCTACCGTTCCTGTCGACTCTCCGACCTCTCCGATTTCTCTGACCAACGAGGTTGTAGCTTTGCTCCCTCCGCGCCTTGCGCGTAAAATTCAGTCGCCTGTCTCTGGCAGGGCAGACAAAACTTCTGGCAAGGCCTCAGCGCCAATCCAGAAGTATACTCCGCGCTCTGTACGTAAAATTCAGTCTCCCGTCCCTGGCGGAAAAGACGAAACTTCGGACAATGCCTCAGCGCTAGTCCAGAAGCCTACACCGCGCTCTGCGCGTAGAAAACAGTCTCCCGTCCCTGCCGGAACAGACAAACTTTCTGACAATGCCTTAGCGCCAAGTCAGAAGTTCCAAACGCGCTCCGTGCGTAAAAATGCATCTGCCTTCCGCGGAAAAGCAGATGATCCCTGCAATCTACGCAAGGGAAAGCAAGCGGCGGACTACTCAACTTCTCGGCCTTTACGCCAGCGAAGGAACAATCTGCACACCCTCCGGATTACGCGAGAAGCTGACGGCCGACTGAGGACATCCTCAGCTTTACGCCAACCAGAGCAGAGCTACGAATTACGCCAGGAGAAGCCCCTCAGCGTAAAAAAAGCTCAATTTGCGGAAAGACACCCTCCTCGGGGATTATCCGCCACCCGGTTGGCCAACCTGTTGTATACAGGAGGCACAGGGAAAACTGTTGTTCCCAACATCCGCACGCCCACCGATGTGAACAGAAGGAACAAGCCATCTTCTTCTGCTGTAAATCCTCCTGACCTGCGCAAGTATCTAATCCAGAAACGCAAGGAGAGGGGATCTTCCAGCATGTCTATTACACCTCCTAACGAGCACTCTTGTAATAGTCATAAGATTGTAATTAATTGTTGTTGTTCTGAAGCAAAACGGTCGGTTTTTGACCGGTTGAGCTACTCTCCATCTTTCCAGGAAGAAGAGCCCACACATGCATTAGTGAACATGGCTTCACACATACCTAGAGGAAGATCGGGCTCAAGACGTCATCCCTCTAGAGCTCCGAGCCGAAGGAGATTCAACCAGCTCCTTAGGAACACTGAAGCTGGGGTGTTCCGAAACACCCGTTCGAGGTCGCGACAACCGACTTCGTACTCCTCTGATTCCGAAGCTGGGGGTCGCCAATCTTCCGAATCAGATACTGAAAGTGTAGAGTCAACTTCAACAGAGACCTATACTAATCTTTCAATGATACCCAGGGAGATGGGAGTTTATGCCATTGGAGATGAACAAGAAGAAGCTTCCCCGTCCAGGAACGCTGAGCAACGCATTACTGTACTGGAGACATCTCTAAAAGAAATGCAATCCATGATGGAGAACATGCACCAGATGATGCTGACTCAACATACAGCTGCTATGGCTCAAGCGTCGGTCCCCCCAACTCAGATACGTGTGGGGGTGGACTTACCACCATCCAACGCAATCCAAGAGCCTGCTCTAGATCAGGAGTCAGCAGTTCCTCCGCTTCCTCACTCGGAGAATGTATTACCTCCCGTCGGAGTCGCGATGCAATCGATCCCTCATCACTCCGTGGTCCCGCTACCAGCTGAAGATCCGATGCAGGCAGTACGGGAGTTGAAAGCCCAATTTGATGTCCTGAAGCACAAAGATCAGCTCAAGAAATTGGGAATCAACCAACCTTACCCAGCTATCTAGGAAGAGGTCCCTTTTCCTCCTAGATACAAACCACGGACTATGGCTTTGTTCGAGGGAAAAACATCACCAAGTCAGTACATGAACTACTTCAGTATGATGACGGTGTTATTACAAGGGAACGACGCCCTCCTCACTCGGGTGTTCAAAGGCTGTCTCTCGGGGGTAGCTTATCAGTGGTACCGAAGTCTGGCGGACAACTGCATTACTTCTTTTGAAGACTTCAAGGCTTTATTCTTCACATGATTCTACGAGAGAGGGATGGACATGTCTATGTCCTCTCTCATCAAAGTCAAGCAGAAGAAAAAAGAGATTGTTCGCGCTTTCATCGAACGTTTTCGTCAAGCCACTTTGCAAATGCCTCCAGGAGTTCCAGACTCGGCATTGGTGGACATCTGCAGAAAGAACCTTCTTCCCGTGATCTCGGTGTTCACAGGACCATATCAGTTCCATGATTGGCCCTCGTTCATCATCTCAGCGGTAGCCGCGGAGGACAACAGTCAGAAGGCGCGCGATAATGGCATCATGATCTCGGCCTCTGATAAAGGCAAGAGGTCATCCTCCAACATATAAAGAAGCTCTGGCGATCAACACGTCCAGGCAAAAGACGGTGGCTACCACGCAGACGAAACCTGGGACTTCCAGGCCCATCGAAGTGTACTTTTTCGACGACGACGATTACCCTTCCTGAGGTAAGACGACCCAGTGAGGCCGGCAGTACCAACAACCCCAAGTACTGCATCTTCCATAAGTACATACACCACCCCACAAAGGCGTGTTATATACTGAAAAGGAAGATCCAGGAGCTGATTGATGCTAAGGCCATTACTCTGCGCAACAGCAAGAAGACGGTCACAGCCAACATGATCTCTCTGCAATTTGGCAATCTGCCTCCCCAAGAGATCGTGGATGGTGTTACACCTATTTCCCGGACGACGATGAACATCGTTAATCTCCCTCCAGCTAGAGGTCAAAATCATGACCTGGTACCACTAACTACCCGACGAGGCGAGATTATGTGGGTTCATCCAGATTTGGTGCCCGGGATCGAGAAAGAGACTCAAGCTGCTAAGGCTAAGAAGAACTCGAAGCGCAAGCCATGTCACATGGTTGCGGCAGACTTGGCGTCAGAAGACGAGGTCTTGGCCACCGGAACCCGTTCAGGGAAGGCTTACCTCATGGACTATGGAGCAAGTCAGGAAGATGCACCGGCAGACGCTGCACCTACCAAGCCGTCAGAACCAGAGCCCGCCGTACCAGGGGCCGGTCCTTCGAGACCAACTTCGGCGGACAAAGGGAAGCAAAAAGAAGTGCGTTTCGACAAACCTGTGAAAAATATTCAAAACAAAGGTTTAGAGAAGCCGTACAACTTCGATATCCTGGCCCAATTAGCTAATACACCAGCCAGGTTGTCCATCTTCGAACTACTCAGGCTCTCTCAAGACACTCGTCAAGCCCTGAGTGAAGCGTTAATGCAGGCGGATGCATACTTGACCCAGCTCAAGTTCCCTGACGAAGAACCCGTGGCATGTCCTCAATGCCACAGTGTGATGGAGGTGGTCCCGAATATCACTTTCACTCAAGATGACATGCTGTTAAAACATAACAGGCATGACAGACCCCTCTATTACACCGGGTACGTCGGTTCCATGGAGGTCGACCGGATTCATATAGATCCGGGATCATCAATCAGCATCATTCCTCATAGTCTGCTCAGACCGCTGAGGATTCCTACCAGCGAATTGGCTTACACCACCACTACAATCGTGGGTTTTAACGCCAGAAAAAGCAAGCCGTTGGGAAAGATTCGTCTGAGGATCCAGATTGGTAACCTTAGATCAGTGGCTACATGTTATGTCATTGATTCTGAGGTGTCCTACAATATTCTGCTGGGCAGACCTTGGATCCACGACCACAACATTGTTCCTTCAACTCTACATCAATGCTTTAAATATGTAGACGCCCAAGGAACAGTACAGACGGAGTTTGCTGACCTGAACCCGTTTAGAGGAGTAGAATCCTACTACTCCGATGCCGTGTTGTACTCTCAAGACTACACGGAAGAGGTGTCAGCCAAAACAGAGAAGGAATCCCACCGGGAGCCAGAAGAACCCTCTGCCGAACAACCGCTGTCAATCAAGGTGAAAGGACAGACTACTCGTCCAAAAGCCATAGAGCCTGTGGCGATCCACCTGAACAAAACCAGGTCAGGGAAAGGGGGTGATCCTCTAGTAATCACTCTGAACCAGAAGCCTCCATCCTTGGTCATCAACCTCCGGCGCAGCAAACAGCCGATGGATGTAAATGCAACCGGGGACGAAGTTTCAGATGATAATAAACATCCTCTTTTCTAGTATATTGACGCCCAAATTTCGAATCAGGAATCCTTTCCCCATGACGATATAGAACCTATAGCACAAAAGTTCTTCGGAGCTATAGATTCCTATCATCCATATAAGTGGGAAGTAGCGTCATCATCCAATGTCACCACGATATATGGACCACATGAGGATTCTATCTTTATTGTCCCACCTACTTGCAGCAGTCAGCGTTCAATAGTCTTCGGCCGCATGCGCAATGGACCGACTGTACAAGAGGATTCTCCCGACGACGACGTTGGTAAAATGCAGGTTCACCGATACAGCCCGCAAGCTCTGAAGATCATGCAAAGTATGGGTTATGACTTGAAACTGAAACCAGGTCTCAACTACGGGAAAGGCAGACGAATGCTACTGCACGGAGATCCCTACTATCAACGAACCAGCTTCGGGTTAGGGTATACCACCTCCCTTGCAGCTCCTGAGTCAGACGAGGATATCTTTTCCTCTTCTCAAAACGGCTCAGCGCCCTCCGACTCATCTCATGCTCTCGAACGAACATTATCAGTAAATATGGTAGTGACAGATTCCTTCGAAGCAGACGAACAAGAATCTGAACTGTTCGAGAATGACGCTTGGGCTCAACAAATGGATACACAATGGGAGTTCCGCTTCGAGTAGAGAGAACCTCCCACTGAAGATGAAGTTATCCAGATTGACGTTGGGGATAAACTTTTACCAAAATCGATATTTATCAGTAACAACCTTTTCGAAGAAGAAAGGGAAGAAATTATCCAGCTGATAAAAGAATATGTCGACGTCTTTGCGTGGAATTATGAAGACATGCCAGGTCTTGATCCAAAGGTGGCTACTCATAAGCTCAATATATTGTCCGATTCAAAGCCTGTAAAGCAGCACCAACGCCGGTTCCGCCCGGATATGATGGATGCCATCGAAGCTGAAGTCAAGAAGTTGATAGCCAGAAGGCTTCATTCGAGAAGAACAACATCCCGACTGGGTCGCCAATGTTGTCCCGGTCATGAAGAAAATGGGAAAGTACGTGTTTGCATCGATTATCGAGATCTGAATGCGGCCTGCCCCATGGATGAGTTTTCTCTTCCCATCACAGACGTCATGATTGACAATACCTGCGGTTTCGAACGTATGTCTTTCATGGACGAATTTTTAGGATACAATCAAATCAAGATGCATCCTGAGGACGAGAAGCACACTGCCTTCCGGACACCACTGGGGGTATATTGCTATACGGTCATGCCCTTCAGATTGAAGAACGTCGGGGCTACGTACCAACGGGCTATGAGTAACATATTCTACGAGCATTTATGCAAGACAGTGGAGTGTTACGTGGACGATGTAGCTGTCAAAAGCTGCCTCAAGGATAATCACATCCAAGACTTGAAGACAGTATTTGAATTGATGCGCCAACATCAACTCAAGATGAATCCTACAAAGTCCTTTCTGGGGGTATCTAGTGGCAAATTCCTAGAATTTGTCATTACCGCCAAAGGCATTCAAGTGGACCCTGATAAAGTCAAGGCCATCTTAGAAATGCGACCACCTCGTAATCTGAGAGAACTCAGGGGATTTCAAGGCCGTCTGGCTTATATCCGGAGATTCATATCCAACCTCTTTGGGAGATACAAGCCATTTTCTCGTCTCATGAAGAAAGGTGTATCCTTTGTATGGGATGAAGCCTGTCAGCAAGCGTTCGATGATATCAAACGCTACCTCACTAGTCCGCCAGTTCTGGTGCCTCCCGTCATAGGAAGACCATTCGTGCTGTACGTTCGAGCGATGGATCATTCTCTGGAAGCTCTTCTCGCACAAAAGAACGATGTAGGCCATGAACAGGCTATCTACTACCTCAGCAGGATGATGGTCGAAGTCGAACACCGGTACAACCCAGTGGAGAAAGAATGCCTGGCTCTGATGTTCGCTATCCAGAAAACGCGACACTATGTCACAGGCCAAACCATTCATATCATCTCCAGGGTCAATCCTCTTCGAGTACTGATGAACAAGCCAAGCGTTCTTAATTCCCGACTTGCGACTTGGGCGATGTTATTAACACCGTATGACATGGTGTACGTCCCTCAGAAGTCCGTCAAAGGCCAAGCATTGGCTGATTTTCTAGCTGCTCATCCGATCCTGGAGGCCTCCAAACTGTACGAGGATATTTCCGACGAAGTTGCAGAATGCAATTCCGCAATGGAAAGTGATGCCTGGCAACTGTTCTTCGATGGTGCCTCCAGGACTGGTCCCAGGGGAAACGTGGTCTCGGGAGTAGGAATTATCCTGGTTACTCCTGATAAGCTCGTCATCTACCGAGCATATTCTCTTAGCGAGCCCTGCTCTAACAATGTGGCGGAGTATAACGCCATACTAATCGGGCTCCAAGTCGCTAAAGAATTGGGCGTCGAATCTCTGAAAGCCTTCGGTGACTCTCTGCTGATCGCCAATCAAGTCAGAGGAATATATGAAGTCCGAAATCCAGACCTCATCCCTTATCACCAAGCAACGGTCGAGATAGCCACGACATTCAAAGGATTCCTCCTAGAGCATGTACCTCGATCTCAGAATCTGGAAGCTGATGCCCTAGCCAGTCTAGCTGCAGATTTAGCTATTCCTATAAGAAGGCAGAATTCGGTAATCCTTCTTAGCAGAGATTTATTCTGTGTGAAAAACAACTTTCACATAGAATGCAGCTACGCTGTGAACACAGATCCTCCCAGGAGAGACTGGAGGTCCCTTTATAGATTTCGTAGCATACGGAATCTTGTCCGAGGACCCTAAAGAAGCAGTATCCGTCAAAAGACGATCATTACGCTTCTATTTCGAGGCGTCCTCACAGTGTCTATATCGCCGGACCTACGACAGACTGCTATTAAGATGTCTCTCAGATGATGAGGCACAGCGGATCATCCGTGAAGTTCACGACGGCGTATGCGGAGTGCACCAACCCGGTCCTAAGCTACATGATCGCATCAGGAGAATGGGCTATTACTAGCCTACTATGATCGCAGATGCAATAAAGTACGCGAGACAGTGTAGAGCCTGTCAGGTCCATGCAGACTTCATCCATCAACCGCCTGAACATCTACATCCTACGGTTGCGTCCTGGCCTTTCGAAGCATGGGGTATGGATATCATTGGTCCTATTCACCCGTCTTCTTCCAGAGGTCACCGGTTCATACTAGCCATCACGGATTATTTCTCCAAATGGGCAGAGGCGATCCCTCTTGCTGAGGTGAAGGCATCTAATGTGATCAGCTTCATCAAGCATCATGTCATTTATTGCTTTGGGATACCCCGAAGGATAATTCATGACAATGGACCTCAGTTCATCAGCCAAGCGTTTCATCGATTTTGCGATAAAAATCGAATACAAAATGTGGCCTCTACGGCATATAACCCTGCTGCTAATGGTTTGGCGGAAGCATTCAACAAAACCATTATCAAGCTCATGAAAAAGTTCGTCTCCACGAACAAGAGGGATTGGAATGAGAAGCTGGGAGAATGTCTCTGGGCATACCGCACAACGGTACGAGCACCAACAGGTTATACCCTATTCTCACTGGTCTACGGGAGCGAAGCAGTTCTCCCCATCGAAATCCAGATTCCGTCACTCAGGATAGTCGTGGCTAATGAGCTGACTCAAGAAAAGAACGACCTTTTAAGACTTCAAGAGCTAGAAGGATTAGACGAGAAACGCCTCCAAGCTCAACAGCGCATCGCGTTCTACCAAGCACGTATTTCCAGAGCTTCTAATCAAAAAGTAAAGGAAAGAGTGTTCAAAGTTGGCGAGCTAGTCTTAGCTGTGAGAAGGCCGATGATTCTCACTCACAGAAGCAAGGGCAAATTCCAGCTCAAATGGGAAGGCCCTTATGTGATCGAGACGACATTCTCAAACGGCGCTTACAGGTTAGCCAAGCCTAATGGAGACCTGCTAATGGCTCCTATCAATGGCAAATTCCTGAAAAGGTACTATGCTTAACCTACTTTGCTCAAGTGGAATATGGCGAAAACCTCATTCTGACAAAACTACTTCCAAAATGAAACTAGCTGGATCGTATTCTATCATGTTCATATTACCTCTGAATAGATATGTCCTGCTAAAACTTATCGAGAGTATATCACGTTTATATTACCTCTGATATCACTTTCGTCCAAACCTGTCATTTATATTCCAAAATGATGGGTCCACAAAGTCAGATGAAAGCCTTTTTACTATTCCCAAAAAAGAGCAAAAGTACATTGAAAAGCAAAAGCAAAAAGTACATCATTGGGGGGGAGCGGTTAGATCGCGAATCTGCTGCGCCAGAGCAGCCATTCTCTCATCCCGGGAGTTCAAGATGTCGGCGCGAGCCCGTTCCAACCTTGCCGCATCATTGTCTAAAGCAGCTAGCTCAGACCGAGCTAGCACAAAACCTGAGTGGAAGGCACCCACGCGCGCCAGATTCTGCTGAACAGTCGCCCGTCGCTCCTTTAGCACATCTCGAGCCGTCGACAAAGAGAGAACCTTCGCCTCTACTCGAGCGAGCTAATCCTTCAATATGCGGGCCTGCGCTGCCGCTTCCTCATATTCGGCTTCGCACCGGGTCAACTCGGGAACGACGTACCCCAATTGGACACGTTCTTCGTCCATCTCCCGCTGCTGAGCCTCGATGGACTTATTCAAAGATGACATCTGTTTAGTAAGCTGCGCGCTCAGGAAGTCGTACCTAGCTTGAACGAGACCGTCAATGTTGCCTCGAGCTAGCTGCAAGTATTCGTTAATGGGTTGCTCCAAACCATTAACTATCTCCTCCAGCGCGTCAGCTACCCCAGTGTCGTTGAATTCTCGGATCGGCACTATAGAGGCCCGGGAGGCCCTCCTCAGCGACGCAAAGCCCAAATTCTTCTCCAACACCATTGATATTAACATTTTCAAGGTGGCATAGAAGATACCAGTGCACTGCGCGGTCAGCGCAGCTATATCCGAATGGACCCTGGGAGTGGCCGCGATAGTGGCGAGTCCCCTTTCATGAACAACCGCAGACGATGTTGTCACGGCCGTCGCCTCAACAGAAGGTGCGACAAAAGAAGTAGCGCCAACACCGGACGAAGTGACCAGCGTACTCAAAGGAGGCATTGTCGCAATGACAGGCTCGTCCTCCTCTTGAGATATCGGAATCTCTTCGACAGGCGAGCCGGCACCCGAAGATGTCTCCTCTTCAAAATCAGGCACCTCCGTGTCGCCGCCAGGACCTGACACGGAGCCAAAGGGCGCATCTACACTGCCCTCCCCGAAGATGTCTTCCCCTGAAAAGAAGACAAAAGGAAGTTAATATCAGTATGACGTTAATTTTCCTAAGAGAAGAGGCATAAAAGACGATATTTACCCATAGCCAATGGTGTATATGACGCGTCCGCGGCCAGTACAGCTAAATCATTCCTTAATGATGCTAGGCAAGCTGTCATACCTGGAGAAGGGGGTGCTCTAAGGAGCACTGGCGAATGCTCTTCCAGGTCCTCGTCAAATTCCAACCGAGGTTCATCGGCTGGAATCTCGCTGGGTGCACTGGCAGACACGACATGAGTCTGTCCCGACACTGATCCGGGTAAAGATATCCTCATTCGGCTCGGCCCCGAAGGCGATCTCGTTCCACTGCCCGAAGCGGTAGCAGCGACAGCAGCCTCCAGCAGGAATTCTCCGGCACCGCCAGCCGGAACTGTCGAGGTTCCCGCTCTAAAAAGCGAGAAACCTCCAATCAGAGAATCATCCCCAACATAGGGAGATGCAGGCTCACTGCTAGGAGCCTCAATACCAGGAATCCGGAGAGGACGAGTAACCGTCTTCTTCTTCCTCTTGCGAGGGTAAGTCTCCATCAGAGCAGGAGCCCTTCGCTTCCCAGAAATTACCAAAGGCCCTGCAGGCAGAGGTACTTCACCCCTCGATATCGCCAACAGAGGCTCATCTGGATTGACGAACTCCTCACCCTCGTCAGAAAAAACCGAGGGGACTTCGACTCTTCCCCCAGACTTGGAAGAGGTCACCTTAAAACTTCCATGCATGTCAAAATCGCGATGGAAGGTGTTGGTTGCCACATAGAACTGGGCATACGAATGGAGAATGCGCAACTCCGTGGAGAGTGAAATGACGGGCACGGTAAAAGTTGCCTCAGTGCAACCCATGATGAAATATCGCCACCCTCTGGCTCCATCAATGAGTCCGCCCCTGGACCTGAAGCTGGTGACGGCGTTGCCCACATGCAACTGGTCGTACCCGAATTGCCTGGCTAACCGACTAGGCAAGTAGGGCTCGAAGAAGCAATGGTCTTCACTCCTGTACAGTAGATGGGAAGGTATGCAGACCAACCAATTGAAAGACTCAGGAGAAAGAACGGTCTTCCCGGCGCCTACGTCCTGAAGTCTGATCCCCTGTTGATTGAGATGTACGGGGGGAGACAGTGCAGAAGAGCTTCCAGCTGTGACTAAGATTCAGCGCCCGCCGACAGTCTATAACTGTGGTCACGTTCCAGGAGGATTTCTGGTAGTTCAACAAGAAACTAGCCCCCGAACTACTGCCAGAGCCGGGAGACATAACCCTGGGGTTATGAAGAATTAACCATCCCATCAGATACAGGTATGGTAATTCTACCCTGGGAAAGCTATCACGCCGAGTTTCATCGGCGAGCAGCCCGTCAGTCATGGCCCTCAGGCCAGCTTGAATACGGCACACCATAGCAGGGAGCAAGCCCAACCTTGCCCCAAACACCAGACGCACTGCAGGTCATAGCGTGTTGCGGTGAATGCGGTCCGCAGATGCGATGCCAGGTACCACCAGTCGGCGCAGCCATTTGGAGAGGAAGCCAGCCAGTTGAGCTTCCCTAGACAGAGGCCTGCAACAACTCCTCAAATAACTATAGGCCTTAGTTCCTACGGGATACTTTCCTATCCCTTCGTCGAGGATCAAGTCCGGAGCCCCAGCGTCTTCCATAAGATCGTCAACTACCTGAGCATTAAGCACGCTCAGAGGATTCAAAGGAAGATCCTTGCCTTCCAATACCTTCTCCGGCTTAGCAGTCCTGGACCGGTGAAAGAAGAGGTAGGACGTCCATTTACTGACGTGAGCCAAATCTGAAGGCTCGTTATAAAAAGCGGTGCAAGCGAGGTAGTGGTACATCAGCTCCTGATACACTTCCACTACCAGAGGGTCTGAATCCCCTAGCTCCCGGTTCATGGGAACATACTCTTCATATGGAGTATCCCCCATCGGCAGCCTCGAGATCTCTGCCATCTCGTGGAGGACCAATCCCAACTCCCCCAGTGGAGTGGCAAAAATCCCAATGAGCGAGATATATCGCTCCATCAGTGCCAGAAACAGGTTGGGGTTGAGAGGCAACCCAACGCTGGTGGCACTCACAGCTGCAAACAGACCAATGTTCTCCAGCTCGGTCTGAAAATGCTTCAGGGCCCAATAAGCTAAGCGAGCCCATCAAAGATTTGTGGGGGTGATCCACCCGCCTGTCCGAGGGTTCACCTTAGGGTATACTCCCCCGCGCCCCATGAAATCATTACAGAAAGTCGGTAATTGGACCGGCTAGATCACTAAACTGTCTTCACTCGGGACACTGTCCGGGTACAGTCCCCTGAACATCGTCACATTGCCGGTGGGTCGGCTGACAAACGACCCCTGACCAGCTCCTTTCAGATGAAATATCTTCCCCGGCCTGCCGTAAAGATTAGGAGTCAGCGTCCACGACATCCTCCTGGGGTGTGTAGCATGAAAGAATGCCGAGATGGAATAGTCCCTCGGCATCTTGGGCAGATACAAAACCAAGTTTCCAGTAGGGAAAACCCAGAGTTCTTTCTTGGGCTTCGTCTGGGACTGCTTGTCGATCATGTCCCCGAAGAGGAAAACCGGCTTTATGTATTGGTCCCCGTCTATATACGTCAGGGGCTCTCCGTTGATCAAGTTCAGCAGCGTTCGCTCGCCCTGAGCCGATATCAAAATTTCCCTTCCTTCAGGATACTGGGCCCAGAGATAGGAAATATTACGTGCGACAGATCCTCCAGATAGTTGGAGTGCAGCATCCCTACGGCAGAACCCATCACATCGGCTAGCGGAGACGCATGCAAGTTAACTGCAAAATGCAAGAAAGACAAGTCAGTTTCTATAAACTTGCAGCATATGCAGAAAATCAACAGTCTGTGCTTTACGCCAAGGCTGTAAAAACTTGAGTTATTACGCTGGAATCTATTTCCTAAACGTAAAATTCAAGGTGGGCAGTATACAGTCTGTGCTTTACGCCAGACTGATAAAATTGAGTTATTACGTCGAAATTTCCATCCCTGTGTAAACACTCAAATTTTATAGTATACGCCAACTTTCGACAGTCAAAAGCTTTTACGCCAGACTGAGAAAATATGGAGTTTTTGCGCTGACATATTAGAAATGTCGGCATAAAAGATGAAACATCTTTGTGCATCATCTTCCTCGAAGAGGCTATCAGCACAGAAGACGACCTAGCGCGTTCACGTACAACGTGTGCGAAGGGTTTTCAGTCGTTCGTTTCGTCCCCAAAACTCTACCTTTAAGGCCAGGTGCACTGCTAGTCGGCGGGATGCTTCGTTCAGAATGAAGCTCGCCGTGCCCGACGGAAGTCGCCCCCGCTTGAGCAGAAGAACGGGAAGAAGAAGCAACCTTCTTTCCCTTAGTGGAGGAGGCTTGTTTCGAGACCATTACTGGAAACTTCGAAGACTCGGAGAAGAAACGAAGAAGAACTCGAACGGACAAAAGCTTTCTTTCGCAGAAGACGGATGAAAAGTTTTTCTCTCAGAAACTTGGGGTATATATAGAGTTCGGATGGACTCCTCGAATCCTGAACCAAATCTCACATTTAATATTTGGTTATGATTGGGGACTACGTCAGCCTATTTACTCAGAGAAGGCGGACAGCCAGCGAATTCAAAAAGTTTTCGTGCAAAGAAGATTCGTGGTTTTTACGCTAAGGAGCTTTCTACGCTCGACGGCTACAGATCTACGGTTCTACGCTCACAGGCTACAGGTCTATGGTTTTACGCCCGGATGCTTTTATGCTCGGTAGCTTTTACGCTCGAGAGGCTACAAACCTACGACTTCACGCTCAAACAGCTACAAATCTATGATCTCACGCTCGGTGGCTTTTTACGCTCAGAGACAACAGATCCACGACTTCACGCTCGGAAGATTTTCTTTTCAGAAGCTACAAATCTACAGTTTTTACGCTAAGGAGTTTTCTACGCTCGACAGCTACAGATCTACGGTTCTACCCTCACAGGCTACAGGTCTATGGTTTTACGTCTGGATGCTTTTATGTTCGGTAGCTTTTACGCTCGAGAGGCTACAAACCTACGACTTCACGCTCAACAGCTACAAATCTATGATCTCGCGCTCGATGGCTTTTTACGCTCAGAGGCAACAAACTTATGATTTCACGCTCCACGACTTTTCGCATATCTGAAAAATGCGCAGGCCAGTACAGTACATCTGAACAATTCTCAAGACGGTCAATTACAGGAGTTCACACAGAAGATACTCCTTCTTGACCTCAAAATATTCCAAGTACCCAAAGTATACAGAGTTCAACATTGAAAATTACTCTTCTTCATGGGTCGATTCGAAGTTCATCCAGAATCCAGTCTGAATATTTCGTCTACAGTTCAAGATGGCAACTCAGTCTTCGACAGCCAGTTCTCGCCCTATTCCAAGGGATTTTCGAGAAATCATTCTTGAAGACGACGGTCTGAACAAAAATTCTGTTTATCAGAAGTAAAAAACAGTTCAGAATTCTACGCGGTTCCTCATTCCTAACGGCAGGACAGTTCGAACACTCGACTGCTAAGTGGTTTTCTGCGCATCCTTAGTTATGCGTAAAAGACAGGACAGGACCTAACACTCTTTCTATCAGAGTCGGCGTAAAGTATCAGACGTGTCGAAGCTACACATATTCAGACTTCACAGCAAAGTATGGCAAAATGATCATATGCACAGAAGAAGACAATCTTATAAAAAAATCATGATTACATATGAGGAAAATCCAGTCTACAAGGGTTTTTCTTCATTTTCATGATTACATATGAGAGAAATTCCGTCTACAAAGGGTTTCTCATTTTTATTTAAAGATCGTGCCCAAAATCTGTTTCGACCAGGTTCTCGCATGGGCGGCATTCTTCATCCATCTCCTCCAGCAGCCAGTCGTTGACCGCAAAACGACTGACATATGATCAATGGCGGGAGGATACAAAACTGGGCCTAGACCCATCCTCCAATACGAGGAAGCAGGGTAAATCTGCTTGCCTACGTCCAGCGTCGTGACAGATTGAGTTGAGATATTTCACCCAACTCAATCTCGAACAGCAGCTAGTTTGTCTGCCCTCGTCCGCAGGTAACGGGAGAAGGCACCACTTGCAAGCTGCCTGGTCAAATACGACCATTCTTCTCTCCCGAAGAACCACCATACAAAGTTGCTGATTATCCCGAGCAAAGGAGGCTATGATATCCTTCCATGATCCATCGTTATAGAGGATATTTGCTCGAAGATGCCGTCTTTTTCGGCTCCGTACATGCTGGAAGAGCATGATCTCCTTCTTCCTCAAGTCGACCCGACGAACTCCGGCCATCATCTCTGTGTGGTGAAGGAAATATAGGAAGAACAGGTTAAACTCCTCAGCCTTTTTATAGGCGAAAGAGACCACACCGATCCCCAATAACTCTGCCATAAAGTCAGCCTTGAAAGAACGTGTCAGACTTGACCGTTTCAAAGCTCCATTCAGAGCGTTTCAAGTTACGAGGGACGGTTCATGCTTCATTCAAAGCGTTTCAAATTACGAAAAATTTAAAAGCTTTGAAGGGGGTCTTGTAGAAACATGAAAAATACGCCGGATAGCTCTACGCAGCATATTGAGGCAGGGCAGCGTAAAACAGGTGACCTCAGAGCCATCAACGTGCAAACAGAGCTTTTCCGCTGAGCACAGCGTAAAATATAGGCTCAAGGACCATCCGCGTAATGCAATGTGTCCAGGCTGCTTCAGCGTAAAAGAGGTGCTACATCACCTTTATGGCGTAAAACTCATCCGCTTTTAATGCAGCATTGAAGTGTACGAGGGACGCTTCGTATTCCCCGAAATGAACCTGACAAATCGTGCAGTGAACCTGATGTCTGACTCCTGACAAAGAGTACTCCACGACTACCCAGGCGACGGCTATAATGATGGCACGGCACTGCAACCTAGGCTGTCATTTACTGCCCTTTCCTTGGCGTAAACCGCTTTTACGTATACAAAGGGATACGCCGTCTAGTTTTACACAGGCAGATGTGAGCTGTTTATGCTCCGCAGAAGACAAACAGCCTGCCACGTCAAAAAGCTGCTCTTCGTACAGGGCTCGAGGCACGTCTCTGCATTTAATGCGCAGAGCGGTGACAGGTTCTCGAGGCACGTCTCTGCATTTAAGGCGCCGAATACTGACAGATGCCCAAGGCACGTCTCTGTATTTTTATGCGCAGAAGAGTGGCAGGCCTTCAAAATACGCCTCTGCATTTAATGCGCAGGATAATGGCGGATCTCTGTATTTAATGCAGAAGATTTGATTAAATGTCACCGAACCGTCGTCTAGTGACATTCCCTTTGCGTAAACTGCTCTTACGCATATAAGGGGTTACGCTGCCCAGTTTTACACAGGCAGACGTGAGCTTCTTACGCTCCACGGAAGACAAACAGCCTGCCCCGTCAGCAGTTACTCTTCATACAGGGTTCGAGGTGCGTATCTGCATTTAATGCGCAGAATGATGGCAAAATCTTAAAGACACGCCTCTGCATTTAATGTGCAGGATGGGGGCAGATCTCGGCATTTAATGCAAGAGATTTGATTATATCTCCAAGTGCCGTAATTTCGGCTAAAACGTCCACATCGTCTCAGCTTCCACGCCTGCTCGGCTTCTATGCCCACTCGGCTTCTACGCCTGCTTGGCTTCTATGCCTACTTGGCTTCTACGCCTGCTCGGCTTCTATGCCTACTCGGCTTCTATGCCTGCTCGGCTTCTACGCCTACTCGGCTCCTATGCCTACTCGGCTTCTACGCCTACTCGGCTTCTATGCCTACTTGGCTTCTACGCCATGGTGACAGTCATTTGGCTTCTACGCCAACCTCTTCTACATAAGGGATAACTACCTACGTGGCTTCTATGCCGTGATCTTCGCAGCAGTTATACGCATTTGTCCCTTAGTTGGACATGCGTCACTTGCTCATTCAAAAGGTCATCTATACGCAGGCATTGGTTATTTTAAACCGTCGTGTAAAAGGGTGCTGTACTTTCCACTACTTGGTTTCTACGCCGATTATGTGGTCACTGTCACTAAAAACTCTATAAATAGAGACCTCTATCAACGAGGGACAAGGTGGAGGATTTGGAGGTCGAACGATCAAAAATTGGTCAAGGAATCCAGTATCAGATCCAAGGTCGACAATTGGGAGAAAAGGAGGAAAGAAAACGGCCGAGAGAGAGAGAAGAATCCAGAGCTCAGGCAAAGAGAAGGGATCGACGACTTTGGCATCGGGCATCCACCCTCTTTAACAACCTTCGAAGCTGCTTTCTGTCTTCCACGGCACTTCTTCAACATTGTGTGGTCCAAGGACTAAAGTGATCGACTGCAGATCAGACACCTATAGCAATATTTACCCAGATTAAATAAATTGTACTTAGACATCCTCGTATAGGATTAAATTATACAATCTTGTTTGTAAACACCGAAGAAAGGGCAGATTTTCGTATAAGACCTCGTTTTCCATATTCTCTCTCGTTTATTATCAAACAACAAGATGCGAACACAAATGATTTACTTGGATGACAATCAACATGAATATATACGAGACTAAGATTTATCAGACAACGCTTAGGTATCGCGCAGGAATTCTAAGGAACGACTTGATTTAATTCGATGACTCGATTCCTGAGTGGTGTATGGATCATTTTGGAAATATTCAACGAATTCATAGGTCTCGTGTGATAGTTGGTTTGAACGGTTGAGAATGTGTTGAACAAGTGATAAGGCTTATATCGAATAGAAATTCAAGGTAACGAAATCGATATCTTGGTCAAGGAAACTTGGTGGATCGTACGTGCGATTTCAAATTGAATCAAAAGGATTGAACTTGAGTAGGATATCGCTCGATAGAAGTTAGCCTGAGAATGGATATTGAGGTTTTGAATTAATAGACTTGTCATGGTATCGATAATTGGAAGATAATACGGATTGATACAAGTAAAGGAATATTGTGGTTCGATGAAAGAGGTAAGCGTTAACGGATTCGATCTGGAGTTTGGAGGAACGATCTTGAATCTAGTTCGAAGAATAACCTTCGACAATCATTCCCGACCGAGAACCATTATTCCGCGGGAGCACTGACGTAGTGATTTCAAGTCCGACAGGGGATGATCAAACTCACGGGAACATGTTCGATGATTATTCAAACGAACTCGATGAATGGAACGTAACGAAGGTGGATAGACTTTGGCTTGAGTACTTGAACTTAGTTATTTAAGGAATTCCAGAAGTAGACTACGGATTGATTGAATGCTAACATTGAAGTTAGACGATTTGGCTAGACGAATTATAATCACGGCATGAACGAACATGACTTAGAGGATTATATATATAACTTGGATGGAGTAAAGTGCAATGGTAAGGTATCTCGATCGTTTCGATGATAACCATAACGTTCGACGTTCTTGTCTTGTGCGAGCGTCACTCCATGCTTGTACAAGTGTCACGTCCATATTAGAACGATTATCCAGCGGGAGCGTTGGCATGGTGATCTCACGTCCAGCGAGGATGATCGAACTTGCGGGAGACCGGAGCGTGACAATTGAATGATCGTCTTGACTTGTGGTTTGACACGATAAGACAAATTTGGAGAATGCAAGTGAATCAGAAGTATTTCAAGGATGAGTTAGTCTAGAACCTGGAGTAAGTCACGCTTGATGGTTTCGTGAACGGATACATGAATCTGGTTGGACAACTTAGAGTTTATGATTTGGATCGGTGATTGAAAATTTAATCATGGCTTGGTAGTCTAGACTTATAATGGATAAGTGGATTCTATCAAATATGCTTAAGGAGATAGACTATGTGAATTGCTAGGCTTGACATGCATCATGGATATATCATGGATTTGACTGAACGAACTCGGACCCTGTGCAACGAACGTGTTATGTGAGTATGATAATCTGTGCTCGATGTTTAGAAATTTGAGTGAAACGAGCTTGGATAAAATATCCCGTGCAAACGAACAATGGTTTGACCTTAGGAAATGGGGTGAACATCGTGCGACAAATTTGCACGATAAATCGTGTGCTTGAACTTGTACCTATGACCTTGTAAGCTGACCTAGTAATTAGGCAGACGACCTATGCCAAGTGAAAGAACTTGTGTAACCGACTTTAGAGTATTGTTTGAGCAAGCTATAGAACTGGGACAGCAAGACATAGAGTTAGACTTAGAACGGACAGTGTGTGTTATGTTTGACACAAATGGAATGGACGCTAGTCAATTGATCGGATAGATCGTGCTTAACGGTAGTACAATGCTTGAGTTGAGTGGGATTGGAATGACTTGGAATTTTATTGACTCTGTTGGAGGTATCATTGTGATTTGTAAGACGAGAACCCTTGAGATTTTCGCAAAGTTGCTTGTCCGTCTTCACTATCGCTAAGTTTGGTTGAATACATATGTTTGAGGGACGCCTTCAACGTGTGCACGATCCAAGACTCAGTGATATGTTGAACTCGAGTACAAAGATTTTGTTATCGCTAAGTTGGTTGACATGTATATGTTTGAGGGACGCTTTGAATATGTGCACGATCTAGACTCGCGATATGCTGATCTTGAATGCTAGTGCAAGTGAATGTGTTAGATTCGCATGAACGAGTATTACAATTTGGATAAGTTTGCCTCAGCCTTTTATCATCATTAAAGATGGATTATACCGTACCCCACGTTAAGCGATATATCTTTCGCGCTAAGGCGCAGTAAAGACCAAGTCAGAGCTTGGATTGAATGATAGAGTCATTCAATAAGACAGACCCAGCACACATGCGACACGGTATAAGGAACGAGTAGGAAGTCGTGTTCGAACGAGTCTAGTAATACGGATTGTTATGCTTGAGATAGATTCGATAGTTTGTGTAGAACGGTTTGTGCTCAGGAAGTCTCGAGGACGAGATTTTTTCTGAGTGGTGTATAATGTAACGACCCATTCCGTTCAAGCGGATAGCCGATTCAAACGGTGCAAGTGCAACAACCCAACCCGCTTTGCTCAGCGAGAAGACTCGTTTGAGGTAAATGATTCCAGACTTGTCCCTTCAAGAGTTCAGACCTAGACTTTCAAAGGCTCGCTCGTAGTATCGCTCGACCGAGACGAATCATCACTAAGGTGGGTGGCTACGATGAACTTGTCTTTGCTTAGCCTGCACACTTAAAAATATGGACGATACATGCTAGTCGCTAGGTGAATCACCTATTGCATGCTAATAAAGAATACAACGCACCTAGCTAAGGGAATAATCCCATCTTGTATTGCTTGTGTTATAACATGGAAATGAAACTTGGCTTATAACATGGACCATCGCATGCTACCTTAGCTTCGTGCAAGTAGACTCCGCTAATTTATCGAGCAGATCATTATATACTCTTCGTAGTGCACGACTTCACTTGTTTACACTGCTCGCCTTATGGATTATGTCGCTCGATATGTCCCTGTACGGTTTCACTCCTCGCACTACCCCCTTAGACCCGTGCTAACGTAAATGCTTATGTTCTATAGTAGACTATACAATATGTTTTCTTATGCTTATGTTTCCAACAAATACAATGCTTGCCTGCTTACATTGTAACTTGTACTCATTTACCTTGTTTTAATACTTGTCACATAATTTATGCCACAATCAAGTAACACTATCCATATCGTGCATACATCTAGTTAGCCGAAAGACTATCTAATAGTCGTTCCGTGCAAGTATAAACCTGAAACTGTTCGGGACCATTAGGTCGCCAAAGCATCTTCGAACTAGGGGATTGCACCATGTCAAGTTTAACTCTGAACGAGAATCATGTCAAATAAAGCAAGAATCACAGCTCGTGGAGCATACTCGTTCTGAACAATAATCAAGAATTAACATGTCGTGTCATGAATCCCGTGAATCTGAGACCCTTGACTTGCATGGTCACAGACAACTCGTGCACGAGGTAATAACATGGATTCCTTTGACGATTGTCGGGGCGTCGGGATTCTACCATCCTAGGAGGAATATAGGTATTGCGTGACCAAATCGCCAGGATGCTCCCCGGTTTGGGACGACGCAATATATTCAGTGGTCGGGCTCTTGGTAGTGCATCCTACACTTAGACAACCCTTCTGACTCCAATATCTATGGTAGTCTCTCCATGTTTGGTCGGGATGGTGGGTAACGCTCATGACTTGCGCCACGTCTCATCTCCATCCAAGACTATGTATCGTTCTTTATGGCTAAGCCAGTGATCTCATGTTCATATAGATAAGTCATCCTCGCTTAGCGGCAATCAGCGTACGAGTCATTGCATCGCATATGATAATCTGGAACACCTGAACGGATTTGAGTATAAGACATCTATGCAATAATTGAACACCTGAGCAATCTATTGCAATCCACTGGAGTATAACACACCTGAGTATCCGTGTAACTCGTGCACCTGAATCAAGAACCCGCTCGTAACACTCGTGTTTGCTTATGCAATTTTCGTGGATTTTCTTACGTATATTCGTGCTTGGTTTAACTTGGTTTTATCTTTAAACAGGGAAGGATGGATGGTAAGTTGGTAAGTCTCACTGTTTTACTCATATATCGCACGGCGCACTGCCACACGAGTTGGATTTTTCATTATGCCATGAAACTGATCCTAAGGCAAGACTAGAAAGATAACTTAATAGATGGTGCACGGAACCTATATAACATGTTTGGATTTGTCGAGCGGACGAGAAGCCTCCCCACCAGTGCATTCATGTACTGATAACCCACCAGATTGTTTGCAGGGTACGGAAGAACCTCGTTCGATGCGAAAAACCCTTCATGTGTGCTAAGGCGTGGAGTTCGCTCCGAAGCCTTTGAGCGTTGCGTCCGGAGCTGAAGCACATATACAAAACATAATGTTGGAACATCAGCTATGTATTATTTCATGTTGTAAGCCACTTGGCACGCCTTTATTGTTTCTAGAGAGAGGACTTGAGCGACTTGTAATCTCGGCCTAGCGCCGCTTGTAATACTTGTGCAATATCAATAAAGTGATTATTTTACTTCCATACGTGTGTTATTCATTGCTTCCGCTATTATAATTCTTTGGACTTGTTACAAATCGCTTGTTCGTTTCTTATTTCGCTGCATTCGGACTATCTGTGCGATCTGTGGCTTAGTCATTTTACCGCATGTTTGGATCATGGCATTGCACATGCACAGTTTGTGCTCGTGCGATATCACGTCCAGATGGAAACGGTCGTCCTGCGGGAGCGCTGGCGCGATAATTCGCGCCTAGCGGGGACGGCCGATTCCTGCGGGAGATCGGGGCGTGACATAACATCAATGGGTATGTGAATAGTTTTAGTAATGATTAATAACTAAAAGATGAATTCATAACAATAATCCTTATGTATATGCACTGTAGCAATATCTATATTCCCATATTATTTTTAGACCATGAGTAGCATTATTTAGTCTAAATAGGAAATTAGTTGATTCGTTGAAATGATTTATACTTCCAAATAGTTTTATAAAGTTGGTCAAGACCTTAACCGTTGCCTAAACCTTAGACTGCGTTTAGGAAAGAATTGAGGGCACTTGTCAAGAACTGATAACTATGACTAATCGCTGGCGTGGTAGCGACAGCTGCAGCCAGACGATCATGATAGAGTAGTTGAACTATTTGCAGCCATACTGGCCAAGTGGCGTGGCAGTATTAGACTACGATACTTGACGGTTACGGGAAAAAAATCATGGTTATGAGATTCCAAACAAGTATTCCAAAATTTTCGACATTTTGGATAACTAGTAAATTGGTACAATGAGAAAATGTTCCATAAGACTAGGCACAGACCACCACTCGACACCTTATAGATATTATCATATGGTGAGTGCATTGATGGACAAGACCTAATGAATAACTAGTTCGACAACCTAGGAAATAGCTTTAAGATTTTACCTACTAGTGGAATCCTTGTAAGTTGGATAGTATAGATGAGTTTAGGAAATAAAAGAATGGTGTATAAACGAGGAGGAAGAAAAGTGCTACAATGGCTGACCATAACCTTTTATGAAGTGCTGCTAGTTGGCAATAAGTGTTAATGCCAATAGGGAATTGTTGCAAAAAGGGGTTGGTTTTAATTTTGAGGACAAAATTATTGTAAATTGGGTACAATATAAATTCCCTAATTTTAAATTTGCATTTTAAGTTTTTTTTTATATTTATTTGATTGTTGAAATTGTTTATTTTCTTAGTTAATTAAGAAAATGAATATTTTGATTTATTTACTTAAATAAACATTTTATTTAAGAATATTTCACAAAACTATTTTTTTCTCCTGATAAATTATTATAAATTTTCTAGAATTTATTTATTGTATATATATATATATATATATATATATATATATTCGAATTTTTGAACTCTAATATATATATATATGTGTGTGTGTGTGTGTGTATAAATATATATATGTGTATATATAAATATATATATGTGAATAATAAAAATAATAATAGTATAAATAAAAGAAAAGAAAAGAAAGAAAACGAAAAGAAATAAAATGAAATGAAATAACCAAAACACACAACATCAACTAAGCACAACTATTCCTACCCGCGACCTCTCCCCTTCTTTCTCTCTCTCTCTCTCTCTCTCTCTATATATATATATATATATATATATATATATATATATATATATATATATATATCAACAAACCGAAACCCTAACTCTTCCTCCACCCTTCAGCGCCACCCCCGACCACATGGACCCGCCGACCGCCGCATCGAACCGCAGCCGCACAGCCTGGAACCGCCGCCCGAACACCCCGCGTGCGACCGACATTAACCCTGAATCCCTGACTTCGAGGTATCATAACTCCCTCATTTTTTCGCGAACTGTTTCTTCGTACACGCTCACAACATTACCCTCTAGGATATCCTCCAAGAAGGAGGAGTTTTGGTGCCCTGGATTGAGAAAAAAATTGATCCAAAGTTGGACGAAAAATTAATCCAAAACAGTTCAGAAATTCAATCCAACCACCCATGTTCACGTCCAGTTTGCGACCAACTCGTTTAATATTTTGAGAATCTATTTGAAAAAGTTTATTGACAACATATAGGACAAAAAGATCTTTCTTTTAGTTTTAGTTAACTCGATGTATGTAGTGAATAAAACATGTCCAAACTTGATCAAAAACCTGTTTTCCAAAATCCAAAAACTTGCGATAGGGAGTGCGTCCCGACAAACTGGACCACGTCACGTACCAGTTGTATCAAAAGGCGCGTATGGTATTTCCTGACGTGTGGGCTTTCACGGAAGTTGATTCGGACGTATGTGCACGTCGGAATCAACCCGTATCAGTAAAAGTCCCTCGTATCAACGTTTTGCAAAATAATCTAGAAGTTTGTAACCGCTCGTCGGGACACGACGAAACTTGCGCCAACGGATCCGTGGCATCACGCTGGTCCTGTGACCCAAGTTTCGTGTGATTTCGAGACAGTTGACTGAACCGCCTTTTCGCGGGCCCCACAGTTTAACTTGACGAGCGATTTTGTGATCGGCTCACCGGAATTCAAAATTGGACATTCCGTTGAGTTTGTATCGTCGTTTAGGATTTGTTTGATCTATAATTTGTTCTATTTAGAAACCTTTACCCCTGACACGCACTTTGGTGCAAAGTGGACCACAGATGGATCCCGCTTTGACCCAAAATTATTATTTTTCTCCTGTGTCCAAATTGGACGAAAGGATAGAGTTTTTTGACTATCTTGCTAATTCCGGAGACGTTGGTGATGTTTATTTCAACATCCGAAGACGTTCATTCAGAGCCCCTACCTTCCAGTTCTTGTGCTTGTCGTCTGGACATCCATACTCCACAGATTGCTTGTCAGGCAAGTATACCTTGCCACAGTAATGCTTAGTTACATTCATTTACTGCATATTTATTTTTTGTTGTTTATTTCCATTTATTTTTGCTATATAAAACTGCCCGTCCAAGAATGACTTGGGTGCAACGACGATTGCGTCATCTTTTGTCTTTTATATATATTATGCATGTTGACCTAGTTTTACGAGACCACCCCATGATTGAGGCATCTTTATGTTTCATTTGGACGTGACACATTTGTTACACGAGTTTTACATATAGGTCGTGCGACGGATAATGAATAATTGCTAATAGAAATACTATGTTTTAGCCGACTTAGTAGTTACTTGAGGTGTTTACGTGTGATGGATGTGACACATTAATAGCATTGGCTAGGAAGAACAATGAGTAAGCGTATGTGACTCATTTACACTTTTCTCTTTCGTAATCCGTACGCTCCGCCGGAGATGCGTGGTCAGATGACCCTTATATTATTTACACGCAGCCTCAAGGCGTTATGCTTTGTAAGCCACTGATTTACAGGAGAAATTATGGCAATCCCATTATTTAGCCAGAAAGTCCATATACGAAAAAAGTTGTTCTTAAATTGCATAACACATAGACTGGCTAGGGGACCATGTTGGATGTTTACTTTCAGTATCTTGTAGCATGCTGTTTTCTGTATCAGGTTACGTCCCTCTGAGGACCTGGTCCCTTTTCAGGTATAGACGATCAGGATTATCCACAGGAGTACGGACCGGGACCTGACGCATCATTCTTTGTCGATAAGGTCTTACCCTCTGAGTACTCTTGACTACTTCATAGCTGATGGATCTTTAGTTATTCTCTTTATTGACATTTATTTTATATTGGAGTTCCGTGCTCCTCATCATTTTAGTTGATATAGTCGATTGGTAGTAGATTTGTCACCACCCGACTATTATTTCTTTTATTATTTCGCACTTGGGACTCTCAGTTATTTATTTTGGTACTTCTTTACTTGTGAATGAGATATAGCTGCCTGTGACTTGTGTTGACAATATATATAGCACTTGTGAATTACCCATTCATTTACAACGTACGTATGTGTTATGGTTTTCCAACATAATGGAGTTGTCATATACATACGGCTGGCATGCTTACGTATTCCTAGTCCTACGTATTTTGGGACTGGGGCGTGACAGTTATAACAGCCTCAGTCCACAAGAATTTTGGCACATTCATTGTCAGCATCAAAGAACATGCCACTTATAGTAATGCATGTTCTTGCGTTCAGCCACCCCATTCTGAGCAGGAGTGTCTGGACAAGTGGTTTGATGAAGAATTCTCTGACTAGAGATGAAATTAGCAGACTCCTTGTTGGTGTACTCGGTCCCATTATCTGTTCCAAGAATCTCCACATATACTCTAAACCGGGTCTTCACATATGCCGAGAAGTCTTGAAAACATTTGTACACCTCAGATTTCTGCTTCATCATGTAGATCCAGGTCACACGTGAGTAGCAATCAATGAAGGTAACAAACCATCTGAATCCACTGATAGAAGTAGTAGGACACGGTCCCCAAACATCAGAATAAAAAAGTACAAATGGCTCAAAACTTCGAAGACCAACCATTTTATAGACCAACCATTTTATAAGTAGAACGTGTATGCTTTCCAAGTTCACAAGCATTACAAAATAACATTTTTTTGTCTACTTTATTCATTATCTCAGGTTCTAACTTATTCAAACTATCAAAACATAAATGTCCCAATCTGCAGTGTTGGAGTATTGCTTCTGTCTCTAGACCTCCACTAGTAGTAGCAACAAGCATTGTAGCCTCCCGGTCCAGGTACCAAAGACCATCACGCCTGATGCCAGTCCCAAGCCTCTTCCTCGTGGCCTTCTCCTGGAAAGAACACATATCCCGATAAAAAAGAACAGTATAATTCAATTTATCAATGAGAGGGCTAACAGAAAGTAAGTTGACCGGAAACGAAGGAACATGCAATATAGATGACAGGGTAACAGATGAAGTACAATGGATCGAGCCAGTACCCCTGATGGGTTGAGTGTCCCATCAGCAGTCTGAACTGTCTTGGGATGCATATGTTTGCTCGGATAATATAATGCAAACTCACTAGATGTACTTGTGATATGCCTAGATGCACCTGAGTTTATGATCCAACCAGTATGAGATTTAGTGGATGCAAGTGCCTGAACCGGAATACCTTTACCCATATGAGCAGCGTAACCAGTAAAGTTACTAAGGTAGGTTGTGTTATCCAGATCCTGAGTGGTCAGTCCCTTGCCCTTAGAACTCTCAACCTGAAGCTTGAACTGACGTAGTTCCTCTCGCTCTATCATCTCAGCTCCAGTCATTTCAGTAGTGGTCTCCTCCGTCACAGCTAGGTGAGCAACTCCTCGGCCTCTACGTCTCCTGCCTCCTTGACCTGCACGTCCACCTCTCTGTCCTCTGCCTCCTCGGCCACGACCAGAATTGCAGGGTTGAGGACAGTTGTAGCTGAGGTGTCTTCCCGCAATTGTAGCACTCCCTGTCATTGTTGCTGGGAGCACTAGGAACCACCAATGCAGAACGGACAGCTGGTGAGGTCTCGCCTTTAATCACCTTATGTCGAATCTTCCCTTGCTCCATCGATGCAACAACCTCATCCAGGGACGGAAAAGATGGCAGATGACACATTGTTGCCCTTCTAGCCTCAAACTGCAGGTTCAAACCCTTGAGAAAATGAGTCACACGCCTACGCTCAAGGTACTGTTTTCCAAGGAGAACATCTGCCGGATTTTGCAATGATGGCGAATCATAGTAGTCAAAGTCCGCCCATAAGCGACGTAGTTCCGCTACATACTGGAGTACTGGAGGGAATTTTCCTTGTTTTTTTGGAATTTTTTTTTTTGTTCTTTGGAAAAAGGATTCAGAGCTTTGGCTCTGATACCATGTAGAGAGAAAATAATTTATTGATTTACTTCCAAGAGAGGGGGTACATATATATAGGAGGAGGCTAGCAACCTCCTTATTTTCTATCCGATGTGGGACTAAATAAGTCCTCCATAACTCAACAATATCTCATAAGGTTTAATATTTACAAGTCATGCTACTTTTTCCAAGTATATTGCTAACTGGTTCTTCAGGTTTAATATTTACATGTCAAGTTTATTTATGCTTGCGCTTTTCCAGAAAGGAAATATAGTTCAGATAGGATCTGTTTCTTCAGGTGGTTCAGCTAGCTTCATTCCAGTTCTGGTTCATACAGTATTTTTGCGACAAGTAAATGATCGGGTTCCTGGTAATTTTCTAAATTACACTCTAAATCTTTATATTTGTCTTGTAGAAAACTACTAGTCTTTATATAAAAATTCTTATTTTCCTAAGTGCAGATTCATTGAATATATATTGGTCAAGGGAGTACATAATAGCTGTGTGTAGAGTTACTTTTCTTACTTAATATGTTTCTACATACATAAAACGACCACTAAAAAGAAAAAGGGAGTACATAATAGCTGCTTGTTATTATCTTCTTGTTGGTGGACCATGCTATTGCTTGCGAGTCAGGATCTTTCTTTGGGATTGTGTGAGTTATTTCTTCTTGTGTGTATCCTCATGTAGTACTCCCTAACCCAACAGGTCTAACTTAGACTATAACTTTTTTTCTTGTTTTAGCCCAATGCTCGTCCCCTTATTGGATATTTGCCTTGGATTTGAAGGTTTTGGATAATCATACAAAATAAGAGTGCAGATATAAGATGATGGACATGTACAATGTGTTGTATGACAAAAGGATTAGTAAATGTAAAATGGTGGTGATTTCACTCAAAATTTGAAATTTTATATTGTCTGTAAACCGATAGGGGCTAACTTGGCAATGCACTAGCTCTATTACTCTTCTTGTGGTACACATTAACTTTAGTCTTGCATAGTTGTCAAGAATGCCCCACCATATAGCTAGGCTGGATCATGTATCTTGGTTGCTTAAGAATACATAATGGCTCTAGAAGTTATCTGGAGAAAAGGTGGTGGCAGGAAAATGACATAAACGTGAGTCATGCTTGATTCTTCATAACTTTGATTGTTGAAATCCTATTCACACTTGACTCCTGAGACTTGGTATCTACAGACATATTTTAAAGACTACTAAACACTAACAGGACATACATATTCTAAACCAGGTTTTTTATAACTTGGTAAGTTGGTTTGAACCCAACTGATTTAGAGTAAACCAAATTTATCTGCAGTTTTACCCTGGATACTGCCATGTGGGGCATGAGTGTTTTTTCCATACTGGCTGGCGAAGTCGTATTGGTCCGCCTTCGGAAGCAGTATACTGTCCGGTATGCCGGCCAATATGACTGATATCCTGAACAGCCTGATCTGTGGTTTTAGTAATTTTGGCGGTCTGAGATCTAACTATTAGAGCACCTGATTTAGACATGTCTAATAATGCTGTCTAACAACTGAAGTAAAGTATTATTTTAGGCTTGTTTACTATTTTAGTTATATGTTCGCTGGATCAACCAACAACGTAGACATTGAACATATAAAATTATTCTTAGTTGATGCATATGAATTGTTTTGTATTACTTTCATATCTAATTTTTCTTTTATGCCATTAACTTACCTTTTCTAAATTTAATTCCATATCTCGTTTTGTTTACAGGCTATCCTTTTCTTTGTGCTAATTTTCTGTCTAGAACCCAATCTGGTTTCCGAAGAATGCCCCCCCATATGACTGGGAGTGCCGACATCGATATCCTCCAAAGATTTTTGGCTCTTGTATGTTTATTCATAAACATAATGAAGGTCGATGGTATATTGGCCTGTTTCTGTTCCTTGGTCATCATTTACTGTCTAGTTTTGTTTCTATTTTATAAATAGCTTTCCTTTGCAACATGGACATCCTCTATTATTTTTCTTAGGAGGAGAAATTTGTGTTAAGGATTTGTTATTTTTCTTAAATGTTCCTAGAACAGGAGGCCGTGCATACTTCATATGGTAACAGCTACCAATATTTCTGTTCTTAAAGGTAGTATGTACTTTTACAAAACTAGCTTTTCATCAGTTATTCACTAACATATAATTTTCTCACCAGCTTAAAATTTGTTTGGTCATTCTTATTTGTCTTGACAAATGTTAATCACTAACTTCACTTGAGCATTATAAATTTGTTTCATGTATGTATGGCTTCTACAATGCAGACTGCTTGCTATTGACACAGGTACGTACATGATATAGACACCGCTTTCCCTTGTCCCTGGTGTAGAGAAGTCATGCTCTGTATATAAGAATGGCAAGCTTACAGCACAACTTAAAAACTGATGGTGCTTTCTTGGTTGGCCTTTTAAATGACTTAATCTCATTTTAGCAAATATTTAGATATGCTAAGTTCAGCCAAGTGCAGCTCTCTGTATCATTGAAGTTTTCTTTCTCTGCATTAACTACTTGTAGCCTATGTTCTCATTTACATCACATGAGAACTGTTGCATATTTTCGTATGATCCCACTGAAACATTGTATGTTACCCTCGTATCCTGAAAGAGACCAAGTTGGTGCAGAACTATTGAACTGCATACATTGTTTAGTGTATTAGCTACAGAGGTTTTAGTGTGAATAGAAGAAATGTGTATGATAAATAAGTGTGGTGGAAGATATATCTTATTAACTTAATGAGTACATTCTCTAGGCTTGTATTCTCTTTCAGTCCAACGATTCCAAGTAAGGATTGGTATGCTATGGACTTCTTAATGTGTTATTGATACTTACAATTTCTTAAAAAGTGATTACAAGGATATTTTTCTCAGATTTGCATAAATTATGCTTACTTTTTTATGCAGATATCAACAATTCAATTTTTCTGGAGTATGGCTTCTTTTCTTGCTTGATAACCAAGGAGTTTTGGGGGACTGATAGACCATGGTTGATTAAGTCCATGCCTGAAATTGGAGAGTACATGAAATGCCATTCTTTTATATCCTTCTACACTCTCCCCTTTCCTCTCCCTTTCTCATATATGTGTCCAAATATGATATTGGTATTAGTTTACATGTTTCGAATGGATTGGAGTTATCTTTATAGGACGATGCCTTATTTGTGACCTCCAAAATCTCACTTTAGATATCTGACTTCATATCTTTATTTGTTCTTTTCCCAAATCAGATCTATAAGGAAAAGGAGTTCGACCTGTCGCTCCTTTTGGAAGTGTGAGCAGCAGACCTTTTGATGATCTAGCACCGATACACGGGTCTCTGCCAGATGAACTATTGTCCAAGGTATTACATGCCAGATGAAAATCTTTTGGTTCATAAATATGCAAAAAAAAATCTTGGAGAACATACATTACTTATCTAATTTCTTGTTACTAACAAAAGTATTTTTCTTGGAGAAAAAGTTTATTTGTGACCCTAGCGTTAGAATGTTCTGTCAGCATATTTTGCAGGAAGTAATCATCAGCATGTTCTCTTCCCGGTTTTATCCCATATGATAGATCTAATTGTTGTGAATTTCTGCAATTGCAAGTTCATTGCTTGAAATGAAACCCTTAATAATAAACTACTGAACTGTTCTGCATTTATGTTTATGTTTTGTGCATGATTAGTATTTAATGCTCAAGGCAGAAGCATTCATTTCTGAACAGTTAAATACTGTTGGTCAAAGTGAAGCAAATGTACATGAAATCATTGAGAATGCTCGTCAATCCGCATCTCTTGTTCGATGAGCTAGACTCAACTGCCACACAGGTTTGTCGCACCTTGTGTTCTCTTGTTCGATGAGCTAGACTCAACTGCCATACAGGTCTGTACAGAAACATATAATTTTGTACTTAGTGCAACTTTTGTTGTTTGCAGAGGGATAACAATGTTAGAGATGGTGGAGGTACTGCTGACAGGGTTCTCAATCAACTTGCAGAGATGGATGACATGTCTGCGAAGAAAACTGACTTTATTATTGGTGCCACTAATCCTGATATTATAGATCCTGCTTTACTTAGGTCAGGCCGCCTTGATCAGCTAATTTATATTCCTCTTCTTGATGGGACTTCTAGTTAACAAATTTTGAGAGTATTTGGATATATTTTAGATAAATGTATTTTTGGGAGTGGATTGTACATGTATAGATCGAATGATACGTTTAATTCGAAATAAATATTTTAATCGTTTCTTAAATTGACATTATACCTGGTTCAGATTCTTTTGAAATTGAACAGTATTTGAGTATTACTTTTTATAACGTTTTGAAAAGTGATATATATATATATATATATATATATATATATATATATATTCTATTTATAATGCTTTGAAAATAAGTGTCATATATATGAATCTTATTTATAACTCTTGTAAAAAAATGTTATATATGTTTGTCTTATTTATAATGTTTTTAGGAAAAAGTGTTATATATGTATAGAACATTTATGATATTTTTAGAAACATTTATAACACTGGTTTTTATAACGCCTGAGAACTTACGAAAAAGCGTTATAAAATGTCTTTTATGACGTAGTTTAGCCGTCATAAAAAGGTATTTGTGTTGTAGTGCGATACTCAGAGCAACAATGGAGATTGTTAATCTCCCACCACCCCATGATCAAGCTAAAAGATTTGTGCCCTTTACTACTCAACGGGGTGAAATCATGTGGATTCATTCTAATCTCTTAGAAGACTTAGAACAAGAAGCAGCATCTTTAAGCTCTAAATTCAAGAAGAAATGTCGCAAGGACCGATTATGCGATATGGTCCAACTTTTTCCTGTGCCCGAGGAAGCAATGACCGAAAAAAATGCGATCCGGCAAGAATTATCTGAAGTCGTATAAACAGGCTCAGGAAGATGATCCTCCTACTTCTTCTACTCCTGCTGCCCCTGCTACTGCTGAACCATGACCTTCCCAACCTACAACGACGGAAAAGACGAGGCAGAAGGAAGTGCGCTTTGACAAGACCTTGAAGAAGAACTCACCACAAGGACTTGATAAGTCGTATAATTTTTACCTATTAGCGCATCTCACCAATACACTGGCTCGACTTTTAATTTTCGAGCTACTTCGTCTTTCGAAAGAAACTAGGGATGCTTTGAGTGAGACGCTCACACATGCTGATTCATACTTGACGCAGCTCAAATCGCCCAATGAAGATCCATTGGCGTGTCCTCACTGCCATAGTGTGATGGAGAAAATTTCTAACATCACCTTCACAGAAGATGATATGATGCTAAAGGGCACTCAACGCGATATGCCATTGTACTATACTGGCTATATCGGTTTAGTTGAAGTGAACCGGATTCATATCGACCATGGCTCATCACTCAGCATCATTCCAAGGATTTTGTTACGAGCTTTGAAGATTCCGACACATAATCAGTCAACGACTAACACTACAATCTTAGGCTTCAACGCTGGAAGGAGCCGTCCTCTTGGGAAGATCCGCTTGAAAATTCAATTAGGAGACCTCCGGACTGAGGTCACATGTTATGTGATTGACTCAGAATTATCCTACAATATTTTGCTAGGACAACCATGGATACATGAGAACAAGATTGTGCCCTCTACACTGCACCAGTGCTTCAAATACATGGATGGACATGGTGAAGTCAAGACAGAGTTTACAAACATTAACCCATTCAAAGGTGTTGAATCATATTAATCCGATTATGTACTGTACACACCAGAATACCTAGAAGAAGAAGCTAATGAAGCTGATGACGAGGCAGAAATCCCCCTAACAGAAAACCCCCTAATGATCCGGGTCAAAGGACGTAGCAATCTTCTGAATCCTTCAGAGCCTCATGTCATTCACCTTCGCAAGTCAATGCGTGAGGAAAAGGCAAAGGAACTAGCACCCCAGGAGCCTCTTGTTATTCACCTCCGCAAGTCGATGCATGAGGAAAAAGCAAAAGAGCCACTGGTGATTAATCTCACAAAAAGTAGGCCGGCAGAGCCTCCACTCATCATCAACATATCTCGTAGTAAACAATTTGCACCGACGAGCCCGCCACTTGTTATTAATCTTTCTAAGCCAGTTGTCGAAATCGAGCCTACAGTTGAATATGTAGAGGAAGAAGAGATATTGTACTTTATGAATAAAGAAGATACCCCTTCTCACTATGTCGATATTGACCCATTTGTTTGAGTATTCTTAGAAGCCTTGTACGCTTATGAACCTCTATCTATCCCTGTGCAATCACCATTCCAGACAAGCACTTCGTACGGGTCATCGGATGCTGCTTGCTTTGTGGTGTCGACAAGGCGAAACGATGATCACCAGATAATCTTTGGCAAACCCAGAATTAAGAAGGTGACGCAGACTAACGACCCTGACGAAGATATTGGAAGAATACAAATCCATCATTATGGTCAGTCCGCTAAGAACATCATGCAAAATATGGGCTATAATCTAAAGTCTAATAAAGGGCTCAATTGTGGGAAAGGTCAACACACTCCTATACGCCACTTCTCTCTAAAAGGCAAGCCTGAAAACTACTACCAGAAGACACGTAGGGGTTTGGATTACGTCACTCCTCAGACTCCTGAAAGTTCAAAGTCAGATGAAGAAACACCTTCTCATTCTTCCGAATCGTCATCATGGGATTCTGATGGAAGCAAAGGTGATGTTTTCAAACATGCTCTGTCGGTCAATATGGTGTTAGCAGACCCAGATGAAGAGGATGACCAATTATTGGAACCCTTTGAGAATGATCAGTGGGCACAACTGATGGATTTATAATAAAAAATTTGGTTCGAGTAACGCGAACCACCTATATTGGACAAAATTATCCAGATCGATGTAGGAGAGGAGTCTTCCCCAAAATCGATCTTTATCAGTAAAAGTATCTCTGACGAACATAAGCAAGCTTTGATGCAAATCATAAGGGAATACATTGATGTCATCACTTGGAGTTACGAGAATATGCCTGGCCTAGATCCCCATATAGCCATACATAATCTCAACATCCTTCCTAATGCAAAGCCGGTAAAACAGCAGCAACGAAGGTTTTGTCCAGATGTGATGGATGCAATCGAGGCTGAATTCAAGAAGCTGAAAGAATGCGACTTTGTTCGTGAGGAACAACATCATGACTGGGTGGCCAATGTGGTTCCAGTCATGAAAAAGAACAAGAAAATCCAGGTCTACATAGATTACTGGGATCTAAACTTAGCTTGCCCAAAAGATGAGTTCCCTCTCCCCATTATAGATGTCATGATTGACAACACTTGTGATTTTGAGCTAATGTTGTTCATGGATGGATTCTCGGGATACAATCAAATCAAGATGTTCCCCAATGATGAAAAACATAAGTTATTCCGAACATCGCTTGGAGTATATTGTTATACAGTGGTGCCTTTTGGTTTAAGAACGCAAGGGAAACATACTAACGGGCCATGAGTGCAATCTTTTATGAACATTTTTGAAAAACGGTGGAGTGCTATGTCGACGATATTGCAGTCAAAAGTATTTACAAAGATGATCACCTGAAAGATCTTCAAATGGTGTTTAACCTGATGCGTCAACACCAGCTTAAGATGAATCCAACTAAGTCCTTCCTGGGAGTCTCCAACGAAAAATTCCTCGGGTTCGTGATAACCTCTAAGGGTATCCACCTCGACCTAGATAAGGTTAAACCTATCCTAGAGATGCGCCCTCCTCACAATCTCAAAGAGCTCCGTGGTTTGCAAGATCGATTGACATATATTAGGAGGTTCATATCAAACCTTTCCGGATGATGTCGACCATTCACCCAACTAATGTAGAAATGGGTGACATTTGTGTGAAATGAAGCATGCCAGCAAGCATTCGACGAAATCAAGCGATACTTGACAAATCTGCATGTTCTGGTAGCTCTGGTGATGGAAAAGTCTTTCTTGTTGTATATTCGAGCAATGGACTACTCTTTAGGCACTTTACTAGCCCAAAAGAGTGGTAAAGGTCATGAATAAGCCATCTACTACCTCAGTCGCATGATGGTGGGTGCTAAACACAGACACAATCCATTCAAAAAGGAATGCATCGCTTTGGTATTCGCTATTCAGAAAATACACCACTATGTGATAGGTCAGACAATCCATGTTATATCTAGGGTAAATTTGCTTTGGATACTGATAACCAAACCAAATACCCTCAACTCTCGTCTGGCTACATGGGCAATGTTGTTATCGCCTTATGACATGGTATATGTCCCGTAAAAAGTAGTAAAAGGACAAGCATTGGACGACTTCCTAGAAGCACATCTCGTACCGGAAACCTCTAAGCTATATAATAACATTCCCGACGAAGTACTAGAATCTAATATGGCAATGAGAGATGGTACTTGGCAACTATTCTCATGTACCCAAAGAAGTTCTGGAAAGGATTATCTCAAGACTTATGAACCTACTCAAGAAGATGCAACTCCTGCTGCTCCCAATGCACCAACAGTTGTTGAACCTGGCCCGTCGAAGCCCACAGCAGCAGAGAAAAGGAAGTAGAAAGAAGTTCGACTTGACAAATCTCTGAAGAAGAACCCACTTCAGGTGTTGGACAAGCCGTAAAATTTTTGACATATTGGCGTTGCTTGCCAATACTCCAGCCCGACTTTCCATCTTCGAGTTACTTCGATTATCGAAGGAGACTCGTGAGGCCTTGAGCGAAGCATTAATCCATGCAAATTTATGTCTAGCTCAACTCAAGTCTCTAGATGAAGAACCAGTGGCATATCCTCATTGCCACAATGTGATGGAGAATATTCCTAACATCACCTTCACACAAGATGATATGTTGCTGAAGGACAATCATCATGATAGACCATTGTATTATATTGGGTACGTCGGTTCTATCAAAGTGAGACAGATTCATATAGATCCGGGTTCATCACTTAGTATTATACCCAAAAGTCTGCTGTGGGCTCTAAAGATACCGATACACAGCCCGTCAACCACCAACACCACCATCTTAGGCTTCAATGCTGGAAGAAGTCGACAGTTGGGGTAGATACGCCAAAAAATTCAGATAGGCAATCTTCAGACCGAACACATGTTATGTGATTGACTCGGATATATCCTTCAATGTCTTGTTTGGACGTCCATGGATACATGAGAACAAGATTGTGCCTTCTACCCTGCACCAATATTTCAAATACGTAGACAGTCAGGAAGATATCAAGATAGAGTTTGCTGACATCAACCCGTTCAAGGGTTTTGAAGCCTATTACTCTGACTTTGTCCTTTACACGCTAGAGTATCTGGATGAAGAGACCAATAAAGCTGATGATGAAGCTAAAAATACCCCAAACGAGGAACCCCTCATGTTTGGGTTAAAGGTCGTATCACTCACCAAAGTCTTCCGGAGGAACCTCTCAGAATTCGAGTAAAAGGGCGTATTACTCGCCAAAATCCTTCGAAGCCTCTTGTTATTAACCTTCGCAGGCCGACACACTAGTAGAAAGCCAAAGAACTGCTGGTGATAAATCTCACTAAGCCGAACACACCACCACTTGTTATCAACCTTAGCTATAAGAAGCAGTTGATGCCAGCAAGTTAGCCTTTAGTTATCAATACCACCAAGCCTCCCGTTAAGGATGAACCTTTTGTTGATTTTGTAGAGGAGGAAGAAATCATGTAATTTATGAATAAAGTTGACACTCCTTCGCACTACACTGTTGTTGACCCTTTTGCTAGGGAGTTCTTAGAAGCTATGTATGCTTATGAACTTTTGTCCATACCGGTGGTACCACCATTTCAGACAGGTACCTCATATAGTTCATGTGATGGCACATGTTTCATAGTTCCAGCAAGGCGAGATGAAGAACATCAAATACACTTCGACAAAGCTAGGAATAAGAGGATCGATAAGATCGGTGGTTCAGATGGCGATAGTGGGAAAATGCAACTTCACCGCTACGGTCGACAAGCCAAAAATATCATTCAAAAGATGGGCTACAATTTGAAGTCTGGCAAAGGACAACTATGGAAAAGGTCAACGTACCCATATACGTCACTTTTCTCCAAAAGGTAAACCTGAAACCTATTACCAGAAAAATTATAATGGTTTAGGTTACGTCACTCCTCCAACAACTCTTGAAACCTCGGAGTCAGATGAAGAAACAGCCTCTAATTCCTCTGAATCATCATCATGGGATTTTGAGGGAAGCATATGTGAGATAATCAGGCATGCTCTATCAGTGAACATGGTGTCAACTAACTCAATCGATGAGGATGTTCAATCTCTAGAACCTTTCTAGGATGATCGGTGGGCACAACAGATGGATTCATAATGAGAACTATTGTTTGAGCAACGAGAACCGCCTACGGAAGACAAAATTATTCAGATCGATATAGGAGAGTAGTCTTCTTAAAAACCAATCTTCATTAAAAAAAGTCTATCTGATGGAGACAAACAAGTACTGGTACAGCTTATAAAGGAATATATTGACGTCTTCGCCTGGAGCTATAAGGATATGCCTGGTTTGGATCCAAAGATGGCTACAGACAAGCTCAATATCCTTCCTAATGCAAAATTGGTAAAACAACAACAACGACAATTTCGTTCGGACGTAATGGATGTGATCGAAGCTGAAGTCAAGAAGCTGATAGCTGTAGAAGCATGACAAATCTACACCATGCGTCCAATGCAGCCAGAGATATACAGTCATGCGTCCTGCGCAACCATACTCCAAATATGCAGCCATGTGCCATGCGCAGCCATACAACCATGCGCCATGCGCAGGCCTGCTCCAAAATATAAACATGTGCTGACTACTTCCAGAAACATACAATGTCCATGACATCACAATGAAGGTCTCATGCGGTAAACAATCTCATGCGTCAGCCTTCCATACACTAGAGCTCCAATGTGGCATTGTTCCCATGCGGTAGCACGTCTATGCACTGAAGTTATTATATGTGGCAATATTCTCTTAAGGGTCTCACACAATCAAATTTTGTGATTATTAAAATCCAAGATCTTCAAATAACCAGGGCATGACATATGTCATGCAGATTATGGGCATTATCAACCCTAGATCTCGACTTGCTACGTGTTAGCCATATCACATACGCCTATAGGAGCCGCACAGGCACGCACATGTATGGACTTCTAAAGGCTATAAATAGTGGACGTTTCCCACACACATGAGAGAGAGCCAGAGGGGAACCAGAGGAGACCACCACCATAATAAAAAAAGGACGAAAGGAAGAAGGGACATCAACTGAGTCACATACTCACGTTCCCTGGAGCCTTGCCATCGTCTTCGATGTCGGACCATCAACCGAGTAAAGTGATCGACCGCAGATCAGATCTCCACCGTCGCACTTATCCAGATTAATTTGTACTCAGATATCTATGCATTAGAGCCTCATTTGTACTTTTTGTTATACTCCAATAAATACAAAAGCTTGTACAACTTTACCCCTTCCAAGTATTTTTTGCGATGTCGACAAAAATAGCGACTCTGCTGGAGAAAACTCCTCCTCCAACGAGAAGTTAGTGACGCAGTCTGATGAAAATAAGCTGGGTTCAACCTAGTGGATGATGGTGGTTCGCTTCGACCAATAAGCATTCAAAGATATGTCGGACAAGCCGAGTTCTGCATCAAGGCCAGCAAGACCTCACAAGACTCGCAAGACTTGGGTCGCCAAGGTCATTGTGTTGTACCCAAAGTCTGCGAATGATGCGTTGTCAACCTCCGTTGTTGGGGGTGCGCATCAAGTTGCCATATATCATGTCTCCGTCTCGGAAGACACCCTTGAGAAAAATATTACCGACTCTCAAGAGATGCGCCCGCAACGAGATGCACAGAAGAGAAGATATGCTACATATAACTCTAGGCGCATGAAGGCTTCTCCAAGTAGCAATACCCAAGGAAGAAAGCCTATCTCCGATAGGGTCTCCTATGGTACCAATATGGATTCTCTATAGTATGCGCCTGTAAACGCTAGTTCGAAGAACTCCAAACCAACTTGTGTCATACGCGCTCGAGGGGCTATGCAGACAGTCCAACAAAAGTATGCGCCACTGATTGTCATATGCGTTGCTGATGGAAAGTTGTATAGGGCTGACCCAGGCAGTCATGTGCCAAATATTGGTCAACCCTCCAAGTCTTCCCAAAACCACTTGGGCACCACAGATGCGCTAGAACCAAGTCAGGGAGCAAACACTGTGATGACAGACCTATGCGCCAAGCTTGGCTACGCGCATAACATGGGTCTGTCTCACAATAAGTCTTTTACTAATGACCTGGGTGCAGTTCCTGCACAAGAACCAAGTCAGGGAGAAAAAACTATGCTGACCGACCCATGCGCACAGCTTAGCTGCGTGCATGAAGTGGGTCCATCACACAATAAGTCTTCCATAAATAATCTGGGTGCAGTCTCTGCACAAGAACTGGGTCAGGGAGCAAAACATTCACGATCACACCCATGCGCAAGGTTTGGCTGAGCGCACAAAATGGATGTGAAAGTGAAGCTTCTATCGTCTGATTTGTGCAACATAATTAGTCACAAGCGCAAGATGAGAGAAGCAACTCGTGCACATAAAGCATCTTCTCATAGACACACTTGTGCCAGCATTATCATCAATTGTTGTTGTACTAAAGCAGTGGTTCCTCCAACTAGACAGTCAGTTTTTCAGCGTCGGCAATCAACTGTATCAGTCCAACAGCGCCTCGGAAAACAAATGCACGAAGAGGAGGATGAACTGTCCTTCGCCTTATTTTGCTAAATATGGAGATCTCCTTCTATGAAAAAAAGTGCTCATCCAACCTGCCGGTCTCAGCTAGTGGATCGAGGAATCGACAGCAGGGCACTAAGCTATCAATGCCCACCGAGGGCGTATTTTGTGGTACCCGCTCAAAGACAAAAGATGGAGGTAGCAATTCTCTAGTGGTCCACACCAATCCCTCGTTCCAGAAAGATAGTGAATCTCAAGAAACGGACGATAACCTACCTGGGGGTATCCCTGCCTGCCAGAATGATGCTACAATCAAGGCTGGGGGTAGCAATCCTCTGGGTTTTAAAAACGGCACAACAATGCTTACCTTCCCTGAGGACAGCGAGACTCAAGTATCATAAAGTGAAGCTTCTATAGTTCCATCCATCTCTTCCTGTGTAATATCCGCATACATGGCAGAACACGAGCAGACCTCTAGTGATCAACAATATCTTGAGGCACTGGAAGCCATGATGCAAGCCATGAGTGCCTCGATACAAACTCTGACACAAACTGTACTAGACCTCAGGGCAGGTATAGTCCCATAACCACCAAGGATCTCAGAGCAAGCTAGCCCAGAACCGAGAAACAATGGAGAGTCAAGTACGATCTCTTCTGCTCTACCATGGGAGCCAATCATACCTTGCTACGGTCATCTGCTTCCCTGTCATCCGATGACACAATCCGGGAAGTCAGAAAACTGCGAGCTCGCTTTGATTCGATGAGAAACCGAGATATCCTTCAGAAACTCAGGATACGACAACCTTATCCTCCAGAGTGAACAAATATGGTGTACCCTCCCAAGTACAAGCTGCACTCGATGATCCCGTTCGACGGGAAGACATCTTTTCGTCAGTACATGAATTACTTTGATCCAACGATAGGGCAACTACCTCATGATGACGCCCTCCTTACCAAAATCTACGTCGGAACTCTGACCGGAGTAGCCTACGATTGGTTTTGTAGTCTCCCGGATAACTGTATTTCATCGTTCGAAGATCTTCGATGCCTCTTTATCGCTCGATTCTATGATGGTAGAATGGACATGACTATGAGCTCCCTCATGAACATAGCTCAAAGGAAAAAGGAACCTGTCCGAGAATATATACAACGATTCAGGCAGGTGATACTAAAATTACCCCTAGGCATCCCTGATAATCATTTGATGGACACTTGCAGAAAGAATCTATTACCTACAGTGAAGTTGTGAACAACTTATGTCCCATTTCAGGACTGGATATCATTCATCATAAGCGCAGCCGCCGTAAAGAAAAATACAAAAGACGTCCGTCTGCTGGGACTGCACCTCCCTACCAGAGACGACAGAGGCAAGTGTCCCTTCAACAATAGCACCAATGGCCATGACAATAAAGGGAAGCAAGCTCTTACTGTTAACATATCTAAAAGGCCGGTGAAAGCACCCAAGCCATAGGAAACTTACTCCTTCGACGATGATGATGTCCTTAATATTTTTTATGTACTGATGAAAGGCAACAAACTACATCTACCTGACATCAGAATGCCGATGTCACTACCACATTTTCTAGGAAAGGGTATTTTGATCATTTCATAATTAATTAAATATTGTGCATGTTGAATATTTATTTATTGTATTATTTATTTATTGTTAGCATGTTAGATTTTATTTTGGACTTGTGTTAGTGGACCTAACTAATTTAGATTAGATCCATGGACCAATATTTTAAATCTTGTTAGAATTGAGCCCAATAATAAGTCCATTCATTAAGAGAATGAATTAATTAGTTAAACCCATTAGACTAGAACCTTTATTCCTTAATTAATTTCTTAATGAGAGGCCCCAAGGGGTATTTTAGACATTACATGATAGCTTGAGAAAGGGGTAGGGGCCGACCTAATAAGGGGGTGAAAACTTTCTCTCTCTTCATTGTTTATTTTAAATCTAGATCTAGAATTTCTCTCAACCAAATTCCTTCATTCCTACATCAAATTCCTACCAAATTTATTCCCAATTCCTTCCTAACCCAGTCTTTCGTGACACTTCTGGTTTACTTTATCATCATTGGAGGCCATTAAAGCATCGATCTATAAGGAGGAAGCAAGGATCTACAAGGAGGAGCAAGGATCTACAAGTTGGAGGCTCTTTTTACCCAATTTGGATATTTCATTGGAAATACATCTCCCAATAGGTACAATTCAATTTTTCCCCTCTAATTAGACTATAAATATGTAATTTAATCATTAGAAACTACCCCATATGCTAAGACTACCCATAGGAATTGGAATTAGGTTCATAAGAGGCCTATAGAGAAAGTTATGTGGTATTTTGTGTCAATTTTGGAGAAATTTTGGGATTGACATATTTTGTGTTTGTCAATTGGTCAATTAGACCAAATTGACATATGTTTGATAGTGTGTGACTAGTGTCATATCCATAATTGAATACGTGTAAGCTGTATTTCGACAATTTGGAGATACAGGTTGATTTGGGGGTTTTCTTCTGACACGGGGGTTTGTGCATGTCACATTTTGACACGAACACGTGTCCACCAAATTGACATGTGTTTGATTGTTTTATTGTATTTTTAGATTCAATTTGCCATGTGTATAGCTATTAGAATATTAGATTTATCATTGTATATGATATATATGTATATATATTATGTGTTGTTCTATGTTCATAATTAGTGTGTGTGTGTATATATATATATATATATATATATATATATATATATATATATATGGTGGTGTGATTATATATATACATAGAGTATTGTATATATGTATGAGTTTATGTTTATGTTTATATATATATATATATATATATATATATATATATGTGTGTGTGTGTGTGTGTGTGTGTGTGTGTGTGTGTGTGTGTGTGTGTGTGAGAGAGAGAGAGAGTATGTTTGTGTATATATATATATATATATATATGAATGTGTGTGTGCGTGTGTGTTTGCATAGTGAGTGAGTGAGCAGTGAGAGGGGGGTCGGGTAGATGTACAACAATTCAACAACCTTCACCAACAGCAAGATGCATAGCAGTTTAAGCAATGTGCATCCAGCAGCAAGAGGAGAACAGCAATCCAGCAGCTTGCAGCAACTGCCACTGCATCAAGAGCCTGCAGAAATCTTAGCATCCAATAGCAGTATTTTGCTGCAAGAGGGAGAGGCATGCAGCACCGGTGCAATACATCAAACTAGCAAATACAGTAGCAACCACTGCAGCAAACTGCAGAGCCTGCAAAATGCAACTGCATCAACCTTGACTGCAGCAAGCACTGGGAGCACAGCAAGTAGCAGCCAGTGCTGCAGCATGCACATTACTTCATTAAGCAAGGTGCAGCAGCAAACTGCCTTCAGCAAGTAGCCTGCAACAAGGCATTCAACAACAGCAAGGAGAGGCAGCATGGAGAGCAGCTAGAAGCAACCAGCAACAACAACATAACAATGAGCAGCATTGCTCCAGCTGCAGCAGAGCAGTCATCAACCTCAGACCTGCAGAGCACACTCAGGCCAGCAGCAACAGCAAGTCAGGGACAGCTAGCTAAGGTATGGTTTAGTTAGTTTTATTAGTGGTTTAGTTAGTTATTGTTAAGTCTAGTTAGTAGTTCATAATATTCTAGTAGTAAGTACATTGTTAAGTAGTTTGTATATACATATATATTATTAGTCTAATAGTTTTATATATATATATATATATATATATATATATATATATATATATATATATATATATATATATATATATATATATATATATATATACACTTGTTAAACTAAGTAGCTATATGTAGGTTTCTATATATGTATATAAGTATTGATATGTTAGTGTTAGATAGATATTATATGGATTCGTTTAGATATTGTTAAGTTGTTAGTTGTTTGTTTAGTATGTTAGTAAGTGTTAGCTTTTCATTTGTTAGATTAGTTGATATAGATTTTAGTATAAACTAATATATAGATGTTAATTTGTTATTGTTCTAATTAGTTAAGTTATTGTTTAGGTATGTTAGTTCATTGCTAGGTAATATATAGGTTAGTATAGTTAGTTATTTAGTTTAACATGTTAGTTAGTATATGTTATTATTTATTAGTTAGTTAGTTGGTATATATACTTTAATTGATAGATTGGTATTAGTTAAGGTTAGTTCTATAAGTTTACCTTGTGATACCAAGGTAATGTCAAGGTATTGGTGGATACTCAAGGTATTGAGTTTGAGTATCAAGATGGGTGTGTTGGAGGGTGAAATACTCATTGGTTCAAAACCAAGGTATCCAATTTGCATTAATTATCTAAGATTACTATATGTATTGTCTTGTATATATATAAATTATTATTTTCAAATTTGAAACCTTGCGTATCCTGTGATACGGTATTTTGTTTGTATCCTAATATCTATATTAGCTAGTGTGGCCTAGTTACCTAGTGTATGGACCTAATATCCTAAAGTTAGACTCATACAACCTAGAAATAACTAGTTTGACCAAGTTTAGCTAGATTTACCTAGAGTTGACATAGTTTGACTATTTTGACTTAGAAATTGCTTTTTGACCTAGAAATTGACTAGTTTAACTTATTTTCATTCCAAATCTTGTATTAATGCAATATTCAATATATAGGTCTGTGTGACACCAGTTCGGATACCGTTTTCTCATTATTTGCTCTGGACCACAGGCGAGTACATTCTCTGATAGTTTCCATTATTTGATTACTACTATAATTCATGTATTTAGAAATATTACTTATGATTCTTGACACGATGGTACACGGATTGGTATTGTTATTGGATCATCAGTTATGAGATGTTACCTTGATTATTGAGATGATATCGAATATTGCTCCTTATTGGTATTGGATAACATTAGATATTATAGGTTAAACATTGGATACATTGGCTAGTAACAAGTCATGATTCGATCCATCGTATCAGTCGGGGTGGAAAAAATACCCATTAAATATGTGAACAATAACTATCGGCTAGTAGTGTAATCATTGGCTACTAACTAATCATGCACTTCACGTATGGTTGAGTTAGCTCCTTAGTGTAATCATTGAATCTTCCAAACTGATCACATATTTAGTTAGTATCTTAAACACATAATATATCGTAGATTCCATTTTCAGTTCATAGATTACCCTGTTCTATTTTTGATATTATAGTTCATTCCTTCATTCTGCTACGCATTGATTTATATTTTGTTGCTAGTATTGCCTATTCTTTTATTGTTCTTAAATCCTCAGTTATACTCTCATCGTAGATAGCATCCTCTATTTTACTATTTTATAATTTTTGTCAATTAATTGGAACTGCTATTGGGTTGTACTTCGCTCCATTCCTGATTGGATAATATTTTTTAGAGGATCCGGGAGAATGGTGTACGACGTACTACATACCTCAACCTATAGATAGTGCAGACGTGGACCCACTAGTTCAGGAGTGACTGCCGAAAGATCTAGCCAGAATTACTAGTTAGCATAGTTAGTTTCCTTTAGTATTTTGGTACCGGATTTGTTTTCGGCATATTTTTGAGACTTGGATATTGTTTCAATTTGTTGTTGTTATTTTTAGACTGCATAGTTATGTTAGACTTCTTTGATATCTTATCATGCTATAGATTTGTGATTGAGTATTGTGTTGCCCTCCTTCTTGGAGTTAAGATATTATTGGCGAATTATATTATTGTAAGATAGATTAGTAATATAGTTGACATAGACAGCGTTCTACCGTCGATGCTGTAGAGTAGGCTGGATGTACCCACGTACTCATGCCCCTTCACCGGGTGTGGGTCATGACACATTTTTGTGGTGGCCCATGCAGGTCAGGTTTTGCAACTAGTGTAAAGTCGTGGTAGTACGACGACTTAGTTGTACTACTGCAAGCCTGCGATAGGATATAGGACATAGGACACTAGGATGAGAGAGAGATACTCAATTATAACTAGGAATTCCAATCTGATTTAAAATCTCTACTTTTGATTCCTTCTGAATACTTTGAATATTGAAGTTCTTCTGATAATATCTTATCTTGTGTCGAATTGATCTTTTTTGTTTCGATCTGTCTTCAGGATGCCGTCGAAGATCAGATCTCATCTATCGGGAGCAGTTTCTGCGAGGTCTGCCACTTCTCAATCTTTTACTCAGGCAGCAAGGGTTGTACCTCCTACGACATCAGTTCACGTAGGAGTCTCGGCTGCCTTCGGGGGTTCTTCTCCACCTATTTTGAAGACTACCCTAATTGCTTCGGAGGGACTTCCACCACCTCCATTGTTAGGAGATGTCGCGCGATGGTTGCACTATTTAGAGAGATAATAGAGGTACAAAAGGCACATATAGAGGCCCAACACAAGTAGTCAGATATGATGCAGCAGAGTATGGAAAATGCCCATCAGGTAGCTATTGGAGCAGTTCAGAAAGGGGCTCCTCCACAGCCACAGGATGCTCAGCTCGAGCCAGGCAACATTCAAAATTTCAAGAAGCTAGAGCCTCGGGTTTTCAAGGGGACAGAGGGTATAGTCTATGCTGACGATTGGTTCGAGGATATCGAGCGTCTCATGAGGGTGTCCCATCTTGCTGAGGATCTGAAGGTTGAGGCGGTAGGACTTTAACTGTTCGACGTTGCCCGCACTTGGTTCAGGAATGAGCCACTTTTTACTATTATGGGGCGGTCTTAGGAGGTATTCAAGGACCTCTTTAAGAAGAAGTTCTTTACTCGGGCGGACAGATTGGACTTAGGAAGGCAGTTTGAGAGCCTTACACAGGGGAGCATGTACGTAGAGGAGTACGTCGCAGAGTTCGAAAGGCTGAGCCGATTTGCGGAGTACTTAGTGAGGAAGCCAGAAGTTCGGGCTGTCCATTCCCACGAGGGTCTAAATTGGGAAGTGAAGATCCTCATTCCATCTTTCTATGAGACGTATTCGGAGATACGGAGGCACGCATGGTCGAGCGGGAGTGGAACTTGAAGCCGAAGAGGGACCGTGATATGTTTGGAGGTGCAAGTAGCAGTGCGGGACCGGCGAAGAGGCCGCAGTTCCAGCAACAGCAGTTTTTCATATAGTTCAAAGCTTATCAGCAGTAATATCAGATGTAGGAACCAATTGTTGCTCCAGTACAAGCTCCAGTACATCAGATACCACAGCAGCCTCAGAGATGGGTTCAACAGGCTCCTCAATGCACCTATTGTAAGAAGACTGGGCACATTTGGGAGATGTGCCGGAAGAGACTTGGAGCATGCTTATATTGCGGATCAACGAAGCATATGGTGAAGGATTGTCTCTGGACCCTTCAACGTCTAGGCCAGGGTACAGATCAAGGGCAGAGTGGTGGAGCTAGGCCACCTGTAGCACCGCAGATTGTTCATCACCCACAGAGGGAGCTACCTCGACAGGGCAGAGCATTTGTGATGACGGTCGAGGAGACCAATACTACAGGTGATGGGTTAGCGAGTTCTGTTCTTTCTTTCTGTTCCTTCCATCTATTTTGATTGATTTCTTCTTTAGTACCTTTTGGATGCTTGTGTTATATAGTTAGTATAGCTAATAGAATACCCTGACAGAGATAACAATAATAAGATAGACGGAGACCATGACCATACATGTTGTTCTTTGCATAGGACTGTTCTTTGTGTGATTTTAGATAAGACCTTCTTGGACTATGATTGTTGGGAGTTTGACCTAGAAGGAGTACGATCACCCTTAAATTTTGAGGACAAAATTATTTTAAGGGGGGTAGATTTGTCACTATCACATTTTCTAGGAAAGGATATTTTGGTCATTTCATATATAATTAAATATTGTGCATGTTGAATATTTATTTATTGTATTATTTATTTATTGTTAGCATATTAGATTTTATTTTGGACTTGTGTTAGTGGACCTAACTAGTTTAGATTAGATCCATGAACCAATATTTTAAATCTAGTTAGAATTGAGTCCAATAATAATCCCATTCATTAAGAGAATGAATTAATTAGTTAAACCTATTAGACTAGAACCTTCCTTCCTTAATTAATTTTTTAATGAGAGGCCCCAAGGGGTACTTTAGACATTACATGATAGTTTGAGGAAGGGGTAGGGGACGGCCTGTATAAGGGGGTGAAAACTTTTTTCCTTTATTGTTCATTTTAAAATCTAGATCTATAATTCTCCTCAACCAAATTCCTTCATTCCTACATCAAATTTCTACCAAATTTCTTCCCAATTCCTTCCCATAACATCATTGGAGGCCATTAAAGCAAAGATCTACAAGATGGAAGCAAGGATCTACAAGAAGGAGCAAGGATCTACAAGTTGGAGGCTCTTTTCACCCAATTTAGAGATTTTATTGGGAATCTATCTCTCAATAGGTATAATTCAGTTTCCACCTCTAATTAGACTCTAAATCTGTAATTTAATCATTAGAAACCACCCCATATTGTAAGAACCCTAATTCTGAAAACCGTATTTCTATATATTAATTATGTAATTTATTATTTATAGTAATTATGAATAATAGGGAAAATAGAATTTCCTATTTGATCAAACCCAAAACCCGTAAACCGTTAAACACCCTTCCCGCGTAAAAGAAAGAGTTAATCAGTAGCAGATCATCACCCCGCGTAAACATCCATTTAGCGGATTACGTGTTTACTTTCACCACGCGTAAATAACCATAACAACAGTAGTATGAGACTGCGTAAAAATACCTCGCATAAACCACAGCAACAACAGTAACTAAACCTCCGCTTATCTTACCCTGCGTAAAATCCTTTCCTTCCACCGTGCGTAAAACTCAAAACACAATCATTAGGATAAGAAAATATCAGCAGCAGAAGCAAAACCCAATTTTGCTTTGCTTTGCTTTCCCACACGTGTAAGTCTTTAATTTCACCACTCCTTAAAAGTATCCTCAGCCGCACACCTAACCAATAAAAGGAAAACAACAGTGGCAACAGTTTTTAACCCATTAAGTAAATTCTACCGCCTCTTATTCTCTATATATATCCATGCGGTACACCCCAAAAACCCTAAACTTTTACTTCTTCAAAACTTACACTGTTGTGGACAATTGCACTATACAGGACTTTTTACTCGGCAAGTATACCTTGCCACGGTACTATTATTTACATTCCATATGAAGCATGTTTCTGTTTTAATTATGTAATTGCATTGGACCTTGTTTATGAGACCACCCCAGTATTATGGAGCATTTTGGTTCATTGGCCGTAACACAGTTGCTACACGAGTTGTGAGTCTCATATAGCTCTCGGCCTACGTATTGGGTTGGCCGCCCGTACGTAAGAGCCGTGCATTAGGGATGACTGCTGATAGAAATATGGTATGCTAGTAGACCTGACAGTTATCTATAGATATTATTCGTGTTGTGGATACAACATGCTTAGATCATTGGGTGGGAAGGACGACTAGTGGGCGTATGGGACACCCACTTCCACTATGCTGATTTTATGTTCTTGACATTATAGTGCACCCTTGTTCTGGGGGGCATATGTGGCATATACTAGCCAGTTGTCACGATTGGTGAATTACGTCAGCATATGTCTAGCCTACACTTTCCCATATACTCCAAAGTGTCCTCAAATTGCATTCACTTAGACGGTTAGGCTACCATTGGATGTTTATATTTCAGTACGCTATTGGCATGTTATTATGTATCTTGTTACGTCCCTCTGAGGACCTGGTCCCTTTCCAGATATGGACGAGCAGGAGTACCCACAGGACTATGGACCTGGACCTGACTCTACGTACCTGGCCGAGGAGATCTTACCCTCGGAGTATCTGTGATTTTATTACCACTGTTTAGAGATCTTTTGCTACTTCAGTATAGTCGTTTTGTAGTGGATTTATTTCCATCCGACTATCAGACTTGATACTATCTTTGATATTCAGTTATTATTCAGCTCTTTATTTCTACTGATTATTTGTACTGTGGATGAGATCTAGATTGCATGTGACTTGTTGTGACAGTATATTACCACTGGTGGATTGCATATTCATTTACAGCGTACGTGTGTATATGAATTCCATATATTGGAGTTCGTGTACATACGGCTGGGCGTGTTACGTATTTCTAGTCCTACTTATTTTGGGACTAGGGCATGACATATTTTTGGTGGTGGCCCATGCAGGTCAGAATATATTGTCTTGGTTACGTAACTGTGCCAAACAAGCCTGTGTATAGGAAAAGATTTTTAGAAATCTCATCCACACTTGACTAAAACCTCATTCATCCTTCCCACTATCCTATATTTAGTTTTAACGCCAAAGATCCTTTACCTTGCTAAGCGTAAAAACTAAGCTATGATTGCTTACTCTACGCTGCCTGAGATTGCCTATTTTTACGCTATGGTTAGGTTTACCTTACGCTGCAGTTATAAACAAACTGCTACCCCCAATCCTATAGTATTCCTAAATCCTGCGTATAAGACGACAAGTAAGCCACATAGGTAAATCCCCAACGTAACTTGATGATTTCTGAATCCGGCGTAAATAGTTTGATCAGGCATCAATATAAGGAGGATGATAAGCGTAATTGACACTATCTTAGCCATTAAGAAACAAATCTATCGCATTAAATGCAGAGATATGCCTTGAGACCTGTGCAAAAATAGCTTTTAACCTGGCATCTGATTCTGTCTTATCTTGAGCGTAGAAACCTCAACTCTGTAGGCAGCGTTTACCAAAGACTCAACCTTTCTTTCTTTTGGATACGTAAAAAAACAACTTGTATAAAATATATCACTAAACGACAACCTGGGTCGCTGTGCAAATCATCATTTCAGCCGTCCTCTTGATTATCGTGCGGTACTTTTGTCAGATGTCAGGTTTTCTGAACTTTCTGACAAATTTATCCGAGGAAAATAAAAAATTTCTTGTATGACTTTACGCTACAACGTATGTTAGATTTTTTTTATGCGCAGAGTTTATGCATCAGATTTTTTACGCAGCATATCTCTTACGCAACCGATCTTTACGCGTAGACCTTACACACGAAAAATCATACGCAGACTTTTCCGAGATAAAATTTTGAAGCTCTATTTTTACGCTGACTTCTTTGAGTCTCTGTTTTACACAGACAACTCTAAAACCTACCTTACGCTTCTCTGCTTTATGTAGATATTTCTGAACCCATGTTTTACACCAATTAATCTTTACATCTCTATTTGATTCATGTACTCCTTCTGAACGTTGTGTACATCACCTGCAGAGAGATGGATATGCAGAAGGGATGTACTGTCCCCGATGGTGACACAACTTATGGAGTCAATGGTCAGACTCAAGGAGGGACTTCACCAAATCCTAGACTTACAGGACCAGATGGACAGATTTACAATCCAGTTCCATCTGACTTTCCTGTTCCATCAAATGGGAACCTCCCAGCCTCATCAACACCACAGGATATTCAGACTCAACTGTTCTAATTCTTCCAGATGATGATGAAGGAACAGCAACAACAAGCTGCCACATTAGCTGCAGAACAGAGACAGCAAGCAGCAGAACAGAGACAAGAGTTCCTAGCAGCACTTGAAAGGATGGGTGCAAGGACTACTGTACCAGCTCAAGCACTAGCTCCAGAACATCGAGCTAGAGTTGGATCAGTAAAGGACCTTATATAGATGGGTCCAAGGCCATACAAAGGCATTGAGAGCCCAGAGGAAACTACCAACTGGATCACTCACACTCGGAAGCTATTAGAGGCATCACAGCTACCTGCAGACCTATGGATGACAGGTGTAAGGACACTCCTAGATGGAAATGCTCACCACTGGTGGGAATCCATGGAACGCCAGTTGGGTACCTACCAGACTTGGGAGCAGTTTTTAGAGTACTTTGAAAGGAAGTACTTCCCGGACACCGTCAGAGATGCATTGTACGACCAGTTTCTCCACCTGGAACAGGAAAATCGAATAGTGGACGAGTATGATGCTGAGTTTAGTCGCCTCAGTAAATATGGCGCTGCCTTGATACCAGATAACTTGGCCAGAGCTAAGAGATTTCATCACGGACTAACTCAGGAGCTACAACACTACACTAGCTCCCAATCCTGCATCTCTTATGCCGAGGTACTGACAGAAGCCAGATTACAAGAAACTATCAACAAAGGAAAAGTAGGGCAGCATAGGACACATCAAGGACCGGCCAGTACACAACAAGGGGGACCTATCAGGCGTCCTTTAGTTCAGCAACAGCAGTCCCAGCATAAAGCGGGACCATACCAGATCCCAGAGAAGCCCCTCTGCCATAATTGTGGGAAACACGGACATATTAGAAGGGACTGTCGAACTCGCCTAGGACAATATATAAAATGTGGTTCTGGACAGCATATATTAAAGGACTGCCCTATACAACAAACATCGACACTTCTACCGCCAGCACAGAGGCTAGCACTTCCAGCACCAAGGCCAGCTCAACAGATAGCTAGACCAGGAGCACCTCGACCTCCAACAGCAGAAGGATTTCAGCGAGGACTACCACTACCTACCCAGGAGGATCAATACCTGAGGGCTAGTAATGGACAGCCACAGAGGAATGGGCAAGCTTTTGCAATGGAAATAGATGACATAGATCAGGAGATTGATGTCGTAGCAGGTATCACTCTTGCTTTTACTTTTCCTGCTATGACATTATTTGATACGGGAGCCACCCACTCATTCATATCATCTAGTTTTATTGTCAAACACAACATTTCCTTTACACCTTTACCTAGTTGTATTAGAATTCTTACCGGAGGAGGAGTTGTACCTATTAGTAGAATTTGTAGAACGTGTCCTATAGTGATACGTGGCAGAGAGATGAATGCCCGACTCTTAGTCCTTCCCATGCCCACTTTTGATATTGTGCTCGAAATAGACTGGCTAAGAAAGTACCATGGTTTCTTCGATTATTTTGGAGGAAGCATTCTTTTCAAGATATCGTGCCAGCCTGAACTTGAGTTTGCACGAGGATCCACAGAAATCTTTGAGGGTATGCAACTCGCAATGGACAATGTTGTCTATCATCCCATTATTTTAGAATTTTAAGACGTCTTTCCAGAAGAATTGCCAAGCCTACCCCCAGATAGAGACGTAGAGTTTTTGATTGAATTAACACCTGGAGCAGCACCCATAGCATCACATGTTTATAGACTGGCAAAGAAGGAGATGGATGAACTGAAGACACAACTGAAAGAACTATAAGAGAAAGGTTTCATCCGACCAAGTGTATCACCCTGGGGAGCACCAGTGTTGTTTGTACCAAAGAAAGATGGGTCAGTGCGTATGTGCATTGACTATAGAGCCTTGAATGCAGTGACAGTAAAGAATAAATATCCATTACCATGCATTGATGACCTATTTGATCAGCTTAGTGGAGCCAAGATGTTCTCAAAGGTAGATTTGAGATCGAGTTATCACCAGGTGAAGGTACGGAAGGAGGACATTTCGAAGACCGCATTTCGAACAAGATATGGGCATTACGAATTTCTGGTCATGCCATTTGGATTGACCAATGCTCCAGCTATCTTTATGGACTTAATGAATTGGGTCTTCCATCAGTATTTAGACCAGTTCGTGGTCGTCTTCATAGATGATATACTTATCTATTCAAAGAACCACGAGGAGCATGAGAAGCACATGCGGATTGTGCTAGAGACTTTGAGGAGAGAGCAGCTATATGCAAAGCTCAGTAAATATGAGTTCTTCTTGGACAAAGTTTCATTTCTTGGACATGTTATTATGGGAGATGGTATTTCTGTTGATCCAGAAAAGATCTCGGCAGTTGAGACATGGCATGTTCCTAAATCAGCAGCGGAAGTGAGAAGTTTTCTTGGACTTGCGGGATATTACCGACGGTTCGTGGAGAACTTCTCAAGGATAGCAATACCTATGACTCAGTTGACTTGTAAAGATCAAGAGTTCATATGGACCAACGATTGTCAAGCCGCTTTTGAGGAGTTAAAGAAGCGACTGACTTCAGCACCAATATTGACTATTCCATCAGGATTAGGAGGCTATGTGATCTATAGTGACGCATCAGGGAAAGGCTTGGGATGCGTATTGATGCAACATGGCAAGGTGATTGCATATGCATCTAGGCAATTACGAGTACATGAGAAGAATTATCCAACTCATGACTTGGAACTTGCAGCAGTTGTATTTGCTTTGAAGCTATGGAGACATTACTTATATGGAGAACGAGTAAAAATCTATACAGACCACAAAAGCCTCAAGTATGTCTTCACACAGAAGGAGTTAAATATGAGGCAATGTCGATGGCTCGAATTGATGAAAGATTTTGAGATAGAACTACATTATCACCTAGGCAAGGCTAACGTTGTAGCAGACGCGTTAAGCCGGAAGCCAGCAGCTTACTTCTTAACAATACAGAGAGAATTATTGGAAGACTTGCAATATCTTGGCATTGAAGTGATATTACCCGGAGCAGACGGGATACTAGCCAATTTGCAAGTACAATTATCACTAGTAGAGAGGATCAAGGCGGCTTTGCCTACAGACGCCAGATTCAGAAGATTAAAGGAAAGGACAGAGGCCGGAGAACAGACAGGACTGCACATTCATGATGACGGGACATTACGATGTGGTAATCGTCTTTATGTTCCCAATGGAGAGATTCGACAGGAGCTGATGACAGAAGCTCATAGTTTGATATATTATATTCATCCTGGAGGCACCAAAATATATCGTGATTTACGATAGCACTTTTGGTGGCATGGAATGAAAAGAGAGATAGCTCGCTTTGTAGTTAAATGTTTAGTATGTCAACAAGTAAAGGCAGAGCACCAGAGGACAGCAGGATTATTGCAACCACTCCCGATTCCAGAGTGAAAGTGGGAACACATCACTATGGACTTTGTCACGGGTTTTCCCAAGAGTCCAAGTGGAAGAGATGCCGTATGGGTAATAGTGGACCGACTCACCAAGTCAGCCCATTTCTTACCTTTTAGAGTTGGCCAATCTACAGAAGCTTTGGCTGACTTATACATGAGGCAGATCGTGAGATTGCACGGTGTACCAGTCAGCAATTGTATCAGATAGGGATTCGCACTTTACATTATATTTCTGGAGGAGCATGCAAGAAAGCCTTGGAACTCGTCTGAAATTCAGTACGTCTTATCACCCGCAAACAGATGGGCAGTCAGAACGTACTATTCAGACATTGGAAGATATATTGAGGGCCTATATGTTAGACTTTGGAGGATCATGGGAGGACCACCTACATCTTGTGGAATTTTCTTACAACAATAGTTATCAGGCAAGCATCCAGATGGCTCCGTTTGAAGCATTATATGGAAGGAAGTGTAGATCTCCCGTATGTTGGAGTGACGTGGGAGAATGTCAAATTTTGGGACCGGAGTTAGTAGTCAACACCGTTGAGACAGTAAAAAGATACAAGGCGCAAGACAGACAGAAGCAGTGGGCAGATCTTCATCGTCGTCCCTTGGAGTTCAAAGAGGGCGATCATGTCTTTTTAAGGATATCACCTACCAGAGGCACTATTCGATTTGGATGGCGAGGTAAGTTAAGTCCAAGGTATATTGGACCATTTGACGTGCTAGAGAGAGTGGAAGAAGTAGCGTATCGACTTGCACTACCACCTTCACTTGAGGGAGTACATGATGTATTCCATGTGTCACAACTCAGGCGATATGTGGCAGATAACAATCATGTTCTCGACCATTCGAAAATTACCATTGGGCCAAGCTTGTCATATCAAGAGCAACCCGTGAGAATTATCGATCGTCGAGAGAAAGTATTAAGATACCAGTCTATTCCCTTGGTCCGCATAGCATGGAAGCATGGCTCGCCAAGAGAATCTACTTAGGAGCGCGAGGATGACATGCGTGAACGTTTTCCAAACCTATTCACAGACCAAGGTATAAATTTACTCTGGTAATTTATATCTACTACCATTCTTGATTTTCTACCGTGACTTAGTTTTAATTTCGAGGACAAAATTTTTATAAGTTGGGTAGAATGTAAGAACCCTAATTCTGAAAATCGTATTTCTATATATTAATTATGTAATTTATTATTTATAGTAATTATGAATAATAGGAAAAATAGAATTTCCTATTTGATCAAACCCAAAACCCGTAAACCGTTAAACACCCTTCCCGCATAAAAGAAAGAGTTAATCAGTAGCAGCTCATCACCCCGCGTAAACATCCATTTAGCGGAATCCGTGTTTACATTCACCACGCATAAATAACCATAACAACAGTAGTATGAGACTGCATAAAAATACCTCGCGTAAACCACAGCAACAACAGTAACTAAACCTCCGCTTATCTTATCCTGCGTAAAATCCTTTCCTTCCACCACGCGTAAAACTCAAAACACAATCATTAGGATAAGAAAATATCAGCAGCAGAAGCAAAACCTAATTTTTCTTTGCTTTGCTTTCCCACACGTGTAAGTCTCTAATTTTACCACTCCTTAAAAGTATCCTCAGCCGCACACCTAACCAATAAAAGGAAAACAACAGTGGCAACAGTTTCTTACCCATTAAGTAAATTCTACCGCCTCTTATTCTCTATATATATCCATGCGGTACACCCCAAAAACCCTAAACTTTCACTTCTTTAAAACTTACACTGTTGTGGATAATTGCACTATACAGGACTTTTTACTCGGCAAGTATACCTTGCCACAGTACTATTATTTATATTCCATATGAAGTATTTTCTGTTTTAATTATGTAATTGCATTGGACCTTGTTTATGAGACCACCCCAGTATTATGGAGCATTTTGGTTCATTGGCCGTGACACAGTTGCTACACGAGTTGTGAGTCTCATATAGCTCTCGGCCTACGTATTGGGTTGGCCACCCGTACGTAAGAGCCGTGCGTTAGGGATGACTGCTGATAGAAACATGGTATGCTAGTAGACCTGGCAGTTATCTATAGATATTATTCATGTTGTGGATACAACATGCTTAGATCATTGGGTGGAGAGGACGACTAGTGGGCGTATGGGACACCCACTTCCACTATGCTGATTTCATATTCTTGATTTTACAGTGCGCCCTTGTTCTGGGCGGCATATGTGGCATATACTAGCCAGTTGTCATGATTGGTGAATTACGTCAGCATATGTCTAGCCTACACTTTCCCATATACTCCATAGTATCCTCAAATTGCATTCACTTAGACGGTTAGGCTACCATTTGGATGTTTATATTTCAGTACTCTATTGGCATGTTATTATGTATCTTGTTACGACCCTCTGAGGACCTAGTCCCTTTCCAGATATGGACGAGCAGGAGTACCCACAGGAGTACGGACCTGGACCTGACTCTACGTACCTGGCCGAGGAGATCTTACCCTCGGAGTATCTGTGATTTTATTACCACTGTTTAGAGATCTTTTGCTACTTCAGTATAGTCGTTTTGTAGTGGATTTGTTTCCATCCGACTATCAGACTTGATACTATCTTTGATATTCAGTTATTATTCAGCTCTTTATTTTTACTGATTATTTGTGCTGTGGATGAGATCTAGATTGCATGTGACTTGTTGTGACAGTATATTACCACTGGTGGATTGCATATTCATTTACAGCGTACGTATGTATATGAATTCCATATATTGGAGTTCGTGTACATACTGCTGGGCGTGTTACGTATTCCTAGTCCTACTTATTTTGGGACTGGGACGTGACACATATGCTAAGGCTACCCATAGGAATTGAAATTAGGTTCATAGGAGGCCTATGGAGAAAGTTATGTGGTATTTTGTGTCAATTTTAGGAGAAGTCCGAGATTGATACATTTTATATTTGTCAATTGGTCAATTAGACTAAATTGACATGTGTTTGATTATGTGTGGCTAGTGTCGTGTCCACAATTGGATACGTGTAGGCCGTATCCTGATAATTTGGAGATACGGATTGATTGGGGGATTTTCTTCCGACACTAGGGTTTGTGCATGTCACATTTTGACACGGACACGTAGATGTATATTTAACTCTTTGTATTATTCATAATTATTATTTTAGACTTGCTCATGTCCTTCGGGGTACGTTTGGTGGTGTGGTGGACTCGTATCGCAAGCCTGTCATAGATCTAGTGTGATACGAGTGCGATGCACTCCATGTTTTTGTTTCATTGCATTTTTAGATTCAATTTGCCTTGTGTATAGCTATTAGAATATTAGATTTATCATTGTATATGATATATATGTATATATATTATGTGTTGTTCTATGTTCATGATTAGTGTGTATCTATATTATTTTTATTATATATATATATATATATATATATATATATATATATATATATATATATATATATATATATATATATATATATATATATATATATATATATATATATATATACACACACACACTCATACTCTCTCTCTCTCTTTATATATATATATATATATATATATATATATATATATAAAGAGAGAGAGAGAGTATGAGTGTGTGTATATATATATATATATATATATATATATATATATATATATATATATATATATATATATATATATATATATATAAAGAGAGAGAGAGAGAGAGAGTATGAGTGTGTGTGTGTGTGTGTGTGTGTGTGTGTATATATATATATATATATATATATATATATATATATATATATATATATATGAGTGTGTGTGGATGTGTGTGTGTCGATGTGTGTGTGCATAGTGAGTGAGTGAGCAGTGAGAGGGGGGTCGAGTAGATGCACAGCAATTCAGCAACCTTCACCAACAGCAAGATGCATAACAGTTTCAGCAATGTGCTTCCAACAGCAAGAGGAGAACAATAATCCAGCAGCTTGCAGCAGCTGCTACTGCATCAAGAGCCTGCAGAAATCTTAGCATCCAGTAGTAGTATTTTGCAGCAAGAGGGAGAGGCATGCAGCACATGTGCAATGCATCAAACTAGCAAATGCAGTAGCAACCACTGCAGCAAACTGCAGAGCCTGTAGAATACAACTGCATCAACCTCGACTGCAGCAAGCACAGGGAGCATAGCAAGTACCAGCCAGTGCTGCAACATACACATTACTGCATTCAGCAAGTAGCCTGCAATAAAGCATTAAACAATAGCAAGGAGAGGCAGCATGGAGAGCAGCTAGAAGCAACCAGTGCAACAGCAGCAAAACAATGAGAAGCATTGCTTCAGCTACAGTTGAGCAGTCATCAACCTCAGACCTGTAGAGCACACTCAGTCCAGCAGCAACAGCAAGTCAGGGACAGCTAGCTAAGGTATGGTTTAGTTAGTTTTATTAGTGGTTAAGTTAGTTATTGTTAAGTCTAGTTAGTAGTTCATAATATTGTAGTAGTAAGTACATTGTTAAGTAGTTATATATATATATATATATATATATATATATATATATATATATATATATATATATATATATATATATATATATATATATATATATATATATATATATACTTGTTAAACTAAGTAGCTATATGTAGGTTTATATATATATATATAAGTATTAATATGTTAGTGTTAGATAGATATTATATGGATTAGTTTAGATATTGTTAAGTTGTTAGTTGTTTATTTAGTATGTTAGTAAGTGTTAGCTATTCATTTGTTAGATTAGTTGATATAGATGTTAGTATAAACTAATATATAGATGTTAATTTGTTATTGTTCTAATTAGTTAAGTTATTGTTTAGGTATGTTAGTTCATTGCTAGGTAATATACAGGTTAGTATAGTTAGTTATTTAGTTTAACATGTTAGTTAGTATATGTTATTATTTATTAGTTAGTTAGTTGGTATATATACTTTAGTTGGTAGATTGGTATTAGTTAAGGTTAGTTCTATAAGTTTACCTTGTGATACCAAGGTAATGTCAAGGTATTGGTGAATACTCAAGGTATTGAATTTGAGTATCAAGATGGGTGTGTAGGAGGGTGAGATACATATTGGTTCAAAGTCAAGGTATCCAATTTGCATTAGTTATCTAAGATTACTATATGTATTGTCTTGTATATATATAAATTATTATTTTTATATTTAAAAACTTGTGTATCTTGTGATACGGTGTTTTGTTTGTATCCTAATATCTATATTAGCTACTGTGGCCTAGTTACCTAGTGTATCGACCTAATATCCTAAAGTTAGACTCATACAACCTAGAAATAGCTAGTTTGACCAAGTTTAGCTAGATTTACCTAGAGTTGGACTAGTTTGACTATTTTGACTTAGAAATGGCTTTCTGACCTAGAAGTTGACTAGTTTAACTTATTTTTATTCTAAACCTTGTATTAATGTAATATTTCATATATAGGTGTGTGTGACACAAGTTCGGACACTGTTTCTCATCATTTGCTTTGCACCACAAGTAAGTACATTCTCTGATAGTTTTGATTATTTGATTACTACTATAATTCAAGTATTTAGAAATGTTACTTATGATTCTTGACACGATGGTATAGGGATTGGTATTGTTATTGGATCGCCAGTCATGAGATGTTACCTTGATTATTGAGATGTATCGAATACTGCTCCTTGTTGGTTTTGGATAATATTGAATATTATAGGTTAAACATTGGATACATTGGCTAGTAACGTGTCATGATTCGATCCTTCATATCAGTCCAGACGGAGAAAATATCAATTAAATATGTAATCAAGAACTATCGACTAGTAGTATAATCACTGGCTACTAACTAATCATGCACTTCAGAATTTGAGGATCAAGATGGGTGTGTAGGAGGGTGAGATACACATTGGTTCAAAGTCAAGGTATCCAATTTGCATTAGTTATCTAAGATTACTATATGTATTGTCTTGTATATATATAAATTATTATTTTTATATTTGAAAACTTGTGTATCCTGTGATACGGTGTTTTGTTTGTATCCTAATAACTATATTAGCTACTGTGGCCTAGTTACCTAGTATATGGACCTAATATCCTAAAGTTAGAGTCATACAACCTAGAAATAGCTTGTTTGACCAAGTTTAGCTAGATTTACCTAGAGTTGGGCTAGTTTGACTATTTTGACTTAGAAATGGCTTTCTGACGTAGAAGTTGACTAGTTTAACTTATTTTTATTCCAAATCTTGTATTAATGCAATATTAAATATATAGGTCTGTGTGACACCAGTTCGGATACCGTTTCTCATTATTTGCTCTGGACCACAGGCGAGTACATTCTCTGATAGTTTCCATTATTTGATTACTACTATAATTCATGTATTTAGAAATATTACTTATGATTCTTGACACGATGGTACACGGATTGGTATTGTTATTGGATCATCAGTCATGAGATGTTACCTTGATTATTGAGATAATATCGAATATTGCTCCTTGTTGGTATTGGATAACATTGGATATTATAGGTTAAACATTGGATACATTGGCTAGTAACAAGTCATGATTCGATCCATCGTATCAGTCGAGGCGGAAGAAATACCAATTAAATATGTGATCAATAACTATCGGCTAGTAGTGTAATCATTAGCTACTAACTAATCATGCACTTCACGTATGGTTGAGTTAGCTCCTTAGTGTAATCATTGAATCTCCCAAGCCGATCACATATTTAGTTAGTATCTTAAACACATAATATATTATAGATTCCATTTTCAGTTCATAGATTACCCTGTTCTATTTTTGATATTATAGTTCATTTCTTCATTCTGTTACGCATTGATTTATATTTTGTTGCTAGTATTGCCTATTCTTTCATTGTTCTTAAATCCTCAGTTATACTCTCATCGTAGATAGCATCCTCTATTTTACTGTTTTATAGTTTTTGTCAATTAATTGGAACTGCTATTGGATTGTACTTTGCTCCATTCCTGATTGGATAATATTTTTCAGAGGATCCGGGAGAATGGTGTCCGACGTACTACATACCTCAACCTATAGATAGTGCAGATGTGGACCCACTAGTTCAGGAGTGACTGCCAGAAGATCTAGCCGGAATTACTAGTTAGCATAGTTAGTTTTCTTTAGTATTTTGGTACCGAATTTGTTTTCGGCATATTTTTGAGACTTGAATATTGTTTCAATTTGTTGTTGTTATTTTTAGACTTCATAGTTATGTTAGACTTCTTTGATATCTTATCGTGCTATAGATTTATGATTGAGTATTGTGTTGCCCTCCTTCTTGGAGTTAAGATATTATTGGCGAATTATATTATTGTAAGATAGATTAGTAATATAGTTGACATAGACAACGTTCTACCGTCGATGCTGCGGCGTAGGCTGGATGTACCCACGTACTCATGCTCCTTCACCGGGTGTGGGTCATGACACATTTTTGTGGTGGCCCATGCAGGTCAGGTTTTGCAACTAGTGTGAAGTCGTGGTTGTGCGACAACTTAGTTGTACTACTGTGAGCCTGCGATAGGATATAGGACATAGGACACTAGGATGAGAGAGAGATACTCAATCATAACTAGGAATTCCAATCTGATTTGAAATCGCTACTTTTGATTCCTTCTGAATACTTTGAATATTGATGTCCTTCTGATAATATCTTATCTTGTGTCGAATTGATCTTTTTTGTTTCGATCTGTCTTCAGGATGCCACCGAAGATCAGATCTCATCTATCGGGAGCAGTTTCTGCGAGGTCTGCCACCTCTCAATCTTTTACTCAGGCAGCAAGGGTTGTACCTACGACATCAGTTCACGTAGGAGTCTCGGCTGCCTTCGGGGGTTCTTCTCCACCTATTTTGAAGACTACCCCAATTGCTTCGGAGGGACTTCCACCACCTTCATTGTTAGGAGATGTTGCGCGATGGTTACACTGTTTAGAGAGATGATAGAGGTACAGAGGGCACATATAGAGGCCCAACACAAGTAGTCAGATATGATGCAGCAGAGTATGGAAAATGCCCATCAGGTAGCTATTGCAACAGTTCAGAAAGGGGCTCCTCCACAGCCACAGGATGCTCAGCTCGAGCCAGGCAACATTCAAAATTTTAAGAAGCTAGAGCCTCGGGTTTTCAAGGGGACAGAGGGTATAGTCTATGCTGACGATTGGTTCGAGGATATCAAGCGTCTCATGAGGGTGTCCCGTCTTGCTGAGGATCTGAAGGTTGAGGCGGTAGGACTTTAACTGTTCGACGTTGCCCGCACTTGGTTCAGGAATGAGCCACTTTTTACTATTACGGGGCGGTCTTAGGAGGTATTCAAGGACCTCTTTAAGAAGAAGTTATTTACTCGGGCAGACAGATTGGACTTAGGAAGGCAGTTTGAGAGCCTTACACATGGGAGCATGTCCGTAGAGGAGTACGTCGCAGAGTTCGAAAGGCTGAGTCGATTTGCGGAGTACTTGGTGAGGAAGCCAGAAGTTTGGGCTATCTATTTCCACGAGGGTCTGAATTGGAAAGTGAAGATCCTCATTCCATCTTTCTATGAGACGTATTCGAAGATATGGAGGCACGCATGATCGAGCGGGAGTGGAACTTGAAGCCGAAGAGGGACCGTGATATGTTTAGAGGTGCAAGTAGCAGTACGGGACCGGCGAAGAGGCCGCAATTCCAGCAACATCAGTTTCTCGTATAGTTCGGAGCTTATCAGCAGTAACAGATGCAGGAACTAATTGTTGCTCTAGTACAAGCTCCAGTACATCAGATACCACAGCAGCCTCAGAGATGGGTTCAACAGGCTCCTCAATGCACCTATTGTAAGAAGACTGGGCACATTTGGGAGATGTGCCGGAAGAGACTTGGAGCATGCTTATATTGCGGATCAACGAAGCATATGGTGAAGGATTGTCTCTGGACCCTTCAACGTCTAGGCCAGGGTACAGATCAAGGGCAGAGTGGTGGAGCTAGGCCACCTGTAGCACCGCAGATTGTTCATCACCCACAGAGGGAGCTACCTCGACAGGGCAGAGCATTTGTGATGACGGTCGAGGAGACCAATACTACAGGTGATGGGTTAGCGAGTTCTGTTCTTTCTTTCTGTTCCTTCCATCTATTTTGATTGATTTCTTCTTTAGTACCTTTTGGATGCTTGTGTTATATAGTTAGTATAGCTAATAGAATACCCTGACAGAGATAACAGTAATAAGACAGACGGAGACCATGAACATACATGTTGTTCTTTGCATAGGACTGTTCTTTGTGTGATTTTAGATAAGACCTTCTTGGACTATGATTGTTGGGAGTTTGACCTAGAAGGAGTACGATCACCCTTAAATTTTGAGGACAAAATTATTTTAGGGGTGGGAGACTTGTCACTATCACATTTTCTAGGAAAGGATATTTTGGTTATTTCATAAATAATTAAATATTGTGCATGTTGAATATTTATTTATTGTATTATTTATTTATTGTTAGCATATTAGATTTTATTTTGGACTTGTGTTAGTAGACCTAACTAGTTTAGATTAGATCTATGGACCAACATTTTAAATCTAGTTAGAATTGAGCCCAATAATAAGCTCATTCATTAAGAGAATAAATTAATTAGTTAAACCTATTAGACTAGAACCTTCCTTCCTTAATTAATTTCTTAATGAGAGGCCCAAAGGGGTATTTTAGACATTATATGATAGCTTGAGGAAGGGGTAGGGGCCGGCCTATATAAGGGGGTGAAAACTTTTCTCTCTTTATTGTTTATTTTAAATCTAGATCTATAAATCTCCTCAACCAAATTCCTTTATTCCTACATCAAATTCCTACCAAATTTCTTCCCAATTCCTTCCCATAACATCATTGGAGGCCATTAAAGCAAAGATCTACAATATGGAAGCAAGGATCTACAAGGAGGAGCAAGGATCTACAAGTTTGAGGCTCTTTTCACCCAATTTAGAGATTTTATTGGGAATCTATCTCCCAATAGGTATAATTCAGTTTCTACCTCTAATTAGACTCTAAATCTGTAATTTAATCATTAGGAACCACCCCCATATGCTAAGGCTACCCATATGAATTGGAATAGGTTCATACGAGGCCTATGGAGAAAGTTATGTGGTATTTTGTGTCAATTTTAGGAGAAGTCCGAGATTGATACATTTTATATTTGTCAATTGGTCAATTAGACCAAATTGACATGTGTTTGATTATGTGTGGCTAGTGTCGTATCCACAATTGGATACGTGTAGGCGTATCCCGATAATTTGGAGATATGGATTGATTTGGTGGTTTTCTTCCGACACTAGGGTTTGTGCATGTCACATTTTGACACGGACACGTAGATGTATATTTAACTCTTCGTATTATTCATAATTATTATTTTAGACTTGCTCATGTCCTTCGGGGTACGTTTGGTGGTGTGGTGGACTCGTATCGCAAGCCTATTATAGATCTAGTGTGATACGGGTGCGATGCACTCCATGTTTTTGTTTCATTGCATTTTTAGATTCAATTTGCCTTGTGTATAGCTATTAGAATATTAGATTTATCATTGTATATGATATATATGTATATATATTATGTGTTGTTCTATGTTCATGATTAGTGTGTATCTATATTATTATTATTATTATTATTATTAATATATATATATATATATATATATATATATATATATAAGTGTATGAGTGTATGAGTGTATATATATATATATATATATATATATATATATATATATATGAGTGTGTGTGGATGTGTGTGTGTGTGTGTGTGTGTGTGTGTGTGTGCATAGTGAGTGAGTGAGCAGTGAGAGGGGGGTCGAATAGATGCACAGCAATTCAGCAACCTTCACCAACAGCAAGATGCATAACAGTTCCAGCAATGTGCTTCCAACAGCAAGAGGAGAACAGCAATCCAGCAGCTTGCAGTAGCTGCCGCTGCATCAAGAGCCTGCAAAAATCTTAGCATCCAGTAGTAGTATTTTGCAGCAAGAGGTAGAGGCATGCAGCACATGTGTAATGCATCAAACTAGCAAATGCAGTAGCAACCACTGCAGCAAACTGCAGAGCCTGCAGAATACAACTGCATCAACCTCGACTGCAGCAAGCACAGGGAGCATAGCAAGTACCGGCCAGTGTTGCAGCATGCGCATTACTGCATTCAGCAAGTAGCCTGCAACAAAGCATTAAACAATAGCAAGGAGAGGCAGCATGGAGAGCAGCTAGAAGCAACCAGTGCAACAGCAGCACAACAATGAGAAGCATTGCTTCAGCTACAGTAGAGCAGTCATCAACCTCAGACTTGTAGAGCACACTCAGTCCAGCAGCAACAGCAAGTCAGGGACAGCTAGCTAAGGTATGGTTTAGTTAGTTTTATTAGTGGTAAAGTTAGTTATTGTTAAGTCTAGTTAGTAGTTCATAATATTGTAGTAGTAAGTACATAGTTAAGTAGTTTGTATATATATATATATATATATATATATATATATATATATATATATATATATATATATATATATATATATATATATATATATATATATATACTTGTTAAACTAAGTAGCTATATGTAGGTTTGTATATATGTATATAAGTATTAATATGTTAGTGTTAGATAGATATTATATGGATTAGTTTAGATATTGTTAAGTTGTTAGTTGTTTATTTAGTATGTTAGTAAGTGTTAGCTATTTATTTGTTAGTTTAGTTGATATAGATGTTAGTATAAACTAATATATAGATGTTAATTTGTTATTGTTCTAATTAGTTAAGTTATTGTTTAGGTATGTTAGTTCATTGCTAGGTAATATACAGGTTAGTATAGTTAGTTATTTAGTTTAACATGTTAGTTAGTATATGTTATTATTTATTAGTTAGTTAGTTGGTATATATACTTTAGTTGGTAGATTGGTATTAGTTAAGGTTAGTTCTATAAGTTTACCTTGTGATACCAAGGTAATGTCAAGGTATTGGTGGATACTCAAGGTATTGAATTTGAGTATCAAGATGGGTGTGTAGGAGGGTGAGATACACATTGGTTCAAAGTCAAGGTATCCAATTTACATTAGTTATCTAAGATTACTATATGTATTGTCTTGTATATATATAAATTATTATTTTTATATTTGAAAACTTGTGTATCCTGTGATACGGTATTTTGTTTGTATCCTAATATCTATATTAGCTACTGTGGCCTAGTTACGGCTTTCTGATGTAGAAGTTAGAAACGGTTTAACTTATTTTCTGATGTAGAAAATAAGTTAAACTAGTTTGACTTAGAAACGGCTTAGAAACTAGTTTGACTTAGAAACTTATTTTCAAATACGGTTTAACTTATATTTGAAAATAAGTTAAACTAGTTTGACTATTTTGACTTAGAAACGGCTTTCTGATGTAGAAGTTGACTAGTTTAACTTATTTTCATTCCAAACCTTGTATTAATGCAATATTTCATATATAGGTCTGTGTGACACAAGTTCGGACACTGTTTCTCATCATTTGCTCTGCACCACAAGCGAGTACATTCTCTGATAGTTTTCATTATTTGATTACTACTATAATTTAAGTATTTAGAAATGTTACTTATAATTCTTGACACGATGGTACAGGGATTGGTATTGTTATTGGATTGCCAGTCATGAGATGTTACCTTGATTATTGAGATGGTATCGAATACTGCTCCTTGTTGGTTTTGGATAACATTGAATATTATAGGTTAAACATTGGATACATTGGCTAGTAACGTGTCATGATTTGATCCTTCATATCAGTCGAGACGGAGAAAATACTAATTAAATATGTGATCAAGAACTATCGGCTAGTAGTATAATCACTGGCTACTAACTAATCATGTACTTCACGTATGGTTGAGTTAGCTCCTTAGTGTAATCATTGAATCTTCCAAGACGATCACATATTTAGTTAGTATCTCAAACACATAGTATATTATAGATTCCATTTTCAGTTCATAGATTACCCTATTTTATTTTTGACATTATAGTTCATTCCTTCATTCTGGTACACATTGATTTATATTCTATTGCTAATATTGCCTATTCTTTTATGGTTCTTAGATCCTCAGTTATATTCTCATCGTAGATAGCATCCTCTATTTTATTATTTTATAGTTTTTGTCAATTAATTGGAACAGCTATTGGGTTGTATTTTGCTTCATTCCTGACTGGATAACATTTTTCAGAGGATCCGGGAGAATAGTGTCCGACGTACTCCAGACCTCGACCTATAGATGGTGCAGACGTGGACCCACTAGTTTTAGGGGGACTGCCGGAAGATCTAGCCGGAATCACTAGTTAGCATAGTTAGTTTTTTTAGTATTTTGGTACCGGATTTGTTTCCGGAATTTTTTTGAGACTTGGATATTGTTTCAATTTGTTGTTGTTATTTTTAGACTGCATAGTTATGTTAGACTTCTTTGATATCTTATCGTGCTATAGATTTGTGATTGAGTATTATGTTGCCCTCCTTCTTGGAGTTGTCATATTATTGGCGGATTATATTATTATGAGATAGATTATATAGTATAGTTGACATAGACACCGTTCTACCGCCAATGCTGTGACGTAGGCTGGACGTATCCACGTACTCGTGCCCCTTCACCGGGTGCGGGTCGTGACAGCCAAAAGAGGTAGATAAGGTGGACGACCCTAAATACTGCCACTACAACTGGTACATCCATTATCCAACACGAGACTGCTACATGTTGAAGAGGGACATCCAACGGTTGCTCAACTCCAAAGCTCTCACTCTAGACTTTGAGGACAATACAGTCACTGCCAATATGGTCTCCCTCTAATTCAGCAACTTCCCAGCGATAGAAGCCCAAGATGGAGTTATCCCGATACCTATGACAACAATGGAGGTCGTTAACCTCCCTCCAGCTTGAGCAGCCGAGCTGGTACCAGTCACTACTCCGCAAGGCAAAGTCATGTAGGTTCACCCAGACCTCATCCCAGATCTGATACAATAAGTAGTGCCTCCCGCTGCCAAAACTAAAGGAAAGAAGATCAAGTCATGTCACACGGTCTCTCTATCAACTTACGAAGCCTTAGATGGGGTAACCAGGTCTGGGCAAACCTACCTGTGAGACTATGATGCGGCTCCAAATGACAGTACACCTTTGGTTACTGTACCCATTATTTGGTAATAAACGGAAGAAATAAAACTAGGTTTATACAAAACCCTTTCTTAGGTTTACAAACAAGAAGTACTATTAATCCTATACGAGAATGTTAAGTACAAATTTTAATCTGGATAAATATTGCTATAGGAGTCTGATCTGCAGTCGATCACTTTGTCCCTTGGACCACACGATGATGAAGAAGTGCTGTAGAAGAAGGAGATGCTTCAAAGATTGCAAGAGGGAGTGGATGCTCGATGCCAAATATCGTCGATCACTACTCTCTATCTGAGCTCTGGATTCTTCTCTCTACGTTCTCCAAGTTTTTGACCTATTTCCGACCTTACCCTTCGACGCTCGAACCTCTGTCAATAGAGGTCTCTATTTATAGGATTTTAGTGACAGTAACCGTCTAGTCGGCGTAGAAGCCGGATAGTGGAGAGTATGGCACTTTTTACGCGGCGGTTATAATAACTGCTACCCACGTATAGATGATCTTCTGAATAAGCGTGTGACGCGTGTCCCATTAAGAGATAATACGTATGACTGCTGCGAAGATCATGGCATGCAAGCCACGTAGGTAACTGCCCCTTGCGTAAAAAAGGTTGGCGTAGAAGCCAATAACTGTCACCATGGCATAGAAGCCAAATAGTTGCCAGGTTGGCGTAGAAGCCAAATAGGCGTAGAAGCCTTGTAGGCGTAGAAGCCAAATAGGCTTAGAAGCCTTGTAGGCGTAGAAGCCTGATGTTGCATGGATAGGTGGCTAGCATAAAAGATAGCTGATCCTCCTTCCTTGACTGAGGCCTTGAGCATATTCTGGACCAAATAGTCTTCTCACGCACAAATGCAAATATAATCTGAGTTGGCGTATTTCAAGGAGATAGCGTACAGCGTGCTCCCATAGCTGAAAATAGCCTGATGGCGTAATGTGCAGGGATGATGATGTAGACGTATTAGCCGTAATTATGGCTTGCCCAGTCTTTGGAGATATAATCAAATCTCTTGCATTAAATGTAGAGATCTGCTACTATTCTGAGCATTAAATGCAGAGATGTGTCTCGAAGATCTGCCACCATTCTGAGCATTAAATGCAGAGACGTGCCTCGAGCTCTGTACGAAGAGCAGCTTTTGACGTGGCAGCTCGTTTTGTCTTCTGCTGAGCGTAAAAGCTCACATCTGCCTGTGTAAAACTAGGCAGCGTATTCCCTTGTATGCATAAAAGTACTTTGTATCAGGGAAACGTCACTAAACGACGGTTTGGGTCTCTGTGCCGCACCATCATTACAGCCGTCGTCTGGATAGTCGTGCAGTACTCTTTGTCAGGAGTCAGGTTCACTGCATGATCTGACAGATTCATTTGAGGAATATGAAGCGCTCCTCGTACACTTCCATGCTGCATTAAAAGCGGATGAGTTTTACGCCATAAAGGCGGTATAATACCCTTTTTACGCTGAAGCAGCTTGGAAATACTGCATTTACGCAGATTATCCTTGAGCTTATATTTTACGTTGTACTTAGCGAAAAATCTCTGTTGTACGCCGATGGCTCAGAAGTTATATTTTACGCCGCCCAGCACTAAAATGCTGCGTATAACTCTGCAGCATATTTTTCATGCTTCTACACCCATGGCTCCAGTGGTGTCTGAGCCAGGCCCATCCCCACCTTTTGTAGCAGACAGGCAGAAGTAGAAAGAGATTTGCTTTGACAAGCCTCTGAGAAAAGATGTAACTCAAGGGCTGGAGAAGCCTTATAACTTTGAAATATTGGCACTGCTTGTCAATACCCCTGCAAATTTATCACTCTTTGAGCTCCTTCGTCTCTCCAAAGAGACTCATGATGCTCTGAGTGAGGCATTACAGAATACCGATTCCAATCTCACCCATGTCAAGCCGTCGGACAAGAATTCTGCTGCATGTCCCCACTACAACAATGTGGTGGAGGCGATCCGAACATCACCTTCTCACAACATGACATGCTGCTGAAAAATAACAGGCATGATAGACCCCTGTATTATACAGGGTATATCGGTGCCATTAAGATGGAACGTATGCACATTGATCCTGGGTCATCCCTTAACATCATTCTCCGTAGTCTGCTCCAGACCTTGGGAATCCCCATGCATCAGTTGGCAACGACCAACACAACCATCAGTGGCTTCAATGTCAAGAGGAGTTATCCTCCTGGAAAGATCCGCCTGAAATATCAAATAGGCGACCTACGAACAGAGGTGACTTGCTACGTCATCTATGTAGAGGTGTCCTACAACGTCCTTTTGGGACACCCTTGGATACATGAGTACGTGATCGTGCCATCAACCCTTTATCAGTGCTTGAAGTATGTTGATGACAAATAGGGATAGTTTAGTAATTTGGCATAGTTATTTTATATTTAGGAATTAAATATTACTTAGTGTGCTATATAATTATTTTGTGCCTTGTATTATTTATTTATAGTTAGTGGACTAGCCTATTATTTAGACTTGACACTAGCGAACCCAATAAGACTTATCATAACGACTAGTGAGCCCAACATGGACTAGAACCATTAGACCATTCCATCTAATTAATTAAGAGGATTAGACTAAATTGCATTAGTGTAGAGACTTTCCAAATAGCCCTTCCTTAATTATTCTCCATAATTCATCATGTAGGGGTAACTTAGACTTTTGCTTGTGACTTGGAGAAGAAAGAAGGGACCGGCCACTATAGAGAGGCTTCTCTCTCTCTCTCTCTCTCTCTCTCTCTCTCTCTCTCCTCTTTATTTGCACTCATTTTAGATTCCCAATTCTTTAGATCCCCAATTCACTTCATCCCTCCATCAATCCCTCTAAATTTTTTACATTCCCTCTCATTCTCATCACTTAAGGAGCATTGGAGTAGCAAGGAGCACTTTGAGAAGGAGCTTTGGCAAGAATATCGTGTCTGGCTCATGTCCGTAGGAATAATTTATTGGGAATCCATCTCTCAATAGGTACAATTATGAATTCACCTTCATTGTAGGTTCTAAATCATGCATTTGACCATTAGAAACCCTACCATGGCATATGGATACCTATAGGAAGAAGTTCTAGGCTATTTGTTTGTGAATTGTGTCTTCTACATAGGATTTGTGTACAATTTGAAGGAATTAGTGTCATTGGTTAGCTTTGCTAGTTAGAGACCAAAATCTTAGGTTGAACCTAGAAATTAGTATATGACCTAAAAAAGACTTAGAAAGAGTGTTAGTGCATCTTTTAACTCTTACCTCTCATTTACACAAATTAACACAATATTTCCTAAATATGATTGTGTGATACCAACTTGGGCATCGAGAGACACATTTGCTCAGGACCCGAGGCGAGTACATCTCTCTGTTAGTTTTTATTTCATGATAGTGGATATATCACATGTTCTAGAACCGTATACTTGATTCTGACACAGTGGCTACACGGACTGGTACTATATGGATCCGGTCATGGGATATTATCCCCTACCGTGTTCAGCGGGTACTCATTCACACGTATTTTGTCGTATGTATAGTGTCACGCCCCGATCTTGAAAGGGTCAATCGTCCTCGCTGGATCCCTTACGGAACCAATCGTCCTCGCTGGGGCATGATATCTTGCGAGCCTGGAGTTGCGCTCGCACAAGGCAAGGACGTGTAGTGATAGGAACCCATTTTGAAACACAATTTAAAAAACACATTCACAGATGATTGAACACAAGTGCAGGAAGAAACATGCTTTTTCATTGATAATTCAGAGTAATTTACATAGAGTTTACATTGATGCGCCTCTCGGCTACTTGATTTGCATTACAAAAGATAACTCAAAAGGCAGGGTGCACTCCATCAGATATTCCACGTCGTGCATACATTACGCCCTTATATAGATTAAAAGTCCAAGCCTCCAAAATGAACTGAATCCAACTATACTTCAAAATAGAGGTGCTCCTAACGCCTCCTCATCTATCCACTAGTATTGCATCGCCTGAGTGCCTGAAATAGTTTCCCAAAATGTGGGTCAGTACTCAACTTGTACTGGTGAGCGTGATGAACCCACTCGACTAAATCGACACTAGCTTATTAGGGGCGAGCATGCATTAAGATGAGCTTCTATCAAGAAGCAAGTAAAATCAATTCATATCAGTTGCATGTTTTGATAGGAATGAAAATAACCTCAAATCCAACCAGTAACCAATTGCTTACTCAACCGATGTACGCCTTTCCTGCAACGAAACACAAGTATTCTTACCATTTGCATAAGATAATAATTAGCATGTGTTCTATTCTATGCGGTCATTGGTGTGATCGACACCTTAGGGACTTATTCCAAGCATTACGGTGCGCCCTATCAGCCCGGGTAGCAAGCCCTGCTGGAGGTCCCGCAATACATCGCGACTAGCACGATCAAATATTTCCCTCCGGATCAATACGGTTCCAGTGTCTCAGAATGCCGTTTCGAGGAAATGCCAAACCTTGTGCACAAGTTGTCCCAGACCATGCAAATGCATGAACAATTCATATATCATACAATATATCGAAATAAATAGAAGAAGTAAAGCAGCAATATATATCTTATGCAACAGTTCATATTTTCTCAACCCGTGTTCCGATTTTGGTATCCCATAGGTCCAAACTCTATCCGAGGCACCAGGCCGCAACCAAGAACCAATTTCTTTTTACAACAAACTCAAGTTATAAGGTGTGCAAGCATATAGTAAAACTAGTCTATAATTCCCATGTTCCTTTCTTAGTGGCTGGCATGCATTGTGGCTAAGGATTTCCTAGGCGTCCAACCGGGCATCATCGAGTGAACGTTTGAAACATTAGAGATGTGGACGTGAAGAAATAGGAAATAAGGGTCCAAACCACTCACTGGTTAAGGGAAAAGGTTGCTGAAATAAGGAATCCCGCCTAGCGACGATCAAGCGTCAGTTACGCGGACCTGCAACAACACGAGCACCGAGTTAGAATTCTTGCCTATCCTTCCTTGCCGAACTCCCCAAGAATCAAAGCTCCAAACGATAAAACCAGCAGCGAAAACCAAGCAAATCGAAAGCAACACCAAATTAAAATCCCAAAGCGGCAATCAAGAAAACCAAGCAATCAAACACAAAAACTATTGGACTCGTTTCAATAGAGGCCTTTCCATGAGTTGGAAAGGATCATCGCATTTCGTCCATGGCAAGAAGATGCCGAGATCTAAGCTATGACTCAGACGGACTAGCCACAAGCCCAATTATATAGTGCACGTCCCGGTCGGATCGGGATTTGAGGCACTACATAATATACCACTAAGAAAAAGTTTCGTCCCAAAACTTAAGAACAAGGCCCTACCTCCGACTGAATGAACAATGAAGGATACTTCTCCTTCATCTTCGATTCCATCTCCCAAGTTATTTCCCCAACTGAATGGTTCCGCCACAGTACGTGAACCAAGGACATCGTACGGTTGCGAAGTACTTTTTCCTTACGATCCAGAATCTGCACCGGCTCCTCTGAGTATGATAAATCCGTGCGTAGTTCCAATTATTCAAAGCTAACCACATGAATAGGGTCATGCACATACTTCCAAAGTTGAAAAACATGGAATACATCGTGCACTCCATCTAAGGCAGGAGGTAGTGCAATCCGGTATGCCACAACTGCCACTCGTTCTAGTATCTCAAAGGGGCCGACAAACCTGGGACTTATTTTGCCCTTCATGCCGAAACGCATCACCCCACGCATCGACGTCACTTTTAAGAAGATATGATCCCCGACCATGAACTCCAAAGGTCTACGATGAGCATCGACGTAGCTTTTCTGTCGGCTCTGGGCAGTGTGGAGTCTTTCTCGAATCAGGCAAACTTTCTCAACTGCCTGCTCCACCAGCTCGGGCCTGAGTACCTGCCGCTCGCCGACTTCGTCCCAACAGATTAGAGATCGACACTTACGCCCATAAAGTACTTCGTACAGTGCCATCTGGATGCTCGATTGGTAGCTGTTGTTGTACGTGAACTCTGCCAACGGAAGGTGCGTGTCCCAACTAGTCTTCAAATCGATTGCACACAGCCGTAACATGTCGTTAAGTATCTGATTTGTCCTTTCCGTCTGTCCGTCAGTCTGCGGGTGGTATGCGGTACTGAACTTTAGCTTGGCTCCCATAGCAGACTGTAAGCTTGTCCAAAAATAAGATAAGAAACGTCCATCACGGTCAGAGACGATTAAGGCAGGTACTCCGTGCAATCGGACAATCTCGTCTATGTAAATCTGTGCTAACCGATCGACGCTCCAAGTAATTTTCATAGGGAGGAAGTGGGCCGATTTGGTCAAATGATCAACTATGACCTAAATTGAATTGTGCCCCCGCGGCGTCTTCGAAAATCCCATAATGAAATCTATAGTGATGTTGTCCCATTTCCACTCGGAAATAGCAAGGTTCTGCAGCTCCCCGCCGGGCATCTAATGTTCAGCTTTCACTTGTTGACAGGCCATACACTGTGACACAAAGGTTGCCATATCCCGCTTCATACCGTGCCACCAGAAGGTCCCGCGTAAGTCCATGTACATCTTGGTGCTCCCTGGATGCAAAGAATACTTCCGTAGTGTGCTTTCGCCATAATTTCCCTCCGAAGTTCTGGGTCGCTAGGAACACATTGCCTTCCTTTCATCTGCAAGGCCCCATCTTCACCTGCCACAAAGTCAGATGCCTTCCCCGTCGAGATCAGTCCGCGTACCTTTGCTAGGAACTGATCGCCCTCCTGAGCAGATTTAATTCTATCACGTAAACTCGGTTCAAGATGGAGTGGTGCCAGCTGCAGTCCTTGATGCCGAACTCGAAACTCGATGCTCATCGCCTCTAGATCCCAAAGTAAATGGTTGTTTATGGATAACGAGCCCACGTGCTTTTGACTCAGAGCATCAGCAACAACGTTTTCCTTGCCCGGTGTATAAGCGATCGTCAGGTCGTAGTCCTTAATCAGTTCTAGCCAACGCCGCTGCCGGAGGTTCAGTTCCCGTTGGGTGAATAGATACTTGAGGCACTTGTGATATGTGAAGATTTTGCAAGCAACACCATAAAGATAATGCCTCCACAACTTCAATGCAAATACAATTGCCGTCAATTCCAAGTCATGTGTCGGATAGTTTTTCTTGTGCGGCTTCAGTTGCCTGGAGGCGTACGATATTACCTTGTCCCTTTGCATGAGCACACACCCTAAGCCGAGTCCTGAAGCGTCGCTGTATATCTGAAACTCCTCTACCCCATCTGGAAGTGCAAGAATCGGAGCTGAAACAAGACGCCGCTTAAGTTCCCGAAAGCTGGCTTCGCAGTCATCACCCCATTTGTATGCAATATTCTGAGTAAGGCGAGTCAAAGGCGAGGCCAATTTAGAAAAATCCTTCACAAACCTACGGTAGTATCCTGCTAGGCCCAGAAAGCTCTGAACTTCACTGGCTGACGTAGGTTGCTTCCAGTCCACCACCGCCTCAATCTTCTTTGGGTCTACGGCGACGCCTTCTGCCGAGATGACATGTCCAAGGAATGCCACGTTGTTCAACCAAAACTCACACTTGTTGAGCTTAGCGAACAACTGATGCTCTCATAATGTCTGCAGTACGGTCTTCAGGTATACCTTGTGCTCCGCCTCGTTCTTGGAATAGATTAGTATATCGTCAATGAACACGACCACAAACTTCTCTACGAACGGCCGAAACACGCGGTTCATCAGATCCATGAAAGCTGTAGGGGCGTTCGTCAAGCCGAATGATATCATGAGAAATTTATAGTGTCCGTGTCGGGTTCTGAATGCAGATTTTTGAACATTATCTGATTTAATTTTTAACTGGTGATACCCTGACCTGAGATCAACTTTAGAAAAAACTGTTGTACCTTGCAGCTGATCAAACAAATCATCTATCCTTAGGAATGGGTACTAATTTCGCATGGTAGCCTTATTCAGTTCTCGGTAGTCAATGCACAGCCGCATGGATCCATCTTCTTTTTCATGAACAGCACCGGAGCGCCCCATGGAGAAACGCTTGGACGAATGTATCCTCGGTCCAACAAATCTTGCAACTAAACTTTCACTTCCTTCAGCTCTGTTGGGGCCATTCGATAAGGTGCCTTTGATATCGGTCGCGAATTCGAAAAGGTGTCAATGGAGAATTCGATCTCACGATCAGGAGGCATTCCAGGCAACTCGTCCGGGAACACGTCGAGAAAATCTGCTATGACTTCAGCCTGAGCTGCATCTGTACTTTCCTGCCGGATGTCTCGAACAGAAGCTAAGTACCCTTCACAGCCCGAATGCAACATACGCCTAGCCAAAATTATTGATATCACCATTGCCGTCTTCGGTGCAGCACTGCACGAATAGTAGAAGTCTGCCTCGCCGAGTAGACGGAATACGACTCACTTCTCCGTGCACTCGATTATTGCATGGCAAGCACCCAACCAGTCCATCCCGAGAATGATATCGTAATCCTTAATGTCTAATACGATGACATCTAAGGAAAGCTTTCTTCCTCCAATGCAAATATAACCGTCCCTACAGATCGCATTGGCGGGCATGTCGACTCCTGAAGGTGTACTCACGGAAAGATTCATATTTAAAGGAGTAGAAGCTAATTTATGCTCAACAGTAAAATCAGCAGATATGAAACTATGCGTAGCACCTGAATCGAATAAGACTCTAGCGGACAATTCTCTGAAAAGTAAAGTACCTGTCACAACAGTATCGGATACAGATGCCTCATCCCGAGTCAGTGCATAGACTCGGCCTTGAGCACCCTGGCATCGTGGGTTCACTGGCACAGCATTGGCACCATTTGCTGGAGGCCCCTTGTTCTGATTCCCGTTGTTCTGATTCCAGTAGTTCTGATTCGGCTGTGGCCTGACTATCGGCCTTGGATCTCGACGTCAAAATATTTATGGTCCTGACGACCACATTTAAAATACCCATTCACTCGACAGTCAAAATATTTATCGGCCTTGGATCTCGGTACTCATTCACTCGATGCCCTAATCTGCCGCACCTATGGCAGTACGGTGCCTGGGACGGACCCCTGTGTTCGGACGTGTGCGAACGCTTTTATGCTCCAGACCCTCCTGTTTCCTGAGGACGCTTGTTGTTGTTGGTACGGGGGGTTTGCACATCGACCTTTGGGGGATAGCGCCCAAAGATTCGCTCGCTATTCAGGGCAGCTTTATAACATTCCCTGTAGGTTTGACATTTCTGGTTGATGACGTCCCTACGCAGATCGTCATTCAAACCTTTCTGAAAACGATAGCACCATGGCCTGCTGGTTAGGCAAGAAGTGCCCAGCAAACTTAGCCAGTTTAGCAAACACTGAGTCGTAATCATCAACAGACAAACTTTTTTGCACCAGATTGCTGAAGTCATCTTCCTTCTGTTGCCGCACGGCCCGGGGGATAATTGTTCAATAAATGCATATTTGAACATTTCTCAGGTGATTTTGCAGTTAGGATTGGCATCATAGATCCCTTGCTTAGTGGCTTCCCACCAATCATGCGCACGCAGTTCCAGTTGAACCGATGCACAGGCCACTCGCTTGGATCCCCTAATGCTAACCAGGTTGAAGAGTCCTTCCAGCTTTGCAATCTATCCCATCACCACATCCGGTTCTGCTCGTCCGTTGAGCGTTGGTGGATGCATTTTTGTGAACTCTGCTGCTCGATAGGTATTCCTAGCTGGAGGCTGTGTTTCTTCTGACTCATCCTCTACCGCCACAGCCGGCGGTGTGACAGGCGTCACAGTAGCTCCCCCGTTGCTGGTACCAAGGATGCAATCAGTTGCATCATGGTATCCATCTGCTTTTGTTGAGCAGTAAACTGCACCTGAATATGCGCCTGTTGAGTAATGACTTGTTGTTGCTGCACCTCCATGAGATGCATAAGCCGTTCTGCCATATCGGTAGAACCCGCTCCTCCGGATTCTCCAAAACTTGCCGGATCGCTCTAGATGGGCTGAGCACTGCTTGCAGTTGCAGTATTTTTCTTTGCCATGGCTACAAAAGAGAGTAGCTTGTTAACACTCCAAAAATAATTGTTTTTATATCTATGGGCTCATTGTATAGGCGACTCATCTCATGCAGCGGATGCCGAACGCAACTCAATTGAGAGGCGAATCAAACTCCTTTATAATTCTTTTTAAAATCCCAAGAAAGTAAAGCCGTGCTCTGATACCAATATGTCACACCCCGATCCCGAAAGGGTCAATCGTCCTCGCTGGATCCCTTACGGAACCAATCGTCCTCGCTGGGGCGTGATGCCGTGCGAGCCTGGAGTTGCGCTCGCACAAGGCAAGGATGTGCAGTGATACGAACCCATTTTGAAACACAATTTAAAAAACATATTCACAGATGATTGAACACAAGTGCAGGAAGAAACATGCTTTTTCATTGATAATTCAGAGTAATTTACATAGAGTTTACATTGATGCGCCTCTTGGCTACTTGATTTGCATTACAAAAGATAACTCAAAAGGCAGGGCACGCTCCATCAGATAGTCCACGTCGTGCATACATTACGCCCTTGTATAGATTGAAAGTCCAAGCCTCCAAAATGAACTGACTCCAACTATACTTCAAAATAGAGGTGCTCCTAACGCCTCTTCGTCTATCCACTAGCGTTGCACCGCCTGAGTGCCTGAAATAGTTGCCCACGACGTGGGTCAGTACTCAACTTGTACTGGTGAGCGGGATGAACCCACTCGACTAAATCGACACTAGCTTATTAGGGGCGAGCATGCATTAAGATGAGCTTCTATCGAGAAGCAAGTAAAATCAATTCATGTCAATTGCAGGTTTTGATAGGAATGAAAATAACATCAAATCCAACTAGTACACCGGTTGCTTACTCAACCGATGTATGCCTTCCCTGCAACGAAACACAAGTATTCTTACCATTTGCATAAGATAATAATTAGCTTGTGTTCTATTCTATGCGGTCATTGGTGTGATCGACACCTTAGGGACTTATTCCAAGCATTGCGGTGCACCCTATCAGTCCGGGTAGCAAGCCCTGTTGGAGGTCTCGCAATGCATCGCGACTAGCACGATCAAATATTTCCCTTCGGATCGATACGGTTCCAATGCCCCAGAATGTCATTTCGAGGAAATGCCAAACCTTGTGCACAAGTTGTCCCAGACCATGCAAATGCATGAACAATTCATATATCATATAATGCATCGAAATAAACAGAAGAAGTAAAGCAGCAATATATATCTTATGCAACAGTTCATATTTTCTCTACCCGTGTTCCGATTTTGGTATCCCGTAGGTCCAAACTCTATCCGAGGCACCAGGCCGCAACCAACAACCAATTTTCTTTTACAACAAACTCAAGTTATAAGGTGTGCAAGCATATAGTAAAACTAGTCTACAATTCCCATGTTCTTTTCTTAGTGGCTGGCATGCATTGTGGCTAAGGATTTCTTTGGCGTCTAACCGGGCATCATCGAGTGAACGTTTGAAATATTATAGATGTGGGCGTGAAGAAGTAGGAAAGAAGGGTCTAAACCACTCACTGGTTAAGGAAAAAGGTTGCTGAAACAAGAAATCCTGTTTAGCGACGATCAAGCGTCAGTTACGCGGACCTGCAACAGCACGAGCACCGAGTTAGAATTCTTGCCTATCCTTCCTTGCCGAACTCCCCAAGAATCAAAGCTCTAAACGATAAAACCAGCAGCGAAAATCAAGCAAATCGAAAGCAACACCAAATCAAAATCCTAAAGCGACAATCAAGAAAACCAAGCAATCAAACACGAAAACTATTAGACTCATTTCAATAGAGGCCTTTCCATGAGTTGGAAAGGATCATCGCATTTCATCTGTAGCAAAAAGATGCCGAGATCTAAGCTACGACTCAGACGGACTAGCCACAAGCCCAATTATATAGTGCACATCCCGGTCAGATCAGGATTTAAGGTACTACATATAGGGTATTGATTATCATGTACTTCGTGTTCACAAACTGCTCGTGTACTGTGTGCTTATATTACTCGTATTTGTAATGTGTCATGATTGGATCCTTGAGTATTGGTTGGGGATGGGGGAGTAGGAGTTGGTTATGTGATCAAGTCCAGTGTATTCGTGTATATGTCGATTACACATCACACGTGTAATCGAGTTACCTTATTATATTCGTGTTCAACCCAAACTGATCACATAACGAACTTGTACTCTAAGGCACATTAGCTAGTTTTATCGATTTCTATTACTTGCAGTTATTCCATATTGCATGTTCTTTCCTTTTCAGTACATTACTAGTTTACTATAGTTTATTTCCATATTGCGTGTCCCACTTACTACGGGCCGCCGGACGGCAAACCATTAGAAGATTGTAAACACCCTGATTTTTTTCAGAATAAATTTTATGTATTTCTCTAAATTTTCGGTATTTTCTGGAAGACGAACCAAGGAAATTAGGATTTTAAGATTTTAAATGCAGTTTATTGGAGTTAAAATATTCTGGAAATAATGTTTTATGGTGTAAAATAGAAAACCGGTCCTGTGGTATTTTTCGGTGAATTTATTGGACTCCTGAGTAGAGTTTAAAGCCTTTAAGACTATTGGTTTTTAAACCGAACCAAACCAAGCTCGAACCAACCCAGATCAAACCCACCATAGCGGGTCAGACCCGAACCGCTGAAGAACCCGACCCGCTGCAAACCCTAGGCTGCCGTGAATACTGTAGCGACTATAAAGTCACGACGTTCGTGCCCTAGCAGCCGCCTATCTCTTTCCCTCGCCGTCGAACCCCTCTCAGCCGGTCGACTCTAACACCCCATCCTTCAATCGCCCGCTCGACCCGAGACTGGGCGCCGCCGCTCAAGCCCCGACGTCGATCACCCGGTCAATGCCGACTTCCCCTCAAGACCCCGGCGCCGCTGCCGCCAGGCCAAAGACGACCTCGAGTCGACACAGCCTTCCCCGACGAACCACCCCGCCTCTTTCCCCATCGCCCACGACCTAGCCCTAGGCCCAACTCCACCCTGGACGCCGAGCAGCAGTTCGATCCTTGCTTGCGGCGGCCGCGAGTTCCTCTCCGTCGGTCGACACAGCCTTAGCAGATTTACGGAGCCATCGACCTGGACGAGAGCAGCGGGACTCCACAGTAGACACCTGACACACCGCGAGGACACGACCAGGACACAAAGTGACTCTCGGACACGTGAAAAACAAATTCACGGGGCCCTGTTCAGGTACCACTTTCTCCCTCATCGTAACTCCGTTTTAGTTTTTGTCAGTTGCTACGCGTAGACAGTACAACCCTCTTAGTGCCCGTGTAACTCGCTCGGTGCATCGCGTCCTGTGGTGATCGTACACCGCGATCCAAAAACAGAAAAAACAACCCCCTGTTCCACCCCGGAACTGAGTACTCCCCGCCAAACGGGATGACTTGGTCGCACGCGGTCTTTACCTAACCGTGCGCGACGTTGATACGGACGTGCGGGATTTCGCAAAAGTTGATTTGGATGTGCGTGCACACCGGAATCAACGCGTATCCGCCGACGACACCCCGTATCCGTCTTTTCTGGAACACGCTGTAACTTTGTGTACACACGTCGGATCGAGACGGAACTTGCGCCATCGGACTCGTAGCAATACGCTGGTCCTGTGACCCCAGTTTGGTTCGATTCTGAGAACGTTGACAAAATTGCGTATCGTGGGCCCCACAGGCTCCACTTGACGGGTGATTTTGTGATCGGCTCATCAGAATCCAATTCTGGAAGTTCCGTTGGGTTCGTATCATCGTTCCTGACTTGTAGACACTGAGTTTGACTAATTTGGAGACCTTTGATCCTGGCACGCTTTTCGGTGCAAAGCGGCCTACATATGGAACCCGCTTTGGCCCGGAAATGACCTTTTTGCCCCTGTGTCCAAATTGGACATAAGGATAGGCATTTCTAGCAGTTTGATACCTTCTGAGACTGTTGGTGATGTTTATTACAGCTTTTGGAGGAGTACCCACAGGATCCACTGATACAGGGACAGTTGTTGGTATTCGGACATCAGGCAAGTGTACCTTGCCAAACTCTGCAGTATTGTTATATATTTCCTTGCTTTATTTATATTGCTGTGCATGCTCAACCTAGGACCGTGTGACATACTTAGCGTCTGATTATCAGTCGGGTGCCATCATCGTACGCGGTGTTGTGTATTATCATTTAGAGATGGATATTCGTGACACTTTATCTTCTTGTACTTGTCTTATCAAGTACACATTGACCCAGGACACTGGACACTGTTCATGAGACAGGATCTTCCCGAGATATTCATGGTGATTCTGTATAGGATACAGGACTTGACAGAGATACTATATTTTTAGATACCTTATGACTTGTGCATTAGTTATGATCCCGCTTGTCATGGGCATGAGACGTTATGGTCATGATGTGCGTGATTACATTGGGTAGGGAGAGACACACAGGCTATAGGCTGATCATATATATACACCCCTATTATTGTGAGGCCCAAGACTCTGAAGCCTGAGCTTGGCCCATTACTCATATCACTGCTACCGGCTCCCCTACACCGAGCTTGTAGTGGCTTCAGCCTGAGTTCTAGTGCTGCTCTCATCTTGCATATCACTTAGCTGGTTATTTAGTATTCCCTTACTGTTCCATCTATTGCTGGAGAGACCCACAGGCTACAGGTTGACTATGTTATGTCGGCTACTCAGTCTCCCGCTGAGCTAGACCACCTCATGATATCACTGCTACTGGCTCCCCTACACAGAGCTTGTAGTTGTTTCAACCTGAGTACTATTGATGTTCTCTCTTGCATTTCATATAGATGATTACATACTTACCCTATTTATTTTATTATCTACTGCACTGTATTTATTTTGGCATGAGCTTTCTTGTACCTTGCTATGTCCCCTGAGGACCTGGATTCGGATTATGTCCCCAGGATTTGAGGACGAGATTTATCCCGAGGTATACGGGACCGCAGCAGGAGCTGAACCAGGAGCTGTACCACCATCTGAGGATGAGGTGTTAGCCGAAGACTTTTCCTGAGCATCCATATTTCATGCTCAGTATTTATTTATTTCAGTCTTTTATTTGGTCTGTTGAACCATTGTACTAGATATTTATCGGGTTGTTCCCCGAAGTACTTTGTGAGACTAGCTGATGATTTACATTCCTTATTTATTCTGTGGATCATATTTTATATCTTGTGTGAATGAGATTAGTTGTGCCATATTGTCGTAGACTTGATTTTACAGCTTAAGTATGCCCTGATGGATTCATTAAATTGGGTTTATCCATCGGTGCATACTGCTGGCCATTGCCACGTATCTGGTCCCTCGGTATTTTGGGACTGGGGCGTGACATAGTTTTTGTGGTGGCCCATGCAGGTCTACGACTAAATTGTTCGGTTTCAACTTAGGGACCGAACTAGCCTGCCCTAAGGATAGGATAGATTGTAGGATCTCATCCATTATTAAAACCATTATTGAACTCTATATCGAACTCGAAATTTGTTACTTGAACTGCATCCTGTATTGATTCCTCTGAGCGTTCTTATAGTTTATCTTTTGGTTGCAGAGTAATGGATTCCAGGGACGGAGACGAGATTCCTTTGGATACGCCACACGACGCTGTGGTTACTTATATAGATAGAGTGACCCCAGGGAATGGAGGACAAGCATCGCAGAGCGATCAAACCGGTCAGCCTAATCCAAGGTTCTGGAGAGACGACATCCCACCTCCACCACAGTTCACTCCACAGATACCAGTTTTCCCGCCAGTATAAGCCATGGACGGGCAACAGATGTTCCAGATGATGTATGCTATAATGCAAGTACAGCAACAGATTCAGCAAGAGGCCCATCGGCAGGAGGCCGAGTATCTGAGAACCAGCCTAGTATCCGCGTTGGAGCATGCAAATCCACCAGCGAGGCGAACGACGATGGGATCTATCACCGACTTCCGTCAGCTCAAGCCTCATACATTTTCTGGTAAAGAGGGGCCAACAGAAGTTCATGAATGGCTCACAAACATATAACATCAGTTAGAAGCCGCTAAACTTCCGAGAGAGAAGTGGATGACTGCAGTCAGAATGCAGTTAACTGAGAATGCACATCACTGGTGGTTAGCAGAGGAGAGGAGGCTCGGGCAGGACCGAGTCACTTGGGAAGAGTTCTCCAAACTCTTCAAAGAGATGTATATTCCCGCAGTAGCACGGTCAGAGCTCAGAGACAAATTCAACCGCCTTATCCAAGGTAATATGACAGTGGAAGAATACAATGCAGAATTTATTCGCCTCAGTCGCTTTGCCCCAACCTTGATTGCGACAGAGGAAGAGAAAGCTGAGAAGTTCTTTGACGGACTGAAGTTTGAGCTCCAGAGATTGATTGGATCGGTCGCGCCTACATCTTACACCGACATTCTCGCAGCAGCACGACGCATGGAGCGCGTCACTAGAAGAGAGTCGAACCTGAAGAGGCCTATCAACTCAGCACCATCCAGGACAGCACATGGGGATTCAGCAAAACGGACCCAGAGAAGTATGCCCGAGAGGACAGCACACAGGGCCATATCTCTCCCTACTTGTCACCACTGTGGCAAGATAGGTCACATCGAGAGAGAATGCAGACGCAAGTTGGGACTCTGCCTGGCTTGCGGTTCCAACCAGCATCAGACCAGAGACTGCACCGAGCGCAGAGAGGGAGCACAGAGATTAGCTTTGCCTACACCACGATCAGCTTATCCAGCCGTAGGAGCACAGCAGGCAGGAGTTGGAGGCGTCAGGCTACCAGCCCCAGGAGGGAATCAGCAGAGACTACCCCTGGCACCACAGGCAGCTCTATTTCAACAGGCTCCGCAGCAGAGAGGCCAAGCTCAGGGACGAGGCCAGGCATTCACATTAGCTGTTGAGGAGGAGGCTACAGCAGGCGAGGTCATCGCAGGTACTATTTTAGTAGCTTCATTACCAGCTGTAGCATTATTTGATTCTGGAGCATCGCATTCATTTATAGCAGCTAGCTTTGTAGCCACCCATAGAGTAGCTACCGCACCCCTTCCGAAGGTGAAGAGAATTCTTACGGAAGGTGGAATTATTCCGGTTAGTGACGTCTGTAGATCATGTTCTGTAGTAGTCTGTGGAAGAGAGATGCGAGCTCAATTTCTGATATTTTCCATGCCGGATTATGATGTCGTACTTGGTATGGACTGGTTAAGTCAGTACCATGCGACTCTTGATTGCCGACTTGGGCGGGTTAAATTTAGACCGCCTGGACATCCAAAATTTGAGTTTCTTCGAGGAGCAGTAGAGCAAGGAGTTCAGCCTACTCTTAGGGTACTATCTGTAGAAGGGGAGACAGGTTACCCAAGAGTCATATCAGAATTTGTGGATGTATTTCCTGATGATCTTCCAGGTTTACCACCTGATCAAAAAATGGAATTCACTATAGACTTAACTCCAGGAGCAGAGCCTATCACTTCATCAGTTTATCGGCTAGCACCTAAGGAGTTAGTGGAGTTGAAAGAACAGGTTGACGACCTTCTGGAGAAAGGTTTCATTCGGCCCAGTGTTTCACCTTGGAGAGCACCCATATTATTTGTGCCGAAGAAGGATGGAACAGTATGATTGTGCATCGACTACAGGGCACTGAATTCTGTGACTATCAAGAACAGGTATCCCTTGCCACGTATTGATGATTTATTTGATCAATTGAGTGGTGCAAGGGTATTCTCGAAGATTGACCTTAGATCCGGCTATCATCAAATCAAAGTAAGGAAGGAAGACATCCCGAAGACAGCTTTCAGGACCAAGTATGGACATTATGAGTTCTTGGTAATGCCGTTTGGTTTAACCAACGCGCCAGCAGTATTTATGAGCTTAATGAACAGAGTTTTCCATCAGTTCTTGGATAAATTTGTGGTGGTATTCATTGATGACATTCTCATATATTCCAAGAGCCATGAAGAGCACGAGGAGCATCTCAGAATCGTGCTAGAGACCTTGAGGCAGGATAAGTTATATGCCAAACTCAGTAAGTGTGAGTTCTGTATGGACAAAGTACCTTTCTTGGGACATATCATCTCAGGAGAAAGACTTTCAGTAGATCCAGAGAAAGTTGCGGCAATAAAAACTTGGCCTACACCCATATCAGTTGCAGAAGTGAGAAGTTTTCTCGGACTTGCAGGATATTACCGAAGGTTTGTAAAAAAAAAATTGAGGATTACAGAACCGATGACGAAGCTGACACGCAAAGACCAGGAGTTTATATGGACAGAAGACTGCCAGAAGGCCTTCGAAGAATTAAAGAGAAGATTAACAACAGCGCCTGTCCTGACTCTTCCTTCAGGGTCAGGAGGTTTTGTTGTTTACAGTGATGCATCAGGCAGTGGATTAGGATATGTTTTGATGCAACATGGCAAAGTCATTGCTTATGCATCAAGACAGTTGAAGGTCCACGAGAAGAACTACCCAACACACGATCTGGAGTTAGCAGCAGTTATATTTGCATTGAAGATTTGGAGGCACTACCTTTATGGGGAGAAAGTAGACATTTTTACAGATCATAAGAGTCTGAAGTATGTGTATACTCAGAAGGAGCTTAACATGAGGCAGAGGCGTTGGCTTGAATTGATGGTAGATTTCGACATCGATCTGCAGTATCATCCGGGGAAGGCGAATGTCGTAGCAGACGCACTGAGCAGAAAGCCTACGGCTTATTTCTTGACGATGCAGCCCGAGTTGTTGAATGACCTACAGGAGCTTCAGATAGAGGTGGTCTTACCAGGACAGAATGGCTTGATGGCTAATCTTGAGATTCAGTCATCACTCGTGGAGAAGATTAAGGAGGCATTGCCCACCGATGCTAGATTCCGAAGACTCAAAGAGAGGACAGAAGTAGGCATGCAGACAGGACTTCGTATACATGAAGATGGGACATTGAGGTTTGGAAATCGCCTGTATGTTCCAAATAGATAATTGAGACAGGAGTTAATGACTGAAGCGCATAGCTCTATGTACTCTGTTCACCCAGGAGGAACCAAGATGTACCGAGACTTGAGACAGTATTACTGGTGGCATGGAATGAAAAGGGAGATTGCAAGATTTGTGGCCAAATGCTTAGTCTGTCAGCAAGTAAAGGCCGAGCATCAGAGGACTGCAGGTATGTTATAGCCGCTTCCTATACCAGAATGGAAGTGAAAGCATATCACGATGGATTTTGTCACAGGATTTCCGAGGAACCCCAGCGGAAGAGATGCAGTTTGGGTTATTGTGGATAGACTCACTAAATCAGCACACTTCTTGCCATTTAGAGTTGGACAGTCCACAGAGGTACTAGCCGACATGTATATGCGACAAATTGTCAAATTACATGGAGTACCTGTTAGTATTGTATCGGATCGGAATTCGAGATTTACATCTCATTTCTGGAGAAGCATGCAAGAGAGTCTGGGCACCAAACTCAAATTCAGCACGGCTTACCACCCACAGACAGATGGCCAATCGGAGCACACCATTCAGATCTTGGAGGACATATTGCGATCATGTATACTAGACTTCGGAGGATCTTGGGAAGATCATTTGCACTTAGTAGAGTTCTCCTACAACAACAGTTATTAGGCCAGCATCCAGATGGCACCATTTAAAGCTTTATACGGAAGGAAATGCAGATCGCCTATATGTTGGAGTGACGTTGGTGAACGTCAAATACTGGGTCCAGAATTGGTAACACAGACAGTAAAAAAGGTGAAGCAGATTCAGAATCATCTACGAGCAGCTCAGGACAGACAGAAGCATTGGGCAGATACGCACAGACGTCCCCTAGAGTTCAAAGAAGGAGAGCACGTGTTCTTGAGGATTTCGTCCACTCGTGGTACTATCAGATTCGGGAGCAGAGGCAAGTTAAGTCCAAGGTATATTGGGCCATTTGACATTCTAGAGCGCCTTGGTGAGGTGGTTTATCGTCTTGCATTACCACCATTCTTAGAGAGAGTGCATGACGTATTCCACGTCTCACAGCTGCGAAGGTACGTGACCGACCCAAGTCACGTAGTCGATCATTCAGAGATCGCAGTAGGCCCAAGCTTGAGATATGAAGAACAACCAGTTGGCATCCTCGACGTCAGTGAGAAGACATTGTGGGGACAGACAATCAGTATGGTTCGTGTAGCATGGGAACACCATTCCCCTGGAGAATCGACTTGGGAACGAGAAGATAGTATGCGCCAGCGTTACCCCCACTTGTTCGAGGAGGCAGTTGTAAACTAAGCAACCTTGTAATTGCATAACTCTTCCATTATAACTTATTCTTTGATTGCGAGGACGCAATCCTTTTAAGGAGGAAAGATTGTAAACACCCTAATTTTTTTCAGAATAAATTTTATGTATTTCTCTAAATTTTCGGTATTTTCTGGAAGACGAACCAAGGCAATTGGGATTTTAAGATTTTAAATGCAGTTTATTGGAGTTAAAATATTCTGGAAATAATGTTTTATGGTGTAAAATGGAAAACCGGTCCTGTGGTATTTTTCGGTGAATTTATTGGACTCCTGAGTAGAGTTTAAAGCCTTTAAGACTATTAGTTTTTAAACCGAACCAAACCAAGCTCGAACCAACCCAGATCAAACCCACCATAGCGGGTCAGACCCGAACCGCTGAAGAACCCGACCCGCTGCAAACCCTAGGCTGCCGTGAACACTGTAGCGACTATAAAGTCTCGACGTTCGTGCCCTAGCAGCCGCCTATCTCTTTCCCTCGCCGTCGATCCCCTCTCAGCCGGTCGACTCTAACACCCCATCCTTCAATCGCCCGCTCGACCCGAGACCGGTCGCCACCGCTCAAGCCCCGACGTCGATCACCCGGTCAACGCCGACTTCCCCTCAAGACCCCGGCGCCGCTGCCGCCAGGCCGAAGACGACCTCGAGTCGACACAGCCGTCCCCGGCGAACTACCCCGCCTCTTTCCCCATCGCCCACGACCTAGCCCTAGGCCCAACTCCACCCTGGACGCCGAGCAGCTGCTCGATCCTCGCCTGCGGCCGCCGTGAGTTCCTCTCCGTCGGTCGACGCAGCCTTAGCAGATTTACGGAGCCATCGACCTGGACGAGAGCAGCGGGACTCCACAGCAGACACCGGACACACCGCGAGGACACGACCAGGACACAAAGTGACTCTCGGACACGTGAAAAACAGATTCACGGGGCCCTGTTCATGTACCGTTTTCTCCCTCATCATAACTCCATTTTAGTTTCCGTCAGTTACTACGCGTAGACAGTACAACCCTCTCGGTGCCCGTGTAACTCGCTCGGTGTATCGCGTCCTGTAGTGATCGTACACCGCAATCCAAAAACAGGAAAAACAACCCCCTGTTCTACCCCGGAACTGAGTACGCCCCGCCAAACGGGACAACTTGGTCGCACTCGGTCTTTACCGAACCATGCGCGACGTTGATACGGATGTATGGGATTTCGCAGAAGTTGATTTGGATGTGCGTGCACAACGGAATCAACGCGTATCCGCCGACGACACCCCGTATCCGTCTTTTCTGGAACATGCTGTAACTTTGTGTACATACGTCGGATCGAGACGAAACTTGCGCCATCAGACTCGTAGCAATACGCTGGTCCTGTGACCCCAGTTTGGTTCGATTCTGAGAACGTTGACAAAATCACGTATCGTGGGCCCCACAGGCTCTACTTGACGGGTGATTTTGTGATCGGCTCATCAGAATCCAATTCTGGAAGTTCCGTTGGGTTCGTATCATCGTTCCTGACTTGTAGACACTGAGTTTGACTAATTTGGAGACCTTTGATCCTGGCACGCTTTTCGGTACAAAGTGGCCCACATATGGAACTCGCTTTGGCCCGGAAATGACCTTTTTGCCCCTGTGTCCAAATTGGACGTAAGGACAGGCATTTCTAGCAGTTTGATACCTTCTGAGACTGTTGGTGATATTTATTACAGCTTTTGGAGGAGTACCCACAGGATCCACCGATACAGGGATAGTTGTTGGTATTCGGACATCAGGCAAGTGTACCTTGCCAAACTCTGCAGTATTGTTATATATTTCCTTACTTCATTTATATTGCTATGCATGCTCAACCTAGGACCGTGTGACATACTCAGCGTCCGATTATCAGTCGGGTGCCATCATCGTACGCGGTGTTGTGTATTGTCATTTAGAGATGGATATTCGTGACACTTTATCTTCTTGTACTTGTCTTATCAAGTACACATTGACCCAGGACACTGGACACTGTTCATGAGACAGGATCTTCCCGAGATATTCGTGGTGATTCTGTATAGGATACAGGACTTGACAGAGATACTATATTTTTAGATACCTTATGACTTGTGCATTAGTTATGATCCCGCTTGTCATGGGCATGAGACGTTATGGTCATGATGTGTGTGATTACATTGGGTGGGGAGAGACACACAGGCTACAGGCTGATCATATATATACACCCCTATTATTGTGAGGCCCAAGACTCTGAAGCCCGAGCTTGGCCCATTACTCATATCACTGCTACCGGCTCCCCTACACCGAGCTTGTAGTGGCTTCAGCCTGAGTTCTAGTGCTGCTCTCATCTTGCATATCACTTAGCTGGTTATTTAGTATTCCCTTACTGTTCCATCTATTGCTGGAGAGACCCACAGGCTACAGGTTGACTATGTTATGCCGGCTACTCAGTCTCCCGCTGAGCTAGACCACCTTATGATATCACTGCTACTGGCTCCCCTACACAGAGCTTGTAGTTGTTTCAACCTGAGTACTATTGATGTTCTCTCTTGCATTTCATACAGATGATTACATACTTACCCTATTTATTTCATTATCTACTGCACTGTATTTATTTTGGCATGAGCTTTCTTGTACCTTGCTATGTCCCCTGAGGACCTGGATTCGGATTATGTCCCCAGGATTTGAGGACGAGATTTATCCCGAGGTATACGGGACCGCAGCAGGAGCTGAACCAGGAGCTGTACCACCATCCGAGGATGAGGTGTTAGCCGAAGACTTTTCCTGAGCATCCATGTTTCATGCTCAGTATTTATTTATTTCAGTCTTTTATTTGGTCTATTGAACCATTGTACTAGATATTTATCGGGTTGTTCCCCGAAGTACTTTGTGAGACTAGCTGATGATTTATATTCCTTATTTATTCTGTGAATCATATTTTATATCTTGTGTGGATGAGATTAGTTGTGCCTGCACTAGGATCTACATTTGAGGAGATCCTAGTGCAGGCACAGCAGGCGGAGGATGATTTGGAGCTTGGCTCCAAGAGGATGATAGATCCTTCAGGAGCTAGCAGTAGTGAGGGCTCAACAAAGCGGCCTCACTTTTAGCAGCAGCCTCAAAGACACTTCCAACAGTCGAGGCAGAAGTTTTTTGCACCAGCTAGAGCACTAGTACAACAAGCACACTAGATTCAGAGGCTAGCTCAGCCGGCTATTCTTTGCCCATTCTGCAAGAATTTAGGACATGGATGGGATGTGTATAGGATGATATTGGGCCAATATTTGTTCTGCAGATCAGGATACCACCAGTTGAGGGCTTGTCCTAGAGCTCCAGCTCGTCCAGCTCAGGGCGGGGCCCAGGCACATAGAGCACCCGCGAGACCACCAGCAGGACAATAGAGAGGACCTCCATTGTCGACCCAACAGCAGAGGTTCGCACAGCACCACCACCAGCAGAGAGGTGCGCAACAGGAGCGAGCTTTCGCCTTGACCGTCGAGGAGGAGAAGCCAGTTGGTGATGTCATCTCAGGTTCATTCTATCTTGATTCTTTTTCAGCTCATGCTTTATTTGATTCTGGTGCTTCACATAGCTTTGTATCTGTATTTTTTGCTTTGAAGCATCATCCTGAGAGTGAACAGTTGGCAAGGACTTACAAGATCACGACCGAGGGTGGTATTATCCTAGTCAGTGATGTTTGCAAGGATCGGAGAGTTTTTTTGGGAAGCCGAGAGTTGAGCGTATATCTACTCGTAATGCCACTTCCGAGCTACGATATAGTACTCGGGATAGATTGGTTGAGTAGGCACCATGCTAGAATCGACTGTTGTGGAGGCAGAGTTTTGTTTAAACTACCAGGAGAGCCAGATTTTGAGTTCGCCAAAGGAGCAGCGGAGCAGAGAAAATGAGTCTTCTGTGGAGCTTTGGTGGGAGAGGAGGAGCCACCACATCCTTTGATAGCAGGGTTTATAGATGTTTTTGGGAGAAATTGTCGGGTTTGCCGCCATACTGAGATATTAAGTTCTCTATAGGTTTGGTGACAGGCGCAGAGCCGATATCACATCACATCTATAGGGTTAATAACAGTGAACTGGCAGAACTGAAGAAGCAGGTGGACGAGTTACAGGACAAAGGCTTCATCAGATCCAGTTCATCATCATGGGGTAATTCGGTATTATTTGTACCGAAGAAGGATGGGTCGGTATGCATGTGTATCGACTACAGAGATTTGAATAATCTCACTATCAAGAACAAATATCCGTTGCCATGAATTGATGATCTGTTTGATCAGTTGAACGGAGCGAAGGTATTCTCCAAGATAGACGTAAAGTCGGGGTACCACCAGGTAAAAGTTGTCATGCCCCGCTTCCCAAGATACGGTAAGTCGGGCACATAACTGCATCCCCAGGCTACGTCCCGTACGAATACTACCATACTCGTATTAACGATTATTGCCTGTAAGTCTTTTAGAATACAATGTAAGTTATGCTAAAGCAATTAGGCAATACATCTAATCCATTCCATTCTGATTAATATACAACTAGATAAATCTTTACAATAACTTCTCTTTAATGTACATAGTTTCAGTTACAACTACTTAGTGCTATATATCCTGGGATCGCTTGAAGATTATTCCTCGACCTCGTCCACGTTATAAAGAGGTAGCATTTTCTCATTTGCTTCATCTTCCTCTAGTAAACAATACTAGGTCGTCAGAACGACATGCAAGTCCTCGGCCAAGAACGATAAGCAAATAAAAGATATGATAGTAGAATAAGAAGAATAACAGTAAAAAATAAGAAGGTAAAGTATAATATGGAGTCCATGACTTGAATAGCTCCTAATTTAATAATCCTATAGTGTCTAATAATTCAAGCATCACAAATCCTATGTCACTACCACAATACACAAATAATTTTTTAATGATGATGCAATTTGGAGAACAATCCTTAAATAACCACTTCACCTAGTTTTTCGCCAACAATCCCGTTATTAAGGATCAGGCTATGACTTGATGGCACGGTGCTTAGAATCCGGCCCGGCCCTCATGGGCTTAAATCTTGAATCCACCTATCCAATGGTTTTGAATCGAAATATGTGCACTTATATTCAGGTGACTTGAACAGGATGGCACGGGATTATGATCCGGCCTAGCCCTTTTTGGGCCAAATCTTGAATTCACCCATTCGATGGTTTTTAAATCGAAGTAGGTGTAGTTATATTCAGGTGACTTGAACAGGACGGCACGGGGTTATGATCCGGCCTAAAACAGAAAAGTGAGCTAAGCCTCACCTGCTCACTTCGTAAGGCCTTACGAAAGAGCTTTTAACTGCTGATCAGTAATATATTTATATAAGTATGTGGCAAAATTTCGTAGGTGGTTATTTATGTTGTTCTCCCCCGCCCAATGCTTCTAGCCTAAATCTACAAGCAATCCTTATTCTATTTTTTTGTATTCAGGTTTCTGCTCTGGTATCGCTTTAACCATTGTTTATAAAAAGAAATGTATGTCCACGATGATACAAGATACATACTTTTATATAATTCAGAGTAGAGGTATTAAGTTATCCATATCATTTCAAGAATTTATACAGAGCAGATTGTCAGATAGTTAGATTTTGTTGAGTGTCTTGTGTCCGTGTCCTACGTATCCTAGACCTTCTTACTAACCGTCCCCTAATTGATTTTAATCGTTAGTGGTCTGTTATAAAAGGTATGTATATCTAGGTTTTTAGAGTCTTGGAATGTCGGCGATATTCCTGGATATTGAAATATTGGTTAACTCCCGAAATTCTTGAAAATTTCGGCAGAGTCCCTTTTGTATTTCGGCTTCCAGAATTTTAACAATTTATAAATTCGACCCAGAGCAACCCTCCGTAGTATTCCCGGGCTCGCCGACCCCTTCGGTGGAGCAACTCTTAACACCGGAACACACGCATTAGATTATAAGTTAATTGTAATGAAAATGCTTCTTTCATACCTGACGGTTAGCTAATTATTTATTGCGCAATCGTTGCCTTCCAATACTGCACAGGTTTTTAAGCAATCCATAATTCTCAGTAACAATTTAAGTTCAAAATTCTCTATATGTAATAGATGGAGGAGCTAACTATATGCATATATTAGGGTTTAGGGTTGAAGGTCTAAGACTTGTATTTGGCAAAATTATTCATATTCATTATACGTACTATAAGTAACCTTCTATAAAATGACAAAATTTTAATTAGAACTTATGTAACTAAAGCTACCCTAACCTACGGTATATGATACATTCTCAAGTTAGGAAATTCTAACAAAATATGCTAAAATGGATGTTTATTTAATTTTGGACAGAATTTAAATTAACTTAATAAATTGATTAAATGTCGAATTCGTATCCAAACTATGCCAAATGTAGTGTTATGATATCTTAATAATATGTCTCCACTTTTCACGTATCTTTTATATGTATGCGCATATATGTTTATATGTTGTTAATGTCATATTGTTTGGTCAAATACGTAAATGCAAATTTTCTTATATTCCAACATACATATAGATTATAAAAAGGAACACGTACACACATTCATGTCCATATATATATATATATATATATATATATATATATATATATATATATAACATTCCTCCGTATATATATATATATATATATATATATATATATATATATATATATATATATATATATATATATATATATATATATATATATATATATATATATATATATATATATGAACTAGTTAGTTGTAGGTTAAATTGCAAATATGATCATAATTATCGTATCTCCATTGTGTCCTACCTAGGGCATCAAAATACTCGTATGCACACACACACACACACACACACACACACACACACACACACACATATATATATATATATATATATATATATATATATATATATATATATATATATATATATATATATATATATATATATATATACGTAGAGATTTATGTATTCTACTACATACACAAGTATTAGTTGGTTTCTAATTCTTCAAAATACCCGTTCAAATTAATTTTTACAAAAAGAAATAATACAAGGATGAGAACTTGGCTTGGTTTTGAGCGATCTAGGGCTCTTCCGAGTTCTCACTTTGGCACCTAGTTTCTCCCCAAATTTCCTATGAGATTGACATCAAATTATACTCCAATTTAGGTCCAGGAGAAGGATTGGGGAAAAAGGATGAGGGTTTTTACCTAACTTTTGGAAGAAGAGAGGAGAAGTCGCGAAGTTGGAGGGGATGAAGCTCTGCGGTGTGCGGGTGTAAAATCCCATATTTTTAAATATTATATTTAATAAATTAATTATTGAATTTATTTATATTATTTCGTAGTTAATTAGAAAATAATATTAATTTATTTAATTACCTAGATAAATACCCATTTAGAATTATTGTACAAAAAAAGTACTATTTTATTTTAGGAATCTTTTTGGAAAAGTAATAAATTTTTTTAGAATTTAATTTGGGTACAAATGTATATTTTTATATACCTTAATTATATATGTAAATTATATATAGTCGTAATAATAATAAATAATAAGTGTTATTTGTAATAATAATGATAATAATAATAATAGTAATAATATTAGTGAAATAATAATTATAGTAGTAATAATAATAAAAACAAAAGAGAAAAGAAAAAGAAAAGAAAAAGAAATTAATTAAAACCCTAAATCTATTAAAATATTAAATCCTTAAATCCCTAATTTTCCTAAAACACTAAAACCCTAATTCTAATTAAACCTTAACTAATACTAATAATCCCCCCAAGCTAATCCACAACTAAAACCCACCCGCTCACAACTTCACTCACCCGCGGATCCAAGTCCCCCCTCTCTCTCGATCTCTATATAATGATTTGAAACCCTAAACCCTAACCCTATCTCTCTCCCCCAACCCAGCGCCGACTCCCGACCACCCTCGTCCACCGGAGCCTCGCCGGAGAACCCGCCGTAAACGCTGCACAGATTCGCAGCGACGACCCTGACTTCACGCGCTGATTTCTGTCGCGTCGCTCGATCAAATTCAGATCCGCCTTCACCGGTATGTTCACGACTTATTCCTCTTCCAACTCTGTATATTAGTTTTCATCGAACATTGCTAAACCCTAGGTAGAAATCGACGCCAACTTTAGGAAAAACCATGTTTTAAACTACTATAAAAACTGTTCCAGAGGCCTATGTTTCGAAGTCGATATCTCCCAACGTAGATATCCAAATTGAGATATACCTTTTTCTGTGTGAAGCCTATATAACCGAGATCACTTCCTATGAATTACTTTATTTTCTTATGTGTTAGAATCAGAGATAACTTAGGTTGAAAACCTATAAAAAACTTATTTTTGAAACACAAAAATTTGTGATACGGAACGCGCCCTGCCAAATAGGACCGCCTCATCATATTTCAATTGCACCGAAATACGCGTATGGAATGTCCTGACATGTGGGCTTTTGCGGAAACTAGACGTGTGTGCACGTCGAAATCACCCCGTATCCGTAAAAAGGCCCCATATCTCAACTTTTGCAAAATACCGCACCATTCAGTGTACGCTCGTCAGAATACGACGAAACTTACGCCATTAGATTCATGGTATCACGCTGGTCCTGTGACCCAAGTTTCACGTGATTCTGAGACAGTTGACAAAGCCGCCTATTTACGGGCCCTACAGTTGACTTTTTGGGCGAATTTGTGTTCGGCTCACAGGAATCCAAAATTGGACGTACCGTTAAGTTTGTATTGACATTTAGAATTGGTTTGACCTATAATTTATCCCATTTAGAGACCTTTACCTCTGGTACGCATTTTGGTGCAAAGTGGGCCACATGTGGACCCCGCTTTGACCCGAAATTTTTATTTTGACCCTGTGTCCAAATTGGACGAAAGGGTAGTATTTTCTAGCTGTCCCGCTTATTCTGGGAATGTTGGTGATGTTTATTTCAGCATCCGGAGACGTTCATTCTGAGGCCATAGTTTCTACTCATGTGTGCTTGACGCTTGGATGTTTACACTTTCAGCTTCTTGCCAGGCAAGTATACCTTGCCAAATTATTTATAGTACTTTGCATGCTTATTATATTTCTATATATTCATTGCATGTGTGTTTTCTTTCAGTCAAAATTATATATTATATATGTTGACACGCACTTGACACCTAGTATCATGGGAGAGGAGGACAATCAATAGGCGTATGGGCTATAACCACTCTGATAAAACGTAGTATCTAGCACGCACTATGGTAGTGTATCGCGTTGGTCGCTACCCTCGCGGTATGTCGATTTCTGGAGTCGCACTGGTCGCTACCCTCACGGTATGTCGATTTCTGATGTTCCTGACGTGTGTGTGAGTTATGAGATTAGATAGAGTAGCCTACCCATGCCCATACGTTGAAAAGTTGTCCTCAATATACATTTCATATAGATTGTCTTGTACAGTGTACTTATATATTTTTTGTCTATTATGCATGTTTACTGTATTCAATTGGCATGCTTCTATGTATCTTGTTACGTCCCTCTGAGGACCTGGTCCCTTGCCAGGTATAAACGACCAAGAGTATCCGCAGGAGTACGGGCCAGGACCTGGCGCATTATTCTCTACCGAAGAGGTCTTACCTTCTGAGCATCATTAATTATCTCTAGTGATGGATCTCTTAGCTGATACTTTTATATCATCATCTTATTTTATATTGGAAATTTACCCTCCTCTTTCATTTTAGTATTGATATAGTCATTGGTAGTGGATTTGTCTCCACCTGACTATTATTTTTGGATTATTCAGACTCACTATTCTAGTTTAGTTATTTTTTTACTGTGACTTATTGTGTGGATGAGATTATTATTTCTGTGACTTATGACTATATATATACCACATATGAGTTAATATTCATATTACAGCGTACGTGTGTATTATAGTATCCATATATTGGAGTTGCCATATACATATGGCTGGCATGCTTACGTATTCCTAGTCCTACGTATTTTGGGACTGGGGCGTGACATATTTTTGTGGTGGCCCATGCAGGTCGAGTTAGCCGTTTTGGTTACGTAACTGTGCCGAGCGGGCCTGCACCTAGGATTAGAATTTTAGGTCTCATCCACACTTGACTATAACTCACCTTTCTTCCAACATATCCTACTTAAGTGCTTGCATCCTGCTTGATTCATGTACTCTTCCTAATCCCCCGTCCATCTCTTGCAGAGAGATAAATTTGTGTAACGGACATGCCGCCACCGGGGACAACGCGTCTCCAGGGGTCAACGGCCAATCACCAGGAGAGACTTCAACAACTCCTCTTCTTCCGGGACCGGATGGACTGACTAACAATCCAATTCCATCAGCTCCTCCCACGGTGCCTAATAGGACTTTTCCAGCTCCACTAGCATCGCAGGATATCGAGACACAGTTGTTCCAATTCTTCCAGATGATAATACAGGAACAGAGTCAGCAGACAGCCGCGCAGGCTGCAGAGCAGAGGCAATAAGTGGCAGAGCAGAGGCTAGAATTTCTGGCAGCACTTGAGAGAATGGCTACACTAGCCCCTGCACCAGCCCAGGCACTAGTTTCAGTACCGCAAGCTCGGGTTGGTTCAGTCAAGGACTTTGTGCAGATGGGCCCCAAGCCGTATAAAGGCATTGAGAGTCCAGAGGAGACCACAAACTGGATTGCCAACACCAAGAAGTTGTTAGAGGCATCACAACTACCTACAGATATATGGATGACAGGCGTAAGGACTCAGCTAGAGGGTAACGCCCATCACTGGTAGGAATCAATCGAGCCCCAGTTGGGTATGCGTCAAACTTGGAAACAATTCTTGGAGTGCTTTGAGAGGAAGTACTTCCCGGACACTGTAAGGGATGCGTTATACGATCAGTTCCTCCATCTGGAGCAAGAAAATAAGACAGTTGACGAGTATGATACAGAGTTTAGCCGTCTCAGTAAGTATGGCACTGCCCTAATACCTAATAACTTGGAGAAGGCTAAGAGGTTTCACCGCTGGCTGACTCAGGAGCTCCAGCACTACACTAGCTCACAGTCCCGGATCTCTTATGCCGAGTTATTGACAGAAGCCAGGATCCAGGAGGCCATCAGCAAGGGAAACAGAAATCAGCAGAGAATTTACCAAGGACCAGTAAGGACACAACAAGGAGGACCCATTAGACACCCTTTGGCACACCAACAACCATATAGTACCATACCATATCCAACCAAGGACCTCCGTACTTGTCACTTTTGTGGTAAGATATGTCATATTCATAGAGACTGTCATCGTCGATTGGAGCTGTGCATGATATATGGATCAAGTCACCATCAAACCCGAAAATGTCCTCAGCAGACCCAGAGGTCTATGGCATCAGAATCAGGAATACGGCATACACCCTCAAGTATAGGAGACCAAAGGGACCCACCACTGCTTCTACAGTCTGCACAAATGGAGGAAGCTAAACCCCAGTTGAACGACCAAGGACAAGGTCAAGCACTCATTATGACAAATATAAGAGCACAGGCATATGAAGCCATAGATACAGGTACGACCTTTTAGTTATAATTGTCTTTGCATACTCATAACCCTATTATGACACAAGATCTTAGATGTACAAATAGACGTAGAATTATATATAAGGTAGTTTAGCAGTTATGAGGATATGTTGATATCCTAACCAGATGGCATACAAGCGATGCTAATGGATGACGCGAGTAGCAGTAGTAGTATTCTCTTTCCTATCACCATCTCGCCCCCTTGGGTGACTCATCTTTCCTTCTATATATCCATTCCGTATCTCGTGCTTAATTCTTCCTATCGTAGTTGTATCTTTTCGTGCCATTAGGAATTATTTAATTTACTTCAACTTTACTCTTATTTTGTTAGTTAAAACATAAATATGTTAGTAATGATTAATAACTAAGAGATGAGTTCATAATAATAACCCTTATGTATATGCACTATAGTAATATCTGTACCCCCTTATTATTTTAACCCATGAATAGCATCTCTTAGTCTAACAAGAATTAGTTGGATTGTTGAACTAGTTCATACTTCTAATAGTTTTATAATTTAGCAAAGACCTAAATTGTTTCCCTAAAACTTAGACTAAGCCTAGGAAAGAGTTGAAGGCACTAGTTACGAACTCATGACTATGACAAATCGCTGGCGATGTAGCGACAACTACAACTAGACGATTATGGTAGAGTAGTCGAATTACTTGCAGCCATACTGGCCAGGTGGCATGGCAGTATTAGACTACGATCCTTGACGGTTACGGGAAAAAATCATAGTTATGAGATTTCAGACAGGTATCCCAAGATTCTCGACCCAATGAATAAATTTGCCTAACAACCTAGACAATAGCTTCAAAAGACTTTGACTACTAGTAGAATTCTTGTAAGTTAGGTAGTGTAGAAGAGTTAGAGGATAATAAAATAGTGTATGGGCAATAAATGAGAAAAATATTAGGATGACTGACCATGACATTTTAGGAAGCACTACTAGATAGCAAGGAAGTGTAATAGCTATAATGATTTATTATGAATATGGGTTAGTGTCAATTTCGAGGACAAAATTTTTGTAAGTTGGGTAGAATATAAAATCCCATATTTTTAAATATTATATTTAATTAATTAATTATTAAATTTATTTATATTATTTCGTAGTTAATTAGAAAATAATATTTATTGATTTAATTACCTAGATAAATATTCATTTAGAATTATTGTACAAAAAAACTACTATTTTATTTTAGGAATCTTTTTGGAAGAGTAATACATTTTTTTAGAATTTAATTTGGGTACAAATGTATATTTTTATATACCTTAATTATATATGTAAATAATATATAGTCGTAATAATAATAAATAATAAGTCTTATTTGTAATAATAATAATAATAATAATAATAATAATAATAATAATAATAATAAAAACAAAAGAGAAAAAAAAAAGAAAAGAAAAAGATATTAATTAAAACCCTAAATCTATTAAAATATTAAATCCTTAAATCCCTAATTTTCCTAAACCATTAAAACCCTAATTCTAATTAAACCTTAACTAATACTAATAATCCCCCTAGCTAACCCACAGCTAAAACCCACCCGCTCACAACTTCACTCACTCGCGGATCGAAGTCCCCCCCTCTCTCTCGATCTCTATATAATGATTTGAAACCCTAAACCCTAACCCTAGCTCTCACCCCCAACCCAGCGCCGACTCCCGACCACCCTCGTCCACAGGAGCCTCGCCGGAGAACCCGTCGCGGCCGCACGACCGCGCGACCGCGCAACGCTGCACAGATTCGTAGCGACGACCCCGACTTCACACGCTGATTTCCACCGCGTCGCTCGATCAAAATCAGATCCGCCTTCACCAGTATGTTCATGACTTATCCCTCTTCCAACTCTGTATATTAGTTTCCATCGAACATCGCTAAACCCTAGGTAGAAATCGACGCCAACTTTAGGAAAAACCATATTTTAAACTACTATAAAAACTGTTCCAGAGGCCTATGTTTCGAGGTCGATATCTCCCAACATAGATATCCAAATGGAGATCTACCTTTTTTGTGCGAAGCCAATATAACCGAGATCACTTCCTATGAATTACTTTATTTTCTTATGTGCTAGAATCAGAGATAACTTAGGTTGAAAATCCATAAAAAAAACTTATTTTTGAAACACAAAAATTTGTGATACGGAGTGCGCCCTGCCAAACGGGACCGCCTCGTCACATACCAATTACACCGAAAGACGCGTATGGTATATCCTGACGTGTGGGCTTTCGCAGAAACTGATTTGGACGTGTGTGTGCGTCAAAATTACCCCGTATCCATAAAAAGGCCCCATATCGCGACTTTTGTAAAACACCACACCATTTAGTGTACGCTCGTCAGAATATGATAAAACTTGCGATATTGAATTTGTGGTATCACGCTGGTCCTGTAACCCAAGTTTCATGCAATTCTGAGACAGTTGACCAAGCCATCTATTTGCGGGCCCTACGGTTTTTTTGGGCGAATTTGTGTTCGGCTCACCGGAATCCAAAATTGGACGTACCGTTGATTTCGTATTGACGTTTAGAATTGGTTTGACCTATAATTTGTCCCATTTAGAGACCTTTACCTCCGACTCGCATTTTGGTGCAAAGTGGGCCACACGTGGACCCCACTTTGACCCAAAATTACCGTTTTGTCCTTGTATCCAAATTGGACGAAAGGGTAGTATTTTCTAGCTATCTCGCTTTTTCTGGGAACGTTGGTGATATTTATTTCAGCATCCGGAGACGTTCATTTTGAGGCCATAGTTTCTACTCTTGTGTGCTAGATGCCTGGACGTTTACACTTTGTAGCTTTCTTGCCAGGCAAGTATACCTTGTCAAATTGTATACAATACTTTGCATGCTTATTATATTTCTATATATTCATTACATGTGGGTTTTCTTTCAGTCAAAATTATATATTATATATGTTAACACGCACTTGACACCTAGTATCATGAGAGAAGAGGACAATCAGTAGGCGTATGGGCTATAACCACTCTGGTAAACCGTAGTATCTAACATGTACTACGGTAGTGTGTCGCGCTGGTCGCTACCCTCGCGGTATATCGATTTCTGGAGTCGCGCTGGTCGCTACCCTCGCGTTATGTCGATTTCTGATGTTCCTGACGTGTGTGTGAGTTATGAGATTAGATAGAGTAGCCTACCCATGCCAATACGTCGAAAAGTTGTCCTCAATATGCATTTCATATAGATTGTCTTGTACAGTGTACTTATATATTTTCTGTCTATTACGCATGTTTACTGTATTCAATTGGCATGCTTCTATGTTTCTTGTTACGTCCCTCTGAGGACCTGGTCCCTTGCCAGGTATAGACGACCAAGAGTATCCGGAGGAGTACGATGTAATACCCCATTCTGCTCAAGCGGACTGCCGATTCAAACGGCAAAGTGCAAATGTCCCGACCTGCCTCCCTCAGTGAGGCAACTCGTTTGAGGCAAGGATATCCAGACTTGGTCCCTACAGGAGTTCGGCTTAGGCTTTCAGAGGCTCGCCCGCAGTATCACTCGACCGAGGCGGATCATCGCTAAGGTGGGTGGCTACGGTGAACTTGTCTTTGCTTAGCCAACACACATAAAATACGGAATGATACATGCTAGTCACTAGGTGAATCACCCCCTGCATGCTAATAAGAATACAACGCACCTAGCTAAGGGAATAATCCCAACTTGTATTGCTTATGCTAGAACATGGAAATGAAATATTGATATATATTCAGACCCTCGCATGTTACCTTTGCCTCGTGCAACTGGACCCGCTATGCCTCGAGTAGAATGACACAAATATATATTCAGTAGTGCACTGTTCACTCCCTAACACTGCACAACCCTAGATAACTTCGCTCGGAAAGGCCCGTACGGTTTCGCTCGGCTTACCTTCGGGCCCGAGCGAACTTGAATGCTTAAGTTATACAAGTGCATGCTTGCCTGCTTTTATGTATTGCCTAGTTTCAATGCTTGCTGCATTACTATGCCCCAACCGTGAAACACTCTGCTTGTCATGCATTCATTTAGGTTCTCCTCGGAAGACTACCCGATAGTCGTTTCGTGCATGAATAAACCTGAATATACCTGGGACCGTTAGGTCGCTAAGGCAATTCCCGAACCAGGGAACTTGCACCAATCCTGTGATCCAAGAATCCCTGCTCGTTGAGCAATACTGTCCTGTACTGAATCAAATGGCTCATGGAGCCGATACTCAACATTTAGAGTAATCCTGACCCTGCCTCAACAAGTTACAAATATATATATATCCTGACTTGAACTTGTTCCATGAAGCTTGTTCTATATATATATATATATATCCTGCCCTGAACTTGTTCCTGTACCTGACCTGACCCTGAAGATTAGAGACTTGCATGGTCACAGGACAACTTGGAAACAAGGTTTTAGTTCCGCAGATGGTCGTTGGGGCACTGGCACCGATCTGATCCGGACGAAACTCCTGATAGTCGCCTGCTATAGGACATAATGCCCTGGGACGTCCTGCTCTATGCGTCGTACGACATTCCGTACTGAGACTAGACCGTCCAATATGGTGCCGTGCCAGTGACCTCATATTCATATAGATAAGTCATCCTCGCTTAGCGGCTACCTGCGTGCGAGTTACTGCATCGCATCGAGAATAACTGGATACCTGAACGATCTTGTTATAACAACACTTGTGCATAAAGAGCACTTGATCATCGTATACAACACACCTGATATTTCCTGTAACCTGTGCACCCAGTACTGGATCTCGCACTGAAACGCTTGTGTTTGCATATGCTTTGCCCTGAATGCTTATACATGTTTCTGCTTGAATTAACTTAGTTTGCCTTGGAAAGGGAAGGACAAATGGTAAGTTGGTAAGTCTCGCCGTGTTTCCTCTCATGTCGCACCGCGCACTGCCACACGGATTAGGCTATTCAAATCTTGCATGAAACTGATCCTAAGGCAACTAGAAAGACAACTTAATAGTTGGTGCATGAAACCTGTACTACGTGTTTGGATTTGACGAGCGGGCGAGTAGCCTCTCCACCAGTGCATTCATGTACTGATAACCCACCAGATTGCTTGCAGGGTGCGGGAGAACCTCGTTCGGTGTAGATGCCTCCCTTGTGCGTGCTAAGGCGTGGAGTTCAACTCAGAAGCCTTGGAATGCTGTGTTCGGAACTGAAGCACATATACAAGACATAATGTTTGAACATCGCCTCGCCCGAACATCGCCTGAACATCGCTTGAACATTCCTGTATATCATTCATAAATGTAGCCACTTGGCACGCTTTTATGTTTCTGAGAGAGTGCTCGAGCGACTTGTAATCTCGGCTATACGCCGCCTGTAACACTTGTTTCAATATGAATAAAAGAGCTTGCTTTACTCCAACTTGTGTTTCCATGCTTCCGCTATATTGTCGACTCAGTGAACCTGTTACCGATCGCCTATGCGTTCATGATTCCGCTGCACTCGGACAATCTGTGCGACTCTGTGGCTTAGAACTCTTACCGCCAGCCAACGAACCATGGCCTTGCACGGGCGTGGCTAACGCTCGTGCGGCATCACGCCCGGATGGGTCAAAGCGATCGTTCTGCGGGAGCGCTGGCGCGGTGATTCTCGCCTAGCGGGAACGGCCGATTTGCCTGCGGGAGACCGGGGCGTGACAGATTGGTATCAGAGCCTGGCTTATACGCCTTTGAATTTCGTTTCTAACATCTCTGTTTCGAAAGCTCGTTCGTGGGTTATATGCACACACTCTCTCAATGCCTCGATGGGATGTTCCAAGCAATAAGTTTAAATACTTTCAAAGAGTTGCATTTGAATGGTATGATTGCCTGTATGAAATTGTATTGCAAGGGCCTTTGTGCCAACCTGTACTAGTCCTTATAGGATTAGATTTCGTGCTAGACTCGTGCATTATGTGCAACCTGAAATGCCTATACATGTTTACCCAACTGGTTAGTGCGAAAGCGAATATTGCCCGAACGGTTAGCTATGCACTTAGCCTTTCGGCTAAGTTGTGTAGAATATCTTGCACCAAGACCTTTTGGTGCAAGCCAGTTATAAACGAGATTTGGATATCGTTCAGGAATGATACAAGTAAGATCTAGAGCTGCAAATCGATAGACTTCATCGGATTTATCGCTTAGGCGAATCATGCTTGGTTATGGAAATAGCTCGAACGATGATTCTTGTTGGAAGACAAAATCAAATATAGTTGCTTGGATGACTATCAATCCAGAATATATAATGAGATTAGATTTTATCAGGCGAACCTGAGTATCGTGCTAGAAATTATGGAACGAGTTAGTGAGTAAGCTAACGATAATGCGAGCACCGATTAAGAACTTGATTGAATGACTCGATTCCGAGTGGTGGATGGATCATTTAGAAACGTACAAATGGATCCATAAACCGTACGATATTCAGACCGAACGATATTGAGAATAACTTGAATAAATGATAAGGCTTATATCGAATAGAAACTCTCGGAAATGGAAACCAATATCTTGGTTAAGAAAACTTGTTGGAAATTGGAGAATCATGCGAGCGGTTTCGGATTTAAAACAAACGGATTGTACGTGAATAAATTATCGCTCGAACAAGTTAACCCGAGAGTGAATATTTGGCTTCGGAATATAAATTTGACTTGGTATCGATAATTTAAAGATAGCATGGATCGATACAAGCAAAGGAAATATTAGGTTTCTGGGAATGATATAAGCGATAACAGATTCTGCTTGGAGTTTGGAAGAACGAACTACAATCACTGCATAAACGGATTTGACTTGGTGGATTTACAGTTGGATGGAATTAAAAGGTTAAAGGATAAGATGTCTCGATCGTATCGAAGATAGCCATAACATTCAAACGTTCTTGTCTTGTACGAGCATAACTCTATGCCGCACATGCGTCACGCCCGGATTAGGACGATTATCCAGCGGGAGCGTTGACGTGATGATCTCATGTCCAACGTGGATGATCGAACTTGCAGGAGACCGAGGTGTGACAACTTATGGATCGTCTTAACTTCTGGCTTGACACGATAAGACGAACTTGGAATGCAAGTGATTGGAAAATTTTCAATGGATTAGTTAGCCTTAAACCTGGAATAAATCATATTTGATGGTTTTAAGAACGAATACGTGAATCAGGTTGAACGACTTGGAGAAATAATCTAAGGTTTAGAATTGAATCTTGGCTTGGTGGACTAGGCTTGGAATGAATATGATTCTATCAATTGAGGGATAGAATATACAAACCACTAGGCTTGTCCTGCAACTTGGATATATTTTGGATTTTATCGAACGGACTCGTCCCCCGTGAAAACGAACGTGTTAATGAGAGTAGGTAAATCTGTGCTCGATATTTAGAAATCTGAGTGAAATAAGCTTGGGTAGAATACCCCCTGTGAATGAACAATGGTTTGACCCTAGGAATTGTGGCGAGCATCGTACGACAAATTTGTACGATGAATCGCGATATGCTTGAACCTGTACCTATGACCTTGTGAGCTGACCTAGTGATTAGGCAGACGATCCTGTGCCGAGTGAATGAGCCTGTGCTACCGACTTTACCATATTGCTTGTATAAAGCATCACAATTGGGGCAGCAAGATTTAGGGTTAGACTTGGGAACGGTAACGTATGCTAAGTTGACCCAAATGGATGGACGCTAGTCGGTATCAGATTGATCGTGTTTAACGGTAGTCCAAATACTTGGTTGAAATAGAAATGATATGGAAATCAGATTTGATTGACTCTGTTGGAAGTATCCTGGTGATTTATATGGAATTGGATTGAACCCTTGAAATTTTCGCAAGTAGCTTGTCCGATTTCACTATCTCTAAGTTTGGTTGACTGCATGTGTTTGAAGGATGCTTGAATATGTGCACAATCCAAGACTTAAGAAATGTGAAACTCGAGTGCTAAGACTTCGCTATCGCTAAGTTGGTTGACATGCATGTGTTTGAGGGACGCTTTGAATATGTGCACGATCCAGACACGCGATATGCTGATCTCAAATGCTAGTGCAAGTAAAAAATCCTCCTGAACAAGCATAACGACTTGTATAAGTTTGCCTCAGCCTTAGATCGCTATCCAAGATCGATTGAAACGTGCCTCGTGTTAAGAAACTTGTCCCGCGCCAAGGCACAAATGAGACTGACTAAGTATACCCGCGACACGACGTAAGCATCGAGTAGGGGATTTGGTGTTCCAATGGATCTAGTGGTACCGATAGCTACGCTTGGGCTAGATTCGAAATTCGATAGTATGGCTTGCCCTAAGGAAGTCTCGAGGACGAGACTTTTTCTGAGTGGTGGATAATGTAATACCCCGTTCCGCTCAAGCGGACTGCCGATTCAAACGGCAAAGTGCAAACGTCCCGACCTGCCTCCCTCAGCGAGGCAACTCGTTTAAGGCAAGGATATCCAGACTTGGTCCCTACAGGAGTTCGGCTTAGGCTTTCAGAGGCTCGCCCGCAGTATCACTCGACCGAGGCGGATCATCGCTAAGGTGGGTGGCTACGGTGAACTTGTCTTTGCTTAGCCAGCACACATAAAATACGGAATGATACATGCTAGTTGCTAGGTGAATCACCCCCTGCATGCTAATAAGAATACAACGCACCTAGCTAAGGGAATAATCCCAACTTGTATTGCTTATGCTAGAACATGAAAATAAAATATTGATATATATTCAGACCCTCGTATGTTACCTTTGCCTCGTGCAACTGGACCCGCTATACCTCGAGTAGAATGACACAAATATATATTCAGTAGTACACTGTTCACTCCCTAACACTGCACAACCCTAGATAACTTCGCTCGGAAAGGCCCCGTACGGTTTCGCTCGGCTTACCTTCGGGCCCGAGCGAACTTGAATGCTTAAGTTATACAAGTGCATGCTTGCCTGCTTTTATGTATTGACTAGTTTCAATACTTGCTGCATAACTATGCCCCAACCGTGAAACATTCTGCTTGTCATACATTCATTTAGGTTCTCCTCGGAAGACTATCCGATAGTCGTTCCGTGCATGAATAAACCTGAATATACCTGGGACCGTTAGGTCGCTAAGGCAATTCCCGAACCAGGGAACTTGCACCAATCCTATGATCTAAGAATCCCTGCTCGTTGAGCAATACTGTCCTGTACTGAATCAAATGGGTCGTGGAGCCGATACTCAACATTTAGAGTAATCCTGACCCTGCCTCAACAAGTTACAAATATATATATATCCTGACTTGAACTTGTTCCATGAAGCTTGTTCTATATATATATATATATATATATATATATATCCTGCCCTGAACTTGTTCCTGTACCTGACCTGACCCTGAAGATTAGAGACTTGCATGGTCACAGGACAACTTGGAAACAAGGTTTTAGTTCCGCAGACGGTCGCTGGGGCACTGGCACCGATCTGATCCGGACGGAACTCCTGATAGTCGTCTGCTATAGGACGGAATGCCCTGGGACGTCCTGCTCTATGCGTCGCATGACATTCCGTACTGAGACTAGACCGTCCAATATGGCGCCGTGCTAGTGACCTCATGTTCATATAGATAAGTCATCCTCGCTTAGCGGCTACCCGCGTGCGAGTTACTGCATCGCATCGAGAATAACTGGATACCTGAACGATCTTGTTATAACAATACTTGTGCATAAAGAGCACTTGATCATCGTATGCAACACACCTGATATTTCCTGTAACCCGTGCACCCAGTACGGGATCTCGCACTGAAACGCTTGTGTTTGCATATGCTTTGCCCTGAATGCTTATACATGTTTCTGCTTGAATTAAATTGGTTTGCCTTGGACAGGGAAGGACAAATGGTAAGTTGGTAAGTCTCACCGTGTTTTCTCTCATGTCGCACCGCGCACTGCCATACGGATTAGGCTATTCAAATCTTGCATGAAATTGATCCTAAGGCAACTAGAAAGACAACTTAATAGTTGGTGCACGAAACCTGTACTACGTGTTTGGATTTGACGAGCGGGCGAGTAGCCTCCCCACCAGTGCATTCATGTACTGATAACCCACCAGATTGCTTGCAGGGTACGGAAGAACCTCGTTCGGTGTAGATGCCTCTCTCGTGCGTGCTAAGGCATGGAGTTCAACTCAGAAGCCTTGGAATGCTGTGTTCGGAACTGAAACACATATACAAGACATAATGTTTGAACATCGCCTCGCCCGAACATCGCCTGAACATCGCTTGAACATTCCTGTATATCATCCATAAATGTAGCCACTTGGCACGCTTTTATGTTTCTGAGAGAGTGCTCGAGCGACTTGTAATCTCGGCTATACGCCGCCTGTAACACTTGTTTTAATATGAATAAAAGAGCTTGCTTTACTCCAACTTATGTTTCCATGCTTCCGCTATATTGTCGACTCAGTGAACCTGTTACCGATTGCCTATGCGTTCATGATTCCGCTGCACTCGGACAATCTGTGCGACTCTGTGGCTTAGAACTCTTACCGCCAGCCAACGAACCATGGCCTTGCACGGGCGTGGCTAACGCTCGTACGGTATCACGCCCGGATGGGTCAAAGCGATCTTTCCGCGGGAGCGCTGGCACGGTGATTCTCGCCTAGCGGGAACGGCCGATTTGCCTTCGGGAGACCGGGGCGTGACATACGGGCCAGGACCTGACACATTATTCTCTACCGAGGAGGTCTTACCTTCTGAGCATCATTGATTATCTCTAGTGATGGATCTCTTAGCTGATACTTTTATATCATCATCTTATTTTATATTGGAGATTTACCCTCCTCTCTCATTTTAGTATTGATATAGTCATTGGTAGTGGATTTGTCTCCACCCGACTATTATTTTTGGATTATTCAGACTTATTATTCTAGTTTAGTTATTTCTTTACTGTGACTTGTTGTGTGGATGAGATTAGTATTTCTGTGACTTGTGACTATATATATAACACATGTGAGTTAATATTCATATTACAGCGTACGTGTGTATTATGGTATCCATATATTGGAGTTGTCATATACATACGGCTGGCATGCTTACGTATTCCTAGTCCACGTATTTTAGGACTGGGGCGTGACAGCGAGTCCGGCGACGTGCGGGTCCGGCGACGGCGGCAAGCGGGGTGGCGGCGTACAGATCCGGCAGTAGTAGCGACAGCAGCAGTGGCGACAGCGGCTACTGTATAGTGGCAGCAGCGGCAACAACAGTAGACTCGGTAGCAGCAGCTGTAGTGCCTCAAATCCCGATCCGACCGGGATGTGCACTACGTAATTGGGCTTGTGGCTAGTCCATCTGAGTCGTAGCTTAGATCTTCGGCATCTTCTTACCACGGACGAAATGCGATGATCCTTTCCAACTCATGGAAAGGCCTCTATTGAAACGAGTCCAATAGTTTTCGTGTTTGGTTGCTTGGTTTTCTTGATTGCCGCTTTGGGATTTTGATTTGGTGTTGCTTTCGATTTGCTTGGTTTTCGCTGCTGGTTTTATCGTTTGGAGCTTTGATTCTTGGGGAGTTCGGCAAGGAAGGATAGGCAAGAATTCTAATTGGTGCTCGTGCTGTGCAGGTCCGCGTAACTGACGTTTGATCGTCGCTAGGCGGGATTCGTGTTTCAGCTACCTTTTTCTTAACCAGTGAGTGGTTTGGACCCTTCATTCCTACTTCTTCACGCTCACATCTCTAATGTTTCAAACGTTCACTCGATGATGCCCGGTTGGACGCCTAGGAAATCTTTGCCACAATGCATGCCAGCCACTAAGAAAGGAACATGGGATTTGTAGACTAAATTTACTATATGCTTGCACACCTTATAATTTGAGTTATTTATAAAGGGAATTGGTTGTTGGTGGCGGCCTAGTGCCTCGAATGGAGTTTGGACCTATGGGATACCAAAATCGGAACACCGCATTGAGAAAATATGAACTGTTGCATGAGATATATATTGCTGCTTTACTTTTTTGTTTATTTTGATGCATTGTATGATAATATAAATTGTTCATGCATTTGCATGGTCTGGGACAACTTGTGCACAAGGTTTGGCATTTCCTCGAAACGGCTTTCCGGGACACTGGAACCGTATCGATCCGGAGGAAAATATTTGATTCGTGCTCGTCACGATGCATTGCGGGACCTCCAGCAGGGCTTGCTACCCGGGCTGATAGGGCGCGCCGCTAATGCTTGAAATATGTCCCTAAGGTGTCGATCATACCAATGACCGCATAGAATAGAACACATGCTAATTTATTGTCTTGTGCAGATGGTAAGTATACTTGTGTTTCATTGCAGGGAAGGCGTGCATCGGTTGAGTAAGCAATTGATGCACTGGTTGGATTCAATGTTATTTTCATTCCTATCAAAACATGCAACTGATATGAATTGAATTCACTTGCTTCTTTATAGAAGTCATCTTAATGCATGCTCGCCCCTAATAAGCTAGTGTCGATTTAGTCGAGTGGGTTTATCCCGCTCACCAGTACAAGTTGAGTACTGACCCACGTTGTGGGCAACTATTTCAGGCACTCAGACGGTGCAACGCTAGTGGATAGACGAGGAGGCGTTAGGAGCACCTCTATTTTGAAGTATAGTTGGAGTCAGATCATTTTGGAGGCTTGGACTTTCAACCTATACAAGGGCGTAATGTATGAACGACGTGGACTATCTGATGGAGCGCGCCCTGCCTTTTGAGTTATCTTTTGTAATGCAAATCAAGTAGCCGAGAGGCGCATCAATGTAAACTCTATGTAAATTATTCTGAATTATCAATGAAAAAGCATGTTTCTTCCTGCACTTGTGTTCAAATCTCTGTGAATGTGTTTTCTAAATTGTGTTTCAAAATGGGTTCCTATAACTGCAAGTTCTTGCCTTGTGCGAGCATAACTCCATGCTCGCACGGCATCACGCCCCAAGCGAGGACGAATCGGTTCCGCAAAGGATCCAGCGAGGACGATCGACCCTTTCGGGATCTGGGCATGACATATTGGTATCAGAGCCTAGGCTTTACTTCCATGGGATTTCAAAAGATTATAAAGGAGTTTGATGCACCTCTCAATTGAGTTGCGTTCGGCGTCCGCTGCATGAGATGAGTCGCCTATACAATGAGCCTATAGATACAAAATCTATCATTTTTTGGAGTGTTAACAAGTTACTCTCTTTTGTAGTCATGGCTAAGAAGAACACTGCAACTGCCAGCAGTGCTCAACCCATTCAGAGCGATCCAGCAAGCTCTGGAGAATCTGGAGGAGCGGGTTCAACCGGTATGGCGGAACGGCTTATGTACCTCATGGAGGCACAGCAGCAACAAGCTGTTACCCAACAAGCTAACATACAAGCGCAGTTTGCTTCTCAACAGAAGCAAATGGATACAATGATGCAACTGATTGCATCCCTGGTACCAAGCAACGGGGCAGCCGCAGCGACGCCTGTCACGCCGTCGGCCGTGGCGGTAGAAGATGAGTCGGAAGAGACTCACCCTCCAGCAAGGAACTCCTGCCGTGCGACAGAGTTCACTAAAATGCATCCGCCAACGTTCAACGGAAGAGCCGAACCGGACGTGGTGATGGGGTGGATTGCTAAACTGGAAGGACTTTTCAACCTGGTTGGCATCAGGGGATCCAAGCGAGTGGCTTGTGCATCGGTTCAGCTGGAACTGCGTGCGCATGATTGGTGGGAGGCCACGAAGCAAGGGATTTATGATGCCAATCCCAACTGTAAAATTACTTGGAAAATGTTCAAATCTGCCTTCATTGAACAATACATTCCCCGGGCCGTGCGTCAACAGAAGGAAGACGACTTCAGTAATCTGGTGCAAGGAAGTTTGTCTGTTGACGATTATGACTCAGTATTCGCTAAACTGGCTAAGTTTGCGGGGCACTTCTTGCCTAATCAGCAGGCATGGTGCTATCATTTTCAGAAGGGTTTGAATGATGATTTGCGTAGGGACGTCATCAACCAAAAATGTCAAACATACAGGGAATGTTACGAAGCAGCTCTGAACAGCGAACGGATCTTTGGGCGCCCTCTCCCAAAGGCTGAGGTGCAAACCCCCCGTACCAATAATAATAAACGTCCTCATGAAACGGGAGGGTCTGGAGCACACAAGCGTTTGCATACGTCTGATAATAGGGGCCAATCCCATGCAGCCGGTGCGGCAAATCAGGGCATAAAGTGAATGAATGTCGGGTACAAGGATATTTTAAATGTGGTCGTCTAGGCCACAAACAGTTTAACTACCGAGAGGGCAAGCCAAATCAGAGCAACGGGAATCACAACAAGGGGCCTCCAGCAAGTGATGCCAATGCTGTGCCAGTCAATCCACAACGCCAGGGTGCTCAAGGTAGAGTCTATGTACTGACTCGGGATGAGGCATCTGTATCTGATACTGTTGTAACAGGTACTTTACTTTTCAGAGATTTGCCCGCTAGAGTCTTATTCGATTCAGGTGCTACGCATAGTTTTATATCTGCTGATTTTACTGTTGAGCATAAATTAGCTTCTACTCCTTTAAATATGAACCTTTGCGTAAGTACCCCTTCGGGAGTCGATATGCCCGCCCATGTGATCTGTAGGGATGGTTATATTTGCATTGGAGGAAGGAAGCTTTCCTTAGATGTCATTGTACTAGACATCAAGGATTACGATATTATTCTCGGGATGGACTGGTTGGGTGCTTGCCATGCAACAATCGAGTGCGCGGAGAAGCGAGTCGTATTCCGTCTACCCGGCGAGGCAGACTTCTACTATTCGTGCAGCGCTGCACCGAAGACGGCAATGGTGATATCAGCAATTTCGGCTAGGCGTATGTTGCATTCGGGCTGTGAAGGGTACTTAGCTTCTGTTCGAGACACCCGGCGGGAATATGCAGATGCAGCTCAGGCTGAAGTCATTGCAGATTTCCTCGATGTGTTCCCAGACGAGCTGCTTGGAATGCCTCCTGATCGTGAGATCAAATTCAGCATTGACACTTTTCCGGATTCGCGACCGATATCGAAGGCACCTTATCGCATGGCCCCAGCAGAGCTTAAGAAACTTAAAGTTCAGTTGCAAGATCTGTTGGACCAAGGATACATTCGTCCAAGCGTTTCTCCGTGGGGCGCTCCGGTGCTGTTCGTAAAAAAGAAGGATGGATCCATGCGGCTGTGTATTGACTACCGAGAGCTGAATAAGGCGACCGTACAGAATCAGTACCCTTTGCCAAGAATAGATGACTTGTTTGATCAGCTGCAAGGTGCAACAGTTTTCTCTAAAGTTGATCTCAGGTCAGGGTATCACCAGTTGAAAATCAAATCAGAGGATATTCAAAAATCTGCTTTTAGAACCCGTTACGGACACTATGAGTTCCTCGTGATGTCGTTCGGTTTGACGAACGCCCCTGAAGCTTTCATGGATCTGATGAACCGTGTGTTTCGGCCGTTTGTGGATAAGTTTGTGGTCGTGTTCATAGACGACATACTAATCTATTCCAAGAACGAGGCGGAGCACAAGGAACACCTGAAGATCGTGCTGCAGACATTACGAGACCATCAGTTGTTCGCTAAGCTCAGCAAGTGTGAGTTCTGGTTGAACAGCGTGGCGTTCCTTGGTTATATCATCTCGGCCGAAGGCGTCGCCATAGACCCGAAGAAAATAGAGGCGGTGGTGGACTGGAAACAACCTACGTCAGCCAGCAAAGTTCGAAGCTTTCTGGGCCTAGCGGGATACTACCGTAGGTTCGTGAAGAATTTTTCTAAACTGGCCTCGCCTATGACTCGCCTTACTCACAAAGGGATTGCATACGAATGGGGTGATGACTGCGAAGCCAGCTTTCGGGAACTTAAGCGGCGTCTTGTTTCAGCTCCGATTCTTGCACTTCCAGATGGGGTAGAAGAGTTTCAGATATACAGCGACGCTTTAGGACTTGGCTTAGGGTGTGTGCTCATGCAGAGGGACAAGGTAATATCATATGCCTCCAGACAACTGAAGCCACACGAGAAAATTTACCCAACGCATGATCTGGAATTGGCGGCAATTGTGTTTGCTCTGAAGTTGTGGAGGCATTATCTTTATGGTGTTGCTTGCAAAATCTTTACCGATCACAAGAGCCTCAAGTACCTATTCACCCAGCGGGAATTGAACCTCCTACAGCGGCGTTGGCTAGAACTGATTAAGGACTATGACCTAACGATCGCGTATACACCGGGCAAGGGAAACGTCGTTGCTGATGCTCTGAGTCGGAAGCACATGGGCTCGTTATCTATAGACAATCATTTACTTTGAGATCTTGAGGCGATGGGCATCGAGTTTCGAGTTCGGCATCAAGGAGTGCAGCTGGCACCACTCCATCTTGAACTGGGTTTACGTGGTAGAATCAAATCAGCTCAGGAGGGCGATCAGTTCTTAGCGAAGGTACGCGGACTGATCTCGGCGGGGAAGACGTCTGATTTTGTGGCAGGCGAAGATGGGACCTTACAGATGAAAGGGAGGCTATGTGTTCCTAATGACCCGGAACTCCGAAGGGAAATTATGGTGGAAGCACACTACGCGAAGTATTCTTTACATCCGGGGAGCACTAAGATGTACAAGGACTTGCGCGGGACCTTCTGGTGGCACGGTATGAAGCGGGATGTGGCGAACTTTGTGTCACAGTGCATGGCCTGTCAACAGGTTAAAGCTGAATATCAGAGGCCCGGCGGAGAGCTTCAGAACCTCGCTATTCCCGAGTGGAAATGGGATAACATCACTATGGATTTTATTGTGGGATTTCCGAAGACGCCACGGGGGCATGATGCAATTTGGGTCATAGTTGATCGTTTGACCAAATCAGCCCACTTTCTTCCCATAAAAGTTACATGGAGCGTCGATCGGTTGGCACAAATTTACATAGATGAGATTGTCCGATTACACGGAGTACCTGCCTCAATCGTCTCTGACCATGACGGACGTTTCTTATCTCGTTTCTGGACTAGTCTACAGGCTGCTTTGGGAACCAAGCTACAGTTCAGTATCGTATATCACCCGCAGACTGACGGACAGACATAGAGGACAAATCAGATACTTGAAGATATGTTACGGCTGTGTGCGATTGATTTAAAGACTAGTTGGGACACGCATCTTCCATTGGCAGAGTTTGCGTACAACAACAGCTACCAATCAAGCATCCAGATGGCACCGTACGAAGCACTATATGGGCGCAAGTGTCGATCTCCAATCTGTTGGGACGAAGTCGGTGAGCGGCAGGTACTCGGGCCAGAGCTGGTAGAGCAGGCAGTTGAGAAAGTTCGCTTGATTCGGGAAAGACTCCGCACAGTACAAAGCCGATAGAAAAGTTATGCTGATGCACATAGAAGGCCTTTGGAGTTCATGGTCAGGGATCATGTCTTCTTGAAAGTGACGCCGATGCGTGGGGTGATGCGTTTCGGCGTAAAGGGCAAACTGAGTGCCCGGTTTGTCGGCCCCTTTGAGATACTGGAACGAGTGGCAGCTGTGGCGTACCGGATTGCACTGCCTCCCGCCTTGGCAGAAGTGCATGACGTATTCCACGTTTCCCAACTTCGAAAGTATGTGCATGACCCAAGTCATGTAGTTAGCTTTGAGCAATTGGAACTGCGCACGGATTTGTCATACTCAGAGGATCCGATGCAGATCCTGGATCGTAAGGAAAAAGTACTTTGCAACCGTACGATGTCCTTGGTTCGCGTGCTGTGGCAGAACCATTCAGTTGGAGAATCAACTTGGGAAATGGAATCGGAGATGAAGGAGAAGTATCCTTTATTGTTCTTTCAGTCGGAGGTAGGGCCTTGTTCTTAAGTTTCGGGTCGGCCTTGTTCTTAAGTTTCGGGTCGAAACTTTTTCTTAGTGGTATATTATGTAGTGCCTCAAATCCCGATCCGACCGGGATGTGCACTACTTAATTGGGCTTGTGGCTAGTCCGTCTGAGTCGTAGCTTAGATCTTCGGCATCTTCTTGCCACGGACGAAATGCGATGATCCTTTCCAACTCATGGAAAGGCCTCTATTGAAACGAGTCCAATAGTTTTCGTGTTTGGTTGCTTGGTTTTCTTGATTGCCGCTTTGGGATTTTGATTTGGTGTTGCTTTCGATTTGCTTGGTTTTCGCTGCTGGTTTTATCGTTTGGAGCTTTGATTCTTGGGGAGTTCGGCAAGGAAGGATAGGCAAGAATTCTAATTGGTGCTCGTGCTGTGCAGGTCCGCGTAACTGACGTTTGATCGTCGCTAGGCGGGATTCGTGTTTCAGCTACCTTTTCCTTAACCAGTGAGTGGTTTGGACCCTTCTTTCCTACTTCTTCACGCCCACATCTCTAATGTTTCAAACGTTCACTCGATGATGCCCGGTTGGACGCCTAAGAAATCCTTGCCACAATGTATGCCAGCCACTAAGAAAGGAACATGGGATTTGTAGACTAAATTTACTATATGCTTGCACACCTTATAATTTGAGTTATTTATAAAGGGAATTGGTTGTTTGTGGCGGCCTAGTGCCTCGGATGGAGTTTGGACCTATGGGATACCAAAATCGGAACACCGCATTGAGAAAATATGAACTGTTGCATGAGATATATATTGCTGCTTTACTTCTTTATTTATTTTGATGCATTGTATGATAATATGAATTGTTCATGCATTTGCATGGTCTGGGACAACTTGTGCACAAGGTTTGGCATTTTCTCGAAACGGCTTTCCGGGACACTGGAACCGTATCGATCCGGAGGAAAATATTTGATTCGTGCTTGTCACGATGCATTGCGGGACCTCCAGCAGGGCTTGCTACCCGGGCTGATAGGGCGCGCCGCTAATGCTTAAAATATGTCCCTAAGGTGTCGATCACACCAATGACCGCATATAATAGAACACATGCTAATTTATTGTCTTGTGTAGATGGTAAGTATACTTGTGTTTCATTGCAGGGAAGGCGTGCATCGGTTGAGTAAGCAATTGATGCACTGGTTGGATTCAATGCTATTTTCATTCCTATCAAAACATGCAACTGATATGAATTGAATTCACTTGCTTCTTTATAGAAGTCATCTTAATGCATGCTCGCCCCTAATAAGCTAGTGTCGATTTAGTCGAGTGGGTTCATCCCGCTCACCAGTACAAGTTGAGTACTGACCCACGTTGTGGGCAACTATTTCAGGCACTCAGACGGTGCAACGCTAGTGGATAGACGAGGAGGCGTTAGGAGCACCTCTATTTTGAAGTATAGTTGGAGTCAGATCATTTTGGAGGCTTGGACTTTCAACCTATACAAGGGCGTAATGTATGAACGACGTGGACTATCTGATGGAGCGCGTCCTGCCTTTTGAGTTATCTTTTGTAATGCAAATCAAGTAGCCGAGAGGCGCATCAATGTAAACTCTATGTAAATTACTCTGAATTATCAATGAAAAAGCATGTTTCTTCCTGCACTTGTGTTCAAATCTCTGTGAATGTGTTTTCTAAATTGTGTTTCAAAATGGGTTCCTATAACTGCAAGTTCTTGCCTTGTGCGAGCGCAACTCCAGGCTCGCACGGCATCACGCCCCAAGCGAGGACGAATCGGTTCCGCAAAGGATCCAGCGAGGACGATCGACCCTTTCGGGATTGGGGCGTGACAGCAGCAACAACAGTAGGCATGGTAGCAGCAGCAGTAATTTGGAGGAGTAGGAGGAGAATGAAGATGAAGGAGGTATATAGTTTCCTTGGGAATTAAATATAAAAGGTTAGGTTTATTCGGAATGTATGGGAGAAGGAGAACGAGCCAGGTCTTTCCTAGGGAATGAAGGTGAAGGGAGGAGAAGCCATATATTGTCATGACTCATCTCCTGCTGTTGGTTTTCTCCCCCTTCCCATGGATTTGGGAAATTTGCACAAAACCCCCTCTCAATTCCAGAATTGGATGAGGCTAGTTTGCAAATGGATATTGACATAAGCCTAAGTTATTAATTCATATATATATATATATATATTGGAGAGGTAAACTAAAATAAGAAGAAAATTAAATAGCAGTTATGACAAAAGTGAAGAATGAAGACATTCCAAAGACAACTTTCATGACTCGGTATGGACAATTTGAGTTCTTGGTGATGCCGTTTGGGTTGACCAATGCCCCGACGGTATTCATGAACCTGATAAATAAGGTGTTTCTTCAGTACCCGGATCAGTTTGCTGTGGTATTCATTGATGATATATTGATATATTCGATGACCCCGGAGGAGCATGAGAAGCACCTGAGGATAGTTCTGAAGACCCTCAAGAAAGAGAAGATGTTTCGCAAGATTTCGAAGTATGAGTTCTTCCTTGATAAGGTTGACTTTCTCGGGCATGTGATTACAGGAGATGGGATCTCAGTGGACCCGAAGAAGATTTTAGCAGTTGAGTCGTGGTCTACCCCGAGTTCAGTGGCAGAGATTAGGAGCTTTCTTGGATTGGTAGGCTATTATCAGAGATTTATTCAGGATTTATCCAAGATTACAGAGCCGATGACTAGGCTGACCAGGAAGGACGTGGAGTGTCAGGCCGTCTTTGAAGAGCTGAAGAAGAGGTTGACTACAACTCCAGTGTTGACGTTGCCATCGAGGACATGAGGATTTTCTATATACAGTAATGCTTCAGATAAGGGTTTGGGGTGTGTGTTACAGCAGAACGGGAAGGTGGTTGCCTATGCTTCCAGGCAATTATGCCTTCACGAGAAGAATTATCCTACCCATGACTTAGAGTTGGCAGCAGTCATCTTTGCTCTAAAGATGTGAAAACACTACTTGTTTGGAGAGCGTGTGGAGATCTTTACAAACCACAAGAGCTTCAAGTATGTGTTTACACAGAAAAGCTCAACATGAGGTAGCGACGATGGTTGGAGTTAACGAAGGACTTCGATATCTCTTTGCAGTACCATCCAGGAAAGGCCAACATATTCGTTGATGCCTTGAGCAGGTATCCAGTGGCTATGTACTTGACGTGGGACATACATTTATTGGCCTATCTTGATAGCTTGGGTATTGAGGTGCTAGTTCCTGGAGTCGTGACATAGATATGGGGACTTCAGGTACAGTCAGAGTTGATGGACCAGATCAGAGCCACACAGTTCGAGGAAGAGTCTATGAGGAGCATCAGATCGCAGGTCCGGATGAGATTGGCAGAGGACTTCAGTATTGCAGAGGATGGATCATTGTGGCACGGTACCAGATTGTGTGTGCCGAGTGGAGCGTTGCGCGAGGAGGTTCTTTAGGAGGCGCAACGATCTCAGTACTCTATGCATCTAGGTGCCGACAAGATGTATAGAGACATGATAGAGCATGTTTGGTAGTATGGTATGAAGCGGGAGGTAGCAAGCTTCATATCCAGATGTTTGGTATGCCAGCGGATAAAGGCGGAGAGACATAGGCCAGGTGGATAGCTTCAGCCTTTACCCATTCTAGAGTGGAAGTGGGAGCATTTGATGATGGATTTTGCTTCAGGTTTTCCGCATTCTCTAGGAGGTAAAGATGCGATTTGGGTCATCGTTGACAAGTTGACCAAATCGGCCCACTTCTTGCCATTTTAAGTTGGTACGTCTACGGAGAAGCTCGCAGAGATGTATGTGCGACAGATAGTCAGATTATATGGAGTTTCTGTGAGCATAGTCTCGGATCGGGATAGTCGCTTCATATCCCACTTCTGGAGGGGTTTGTAGGCTAGCTTGGGCACCCATCTCAAGTTTAGTATCGCATATCACCCTCAAACAGACGGGTAGTCGGAGAGGACTATTCAGACTCTCGAGGATATGCTATGCACCTATGTTTTGGATTTTGGAGGCTCTTGGGAGGATCACCTTCACCTGGTAGAGTTTGCTTATAACAATAGCTACCAGGCCAGTTTCGAGATGTCACAATTTGAGTTGTTGTATAACCATTTATCTTCTTTCTTTTTCACCTTCAAATGAAGAATCCATCATTCTCTCCAAGTCCTAAAACCTAAACCTAACTTTCGAATTGGATTATTGTGGTCCCAAGTGGAAGAAAATTCTTATTTGGTGATTCTTCCACGAATATTCTTTGTTAAATTCAGTATGTCTTCGATAACATACGATGAATAAGTTTCTCAAGCATTCGATTGTCACCAAATTATTGAGTTTTATTCGACTATTGTAGGAGCCATGCACAAAATTCTCTTCGATGAAGAAGTTGGATCATGCATTCCATTAAATGTGCACTCCGTTCATTCCGAAGAACATGTCGGTTGTTCCGAAGAACCTACAATACGCAAAATGATAACCCTATTTTGACAGTCTTCAGTGTTGTCGATGTGCTGTAGCTCCTCATTGACGGTTGGCATGTCTTCATCGAAGGAGGAAGAAGAACCAGAAGTATTAGGAGCACGTCTCTTCGAACGAGTTACATTCTTCTTCAATCAACGTTTCCTAACTTGAGAGGGTGCCTCGGGGTCGACGATAGTGAGGGCTATCTCAACATCACGCCCAACATTCTGTTCCTTACACATCGACGCAGTGGGGCGTCTTCTTATGATACCTTCACTCTCAAGGCCCTTCCGAGGGTCGTGACTATAAGACAAAGAAGATATATATTTTAATAGTCCAAAAGTAATTGAACAATCAGGACTGTAAAAATTTCTACAGTACTATATGTATATAGGACTGTTAAAATTTCTACAGTCCACTATACATAAATGACTGCAGATATTTCAATAGTCCACAATGTATATAGGACTGTAGAAATATCTACAGTCCGCCATGTTTCTATCCCGAACGTTCGAGGATATTCGAACTTGTATACCCTAAAATAGGGTTCGAGACTCCAGAAATACGTCGAAATTACATCAAAAACCTATTTTAGCTTATTTCACTATAATTTTAAGCCTCTAACGAAGATTGAAAATAAAATTTTTGAATTTTTTTTGAAATACAATAAAAAATAAAAAAATAGAGAAGGAGAAGGAGGAGGAAGAATTGTACCTTGATTTTTTCGAGAGTTTGGAAGCCATCGATTAATGGTTGAATTTGAGGAGATATAGATTGCAAAATTTTAGGTCTTCAAATGGAATGAGTGGAGGAGGAGGGCTCCGGCCAAGTGCCGGCGGTGGTAGAGGTTTGGATTTTTTTGGGGGTTTGGGGATGAGGTTGGACTAGTATGAGTAATATTTGGACTAGTATGAATAAAGTTTATTCATTAATGGGCTACCCAATACTTGGCTAGCCCAAGTATTTTTTGGGCTGTTGATAAGGGCACTACTAAATTTACTCGGGACAGCCCAATTGTTTACCATTGATAATTACAAGTTTGCCACTCCCAAAATTTACTCGGGGCTGTCCACTCTTGATTTTTTTTATAATCAGGACTGTCAAAATTTTGACCAATTGTTAGGACTGTCAAAATTTTGACAGTCCTTCCAATTGGCAGGACTGTCAAAATTTTGACAATCCTACCAATTATTAGGAATGTCCTTATTTTGACAGTCCTTCCAATTGGTAGGACTGTCAAAATTTTGACAGTCCTAAAAATATATGTTGATTTTTTAGGACTGTCAAAATTTTGACAGTTCTTCCAATTGGTAGGACTGTCAAAAGTTTGACAGTCCTAAAAATATATGTTGAATTTTTAGGACTGTCAAAATTTTGACAGTCCTTCCAATTGGTAGGACTGTCAAAATTATGACATTCATAAAAAATCAACATATATGTCAAATTTTGACAGTCATTCCATTTTTTCTTCTTCTTTTTTGATTTCTTGTGTGCTGTTATTTTTCTTTGTCATTGTGCTATTATTCATGTCATCTGACCAATGTCTATGTGACTATACAGTATTCAGTTAGTAAAAGGATTATATATGGTTTGTTGAAATTAACTTATTTGTTACTGGTTTTATGTTGCATTTAAATGCATTTACTGGCTGTCTAAAAAATTAGGACTGTCAAAATTTTGACAGTCCTCCACGACGCTGGAGTGGAGGATTTGGTGGTAGAGGCGGAGGAAGGAGGGGAGGGAGGAGCGAGCGGCGGACGCCGAGAGTGCTGAGATAGTCGAGCACCGAAAGGGGGGTACGAGGCGGAGGAGCGGGAGGGAAAGGAGGCGGCGGGAGGCGGAGGAGGAGACGGAGGCGGTGACAGGAGGCGGTGGTGGAGGACGAGGGAGGAGACGGAGCACTCACGTGACGGAGGACGAGGCCGCTGCTGCGCACGGGGGCGGCGGTGGAGCACGGAGGGAGAAAGAGGAGAGAGGGAGTAGGAGGAGGGCTCCGACAAGAAATGGAGGAGGGGGGAGGGCTCCGGTGGAGGTTTGGAGAGTTTGGGAGGAGAGTTTAATGTTTGGGCTAATATGAGTAAACTTTTGGACTAGTATGAGTAAACTTTATTCATTAATGGACTAGTCCCAATCCTGAGCTAGTCCCAAGTGTATTTAGTAGTGCCCTTATCACCAGCAATTTTTCGCAGTGTCTTTGTCACCTTTAGAAATGTCTTTGAAATATTTCTAAGGCGGCGTGTACGCTACCCACGCTTTAAATCTCAACGTTTGAATAAAACAAATCCATAATTCATTGATCCCTCCCCGGCTTCCGCCCAAAATTTCCCAATTCTCTCTTCCTTCAACTCCACTGCTGCTCTTCTAAAAATGACGAATTCCGCTACCAACAAACCTTAACTCTAGCAACTCACTCTCTCCGTCGATGGCGACTTCAGCCTTCCGATCGAGCAGCCGGAGGGCCTCGATCTCCGGCGGAGACGACTACGGCTCGTCGAACCGGCTCCGAAGGTCGAGGAGTCTGAGCCGGTACTCCGGACGCTTCCCTCCGCCGCCGCCGGAGCAGGAGGTGGAGGAGGAGCCCACCCGGAGGGGCAAGTTCGTAAATAAGATGCGGGGGTCTGGGTTCGCTGAGATCAGTCTCGACGATCTCGCGGACGAGTTCTTTAAGGGGGAGGTGGGAATGAAGGAGGAGGAGGAGGTCCGGTCCAGTTCAGTTCGGACGGGCCGGAGCGGAAGCAGGGGTGGGGAGGCTAGGTTCTTGATGGAGACGGACTCGTCTCGCCGGAGGGGGAGGTCGGTGTCGAGGCATCAGGATCCGCCACCCGGCGAGGGGAAGGGAGGTACCGTAAATATGCAGCAGCAGCAGCGGCGACGGCAGAGGTCGGTTTCGGTTGCTAAGTACCGGAGCAGGGATGTGGAGGTACAATTTTCTTGATTGATAATAGCTGCAATCTTGCTTAGAAAGATTTTATTGTTCGATCTCTTAAGTAGAAGTGCGGTTTATGATTTCCTGAAGAGTTTATTAGTCTAGTGGTATTTAGCAATCAAGTTTCTTTTCTTAGTCCAGTTTGATTAGCATTACGATTTGGTGGTATTTTCCAGAAACAGGCATAAGTTTGTGGTATGTTGCTAACCATGTCAGGGAACTACCATTGAAAGTTGAACTGAGGGAGAAGCAAAAAAACGAAAAGAAAAGAAAAGAATAAAGATTCAGACTATGAGGGAAAAAAAGAATCAGATGAACTTATGTCTGCACGGCCATTAGAAACCGCAGGAAAACTGGATCAGCCTGCCGGAAAGGTTTACAGAAGTTCCGATCTCCACAATGAGCGATCATATGTGAAGAGAGGAGACGTGTAGATTCTGTAGAGATTTGGGTCGATTATTTATTTCCATATGTTTCTTATATGGAAAGAATCTTGAACCATTTTAACTGCCCTGTTCGTGCGGTTCAACGGTTCAATTCCGATTCAAATGCTAAAACGCTTTTGGGGTTCAAAAGAACTCTGCAATAAGCCGGTTCGAGGTTTCTTCTATCGGACTGGTCTGTTGGGTTTCAAAACACTTGATTTTGTAGGCTGGATTAGGTGATGCGTAGATAATCTCGTGGACTGGAATGGAATGATTCTAAGGTGGTTACATCAACAGGAAGTGAAGCCCAAGTCACGTAGGATTGTTGCTTGGTCAATCAATTGTGAAGTCTCCTTTTAGTGATATACAATTTTGTGATAATTGTTGCAAGCCTTTCAGTGAACAAAGGGATCAAACGAGAAAGAAGTTGACTTTAGGCAGTGAACTGAGCACACATTCTAAGTTCCTAACAAGATGACACTGATGATGATTTCACTATTAATTGGAAGTCAAATGACAGTGTTGTTTAATAAGGGAAAATTGGGAGTTGTTGAGCAAAGTTCATCATGATATAACATCCTTTATTGTCTAAAATTCAAAAATAAAGTAACTCGGATGACCCTAACACATAAATCGAGTGAAATCAAAGTGAAAAATGGAAGGAATTAATAGAAACTTGGTTTAATACTTGGCTTAATTTTATTGATGGGTGGGGATACATATATATAGGAGAGGCTAACCCCTCTTATCTACTATACTACTAGATGTGGGACTAAACACCCACTAATACTCTCAACACTCCCCCTCAAGATGAGCGGTATATGTCAATTATCTCCATCTTGTCACATAGTTTAGAAAGACTCGATGAATTAAGGCCCTTAGTCAGACAATCTGCACATTTTTCTTCTGAGCGAACATGATCGAGCTTTAATATCCATTTTTCTATCTTCTCTTTGATGAATAACCGATCGATCTCGATGTGCTTAGTTCATCATGCTGGACTGGATTGTTAGCTATACTTATTGCAGTTTGTCTGTCACTCAGAAGACGCAACGATGTTCTCTGGTCCAGTTTCAACTCCGTCAGCTGTGCTCTTACCCATAGCAACTCTGACACTCCCAGAGCCATAGCTCTATACTCTGCTTCAGCAGTTGATTGTGCTACCACAGACTGTTTCTTGCTTCTCCATGAGATTATGTTACCCCCTACAAAGATACAGTACCCTGAGGTAGATCTTCTGTCGTCCATGCAACTTGTCCAATCTGCATCGTAGTACCCCTCATCACCCAGATGTCCATTTTTTTTGAACCATAGCCCTTTTCCAGGAGTCCCCTTCAGATATCTCAGGATACGGAAAACTGTATCCATGTGACCTTTCCTTGGATCATGTATGTAGCGACTCACTACATTCACAACAAATGAGATATCAGGACGAGTGTGGCCTAGATAAATAAATCTGCCTACAAGTCTTTGATATCTCTCACGATCAACATGCTCTCCTGTCTCTGCACCAAACTTATCTTTTTGATTGATTGGAGTGACCGTCGATCGACATCCCAGCATACCAGTCCCTGTGGGCAGATCTAGTACATACTTCCTCTGAGAGAGGACGATTCCATCTCTTCCTCGAGCCACCTCGATCCCGAGAAAATACCTCATCATTCCCAAGTCCTTCACTTTAAACTCCTTAGTAAGTTTTGACTTTAGTTGGGTGATCTCCTCATTATCACCTGTGATCACTATATCATCCACATACACTGCAAGTTTGGTGATGTGGCCTCTTGCATGCTGGAAGAAAATCATGTTATCTGCATTGGTTTGGCGGTACCCCATGCCTGTGACAGCCTTCTTGAATTTATCAAACCAGGCTCGAGGAGATTGCTTGAGCCCATACAGTGATTTCTTTACCTTGCACTCCTTTCCTGTCGACTGATTAGTGCAAAACCCGGGGGGGGGGGGGTCTCCATGTATACTTCCTCTTGTAGGTCCCCATGAAAAAAATCGTTCTTCAAATCCAATTGATACAACTGCCACCTATGGTTTGCTGTAAGGGAGACCTGGGTTCTCACAGTGCTCATCTTTGCCACTGGAGCAAATGTCTCATCATAGTCGATGCCATAGGATTGAGTGAATCCCTTTGCAACCAACCTTGTCTTGTATCGCTCCATCTTTCCTTCTGGCGTCTCCTTTACTGTGAAGACCCATTTGCATCCAACTGGTCTATTTCTTTTAGGCAACGGAACAAGCTCCCATGTCCCATTTCTTTCGAGTGTCCCAAGTTTTTCCAACATTGCAAATCTCCACCTTGGATCTTCCTTTGCTTCCTGCCAACACTTAGGTAAAGATGTGGTGTCTAACGATGCAATGAATGCTCGATAGGTAGGGGATATATTATAGTAGGATAAGAAATTGACAATGTCATGTTCATAACCATAACGATTAGGGGCTTTTTCCGCATTACTGCGAGAAGATCTCCTTAAGGGAATATAAGGAAGTGGTGAAGAGATCATATCATCCGAATCAGAGGGATCCGCATTCGAATCAGAGGGATCCGGTGCGGGAGGTGCATCTTCAAGAGTTGGGACAGGGTTAGGCGAGGGACATGGCACAATAAGGGCAATAGGCACAGTAATATGCACAGTAGTGGACTGCTGCTTTCTCCTTCTGTAGACTTATAGCTCTATAGATTGTTCTGTAGTCTGTTCCCCGCTGTACTGGAGTATCACTTTTTTCCTCCTGATTATGTATATCCTCATCACTTTTCTCACCCTCGCTATCTCCCCCTTGTTCCCTTGGACCAGCTTCCATCATTGGACATGGAACTGACCCGATAATTACGCTTGGGTCCATCTCCCCCTCACTCCTAACACCTCCTGTGTTAGGTGTCACCAAATGCGAAGCCTTCACCTGAACCATTGTGGTAGTATGGTTCCATATATTTGAATGTAACGTCCATGCTTACAAAGAGCCTTCGTTCCACCGGACTCCAACAAGAGTATCTCTTTTGAGTCCCTCAGTAGCCAACAAAGATGCACTTCACTGCCCGAGGATCCAACTTTTCTACCGCAGGTCTGTTATCTTTTACAAAACATACACATCCAAATACTTTTGGGGGAACAATGTACTTATTCTCTCCTGTAAGCATTTCAAATGGTGTCTTCCATCCTAATACCTGAGAGGGCATCCTGTTGATGAGATATGCAGCCGTCAACACGGCATGCCCCCACAAGTGTTTAGGAACATTCATGGCAAACAACATTGACCGTGCTACTTCCAACAGGTGCTTGTTCTTCTGCTCTGCCACGCCATTCTGTGCTGGTGTATAGGCACACGAAGTCTGATGATGTATCCCATGGGTTGATAAGTACTCTTCAATAGCCTTGTTGGTGTATTCTGTCCCATTGTCAGATCTCAAAATCTTCACCTTAGCACTGTACTGTGTTGTAACCCTGCGATGGAAATCTTGAAAGCATGCAAAGACATAACTCTTACTCTTCATTAGGTATACCCAGGTGACACGAGTGTAGCAGTCAATAAATGTGACAAACCATTTAAAACTATTAACTACAGTTGTAGGACAAGGTCCCCACATATCATAGTGTATCATATCAAAAGCAGCTAAACTTCTATTTTCAGAACTCACATAAGAGCTGGTATGTTTTCCAAGCTCACAAGCATCATAAACCAATTTTTGTTTATTAGTCTTTTGATACATAGATGGATACACCCGACTCAGTAGACTGAATGAAGAGTGTCCCATGTGCTGATGTTGAAGTAATAATTCTGCTTCCACTGCTTTCCGCGGCTCCTCTGGTTGTGCTTTTTCCACCAGTGACGCTAGTGCTGCGTCCAGCCCACCCCTGTCTAAGTACCATAGTCCCTTATGCCAAGTGCCAGTCCCCAACCGTCTTCCCATTTTCTTCTCGTGAAAAATTACCTTAGTAATGTCAAAGGAAACAACACAATTAAGTTAAAGAACAATGGCACTAATGGACAATAGATTAACGAAAAAAGATGGAGCATGCAAGACATCAGTAAGGGTTATGGAAGGGGTGCATTCAACTGTGCCTTTACCCATAATGGGTCTAGTCGTACCATCAGCAATCTGAATGCTTTCAGGCGTCGTCAGGTAAGTATCTTGGAACTCATCATGGGCACCCGTGACATGGCGGGATGTCCCAGAGTCAATTATCCAACTTGGTCTGTGGATATATGCCAGGGCATGAGCAGGTATACCTGTGCTTGTATGGGCATAGTGGGTGATGCTACCCCCGGAGATAATTGGAGTTGATGCCCCAGAGGTGTTGGCTCGACTGTCGCTGGTTCCAAGCTTCATACTTCTCCATATCTCTAACATTTCCCTCTCACTAGGGGTCATATCGGGTGACTGACCCTCATTTTCCTCTTCTGCCAGGTTTGTCTTGTGTCCTCCGGAATGATTACTTCTGCCACCAGCATAGCCTCCTCTGCCACCCCTATATCCTCCACGACTGCGTCCGCGGCCGCTGGACTGGCCTCTCAAGGATTTCGTACAGAATCTGATGCAGTGTCCAGGGTCTCCACAGTTGTAGCACCCTCCCCCTCCGGAAGGGTTTGGGTTAAAAGCTGCTAGAGCTGATTTTTTTTCCAGAGAGCTAGTGGTACTAGGCACTAGCTTCAGTCGTGTCTCTTCTTGTGCCATAGCAGGTATGATTTCCTACAGTAATGACAGCCTGGGTTGAGCAAGTATGATATTCCTCCTCTGCTCGAATACTAGGTTGAGCCCCTTCAGAAACTTCATCATCCTCTGTCGCGAAACATACTCTACGAACTTCTTATAATGTTTCGCAAATGCCGGTTCCACTTGCTCATCTTCCACGCCAATGGGATCATATTGGTCAAGATCTGACCAATACTTCTTCAGGAGAGCCGTGTACTCAGAGATGATGTGATCTTCTTGGACAACCTTATCAAGTTCATCTTGTAGTTGAAAAACTTTCATAGGGTTGTCCGACCCTGAGTACATATCTCTCAGCGTCATCCAAATGTCACCAGCACCCTCCATTGTTTTTCCGTTGCCCGATACTTGGTTGGTTAATGATGCTGTCAACCATCCAGCAACAACCTTATTGACGATCTCTCACACAGCAAAGTCCTGTGAGGAGTGATCTTCATGTGCCTTGGTTTGACTATTCATATAGCGTACCAAGCCTCTTACCTTCAGAGTCCGCATCTCCTGACGCGACCATTTCAAGTAGTTGGAAGTACTCTCCAACTTTATCTCCAGTTTTTCCAACTTTTTCATTTTGTATGGTGAAGGATCCACATTTGCGTGTGCACCACGGGAGCTAGTCTCAGTCAGCCTCTTGGAGAAGAGATTGTCCACCAAAGCCTTCATCTCTTGGGCCGTCAGCTTGCCGTAGATCGTCTCCATCGTCTTCTTCTTGTCCTCTTCTATCAGCAAGATCAGCAAGACGGTGGCAGATCTAGATTGTCTTCACCTTTGATCACCGTCTTCTTCACGTCTACTGTTCATCCTTCAGCGGCAGTGGTGTCCCTGATAGTCGTTGCTTACGTCCCGTGTACGGCTTCGACCCGAGATCGCATGGCCTGACGAGAGGGAGGAACCGATAGTTGTAGTCGAGATCAGGAGTTCACACAAGAGTTCCTTCACTGATATATCTTGATCCAACAAGCAACTATATAATTAATATCCCGATTACAACTTACTGCTACAAAACAATAATCCGAAAATTAAATTTTTAGGTCTTCCGTGTAATCGCAGTTGCATATGGACAGAACCGAGTTACAACTTGCAGGAGAGAAGACGAAGAAGAAGATCGTCGGGGTCGGGGGTCGTCGGGATCGCAGCGGCAACAACAACAGTCACGACAACAGCAGCAACAGCCGTGGCGGCAGGGCAGGCCGGCCGGCGGCTCTGGGCGCGCGGCCAGGCGGCAGTGTTGAAACAAACGGGCTGGGTGGCCGACTAGTCGGGGACTAGTCGGCAGTCGGCTGCCGGCTACTCAATTCGTGGTCCAGTCGGCGGAGAAATCGGGGGACACAGTAATCGGCCATAATCGGCCGACTAGGCGCCCCTAGGCGGCTAGCCGAACCTAGTCGTCCGATTAGGGCACGATGACTCCGATAGTAAAGAGTTAGATGGTGATGAGCCCGAAGAAGATGGCTGTGTGTACGAACTCGATCACCCGCCAGGGAGCTGGGCAGGACGAACAACACCACTGCTATCACCACCAGTCCCTAATAGGCGGTGGAGTAGATGTGTGGAGATGATGCGATGTTGTAGAGAGGGACATGTGAGGAAAGCAAACATAAAATAGTTGAGACCACTGGTCACTTGCTGCTTTGTGTATGGGGACTGATGGGATTGGGCGGTGGAGTAGGTGCATCTGGATCAAGGCAAGCATGCGGGGCCCACTTTTGACTGACCGGTCACCTACTGCTCTGTGTACAGAGACATAAAATAGTTTAAAAATATTTGTGACTTGTTGATATATATATATATATATATATATATATATATATATATGGGTAAACGGAATATGAGCCATAGTGCTCATATTCCTACATGTGCTATGTATATGTGGATCAATAAGAATAGTGTACTAGTGCACATTGATGCACATGGGATGCGGAAGTTTATATCTATTGGTCCACATATGCATGGCTCATGTAGGAATATGAGCACAATGGCTCATATCCCGTTTATCCTCTCTCTCACTCTCTCTCTCTCTCTCTCTCTATATATATATATATATATATATATATATATATATATATATATATAATATGTTGAGATTTATTATACACTTGTTGTACACGATGCTTTGTGTACAGAGGAAAGCAGACAGCTGCTTTGTGTACAGTTGATATGGTTACTTACTGCTTTGTGTACATCAACTGCTTTGTGTACAGAAATTTATTATACACTTGTTATGACCGGTCACTTACTACTTTGTGTATATATAACAAATATATTCTAAATAATAGTTTTAACTATTTCATATTTTCTGACTACCAACCCATATATCTGTAATAATTTTTACTTAAAATATAAACATATCTTCACAATTAATATATATGTGTGTGTGAGAGAGATATGTATTGGCATATTGCATATGTATATTTTTAATTAAAAAATCTTCAAACGATTAATCCGACTAGTCCCCGATTAATCCGATTAATTTCTAGTCCTCGCGAACCGACTAGCGGCCGACTAGCAATTTTTACAACCTTGTCAGGCGGTCGCCGGAGCCGGCAGGGGCTGCTGCCGGCGGCGTTGCGGCGCGTGGCCAGGCGGTCGCCGAGGCCGACGGGGAAAGAAGGGGGGGGGGTTGTGAGAGGGTTAGGGTTAGGGTTTGGAGAAGGGTGGGGGGATTTGGCTCTAATACCAAATAGAAACTTAATTTAATACTTGGCTTAATTTTATTGATGGGTGGGACTACATATATATAGGAGAGGCTAACCCCTCTCTCTACTATCTACTAGATGTGGGAATAAACACCCACTAATACTGTCAACATAATTCACTCATAGTAAACTCATCTTTGAATTTTTCACTTTTATTTTACTTGATGCATGTGTTAGGACTATTGAAGCAACATGATTTGATTTCTATATAATCAAAGACAAGCAGATCCTTCTATTTTTAATAAAAGTAGTATGAATTTGAAGGAGTGCGAATTTGAAAGAGTGCCTGAATGACTGGGTTACGGGAAGATATGTCTATGCATTTCCTTTTATATGTTTTCCTTCTTTGCCAATCAATTCATTATATTGTACAAATCAATTCAAATAATATATACATGTTAGATTTTTTATGCCTTACATGTCTTATATTGTTCGACTCAAATGCTTTCATTTTATTTAGTGTTTATGCCTGCTTTATTTGTCTTTCTTTGCAAATAAATTAATTAGAAGTTTCAAATGAGTAAGAATATTTATTTGAGTGTTCAAGTAGGAAATAATATATACTTGTTAGATCTTTATATCTTATATTGATCGAATGCTTTCAATTTCTTTGGTGTTTACTCCTGCTTTATGTTCATTTCTTAAATTTTATATTGTTTTGCCTCATGGGCGCTCTATATTTCCTTTTTTGTTTTCCTGACTGTTGGGTTTTCCCAACTCTGACATACTCATCCTTCATTGGTGCAGCACTATGAAATGACTCACTTGCATTTGATATATTTTGGAGTTGATTTCTTCTAAGCACATTTAGTTTCTTTATATTTGGTGAATACAGAATCACTTGGAAAATTTTGGTGGTGTTAGCAAATTGAGGAGTTCAGACAGAGAGCACTTCCAGCAGCATTCTTCAAATCGCCAAGCAACTTCTGCTCATGGATTGAGAAGGTCAATGAGTCAAAATGATATGTCCCAGTCAGTTGATAACTGCTCGGTATGCATTCTAGTTTTAAACATCTTCCTAGGAAGGGGAGATCATCATCCATGACACTGTTTCTCCTGTTGTTACTATACACAGCCCCTACCAGCAACCATAGACCCCCTTTATTATTTTAGACATATTAATCACCATGAGTTGAGGCTCTGAGAATAACCTGGCCAGTCCGAACTTTCACATCTCACATGACCCACACCCTAGCCATATCACAAAGCTCTAGGTTGTGTGCCGACTCCCAGTAAGATGTCCTCCTCTGCAACCTTATATCCGTTTTAATTTTAGATTCCAGAATATAAATTATAGTGCACTTATATCTCTTCACATAATCTTGAACTTCTCTCCACTTACCCAATGAGGTTGCCCCATGAACATTCCATGTAATAATAGTCACAGGATAAAATTGTTCACCCCCGTGTTGTTCCGAGGACTCACCCTTGGATAAAAGGCGACTCTTCTTCCCTACCACCATCTCTCTTCTTGTTGTTACTTTTCTCCCCACTATGTTTTTTGTTTTCCAGAATTATTGCCCATTGCGGATTTGGTCTTGCCAATTTCTCCCGTCTAGTAGTTCTTTTATCACATTTCCAGAGTTTGAAATGTCTCCAAGTGAGCATTGTTGGAAATCAGAATTGCCATTCACCTTCTTCCATGCTCTGCATTGCTCCCCCTCTTGGATTTGCACCTTTTCTCGGCCATTTATATCCATCCCCTTAGCACACTCCCTAAATGGGACTATCGTCCGTTCTTCCATAGCATCATGGTTTCTCTTTTTCTCGATCAACAACATATCTCCAGAGTACATCTTTTACTTGTCTTTCTGAAGATTTACACTGCTTCTCTCTGGTCCTTGTCTCTTCCCAAGCATAGAACTATGAACCGGTACTTCTTTTTGTTGGCATTGTTGCTCTTACACAACTTTGTCTCTCCCCATCGCATCCCTCCATTATTTGGACGCCCTCAGAACTAGCCCCTTGGTTTTCCTCATGTATCATATCGGTTCCTTCTCATTGTCTTTCCCAACACATTGGAATCTCACATGTCCGAAGCATTGGCGTTTAACACTGCTTGGCGGTACCCATTCATACCCGATCTTTTGCTCAACCATCTTCCCATTCGGCAATTCTATGTGGATGACTTGTGGCAGCGGGTCCTGGACTTTTATCTCGACAAAACTCGAGTTGACAATCTGTCTCCTCGCAACGCGTATATCAGTCCTTAATGGAGTTCCAATAATACTTGCCATCTTCATTATAGCAGTTGAGATCCAAAACTGCAGGGTTAACCATGGCATTCTGATCCATATCGGCACCGATGTGCGTTTATCTCTCTCGAAGATCGTAGTAGGATCCTACTTCCTCGTAACAATTAACCAGCCATCGAATGTCCAGGGTTCGTTTCTAGAATTCTCTCCAGGTCCTCCTAAAGATTGAATTTTATAAAGTAGAAACCATTCTCATTCGAGAAGATTTTCATATTTTCTTTAGGACTCATTCCCGCAGCGCAAAAACCTGAAGTTGGCCAAAGAACGATTTCGTCCCCATCACATATATCATAGTGTTTCTCCAATCACTAGTAATTGTTGCCACTAAGAAATCTTTGGTAAGCTTGGGTTCCACATACCGGAGCATTACTTTCTCTCTACTAGCAGTCGGCTTGCAGAAATCTGCCCACGAAAGTGACTTAGCAACAATGTTATTTTGTTTCTTTTGTTGCGAGAATTTGACCAACACCTTAGGCTCACCCATCCTTCGTCCCTCCCTTGAGCGCGTCCTTGCCCCACGTCAATCCTCAGAGTTTTCCACTTCTACTCACTGTTCTAAAAGACGGCCTAGGCGGCCGCCTAGGCTCTAGGCACCTGCATAACCCCCCTTGACGTCCGACTATGCATGGACTTTTTTGTTGCAATTTTCAGTAGGTTTTTGAATTTTTTTTTTTTAAATTTTGAACCGCCTAGATCTAGGCGGCCGCCTAGACGGACTAGTTGTTAGGCGGAGGGTGTCCGTCCGACTAGCGCCTAGCGCTTTTCACAACCTTGCTTCTGCTAAGGCTTGGCCCTTCCCACATCCTCTGCTTCAAAGGTTAGATTTGGGGTCGCACTGTGCTCCCTCTAGAGATAGGTTCCGACTGCCCTTCTCTATTGCCCACCAAATCACCTCCCTGCTTTCTACCCTCCATCTTCTCGTCGGCGTAGTCCAACCATCTTTGTGTCCCGTTGGTTATGCCTTAGTTGCTCATCTCCGTCTGTTTGGCTCGAAGAAGAAATAGGGATCCTTCCTCCTCCGTCCGGGTCTCCATCAACTTCCATCTTTTTATTATGTTATATATATATATATATATATATATATATATATATATATATGTGTGTGTGTGTGTGTGTGTGTGTGTGTGTGTGTGTGTGTTACACACAAGTGTTTAACTTTAAAGGAAATAAATTTTATGCATTCTCTTTGTTATTTTCAGAGCCATTCTTCCTCGGTTACTGATGATGAAGTACGCGATGGTCGTTCCAACAGAAGTGGGCTGGAGAAGACGATACGTGCAATTTATACCAAAGCAAATGTTGCATTGATTTACACCAATTTTCTATAGAATAATGTTTAGTTTGAGAACAACTATGTTTAACTGCATCTATGACATAATATTTTTTTTTCCTTTCCTTTTTCCATGTTTCAGGCAGAACACCCAACTAGAGAGGATGACGGGCCTGGCTTGTATGAATCAATGCGAAATGAAGTAAGAAATGCAGTTCAGGAGATTAGGACAGAGCTAGAAAAGGTATTTACTGGATTGCGTCTGGCTTTATTTATTTCACATGTGAAGTTATAAACTTAGACCGGCATATTTTTTCCTCATATTGCACACTGCATGCTGCTAATCTAGTCGGCGTTAGTGTTGAAGTTATTTTTTTTTTTCTGGTGGTATTGTTGGCAGCTTTTGTTTTGTCATTAAAACAGTGTAATCATTTGGACAATTTTCTTTTCTTTTTCTAAATTGATTTAGCCGTATGCAGGTCATGGTGAAAACTGAGCCTCCGTCCTTGGTGAATGATGATGTCAGTCAGACTAAAAGTTCAAATTCAATCAATGTTATTGCTGAGATCAGAAGAAACTATACCAATAAACTTGAAGAGGTACGGATGAGAATAATTATTTCTGATGTTCCTTGTGGGAGTTGAGTGTGCTGCAATTCAGTCTTTAGCCTGTAATATAATGATCTATTATTTTATTCCATATTTTGTAAAAGCGTTGATGTTCCCTTTGAAGTTTTGATTGGTCAATTTTGTTGGTCAGCATTTGGAGAACCATTAGATTCGGTCTCAGATGGAAATTCTTGTGGTACCACGATTTCTTTTGGACCATTTAGAACTATATTATGCTTTTTTATTTTATATAAAGGGTGATTTTAGGGGAATGAATTGCCACGGTTGATAGTTCCCTTTGTGTCACCAAAGGAGAACTTTTTGGTTTTATTGTACACTGATTTCTAGTCATATATATTCATTACTGGGCTCAGCAGGATCCCTTCTTCCCATAGGAGCACTCAGCACTTCCTCGTTCACACCGACCACCTAGTGCGCAATGAAGACCAAAGCAGGCCCCCTCATAACCTGATGTAGTCCTTAATGAACAGTATATGTTTTATGTTTATATTAGATTTTTGGTCAAAAACTAAAATGGTGTCCCAGTTCCACGAGACTCCCGCTTTTGCAGGGTTGGGGAGGGTGAAGATGGATGCAGCCTTGGCCTCATATATATATATATATATATATGGAGAGCCTCTTTCCCGACTTGAACCCGCATCCTTACTGATGCAAACAACAAATATTACCATCGCACCAGGCGGCACCCTCAACTTTGGCCAACAAGTGCAAAGAGACAATTTGTTAGGGTTACATCCTTTGTTATCAATCATTTATTCTTTGCTTCCTGTATCCGTGGTCATTATTTTCTGCAAGTATATCTTTGTTCCACATGATCAGGCCTGTATTATGAAATTAGTAACAGTGACATGGAAACGTAAACGTACGATTTACTTCTCTTATTTCTTGATGTTAAGGGTATTTGATATTATCATAATCTAAATTTATATTCATTTTCTAGTCAGAGAGGCGGAAGCAGGAATTGTTGGCAGAGTTGGTGGCTGAGGAGCAACGTGGTCAGGAGTTTAATAGTATTGTGAGGGAATTACTTCCTGAACCGACACAAATATCTGATCAGGAGAGACCATTACGGCCTAGAAGAGTAGTTTCCTATACTTATCCTATATATTGGATTGTACATACTTTTGTCACCTATGCTCTTTTATGTGATATGTATTCCAGAGGAGCAGAGACAGAACAAGGATGTCAAGACGTTTGACTGAAGAGGCAGAGAGATATTTCGAGGACTTCCTTTCGAATGTAGATGACACAGATATTTCATCCTTTGACGGAGAAAGAAGTGATACGAGTTCAACTTTGGGAGGTAGTACAAAGTTACGAGATTATGCCATGCTCAATGCCCTAACTGAAACAAATGATCCCACATCAAGAACTCTTACAATTATGGCAAAGCCTGACAAGTTGCCTACTGAAACTGATGGTGTTCTACTTCCTTGGTTGCAATGGGAGACCACTAATGATGTCACTCCTTCACTGTCCAAAAGGAAGGAAGGTATGCCAGAGACTTCACCACAGGTTTGTTAACATTCTTTTTTGTATCTTACATTACACCATCTTTCTTTGTGTGATGAACAGTAAATAGCTTTATCTCATGAACCAAGTAATTCTGTAGAAGTTTCCGTAGGTGTGTGTACTGTTTTTCCTTTTGCTTGGAGTTTTCAAGAATTTCAGAACAAGACAACCCTGTTAACTCCATATTTTATCTGATAGTTTGACATATCCATATACTTCACTACTCATTGTAAAATATCCTCCTTCTTACTACTAATTTTTAATTATTATTTGATTAGTACTTAGGGTGTCGTTTGGCACAACGGTAAGGATTGCTGTATGCATCTTGGAGGATGCAATTTTAAGTATGTCCATTTACATGTGGGTAAGACGATATACATCTTGATCCTCTTCAGATCCTACGTAATCATGAACCTCTGGGATGACCTTTTCCATTATTTTATTAGTATTAGTACCGCTGGTAAGTGGGATACATTGAAAGATTGATAAGCAAGGAATGCATTCCACGGGAGTTGGAGGAATGGTGTCTCAGTTATTTATCTTATGAGGATATAATAGTAATTGTGGGTGTATTGCATATCAATATAAATAGATATGAGATGCAACCTAGGGTTTCATGTCCTTACAATATCCTTTCTTATATTCTCTCTTCTCCTACTTTTCTCCTTCTCTTCTCCATCTCCAAACTTCACTTGGTATCAAAGTATCTTTTGAAGGCACTGTAAAATTTTCGGCTATTTTTCGTCTACTTTTCATGATTTGCCATTTATCGTTCGTTGTTCGTGGCCGTTCGTGGTTCGTTTATGAGATCTAGGGTTTCTACATATCTCCGTTGGTTGTGGTTCGTTGTGAGATCTAGGGTTTCAGAGATCTTGTCTTTCTGTTACATCTACAAGTATGGTGGGGACCAAATCTTCTGGCGAGGTTAATAGTGCTGCTAGTGGCAACAGAGGTGATTCTCCTTTTACTGTTATTCATAATGATGAATTGGGAAAATCGATTACTACGGTAAAACTCAATGGTGCGAACTACCTTGTCTGGTCCAAGTCTGTATAAGTGGTGTTGAGGGCGAAGAAGAATAAGTTTTTGACAGAACCCCCGTCTGAAACGTCCGTTGAGTACGAGGATTTGATGAGTGCCGATGCATACGTTATGTCGTGGTTGTGGCATAGTATTGAGCCGCACATCGCTGGTAATGTTCAGTGGTGTGAATCCTCCAAACAAATTTGGACATCTCTGGAAGAATCATATTCGTAGAAGGCCCGTATCTATGAGTTGTACGAGTTATTGTTTAATACAAAGCAAAATGGGAGGCCTGCGTATGAATATCTGGCTTTAAAGAAGGCTTTGTGGGAGGAATTGCTACAATATCATCATGTTACTACTGATTTGAAGAGAGCTCAGCGACATAAGGAAGAGTTTCATGTTTCACTTATCCTAGCCGGCTTGGATCCTGTGCTAGAACCTTATAAAGCTCAGATCCTTGCTGAAAAACAGTTACCTACGGTGACATATACTTTCTCTCGTCATAATTGTTCCTTTCTATGACAGATCTGTGGTGCTGAGTACTGACTCTTCTGCCCTAGTTACTAGTGCTGCTGGTCGTAGTGATGGACGTGGTTCGTAGTGATGGACGTGGTAGTAAAGATGATGTTCGTAGTTTTGGTCGAGGAGGAGGCCATGGTGGTAGAAACTGGTCGTAGTGGTGGCCACGGTTGTGGTGGTTGTAGTCAACCACGGAAGTGTAACTATTGTGGAATGTTCGATCACATCGGAGACTACTATTGGACAAGTGGGGTAAACCAGAATATACACATCGAGTGCATGATGAAAATATGCAGTCCCTGGTCACCATTTCTGCTCCCAGAGATGATACTTCCGATTTCAATCAGACGTCAACGTTTGATACCTTATCTCCATTTGAACAGATCCTCCAGAAGTTGAACGCGCTTGCTAGTACCACCTCCCAAACTGCTGCAACAACGACACATATATGTAATCCTACTTTTGTGGCAACCCAGTCACCATCCACCTTTTGGGTCATCGACTCAGGAGTAAGTTCTCATATATCTAGTGTAACCTCTTTCTTTCATAATCGTAGTCCTATAAAACATAATATTATCTTGGCTGATGGTCTACTCGTCCTGTGCTTGAAAAATGTGGCATTCACCATACTAAATTACTGTCATTATTTGATTCATTATATGTGCCTAATTTTTCATTCAATTTGCTATCTGTGAGTGAGTTAACCAATTTTTTTTCATTGTTTTGTGATATTTTCTTCCAATTCTTGTGTTTTTCAGGACCTCAGGACGAAAAAGATAATTGGTTCGGGATATGAAAAAGATGACTGTATTACTTGGATCAACCTGGAAAGGCTTTTATTTCTGTTTCTATTTCTCTGTTGCAGTGGCATTATCGTTTGGGACATCCGTCTTTGGCTAAGTTGCGTCAAGTTCCTAATTTGAGTCATGTTTCTAGTCTTGAATGTGAGGCTTGTCAGTTAGACAAGCATCACCGTAGTTCATTTTCTCGTATTTAAGTGTCGTCAGTTGCAGTCTTTTGATCTTGTTCATTCTGATATTTGGAGTCCGTTTTGATTCAAAAGTCCAAAACGATTTCAGTATTTTGTTATTTTTATCGATAATTATTCTAGAATGACTTGATGTTATTTAACGAAAGAAAGATCCGAGTTTTCAATAATGAAGTCTATGTTCAGTTTTAATAAACGCATTAAAATTCTATGTATTGATAAATTTTTGGAGTATACTCGATCTTCTGGAAACAGTTTCTATATTAATCGTGGCATGATTCATCAAACCAATTGTGTCCACACCTCTCAACAAAATGGTATAGGCGAACGCAAACATCGATACATTTTAGATGTGGCTCGAATTTTCATGTTTAATATGCATGTCCCTAAAAAGTATTGGACATATGTCGTTATTATTGCATGTTATCTAATTAATCGCATGCCATCATCTATATTAAATAACAAAGTTTTATTTTTCATGTTACATACATGTCACTCCTTTTTCTTTACCTCCTCGAGTGTTTGTGTGTCGTTTTTGTTCATAACTTGGAACCTAATCGAGACAAGTTGGCTCCTAGATCTCTGAAGTGTTTCTCGGTTATCCTCGTACTCAAAAATGTTATCGTTGTTACAGTCCGCAGTCACGTAAGTATTATGTCAGTGCAAATGTTACCTTCTTTGAGTCTACCCCTTTCTTTCCTTTCTTGAGGAGACCGTCTTATTTCTTTTACATTAGATTTGATATCTTCCATACTACTTCCGGTCATTCCTGAATTAGTTTCTGTCTCAATTTCCCTTTATATGTTTATCATAGATCCAAGAACATGCTAGTGGTTCTGCAGAATTCAGCCCTCAACCAATCAGCTTCTGTGCCTGAGGTTTCTCCTTCCATCACCACAATTCCAGATGATATTTCCATTGCTCTCTCAAAAAAAAAAACGCCTTTGTACCACAAAAAATAAGCTTTCCATTTCTAATTATGTTTCATTATACCGTGCTTCTTCATTTTTTCATGCATTTGCTATTTTATTTTCTTCTATTTTCATTCCAAAAACTTACAAGCAGAATATGTCATCTTCTGGTTGGAAAAGTGCAATGGATGAGGAGATGTATGCTTTACAACAAAATCGGACTTGGAAGCTTGTAGACAATGGATTGTAGATGGGTGTAAACTGTTTATCATTCTGATGGTTCAGTTGAGTGCCTCAAGGCACGGTTGGTTGCAAAAGGGTATACTCAGACATATGGTGTGGATTATATGGAGACTTTCTCTCCAGTGGCTCGGCTGAATTCAGTTCGGATTCTTATTTTTGTGGCGGTTAATCGCCAATGGCCTATATATCAGCTGGACATAAAGAATGCATTCTTGCATGGTGACTTACAGAAGGAGATTTATATGGATCAACCACTGGAATATGTTGTGGCAGGAATCATTGCTTCTATTGATTCGATAGGAATACGAAATGGAAAACTCGTATGTCGATTGAAGGAAGCATTATATGGACTCAAATAGTCACCTTGAGCTTAGTTTGACAAGTTTAGTTTAGTTCTTATAAAGTATGGATTTCGGCGCACCACATCAAATTATTCAGTATTTTGTCATTCCTCCTCAGTAGGTATTATCGTGTTGATTGTTTATGTTGATGATATCATTATATTTGGGAGTGAACATGTGGGGATTGTAGACTTGAATGCCTACTTTAGTCGTCAGTTTCATACTAAGGATTTATGTCTTCTTCGATATTGTTTTGGAATCGAGATTGCTCGATCTAAGAAGGGTGTGTATCTGTCATATCGCAAGTATGATCTAGACTTGCTCTCAGAGACTGGAATGTTGGAGTGTCGGCCAGTTGAGACTCCTATGGATTATCATGACAAGCTTGATGCTGATATGGAAGAGTTAATTTAGGATGTTGGATATTATAGACGTTTGGTTGGCAAACTTATATATAATACTGTTATATGACCAGACATCTCCTATGCAGTTGGAGTAGTTAGTCAGTTTATGCATGCCTCTCGATAGCCACATTGGGAGGCTCTCTCTCGCATTCTTCGATACTTGAAGGGTACACCTGGAAATGTTATTTGTACAAACCTTCCTAGTTGCTTACGGTGACGAAATTAAGTGATGCTGATTGGGTAGGCAATCGCAGTGATATGAGGTATACTTCTGGCTATTGTACGTTTGTGGGTGGCAATCTTGTCACATGGCGTAGTAAGAAGCAGAATGTTGTGACTCGTTGTAGTGCAGAGGCTGAGTATCGTGCGATGGCTCATACAACTTTTGAGATGATGTGGGTGCAGTCTCTTCTTCATGAAATGGGGATTATGATTTCTATTCCGATGGAGATGTATTGTGACAATCAGTCGGCAATATTTATCGCAAGTAATCCGGTGTTTCATGAGTGCACTAAACATATCGAGGTGGATTGTCATTTTGTTCATAATTTGTTGCTGAAGAAACATATTGTCACTCCTTATGTTCGATCTAAGGATCAATTATGTGATATCCTCACCAAACCACTTGCTCGTGGTCAATTTTCTGATTTATGTAGCAAGCTGGGCATGTCTGATCTATGTGCTCCAGCTTGAGGGAGAGTTATGTAGCAAGCTGGACATGTCTGATCTATGTGCTCCAGCTTGAGGGAGGATATTAGAGTTATTTTATTGATCTTATGAGGGTATAATAGTAATTGTGGATGTATTGCATATCAATATAAATAGACATGAGATATGCAACCTAGGGTTTCGTGCCCTTGTACTCTCCTTTCTCATATTCTTTGTTCTCCTACTTTTCTCCTTCTCTCCTCTTCGTCTCCAAACTTTACTGTGTTAATTGATGATAATATGTGACAAAATTATCCTTTGTACAAGTGCAAATAAGGACTAGTAGACACTATTTAAGTGGGCAGGATTGCTAAGTTATTCGTTAAAAGAGGCCTCAGAACTAGGGCCTAAACTTACATGAAATTGGAAAGAAAGCTATGTTATTTGCTAATTTAGAGAAGAAATGACCTTAATAGAGAAGAAAAGAATTCATGTAACCGACCCCAATATTTGGGATAAAGGCTTTTGTATTAGAACACTGTAATAGTCATTATAGAGACAATTTCTTCCTTCACTTAGAGTTATAATGGTGCCCTTTTCAGCATCTTTTTTTCTTTCTATACACTAGTACCACGGTAGATAATTTGGGCTATTATAGTGTTTCTGGTCATTGACATCTGTCAAAATTCAGATTTTTGGTCAAGGATAAGGGAAAGATATTTGAATAATGGAATTACAGTTTCCATTATCAGCCAGGCTCGACCAGACTGGCATTCTGGTTGGGATAATGGGAATTCTGTTTTCAACACAATTTTCTAGCATCTACCTGGTTCTTGTCAGACTGGAGAATATATTTGTGAAGGTAGGAAATGATACTATGAGAAAAATTTAGATGAGGGATAACTTTTCTATCATCTCTCCGAGCATCTTACTTTGCACCCTGCCATTAACTATGGTGGTTTTACTGTCATTTTGTCATGAGAGGTCGCCTCCCTTCACAACTCAAGTCAAGGGATTTACATTTGTTGAAGAAGAAAAAATGAGATCTTTAGTGCAAACTTCCCTAGAAGCAGTGGCAGACAAAGAACTTTTATCCAGGTTGATCGGAAATATATAACCTCAAATTTGTCAAAATGTAATGATAACATCCACTATGATTAAAAGCTACATGAAAATATCGTAGACAACCACCACAAATACTAAATATTCTCAGACATTTGCATGATAGTTTCATTTTTTGTCATTATGTCATTGAAGACTTGCATAACTAAGCAATTTTTGAACCAATGGTCATAGAAATCCGTGCAAAAGTTGCTTGTTGTGTTACTTACATCCAACAACGTAAATACTTAAATTATATTGGTTTGCCTAATTTACCTGATTGGATCAAATTCTTGAATATATTGATGTAATCCTGACTAAAGCAAAGAGTGAGATTTGTAGTTGTTATATTTGTATTACATAACTAGGAACCTACAATAGTTCTCGTGAAGCCCAATTTCAAATTTTCATTTACTATCTTAACTCGAATAAAATATCCTATCAATCTTTTAGATAAATTGAAGAAGTAAACATTTTTCGTCAACTTCCATTGGAGAACTAAACAAGCATAAATTCAAAGTAGATAGCAAAAACCAATTAAGAATAGATTATATTACATAAAATCAGGTTTGAACCTCCACTTTCTCTTGCACTTATTTAGGCATTTGTGATTTTTGGGAGAGGTAGACTCATTCTTAGATAAACATAGTATTGCCATTGCAGTTCTGTGGTTGAGGTTTTTCATAGTTATATTGGAGGTACGGAGTTTGAATCCTATTGGATTCAAAAATATAATTTATTTTTAGCTAACTATGGCATTTGAACACTTAGGCCAGATTACTTGGGTCTTGTTTGGCTTATAGTTACGTTTCAAATGTAACTGGCTACCTGTTTGGATTGCCCTGCGTTTCTAGCTGGACAAATCGTAACAACCATCTTAGCCTTGAAGGTGGATGCTGGAAGATCCAATGTTCAAGAAAGCACAACTCAGTCCCTTTTCCTTTTCTAATTATTTTTCCTAGAGACAATTCTACCTCTTCTCAAGATATGTCATTATCCCTTCTTGAGAATCTTAGTTATGTAAGGTGTTTCATTGATTCTGGGTCTCCCTTGACAAGTCAATTATGCACGGGAGGTGAAATGTCAGGGTATGGTAGAGTATGTGCAGCGACGCATTGAGGGATGACTGGCTCATACGCTCTCTTTTGGAGGTAGAATAGAGCTAGTCTGGTCAGTCATAACGGCGATCTCCCATTTTTGGCTTCAATCCATAATGTTACCGGTTGCTACCATACGCAAAGTTGAAAAACTTTGTGCTGACTTTGTCTGGAGAGGCGGGATACACACCATTGCTAGGAAGGATTTATGCTGACCGAAATATGAGGGTGGTGTCAGACTTTGCTCGTTAATCAAGTTACTGGAAGTGGCGGACATCAGACTCATTTGGAAATTTCTCCAGGGGCGGTCATTATGGGCAAAGTGGATGCAAGGAAAATATTTGAAGGGTAACAACTTTTGGTGTCAGCATTTGGGTAATAATTTTTCGGTTACGTATAAGACGATTCTACGCTCAAGAGCTAGCATCCAACCTTTGATCTATCGTAGATTCGGTAATGGGACTAATACCAACTTATGGAAAGACCCGTGGCTCGATCATTCGAGCATCATTGATCGAGTTGGTTGGGAAACCTATGAACTAGCAGGGCGGTATGAAGCCGTCAGTACACTTATACAGAATGGACAATGGAACTTGAGGGATCATCCTATAGGCCAACAATTTGCTGCTCTTATTAACACAATACCGATTGACATCAGTCTATCTACTGATGTTTGGCGCTGGAGTGCTTCCGCGGATGGGGAGTTCGACTTTAAACAGGCATATGAGGCTAGCCGTCCTCAAGGTCAGACAATTGTTGATGTGGAATTCATATGGATGCGGAAGGTGTCGATGAAGTTGCAGTATCACATGCTTAAAGCTCTCCGCGGTCGTCTGCTAACCATGGACCGCCTTGCTAGGTTTGGTATACAATTAAATAGTCAAGAGTCAAAATTATGTAATCAGGCAGAAGAAACATACGAGCATCTATTCTCATTGTGCCTTTTCATGGGAATTATGGCTACAACAACGTAATATATCACATATTCCGGGAATGTAAGGAAAAGGAATGCATAATCAAATAGAAGATATATCACATCAGCGCGGGAGGGGCAACATGTGGTTCAGAGAAGCCCGAATCCGTCAATCGACTACGTCATGGCATATCTGGAAGGAACGTAACAAGCGTTTTTTTGAGGGCTTGCACACTATCCAATTGGGTATCCTGCATAACATTGAGTTTGATGTTAATACCATACTTTAATGTGTATTAGAGCTGTAATTGATGATTAATCAATAAAATTACCTTATATATATATATATATATATTGGAAGAAGGTAATTATATTCATCTCATGGAATCAAAGTACATCTATCCACCTTTAGGTGGCTCAAGTAGTGCAAATCATAGCTTGTACATCCCTTTCAATGTTATGGATTATGTCAACATTGGAGTTTTTACTATTCTCAAAAATTCGGTTGTTCCGTTCCCTCCAGACATACTATACCGAAGCAGCTAACCTGGCACAAGCCTGTTGGAACCATGGACGTCCTCTGCTTCTGGCTTCTTTGATCTCCCGAAAGCTCTCTACGATACCGTAGTCATCCGACTGCCATAGCTGGAGTAATACCCTCTGTCTATGCCAAACCTCGCTAGCCACAGGGCAAACGAAAAAGAGGTGTTGCAAATCCTCATCGCCGTTCCCGCACAAAGCACAAGTCCTCTCTCCGTTCAGCATCCCAAAACTTGTAAGCCGATCCTTCGTGAGAAGTCGACAAAGTTTTATTTTGTATAAGCAGTACTGCATTTTACTGGCAACTCCCCGTGTCCATATGATATCGGCATCCGCCATCTTATCATGTATCTTTCTGACTTGGTTATAGGCACACCGAAATTGAATTGCCGATTTGTAGTGCCGTCTAATGTCCATCTGTCACTCATGATGCTGCCATCAACATGAACCCTCCCAACCTCCGTCGCCCAATGTCGGACATGGGGATGCAACTCCACTCGCCAACGACCATCTAGCAGTATCGCACATATCTTATCTCCCCGATATGCCTCCAACACCATATGATTACCGACCCGATCCAAAAGGCTATTGTGGTGGATCCTGGGGTCTAACCAAAGGTCGGTGGTCTAGGCGGCTAGGGGGCCTAGGCGGCCCTAGGAGGCTGATGTTTTTGGAATTTTTTGAATTTTTTCTATTCTTAGTTGTATTGTGGATAATTGTTTGGGTTTTAAGATATGATTATAGTGAAGTTTGGAGATGGAGAGGAGAAGAGGAAGTAGGAGAAGAGAGAATATGAGAAAGGAGATTGCAAGGGCCTTCAACCCTAGGTTGCATCTCATGTCTATTTATATTGATATGCAATACACCCACAATTACTATTATACCCTCATATGATAAATAACAAAATAAAATAACTCTAACACCCTCCCTCAAGCAGGAGCATATAGATCAGACATGCCCAGCTTGCTACATAAATCAGAAAATGGACCGCGAGCAAGTGGTTTGGTGATGATATCACCTAATTGATCCTCTGACGAACATAAGGAGTGACAATCTGTTTCTTCAGCAACAAATCACGAACAAAATGATAATCCACCTCGATATGCTTCGTGCGCTCATGAAATACCGGATTACTTGCGATAAACATTGCCGACTGATTATCATAATACATCTCCATCGGAATAGGAATCATAATTCCCATTTCATGAAGAAGAGACTGCACCCACATCATCTCAGAAGCTGTATGAGCCATCGCACGGTACTCGGCCTCTGCACTAGAACGAGCCACAACATTCTGCTTCTTACTACGCCACGTGACAAGATTGCCACCCACAAACGTACAATAGCCAGAAGTAGACCTCCTATCACTGCGACTGCCTGCCCAATCAGCATCACTGAACCCAGTCACCGTAAGCAACTGGGAAGGTTTGTACAACAAACCCTTTCCAGGTGCACCCTTCAAGTATCGAAGAATGCGAGAGATAGCCTCCCAATGTGGTTGCCGAGGGGCATGCATAAACTGACTAACTACTCCAACTGCATATGTGATGTCTGGTCGAGTAACAGTAAGATATATAAGTTTGCCAACCAAACGTCTATAATATCCAACATCCTCAAATAACTCTCCCCTGTCAGCATCAAGCTTGTCATGATAATCCATAGGAGTCTCAACTGGCCGACACTCCAACATCCCAGTCTCGGAAAGCAAGTCTAGAACATACTTGCGTTGTGACAGATACACCCCCTTCTTAGATCGAGCAACCTCGATTCCAAGAAAATATCGAAGAAGACCCAAATCCTTAGTATGAAACTGACGACTAAGGTAGGCCTTCAAGTCCGCAATTCCAGCATGATCACTCCCAGATATAATGATATCATCAACATAAACAATCAACACGATAATACCTGCTGAGGAAGAATGGCAAAACACTGAATGATCTTATGTGGTACGCCGAAAGCCATACTGAATGAGAACTGAACTGAACTTGTCAAACCAAGCACGAGGTGACTGTTTCAGTCCATATAATGCTTTCTTCAATCGACATACGAGTCTTTTATTTTCTTCTACAACATATCCCGGTGGTTGATCCATATAAACCTCCTCCTGTAAGTCACCATGCAAGAAAGCATTCTTTATGTCCAGCTGATATATAGGCCATCGGTGATTAACCGCCACAGAAATAAGAATCCGAACTGAATTCAACCGAGCCACTGGAGAGAAAGTCTCCATATAATCCACGCTATATGTCTGAGTATACCCTTTGGCAACCAACCGTGCCTTGAGGCGCTCAACAGAACCATCAGGATGATACTTAACAGTGTACACCCATCTACAATCCACTGTTTGTTTTCCAACAGGAAGTGATGTAAGCTCCCAAGTCTGATTTTGATGTAAAGCATACATCTCCTCATCCATTGCACTTTTTCAACCAGAAGATGACATAGCCTGCTTGTAAGTTTTGGAAATAAAAGTAGAAGACAATGAAACAGCAAATGCATGAAAAGATGATGAAGCACGATGTAATAAAACATAGTTAGAAATGTGATGCTTATTCTTTGTGGTACAAAGGCGTTGTCTTTTTCTGAGAGCAATAGGAAGACCATCTGGATCTGTGGTGATGGGAGCAGAAACCTCAGGCACGGAAGATGATTGGTTGAAGGCTGAATTTTGCAGAACCACTGGCCTGTCCTTGGATTTCTGATAAACCTGTAAATGGGGAATGGAGACAGAAATTGATTCAGGAATGACCGGAAGTGGTATGGAAGATATCAAATCTGTTGTAAAAGGAATATAACGGTCTCCTGGAGGAAAGAAAGGGGTAGACTCAAAGAATGTAACATCCGCACTGACATAATATTTGCGTGACTGTGGACTGTAACAACGATAACCTTTTTGAGTACGGAGATAACCAAGAAAGACACACTTCAGAGATCTAGGAGCCAACTTATCTCGATTAGGTTCCAAGTTATGAATAAAAGCGACACAGCCAAACACTCGAGGAGATAAGGAAAAGGGTGCGACATCTGTATGTAATATAGTAAATGGAACTTTGTTATTTAATACAGATGATGGCATGCGATTAATAAGATAACATGCAGTAAGAACGACATCTGCCCAATACTGTTTGGGGACATGCATATTGAACATGAGAGTTCGAGCCACATCTAAAATGTGTCGATGTTTGCGTTCGGCTATACCATTTTGTTGAGAGGTGTGGACACAACTGGTTTGATGAATCATACCACGATCAACACAGAAACTGTTCACAGAAGATTGAGTATACTCCAAAGCATTATCAGAACGCAGAATTTTGATACGTTTATTAAACTGAACATAGACTTCATTATAAAAGACAGATAATACATTTGGGAACTCAGATCTTTCTTTCATTAAATAACACCAAGTCATTCTGGAATAATCATCAATAAAAATAACAAAATACTGAAATCCTTTCGGACTTTTGACTCTAGACGGACCCCAAATATCAGAATGAACAAGATCAAAAGACTCTAATTGACGACTCTCACTACGACGAGGAAAGGAACTACGGTGATGCTTGCCTAACTGACAAGCCTCACATTCAAGACTAGAAACATGACTCAAACTAGGAACAACTTGACGCAACTTAGCCAAAGACGGATGTCCCAAACGATAATGCCACTGCAACGGAGAAGTAGAAACAGAAGTGAAGGCCTTTCCAGGTAGATCCAAGTAGTACAGTCCATCTTTTTCATGCCCCGAACCAATCGTCTTCTTCGTCCTGAGGTCCTGAAAAATACACGAATTGGGAGAAAATGTCACAGAACATTGAAGAGATTTTGTTAACTGGCTCACAGATAACAAATTAAATGGAAAATTAGGCACATATAATGAATCAAATAATGATAGTGATTGAGTAGGATGAATGACACATTTCCCAAGCACAGGACGAGTAGACCCATCAGCCAAGATAATATTATGTTTCATGGAACTACGATTATGAAAGATAGATGTTATACCAGACATGTGAGAGCTTGCTCCTGAGTCGATGACCCAAGAGGTGGATGGTGACTGGGTTGCCCCAAAAGCAGGATTACCTATATGTGCCATGGTTGCAGTAGGTTGGGAGGTGGTACTAGCAAGCGCGTTCAACTTCTGGAGGATCTGTTGAAATGGAGATGAGGTATCGGACGTTGAAGTCTGATTGAAACCCGAAGTATCATCTCTGGGAGCAGAAGTGGTGTCCTGGGACTGCATATTTTCATCATGCACTTGATGTGCATATTCTGGTTTGCCCCATTTGTCCCAACAATAGTCTTCTACATGACCGAGCATTCCACAATAGTTACACTTTCGTGGTTGACCACGGCCACCACCGCAGCCACCACCACCACCGCGACCACCACCACGACCATTGTCTCTACCACCACGGCCTCCTCCTCGACCAAAACTACGACCACCATCTCTACCGCCACGTCCAATACCACGTCCACCACCACGACCAACAGCATTAGAAATTAGGGCAGAAGAGTCAGTACTCGGCACCACAGGACTCTGTCCCAGAAAGGAACGATTGAGACGGGAGAAAGTATCTGCCACCGTAGGTAACTGCTCTCCAGCAAGGATTTGAGCTTTATAAGGTTCGAGCGCAGGATCCAAGCCGGCTAGAATGAGTGAAACATGAAACTCTTCCTTCTGTCTCCGAGCTTCCTTTAAATCAGTAGTAACATGATGATATTGAAGCAGTTCCTCCCACAAAGCCTTCTTTGAAGCCAGATATTCATTCACAGGCTTCCCATTTTGCTTTGTATTGAACAATAACTCGTACAACTCATAGATACGGGCAACGTTTCGCTTCTGCGAATAAGATTCTTCCAGAGATGCCCAAATCTGTTTGCTTGATTCACACCACTGAACATTAGCAGCGATATGTGGTTCCATACTATGCCACAACCACGACATAACGTATGCATCTGCACTCATCCAATCTTCATACTCAGCGGACGTTTCAGGCAGGGGTTCGTCGGTCAAAAACTTTAACTTCTTCTTCGTCCTTAACACCACTTTGATAGACTTGGACCAGGCAAGATAGTTCGCACCATTGAGTTTCACCGCTGTAATTGACTTTCCCAATTCATCATTATGAATAACAGTAAAAGGAGAACCACCTCCACTACCACCACCACTATTAACCTCGCTAGAAGATTCGGTCCCCACCATACTTGCAGATGCAACAGAAAGACGAGATCTTTGAAACCCTAGATCTCACAACGAACCTCAACCGACGACGAATAACCAACGGAGATCTATAGAAACCCTAGATCTCATAAACGAACCACGAACGACCACGAACAACGAACGACGAACGGCGAATCATGAAAAGTAGACGAAAAACAGCCGAATTTTTTTTTTGGGCTGCCGTCCCGAACCCTGCAATCAGGGGCTACCGCCCCCGAACCCCTGTCGAACTCACGGCCGAGTTCGATCGGCCCTGTCGGGGATGGGATGTACAGTACTTACAAATATATGCTCTGATACCAAGTGAAGTTTGGAGATGGAGAGGAGAAGAGGAAGTAGGAGAAGAGAGAATATGAGAAAGGAGATTGCAAGGGCCTTCAACCCTAGGTTGCATCTCATGTCTATTTATATTGATATGCATTACACCCACAATTACTATTATACCCTCATATGATAAATAACAAAATAAAATAACTCTTAACAATTATGATTTTAGAACATTGAAATTTCAAATTTTCAATTTTTTAAAATTTTCAAAAAGAAAAAAAGACGTCCGCCTTGGTGGCGTAGGCGTTAGGCGCATAGCGCTTTTTAGAACAACTCTCAAAATTTATTAATTAAAATGGTCATTAAAATGAAGAGGAATGCTAGGTAATTTTGAATAAGAGAGATGAGGGAGGCACTCATAATAATTACATTCCACTACTTTGCTACTTTAACGTTTGCTCTTACCAAGCAGACAAAACTTTTCTAAGTGACCTTTTGCCTCCTCTCTCTCTCTCTCTCTCTCTCTCTCTCTCTCACTATGATCTACAATTGTTAGTTAAAATGAAAACAAATATCAATTTCATAATTTTCTACAATTTCTCACATAAGATAATTGCTTTCATATTACAAGCAAATATGCTATTAGCAAAGAAATACCTCTGGATAATATCTATGTATGTCCTTATTGGTATTATACATCCAAATGACTATTTTGCAAATGAAGTTGGCCAAACACATCCTAAATGTTCATTTTTTCACAAACTGTAATCCAAATTAGGCCTTAGAGGATTCTCAAAATCCAGTTTAACTGGATAGGATGGCCTGCTCGTCCTAATGTCAATCTGCCCTTGCCTAGAAGTAGATAGCTCTCAACTTTTCTCACAGTGGTTATTTGGATGGTTTTTTATTTTTATTAAATGTGCTCTTGATTTGTACATAAATTAATAGAAGAGTAAATGGGTTGTTTCTGTTATAGAATGCTTGGAAGAGGGAAAATAAATGCATTAGAGAAAAATAAGGTTTTGGAGCATATATGATCTACCCTAGTGAAGTTTCAAGTCCATCAAGCCCAAATGTACATTGGTTATGTAGGACAAAAGTTACAAATCTCAAAACATCACCTTGGTGAGAATTTTGGTGATCTGAGCAAGTATGCTCACCATCAAAGTCAAACTAGCCAATGGGGCTATCTAATTGCTGGAGCAAGATATGGGCGAGTATCTCTGCCGGTGAGATCAGTTAGACTGCAGAGCCTTTAGGAGAGAGAGGTAGGCCTGCTGATACAGACAAGTATACGTGTTCCCCTTATTTGGACCAGCCAAGAGCACGTTCTGGTGGTATATGCATTATTATCATTCTGATCTTAAGTGCCTTGTGGTCTTGAGTCTTGATATGAGCTCCAATATAGTTGTTTGATATATATGCTTACTATCAGCATTGCACTAGATCTTATTGAATCAGTTCAACTGCTCCTTTTGAAGTCTTGTAGTTCATTTTGATTTTCAAGTTAGCTACAGAATAGATTTTCCAATCTGCTTTCTTATCATGACATGTAATAGGTTATTTCTAATGGTACTGGGCATCATCAGAACATACATGGGAGTTATAAGTTGACATGGCCCTCAAGACTCAATACCAAGATTAACAAATTCTGAAAGAGAATTCAAGAAATTAGGCACAAATGACATAGCCTCACATGCCATAGCATGGTTTTGGCCACACTCATGACTGATTCTATCCTAAACTGACTGGAAGCAAGGAGGTAGAGACCCATTTAATATCACTCCTAATTCATTTGCCTTGTCAGCATATCAGCATATCCGAGTGGCAAAATAAGAGAAAATGTTACACGACAATGTTTAACAGATTCCAAATTTTGGTAACTTAACATAAAAGGCAGAATTTAATACTATGTAATCTATTACTATTCTATTTCTAGAGATGACTGAAAGACTCATAAGCTTGTTTCACTATCTTGTCTAGAATTCATGTTAAGAAAATGGAGATCTAGTCATTAACTTGTGACATCTTAACCTGTAAGCGAAAGAGACCTAGAGGCATAAAAGGAAATACCACAATGACTAACGACAATAGCAGTTGAAGCACTGGCATACTCAAGTCCACTCAAATAGCCTGAAACCTATCTACATATACAATCCCAAATCAAACCAAAACTAGTCCATACACTACTTATACCATTCTGGAATGAGGCCTACCGAACTCGGGTCGAACTCGGTTCCTAACCGAACTCGGACCAAACTCAGTCTGGCTAAAACAGAAGATTGGCCAGTTGTGAAATTCATGATTTTGTGGTTCCAACTTCCAACGTTCGAATTTTTAAATACCAGGGTACCAAATTCTGGCCGAACTCTGTCCCAGAATACCCTATAAATAGACTTGTATTTTCACATTCTTACTCACTCATCTCTTCTCAATCTTTTTATCCTTTAGTGAGCAAACCCTCATAGCCTAAACCTTCTCATCTCCAAGATCAACTCCCAGCCTTCTAGTGCCAAGTGTGAAGTCAGCAAGCCTTCTTATCAAAGCTTGTGGTTGTAAGAAGTCAGCAAGCTGTCAGATCAAAGCTTGTGATTCACTATTTGTGATTATAGTGGATACAACTCCGAGCAAGAGTTCTCGGGCCTGAACTAGTCCTCTCAGAGAAAAATCAAGATAAAATCTCGGTATTTGCGTTTGCTTTCTCTTACCCTTACTGCTTTATATATCTGTTTTGCATATACACATCATTTCTGTTAGTTAGCTGCCTTTACTTCAGATAATTTTTTAATTGGATAGATTATTTCGCTGTACTCTATTTATCCCCTCTAGAGTTGCCTTACGGTTCTACAATTGGTATACGAGCAAGTTCTCTTATTACCGGATTAACCTCCTTAGAGATTTATGACAACTATTAGATCTATCCACACCAACAATGGTGAAGGCCAGTCCACAAATATGCCACCTCTATTTGATGGAACCAACTACATGTATTGGAAGACACGTATGAGCTTTTATCTGAAATCTCTTGATTTTGATCTATGGTCTGTTGTAGTAGATGGATACAAGAAGCCACCTAGAATAGTCGTAGATGGCAACCTTGTAGATAAGCCCTATGGTAAATACACAGACAGAGAAAAAAATAAGCTAGCCTTGATGCTAAAGCTATTAACTCTCTATTTTGTGCTGTAGACAACTGAGTTTAACAGAGTCTCCACTTGTGGCACTTTACATAAAGTTTGAAAACTTCTTGAGGTCACTCATGAAGGAACTTCACAAGTGAAGGAATCAAAGATAAGTCGACTGACACAAGAATACAAAGCTTTAAAGATGAAGCAAAATGAGACGATCACTCAGATGTTTACAAGATTCCTTGACATCGTCAACCCTTTATCATCTCTTGGTAATGAGTACAACAATCATGAGAAGATTTGCAAAGTACTCAGAGGACTCACCATGAATTAGAATTCCAAGGCCACTGCAATCATTGAAGGGAATGATCTCACCACAATGACCCTCGAGACGCTCATGGGAAATCTGATGACTCACGAGCTATATCTCAGAATTTGAAGATCCCACACCAAAGGAAAAGACGATTGCATTCAAGACACATCACAAGAAGGTCTATAACTGTAACTCCGACGACGATGAATCTCAAGATGAAGTTGCCCTGATCACCAGGAACTTCAAAAAATTTCTAAAGTTTGAGAGATCAAGGAAGTACAACGACAACAGTGATGAAGAACCTGTGTGCTACAACTGTAAGAAGACATGTCACATAAAGAGGAACTGTCCAACAATAAAGAAATGGAATCTCCACGATCGCTCATCCAGAAGGACATCATCAAAGAAGTATACAAATACAAGTATCTGGCATGAGAGCGAAGCGAGTGAATTTGAAGAAGAGGAAAAACCTCGAGACAAACCAATGCTTCATGGTACTGACTGATCATGTAACAAATAACCATTCCTACGATGATTTTACGTTTGATGAATTAGGTAATGCTTTCAGTAACTGACTTGAGGATTTTAGAAAGCTTAGAGATAAGTACAAGCATGCTAGAAAAAATATTCAATCCTATCAGATCGAAATAGAAAGACTTACCTCTTTAGTGAATGAAGTAAAGGGTACTTCTACTTGCAATAATTCAGATGAGATATCCAAACTTAAGCTTAGTCTACATGAGGCACTTGGCTGTATTGACAAGAGCACTCAAGACAATGCTAAACTTAAGAAGGAACTCAAATCAGAAAAGAAAAAATATTCTATTGCTGCTCGTAGAATAGATGTCTTAACTGCTAAATATGATGAAGTTTATGCTACCTTTAAAATATTAGAGATTAGATTGAGAAAACAAGTTGAACAACCCACTACACACTCTAACACGAGACACGTAGCTAAACAAATGAGTACACACAACAAGATGTCTACAAGCAAGCCTAATGTTTCACACGATCATGCGTATAGAACACAACATAGCACTTTATACTATCATGCACGTAGAACAAAACATGCTGCTTCACACAATCATGCATTCTACTATAGATATCCACGTAAAACGCAAAGTACTGTTTCACACACTCATATCTATAGTTTTGCACCAAGCATCAATAATACTGCTATATGTCATTACTGTGGTAAGAAATGACATATCTAGATTATGTAGAACTAGAAAGTTAGTAGATATGAATGTATATGCATGGCTACCAAAGACTAACGCATCTGGACCCTCAAGGAAATGAGTACCAAGGGTTACATCTACAACTCGTTTTGTAGGTGGACCAACCTTCTCATACTAGAAGCAAGTGGATTCTCGATAGTGGTTGCTCACGACATATGACTGGTGATGCTAACCTTTTTGCAACGCTATCGATGAAGAAAGAAGGATGTCTCCTTCGGTAACAATCTCAAAGGATATATCATTGGTAATGGTAATGTATGTATTCCTCCCTATCCTGTTATTAAAGATGTTTGTCTAGTAACGGAATTAAAACATAGACTACTCAACATCAGTCATCTAGCTAACCATGGTTATGTTATTAACTTCGTGAAAGACAAATGCTCTATTTATGAAAGATCTACAGGTAATATCATTTTTGAAGGTATTAGGGAAGACAATATATATATATATATATATATATATATATATATATATGTATATATATATATATATTTATATATATATAGCCAGATGTCTATACGCCAACAAAGATGAAAGCTGGCTATGCCATATGCGTCTAGGACATGCAAATATGGATACTATTGCAAGACTATCCACAAAGAAGCTGGTATGAGGTTTACCGGATATTACATTCAAGAAGGATATGATATGTGGTGACTGTGAAAATAATTAAGCTACTAAATCTTTTTTTAAGTCAAAAAACACTGTAAGTATCTCTAGACCACTACAACTATTGCATATGGATTTATTTGGACCTAGTAGAGTCGCCAGTCTTGGCGGTAAGCTTTATGCATATGTAATTGTTGATATTTTTTCTAGATATACATGGGTATATTTTCTTGTAAACAAAAATGAGATATTTTTTGAATTTGTTACTTTTTGCAAAAAGGTTCAAAACGAAAAATGTTTCATAATTACTCGCATATGAAGTGATCATGAAGGCGAATTCGAAAATGATGATTTCAAAATTTTTGTAATGCATATGGTTTTTCTCATGAATTTTTCTATCTTAGAACTCCTCAACAAAATGGTGTTGTGGAGCAGAAGGAAAACTCTTGGCGATATGGCTAGAGTTATGTTAAATCAGTATAATCTTCTGAAATACTTTTGGGCTTAAGCTGTAAATACAACACATGCCATGTCTTGAATAGGGTTATTATTCGATCTATATCGAAAAAAACTTCCTGTGAACTTTGGTTTGATAAAATTTCTACTATTAGTTATTTTAAAGTTTTTGGCTGCAAATATTTTATTCTCAATACTAAAGATAATCTAGGAAAGTTTGACTCCAAGGCCGATGAAGGTATCTTTCTAGGTTATGCCGCCAAAAGCAAATGATATCGAGTATTCAACAAACAATCACCGACTGTTGAAGAATCAATCAATGTCACATTTGATGAACTCAACAATCAAGTATCAAACGACAATGACGACGAAGATATCAAACCTGTATCCAACAAGGCTCCTCAAGATACAACCGGAACAAGTTATCTGGAAAGTCTGCCCAAGAGATTGAGATTCTCTACAGATTATCCAGAGGGCTTGGTAATAGATGATGTATCAAAAGGTATAAGTAACACGTTCTTCAAGTAGAGATTTTATTGCAAATGTTGCTTTCATTTCACAAATATAACCAAAGAATGTAGTAGAAGATTTTTCTGATGAATTTTAGATTTCTGCTATGCAAGAGGAACTCAACCAATTTTTGAACGTAATCAAGTTTAGGAACTTGCTCCCAGACCTAATGATTATCCTATGATTGATACTAAATGAGTTTTCCGAAATAAATTAAATTAGAATGGTTCAGTCACACGCAACAAAGCATGTCTTGTAGCTCAAGGTTACAACCAAGAGGAAGGTATTGACTACGATGATATTTATGCTCTGGTTGCTAGACTAGAATTTATTCGAATGCTATGGGCTTTTGCAAGTTTTCATAATTTAAAACTTTTTCAAATGGATGTCAAAAGTGCTTTCTTAAATGGTTTTATAAAAGAAATTTTTGTTAAGCAACCCTCTGGTTTTGAATATTTCAATTATCCTGACCACGTATTCAAGTTACGAAAGGCTCTATATGGAGGACTCAAATAAGCTCCACGAGCTTGGTACGAGCTCCTTAGCTCCTTTCTACTTGAAAACGATTTTTCAAAAGAAAAAGTTGATGGAGGAACTCACATTCTTCCTAGGATTCCAAATCAAGCAAGATTCACAAGGAACGTTCATTAATCAAGCTAACTACACGAAGGATTTGCTCAAGAAGTTCAACATGGATAATGCAAAACCTATCGGAACTCCAATGACAACATCAACAAAACTTGACCTTGATGAAAGTGGTAAATCTACATACGTACGTAAGTATCGAGGTATGATTGGTAGTTTGTTATATCTAACCGCTAGTTGTCCAGATATTATGTTTTCTGTATGTCTTTGTGCTAGATATCAGGCTAACCCTAAGGAATAACATCTGTGCGCAGTTAAGGGTATCTTCCGATACCTTAAAGGAACTTTAACGACAAGCTTATGGTATCCCAAAACCACGTCCTTTGACCTTATTGGATATTCGGATACTGATTTTGCTGGATGCAAAGTCGATCAGAAAAGTACCAGCGGCACTTGTCATTTTCTAGAAAAGTCTCTAGTCTCCTGGTTTAGCAAGAAGCAAAATTCTGTCGCATTATCAACAACTGAGGCCGAGTATATTATCACAGGACGTTGTTGTGTACAAATTTTGTAGATGAAGCAAATCCTAGAAGACTTTGATCTCACTATAAGAACATTCCTATTTACCGTGATAACACTAGCACTATTAATCTCACTAAAAATTCAATTTGCCATTCACGCAGTAAACACATAGAGATCAGACATCACTTTCTAAGGGATTATCAACAACACGAAGATATATGTTTAGAGTTTGTTGACACAGAACATCAGTTAACAGACATCTTTATGAAACCTTTAGCGGAACGCTTAATCCGTCGAGAATTAGGATTTCTAGATTCTGATAAAATATAGGAATATAAGTTGCTTTAAATTCTTATTCAATCTAAGTTCTTCAAAGTTTTGATAATTTTGGATACAAGCTGAAATGGTCCTTCTGTCAACAAGGTATAAATAACCTTAAGCGACACGGTACTTAAGTGTCTTTGGACCCCGCTAGCTGGGATCCGGCTCCTACAGCTACTTCGAGATAATACAGACTTAACGAGAATTTATAATCTGATAAAGCCTATTTAGCACTTATCTTTCATATATTATATATATATATTATATCAAGACAAGAAATCAAAATCATCGATTAAAGTTGACACTGGAATTCTGGTTCAAATAAGAACCGAACTCGGACTGAACTCAGTCCTCTATTTTCTAGAATATTGAGATCTGGTTGGTCCCACTTTAATATTAGGGTTTTTGGCTGCTATTTATTCATCTCTTTCGTGATTCTCTCACAGACCCACGAAAAACCACCTCCTCTTTCATTAGAACCCTAATTTTCTTCCTACTCTCAAGGATCCTAATTTTGTAAGGTATAATCTCTTCCGTGGCCCCTAAATCTATGAAAAGAAAATTAGGAGAAAGCTCTCTTTTCCATGATCCTTTATTTTGTCCCATTATGCCAAATATTAGAGAATTTGATGGTTTTCTTTTCAGAAACCTAGAAAACTTCAATGCATGGTTTAATAATTTTTGTAAACGAGTTCTGTTTTGACAACCCTATTGATTTTCATCATTATAATGACTATATTTCTGTTTTTCAAATGTTTCAATTTGAAGAACTTGTGGCTACACGTTATCGTGTTTATCTGAATGCTGTCCGCATGTTTTATTGTAACTTAACATATGACAACGACATCATTTCTTCAAGAGTACGCGATATCAACATTGAATTTGATGCTAATGACGGGCGAAATCTTACGCATAGCTACTGAAGGTGGACCCCTAGTAAGTATAACTAAAGTTCAATTTGAAAACAACGTTAACTTTGGACACTTTTAAAAACTTACTTTGTGCCCCACATTTTTGTCCAACCGGAAGATTCCATGCTAGATATATGAGCAAATATTTTTTTGAAATGCATCACATTATTTTTTCAACGCCTTTACCTAAGAAACTTACACTGATGAAGTTTCTTACTTAGAAATGTCTGCCTTATATCATCTGCATTTCTCTATTCCGTTCAGTCTTCCACAGACTATCATATCTCAAATGGTTCAATATCGCAAGAAATGACGTCCATTACTCTACGCCATGTACTTGCCAACTATTTTCACATACTTTGACATTTCTCTTGACATATGCCAATATCTTGATGAGCCACTTTGTCTTAATCGAGTTCGCAGGATTGAGCCTCAATTTCTTCTACCTGCTAACTCTTCCTCCAACTCAAATACTCATACTGATCAATCACCTCTAACTGCTACTAAACCACCTGCTACCTTAGAGTCCATTTTAGTTCTGTTGCGTGATCGCTTCAAAATGGAAGATGATCGCTATCGTGCTTTTGATCACCGCCGAACACTTCAGACTCAGGCTCTTGGTAACACCTTTCTAGACATTCAGTACGGACTATCTCAGCACCCAGCCAGACCCTTTCCAATGATCAGAGATCCTACTCGACCAGACTATCGCATCGACCATCCTTATGTGGAGAGATACTTGAATCCAGCATGCTCTTTTTATGACCCCAATAGATCAGCTAACCCAGAAGATAATGAAGATGACCACTAGACGTTACAATGGATTTTGAAGCTTAAAGCTCTAGTTTAGATTGCTCTACTATGATGTTCTTAGTTCACATCATTTTCAATTATTTTCTATGTATGTTTTTTGGTTTGAAACTAGTCTTTTGAATTCAATAAATGCAATGTTATCGACATTTGACATAAACTGTTGGTTATTTTGTATATATGTTATTTTACTCTCTTGTTTCTTTGTCAAGTATATCATTTCACCAATTTTGAGGGAGCGTACCATTTCAATCAAATGACAACGGAGGAGAAACATGATACTTGACATCGTTGTATCAAATCGCTCTACAAGTTGCGGGGGAGCTGTGCACATCCAAGACTTGCAGTAGCATTCATAGTTTGTTAATTATCAAAATCGGGGAGATTGTTGGCCCATTCAGTCTCAGTCAACTTGATTTTGTTAGTTAACTAAACCATGTTTTGATATGTTGCAATATGATACAACTGTATACAACAGAAGACTTCAACGATGCTGTGATGATTGCTGGTTGTATTGCGTCAAGTTGTTTATTTCATCAATGTAATCTTACATTTTATTGAGTCTAGGACTTATATACATTGAGTCGCACTGTCATACTCAAGTCCACTCAAATAGCCTGAAACCTATCCATATATACAAACCCAAATCAAACCAAAACTAGCCTATACACAACTTAAACCATTCTGGAATGAGGCCTACCGAACTTGGGCCGAACTCGGTTCCTGACCGAACTCGGTCTACCTAAAACAGAAGATTGACCAGTTGTGAAATTACTGATTTTGTGGTTCCAACGTTCGAATTTTTAAATGCTAGGGTACCGAATTCTGGCCGAACTTTGTCCCAGAATATCCTATAAATAGATTTGGATTTTAACATTCTTACTCACTCATCTCTTCTCAATCTTTCTATCCTTTAGTGAATAAACCCTCAGAGCCAAAACCTTCTCATATCCAAGGTCAACTCTCCAGCCTTCTACTGCCAAGTGCGATCTCGAAGTCTGTCAGAGTTGTAAGAGCTTGGCTCAGCAAGTTCTCTCTAGCTTTGAAGTCAACAAACCTTCTTATCAAAGCTTGTGGTTGTAAGAAGTCAGCAAGCCTTCGAATCAAAGCTTGTGATTCACTATTGGTGATTATAGTGGATACAACTCCGAGTAAGAGTTCTCGGGCCTGGACTAGTCCTCTCAGAGAAAAATCAGAATAAAATTTTGGTGTTTGCGTTTGGTTTCTCTTATCCTTGCTGCTTTATATATCTGTCTTGCATATACACATCATTTTTGTTAGTTGTTAGCTGTCTTTACTTGGAATAGTTTTTTAATTGGATAGATTATTCCGCTGCACTCTATTCACCCCTTCTCTAGAGTTGCCTTACGGTCCTACACATGAGACTAGGGGCTAGAGAATATCCTTAAGAAGATGGTCCACCAGCAGGTTTATGGAACACTATTGCTCCAGATAATTAAGTTTTTCCCTTTTTTTTAGTAGACTCAACTTTTAGTGTAATAGACTCCAACAGAGCGAATACTTAAAACACTTGGCTACACATGACAATTTCTTGCAATGAGGTTGGCTTCCAACCATAAGATGGAAAAAGGAAAGAAAGCTATAGATTGAGAATTTGGGAGGAAGAAATTAGGACTGCCGATTGGGAATTTTAGGTTTCAATTAGGTTTAATTGTTGAAATTGAATGGTTCGGGTTTCCAGATATTTTTATTTTGATGAAGCCCGCGGCCAGGGGCGTAGCCACTGTGTGCCGAGGGGGCGTGGCTGTGCCCCCTGGAATTCCAAGAATTTTTTTTCTATAGTACCAAAAAGCGGCTGCTGCTTCCTACTCAAGTGTACAGTCTACCCATCACAAGGAAGCGGTTGACAGTTTACCCATCTCAAGTGTACAGTCTACTGTAGTGTACAGTCTATAGGAAAATAGCCTTTTGTATTTTCTAACAAATGTTCCACATATGATATGTGTTCCCATCAAATATGGATAAATATTTTCTAACAAATGTTCCACATTTGACATGTCATATACAGTTAACTTGGAACATTTATCAAAGGTATATGATATGGATAACTGGATAAATAAAACTTTCTTGTGTCATGTGTTAATTCATAGGAAAATAGTCCTTTGTATTTTGATACCATATAATTTTATATTATACCAGTAAATACCATCAACTATCTTGGCTAATATTTCAAAATTGGATATTTTTCTGAGGTTGCGGGGACTAGTTGGCTTGCTAGAAAGATGGTTTAGTTAAAGAAGCATCGTATATATCCGTTGGTGTATCTACTCTTGAAGTTGACATTGTTATTATCCGTTGCAACTGCAACTGTAGAGAGAGTATTTGCTGCAATAAAAATGATCAAAACTTCATTACGTAATTGATTGGGAGATAAGATGATGAATGGTTGTTTATTGCATATATTCAATGAGACGTATTAGATGCCGTTGACAATGAAAATATTATTCAATATTTCTAGAACATGAAGTCTCGAAGGATTTTATTGTCTAAGTAGAGGGTTACTTAATGATTGTAATAGTTTATGACATTTGATATTAATATATGATATTTTTGGAGGGTAAAGTGCAAAACCCTCTTCTAATATAGACACCTTTCGCAAATTAAGACTTAATAGATCAAATTAGCAATTAAATCCTCCCGCAATTGCTAATTTGATCAAAATGATCCCTCCTGTCAACTCTCCACTAGAAGTGGATGTTAGTGACCGTTTGAAAAAAAAAAATTTGAAATATCCAAAATACCTCCCTCCCTACCACCACTTAGCCCCCACCCCAACCCCACCACCAGCGCCTTCCCTCCTCCTCGCGCCACCACCCGCTCCCCCCCTCCTCCCCGCGCCAGCTACTCCACTCCCCCATCAGCGCCCCCCTCCTCCTCGCGTCACCACTCGCTCCCCCCCTCCTTCCCGCGGCCCCACTCGCGCCCTCCTCCGCTACACCACCGCCATCGCCGGAGAAGGAGGGAGAGGCTGCCAGAGAGGGGGGGAGAGAGAATACGGGGAGTATTTTTTTGCATGTGTATAATTGTCATTTCAGGCCAAATTTAACTTCTGTTAACGGCAGAAATTAAATTGGATGTAAACTAGGAGGTTTTTTTTGCATTTTACCCTATTTTTGGAATTATAAATGTGTTATTATAATTTTAATACTAAGTATTGCATCTCCTGGATTAAAATCCTGGCTACGCCACTGCCTGCGGCCAAACTAATCCAAACACTTATGGGATTGTTTAATTGGCTTTGTTGAAGAAATTTCAACTGGGTGGGCCAAAGTCTTTACTTGGGCAATTAATTGGCCTTGTGAAATGATTTTAATGACACTGTTCACATAGAAATTCAACAATGGTTTTGTACACCAAGCTACTGCTACCATATGATAGGATTTTGATAGTTTAAGATATAGCGCAATGGGGAGCAAGTGTATCATGTTTAAGGGCAAGCTTTGAAAAACGGTGCTCAACTTTTTTTCTTCGTGCTGGAGGAAATGAAGGGACTTCAGGATAGCACAATAAAGTGTGAGGATAAAATCTGCAAGGCACATGAAAAAGAAAGCTTAGAAGGTTATTCAGCATTCTATCGATCCGGCGTGTAGATTAGGGCGGGAGGTAGGGAGAGATTCTGTGCAAGGGCTAGTCCCAAGTGATCCCAACAGATGGATATAGTTATCCTACAGAGTCTGTATATTGAGTTGTTCCAAACAATATCACAAAATCCACAACTGACCTATGGTTGGTGCGGTCCTGGGATCAAATCCCAGGGGGGGTAATTAAAGACTGGCCCTTTGCTCTAAAGAAAAACTTGGCTCCGTTACTGGTGAAAACTGTCAACCTAAACAATTTTCTGAGGTGTTAGGTGTTAAAGTCTTCTGTGGGTAAATGTAACGAAATGCCACTCAACATCCAACAACTGTGGATCTATTTGATGTGGTCAAATGACATTTTCTAGGTTCCTTACTATCTTTTCGGAATTTGGAGGGAAGTTTTCATTAGTTTTCTTAGCCTTGGAGCTTGCATCTTGTTTATGAACCTTTTGTTGGACGTTTCCAACAAATGATATCAGAGCCCAAGGTTACCATTTGTTAGAAATGCGGAACCAAAATTGATCCAGGAGATGTGATATTGGACATAAAAGGAAAATCCCTTGTTAAGGCCTAAGACCAATCCTAATTATCTATACCTCATGCTCCCACATGTGATATTAAACTTTATGGTGAACTCTTATATTGTCACCTATTGCTCAACCGGATGCGAAATACAAACCCAACACTTTTAATATGATTTCAGGGAGCAAATTTTACGCATGGCAGCAGCAGTTTTGGGAACTGGAATCCTGAAGACAATGGCAGCTCTCCTGTAGCTTCTAGTGGTGCAATAGGAAGCGAGTTTGGAGTAGGAAGCTACCTGAAGAGCAGTAGTAGATCTCGTGCTGATGCTGGGACAAAGGGGTTGTCTTTTGACATGGATGATTACCTGGAGCGCCAAAGAAGTGAAGATCTATTCTTCGAGAGCTGGAGACAGACACAGAGAATAGAGTCTGGTAGTTTGATCCTGTGCGGTCGAATTTTAATTTAGTTTTTATTTTAATTTATCTTTTTTAGTTCCATACATGACGAAGCACTTTTATACACTAGACAATTCGAATTTGTTCCCCTGTTCCTCGATTACTTGAGACAAGACTTGTTTTCTGGGGTTAAAAGTAGCTGTACTGTATACTGAACATTAGGAATATAGTTGTGTACCTCCTGAACACTACTAATGCTGTTGAGCAAATGTATTTGGTGACAAGGTTGATGGAATTCGTCCCATAAAATTCCTCGGTGGCATTGGTAGCGGATTAGTTCAGTTGGTGGCTGTTTGGGCGAGAAAAGACTAAAGTCAAAATTATTAATCCAGTCCACTACCGATCTCGTTCCTCCAACGACCAGTATTTCAGTGATAACCAATTCATAGTCCAAGGCTGTTGGGATGCCACTAAGAACACATCGGCACTGTTTCGTTGTTTCTGTAGTGAAAACAATATTTCCAAGTGTTTGGTTTCTTGAAAATATTATAAGTGGTGAAACAGTGTTGCACCAAACTGTAAATATTGCAACTTTTGTTGCTGTGAAAATGTTTACAACACTGCTCATAAAAATAATATTGAGACCATTTCCTCTTATTATATTCGATGAAATCACACAATCAAATAATTTTATACTTACAATAATAAAAACTGCAACAAAGTGTTGCAGTATGTAACTGTTGTTGACAACCATTGCTGTCGTGGGCAGCTTTACTGTATTGATTGAGCACAATTAATAGCATTCATTCCTACAGAATTGTAACATCCATTTGATGGCTTGTATATATTGATAGCAGCTACCTCTTCCGAGGTGGTTCAATCATTTGCTCATTTCTAATAGTTTCTAATAGAGAATTCCTTCTCCTTTTCCTTATTTCGTTTAGATCTTGAAGTAGCTATTTCCGACTACATTATGTTATCAACAAATGCTTTACCACGTCGTGCATCGACTAACTCGGCGTTTGTCTTCAAAGAATTAAGTAGATTTGATATATATATATATATATATATATATATATATATATATATATATATATATATATATTCGTCACAGAAAAGAAGAATTGATTTTTTTCTCTGGAAAGTTCCTCGACCTCCATGGCTGGAGGTCCAACAACCGTCAATGGTTTTACATAGATCCTTCAGAAATAATCAGCCAACAATGTCTAGGTCACCAAGTTCGTTGAATGAAGAGGTGTCACGTCCCGGTACCAAAATACGGAGACAAATATGGCCAGCTATTTCGTACAAGGTACTATACGTCGTACGACGATCACGACTGTAACAAGACAATGGGGTGCATGCTACAATCAAGTCTCCTAGGGTCAAAAACTTTCGTCTCAATCATTCAAATAAGAAGCAATAATATAGAACACTTCAGAATAAGCAGTAAGGCGTCCCAAACATCACATCAGAATGTTCTTTAGAGATCTGGCGATACAGAATGATGTGCCAGATGCAAGACCAAAGTATACATGACAGTGAGTCAGCTGTAGTATGAATATATACAGTCATGTAAGGAACTAATGTCCAGATTTGCCGGCTAACAGGTGTCGGTTGGCTAAACGCCCAAAAGAATATAGTTTACAAAAAAAAACGAGCAGTGAATAAAGGAATCCACTCGTTATCCTCGACGGCCATGTTCTTGGTATGCACCATAAGTCGGGAGAAAGTATGCTGGATCCTCGGGTACTGGCTCGAAATCTGGCCATGCAAAACCAGTGGGGTTAGACCCCAAATAGCAAGTACCACAAAGGAAGCACGAAAAGAAGAACAAAACTCCAAGCAATAAATATATATATAATAGTTCAGCGTCGTAGCATAGGTTCATGACATATCCTATCAGAAAGGCCCAACCCTATAACCAAACAAGGACAAGGGTTGCATCCATCACACTATGATAGTCCATTTTTTTAGGCTACTAACATAATAATACAATCACAACCAAGTCTAATTAATAAAATCAGCCAAACATTTGTACGGGCTTGCTATTTGTGGAGTCTGAGATTATCTCAGAATAATGCATAATAGGTATCCTCAGATTACGCCATTGTCGAACATGAGCTAATCTAGCCAATAGATGAATATACATGTAATTCACGAGTTGCACCAGTTCTTCGTAGGACCACTGCACTAAAAATACGGTATTAGCAGTTCCAATGTTCCTATAGTGAAACAGTGGCTCGGCATATATAATAGGTCAGATACTGTACTCCACTAAGACAGATGATATACAATATCTGTGGTGGCCAGTCCACAGCGTACTAGATGTGGAAAAGTTCGTTGGCATGATCTCGGAATACCGTTTCTCCCCATGTTACTACCACTTTTAGTTGCTTAACTAATCCTATATTGCGTTCGAAATCTCAAGGCATGGCCACATGAGAATTTCCCTTAAGATGTCGTACAAAGTATGGGCACGCTAGATACAAATCCATGGAAGTTCAATATGGATTCACCCGAGTGTGTATGCAATTCAATAAATCAATATCCTAGCCACGCTTTGGTATTGACTCGCATATCATGCTCGTGCTGGAAAAAATAGTATATTTATAGTATCATGCGTTCAGGAATTTGGAGGCATTCTCGATGCACATCCCAAATATAATCACTTTAACACGTAACACGATATATCGCTCCTCAGTGCACATTAGATCAGAAACTTTATCAGGCAATAATCGTATCAGCACGGATATATTATTCGAGTCCAATTACCAATTATCATTAGGTCACATGAATCTTGATCACATTATAACACGAAGCTTATGTCATGCACATAACCGGTTAGTCACTATTCATTAGTCTGGTTCACCGAGAAAATCTCAAGTCCAACACATATTCATGCCATGTATGAAGCCAATCTTAGCACATGGTCACGTCTAGCATGAGATCTAGTTTCTAAGTCCATTCTTCCTTAGAATCATAACACAAGCAATACCAGGATCAACCACATAGAGGATAATAAGAACGTTCCAAATAGGATAAATTGACACATAATGAAAGCACCACGTGCACGCATGGGGTCACCAAGGATAACATGCGCATAAAATTGTACGCATGAAGGTCATGCGCATAGAGTCTCATGAAGTCAGGGGCGCATAAAGTGCACGAGCTACAAAAGGGGGGGTGACGCACAAATACACCGAAGTAAGGTTAGTGCACAAACTTACAGAAATAAGCTTGGTGAACAAACTCACAGAAATAAGCTTGGCGCACAAACTCACAGAAATAAGCTTGGCGCACTTTGTCAAGTTAACCAACACGGCACAATTGACAAAAGTGCGCGGGCAGGAATAAGGCATGCGTTCAAAGAAAGTGCGCGAGCAAGCTAGCTAAAAGACAAAACACACAATCCGAGTTCAAAGCTCGACAGTCGAGAAACTCGTCAGTCGAGGAGCACACAAATCAATAACATAGAAATCGAGAAACCAACCAAAGCTTCGTCCCTAAGGAAATGAAGAGGGAAGTGCGCGAGCAGACCAATGTAAGAAAAGTGCGCCGGCTGACGAAACATAGGAAAAGTACGCCAGATTGCCAAACGCAAAAAAGTGCGCTGACTGACTGTGGCGCACGTTCTCTTGGTTTTTCAGGAAGAACTTTGATTGAATACGCACCAAAGTGCACCAACTGAGTTTTTCTCTCGAAAGTGCGCCACTGACTCAAGGAGTGTGACTGGCGCACTTTTGCTAGGAGACTGAGTGCAGTATAAAATTAGGACAGCACACCAATGCGCCAAAAGTGAAACGTACGTATTTCTACGTCAAATGGATCATCTTGCATACTCTTCACAGAGCACTGTTCTTCTTCTCCAGTTAGCCATTTTGGTATACGTATTGTATCAAGTTTCAGCACTAAACTAGCTGGACTCGAAAACAAGCACGGCCAAAGCAAAGTTACATAAAATATGGTGCTCTACACTATGAGCTAATTAGTTTTGTAAAACACAAAGTTTTGGGAGATCAAACCCCAGGAAAACAAAAGTGAACCCATAGACCAAACTCAGGTCCATGTAATTCCAACTAAGAAAATCAAGAACAACAAGTATTAAAGATGAAGAGGTGCTCGATCCCAACAATATGAGCTAGAAATAAACAGAAATGATTAAGAACTAAAAGCACTTCTTGTGCAAGATGTACTTGCCTACGGAGGGAGATGAAACCTAAGGGAGAGAAATGTAAAGGTAAGATAATGAGAAGAGAGAGAGAGAGAGAGATAAATGGGAATATATATAGGTTTAGGTTTGATATGTGAACCGTTGGATCACTCAAATCCATCTAAGCCATACATGCTACCAACCCAACAAAATCCACTCTCTCCACAACTCTCGGGTCCGGTTTAAACAATGACCGGGCTAGCAACCAATTTGCGCCAAAGTGTAACAAGGAGAACATGCGCCAAAGTGTGCCAGGAAATGGGGCTGACATCTCTACCCACATTCGAAATTTTTTGTCCTCGGAATTAAAATTCAAGGCTAGCTAGAGATATTATGACAAGCAACAAACTAACTACAAGCAATCTACACATGCAAGCAATAACATCACAACACATAGGTGATCGCCTGATCACGGAATCTAAGATGCGAAGGCATAAGGCAGAATATACCTTCCAAAACGAATATGTGCGGGACCGAGACCATATATCATCCTCGTGCTTCCACGTCGATTCTCCAGGAGTGTGATGGCCCCAAGCAACTCGGACAAGAAAAATAGTTCGGTTCTTGAGTACCTTCTCCCTTCGGTCAAGAATGGATACGGGTTGCTCCTCGTAAGATAAGTCGGTACCAACAACTAATTCAGAGTGATCGAGGATATGACTCGGATCTGGGACATACCTACGCAACTGAGATACATGAAATACATCGTGCACCTCACGTAATGAAGGTGGAAGGGCAAGACGATAAGCCACATCACCTACCCGATAGCGAATGTCAAACAATCCAACATATCGCGGACTAAGCTTCCCGCGGACCCCGAATATAATAAATCCACGGGTTGGAAAAATCTGTAAGAATGCGTGATCGCCGACACGAAACTCTAAAAGCCTATGATGCTGGTATGCCCAATGACGATGTCGATCCTGCGCAACCCGAAGTCGCTCTCTGATCTGCCTGACAACTTCTACTGTCTGCATGATCATTTCGGGGCCTAACATCTTTCGCTCACCAATGTCGTCCCATGCCAACGGTGATCTACACTTCTTGCCGTATAGTGCCTCGAAAGACGCAATCTAAATACTGGCCTGATAACTGTTGTTATACGAGAATTCCACTAAGTGAAGATGATTCTTCCAAGATCTACCAAAGTCTAGATTACAGGCTCGTAACATATCCTCCAGGGTCTGGATTGTCCTCTCTGATTGCCCATCTGTCTGGAGGTGGTACGTAGTACTGAATCTTAACCTGGTATCCAATCTATCGTTCAAACTTCTCTAGAAATAAGAAGTGAATCTTGTATCTCGGTCGGACATTATGCTTATCGGCACGCCATGTTGCCTCACAATCTGTTGCATATACAAATCTGCTAACTGCTCTGTAGACTGTCCCACTTTAAAAGGGAGAAATATGCTACTTTTGTGAGTCGATCCACTATCACCCAAACTGCATCTCGACCAGTCGGGGATCTAGATAAACCGGTCACAAAATCCATGGTGATGTTTTCCACTTTCACTCTGGAATAGAAAGCGGCTGCAATAATCCTGCTGGTCTCTGTTGTTATGCCTTCACTTGCTGACATACGAGACATCGTGAAACGAACCGAGCTATGTCCTTTTTTATTCTGTTCCACCAGAAATATTGCTTGATATCATGGTACATCTTCGTGCCTCCGGGATGAATAGAGTACTAGAAACTTTGTGCTTCGGTCATCACTTCTTGTCGGATATCTACACTTGGCACATAAAGGCGATTCCCAAACCTTAGCATTACATCCGCATGAATCTTCAACTCCTTTCGAAGACTGGACTCACACTCTACCCGTAGCTTCTGAATCTTTGGGTCCTCTGCCTGAGCTATCTTGATTCTATCCACCAAAGTTGACCGGATCTATAGGCTAGCCAGAACTCCTGCATCTTATGGAAGTACTATCTCGATTTTCATCTCTCGTAAGTCTTCTAGAATGTGCTTCTGAGTGGTCAACATAAATTCTCTACCTCCTTTACTAAGTGTATCAGCTACTATATTAGCCTTGCCTGGATGGTATAAAGTTTCACGTCATAGTCTTTCAACAACTTCAGTCACCTCCTCTGCTCATGTTTAAGTCATTCTGCGTGAATACATATTTCAAACTCTTATGATCTATAAAGATCTCAACACAATGGCTATATAAGTAGTGCCTCCATAGCTTAAGCACAAACACCACTGCTGCTAACTCCAAATCGTGAGTTGGATAGTTTTTCTCATGATCTCTGAGCTGCCGAGACGCATATGCTATCACTCTCCCTTGCTGCATCAAAACACATCCAAGCCCCTTGCCAGATGCATCACAATGCATTGTGAATCCTCCAGAGCATGCTGGGAGAGTAAGGATCGGGGCAGAGATTAACTTCTTCTTTAACTCTTCAAAGGCTATCTGATACTCTGCTGACCACACAAATTTAACTTTCTTGCGCGTCAACCGAGTCAAAGGTGCCGAGATCTTAGCAAAGTCTGACACAAATCTTTTGTAGTATCCTCGCGATCAGGGGGTGCCAAAATTTGACACAACTCTTCTGTAGTATCCCTAGCATGTAGCCTAACTACATGATGGTACATGGGTAATTTTCCAAAATTAGAAGTTGGAACGTACAAGCACATCTCTAGTAGACATGGCACCCCCCTGATCGCGAGGACGTACAAGCCTTAGGGTGACCTATTCTCTCCTAGGCCAATACGATCCCGGTGTCCCGACAACCGATCGAGAGACCATACCTTGTGCACAAGTTGTCTAATACTAATGCATGATATGCAGCTTCTATAAAATAAAACAATATGATGCTGGATCTAAGTGCCAAATAAACATTTCTTCTATCTTACTTTCAAGCCATAGAGTCTTAGTTGTGTTCTTCCTTCCTTTCATTCTTTCTTATTATTTTCTTAAACCAATACAATATTATCTTTATCTATATACTTCTTCACTATACGATAAAGAAACATGTAATCATTCTTTCCCTCTTAATCAAGTAAAGCAACAGTTTTATCAGTAATATTCATAGTCTATAATTCAAGCATGCAGTTCTTCTCTTTTATATCATACGATAACGAGCCTTTGAAATCTTTCTATCTTTCTTTAACGAGTGTAGCAGAAGTTTAATAGTCTTTCGTTAACAAGCAGAGCAATAATTCTTTCATTTATATTCATAGTCTATTTTAAGTGTGCATTCATTCTTTATGTGTTCTTTATTAATTGTAAAAGAATTAGAAAGCGAAGTCTTGTCCATTCACCTATAATGAAACGTCTTCTTGTCCCAACAAGGGAGCTCTTACTAGAAGCTTTCCTTTCACTTGAACTAGCAAACCGATATTAATATCAATATAATGCCACTGCTAAGAGAGGGACATTACATAATACCCTACTGAGAAAAAAGTTTCGTCCTCGAAACTTAGATAATAAACTTAATAATATCCCAAGGGACGATGGTCCTCTTCCCAATGCCATCATCAATAAATACAACTCACAATCAATAAAACACATTGTAAACCCCTAGATTTTTCAGGATTTTAAAAATAAATTTTCGAAAATTTTCTGGAATTTTCTGTGATTTTTCAGGAATTAAAATAAATGTTCTTCTGAATTAAATAATTTTAAATAATTTTATTAAATATTAAAATATTATAAAAATAATAATTTTGGGTGTAAAATAAAAAAATTAGACATAGGGTAATTTTTCTGGAATTTATTGGACCCCGGGAACTATTTTTAAAGACCTAAAAATTAATATTTTTAATAAACCAATTTAAACCGGTTTAATTTTAAACCCGGTTTAATGAACCAAACCGAACCCTGACTCAGACCCTAATATAAAACCCTAACGGGTCGGATTCATCAACGCGACCCGTACCCGACCCGTACCTTAGCGGGTCGGATCCGGACCCGAATCCAGGACCCGACCTGCTAACCCGAACCCATTAGTTACTGCTACAGTAATCGGCAACCCCCGACCCTGCCTATTCCCTTCCGCCTCCGTCCTTCGCTCGCATCCGCCGCGTCCGCTCGCATCCCCGCCGACTCGTCTTCCCACCGGCCGGCCGCCCGTCTCCCCTCCGCCAGAACGGCCGGCCCCTTCTCCTCCCTCCCCGGCCTATTTAAACCCCGGCCTCCCCCAACCCGATCACCACCATCATCCTCCACCACCTCCATCATCCTCCGCCAACCTCCGGTGCCACCTCGCAGGTAGACGCTCAGAGCTTCGCCGCCTCCAGCAGGCCCTGCCGCCGAGAGCCAAACAGTGCCGCCTCCGCCTCCACCGTGCCCTAGCCGCCGCCACGCCGCGTTCTTCCACGTCAGCATATGTCAGCAAGGTACTTGCCTTCCCGCGTGTGTAATTTCTTATACGTTAATCCGTTCTCCGTTCTGTCGACTTGTGTGCGTACCCTGCGTGACCCTCTCGATACTTGTGCCATTGGTTCGGCGTGTAGCGTCCTGTGTCGGTCGAAAACTGTGACGCAAAATCAGGAAAATAAACCCCCAATCTGAAAATTCAAAATTTGTCCCGAACTCCCCAGTTCGCGACCGTTTTGCAACCAACCTGTGAAATGTTTTCAAAATCCATCTAAACAATTATTTAGACCACCTAACCTAGTTTTTAAACCCTATTTTAGTGTAATTTATTGTGCTGTAGATTGTAATATTTTTGAGGGTAAAAATGACCAAAATATTGGTTATTTAAATACCCTGATTTTTCTGGAACTGGGTGCGCCCCGCTAAATGGGACGACTTGGTTGTGTGCGAACTTCATCGAAAAGTGCGCGCCGTTAATACGGACGTGTAAGATTTCGCGAAAGTTGATTTGGATGTGCGTGCACACCGAATCAACGCGTATCCGTCGACAACATCCTATATCATCCCTGTTCTAGAACTCGTTGTAACTTCGTGTACGCACGTTGTATCGAAACAAAACTTGAGCCATCGGACTCGTAGCAATACGCTGGTCCTGTGACCCAAGTTTGGTTCGATTCTAAGAACGTTGACAAAATCGCGTATCGTGGGCCCTACGGCTCCACTTGACGGGCGATTTTGTGATCGGCTCATCGAAATTCAATTCTGGACATTCCGTTGGGTTCGTATCATCGTTCTGGACTTGTAGACACTAAGTTTGACGAATTTGGAGAAAATTATCTCTAGCACGTTTCTCGGTGCGAAGTGGGCCACATGTGGACCCTACTTTGACCAAAAACTGTCACTTTTGCCCCTGTGTCCAAATTGGACTCATGGACATGTAATTCTAGCTATTTGATATCTTCTGAATCTGATGGTAACGTTTATTACAACTTTCGGAGGAGTACCTGCAGATTTCGCTGATACCGGAGCAGTTGTTGGTATCCAAACCCCAGGCAAGTGTACCTTGCCAACCTTGCAGTTCTTGTTACATAATATTTCTTGATTTATTTATATGTTGTATTTGTTCAACCTAGGACCGTGTGATATTACTTAACGTCCGAATAATATTCGGGTGTCAACACCGTACGCGGAGTTGTATAACGTCACCTAGAGATGGATATCGAGACCCTATACATTCTCGTGCTTGTATCATCAAGTACGTCATACCCAGGACACCTGACACTATTCATGAGACATAATCTTTTTGAGATATTCGTGGTAATTCTGCATAGGTTACAGGATTTGTGACGTAGACATTATATTCATAGCTATCATATGACTTGCTGCATTAGTTATGATCTTGCGTGACATGGACATGAGACGTTGTGGACATGAGACGTGTGATTACATTGGGTGGAGAGACACACACAGGCTACAGGCTGATTTTATATATATATTTATTATTGTGAGGCCGTAGACTCCACATCAGAGCTAGGCACATTACGTGATATTACTACTACCGGCTTCCCGACACAGAGCTTGTAGCGATCTCAGCCTGAGTACTAGTGATGCTCTCACTTGCATTTCACATAGATGGTTACATAGTTTACCCTATTGTTTCATTTACTATTGCACTACATTTATTTTGGCTTGTGTTATTTTGTACCTTGCTATGTCCCCTGAGGACCTGGATTCCGGATGATGTCCCCAGGTTTAGCAGAGAAATTCTATCCCGAGATATACGGGGCAGGAGCAGAAGCAGGAGCAGGAGCAGACACTGGAGCTGAACCGATTCCCGAGGATGAGGTGATGGCCGAGGATTTCTCCTGAGTATCTGTTATCTGTACTCAATATTTCTCTTTTATTAGACTCTTTTGTTTTCTGGTCTGTTGAACCAGTGTGTCAGACTTATTATCGGGTTGTTCTCCGATTTACTTTATTGTGACTTGATGACAGTTATATTTGATTTTGCTGATATTGATCATATTTACCTTCCATGGATGAGATTAGATTGTGGCATATTTAGTAGACTTTATTATTGTGTTATAGCTTAAGTACACCTTGATGGGTCCATTAAATTGGGTTTGCCCATTAGAGTGTACTGCTGGCCATTGCCATGTGGCTAGTCCCTCGATATTTTGGGACTGGGGCGTGACATGGTTTTTGTGGTGGCCCATACAGGTCAACGACTAAATTGCTTCAGTTTCAACTTAGGGACCGAACAAGCCTGCAATAAGGATAGGATAAGTTATAGGATCTCATCCATTGATTTGAATCATTTTTTATCTCTATATCGGATTCGAATTAATTGCTTGATTTGTATCCTGTTTTGATTCCTCTGTGCGTTCTCATAGTTTATTTTTAATGCAGAGTAATGGATCCGAGAATCGGTGACGAGAATCCCTTAGGTATACCACACGATGCTATGGACACCTTTGATGATGGAGTGACACCAGAAAATAGAAGACAATTCTCTCAAAGCGATCAAGCTGGCCAGCATAATTCAAGGTTCCGACGTAATGACATCCCACCTCCGCCATAGTTCACTCCACCGATGCCTTTTTTCCACCAGGGCAAGCCATGGACGGGCAGCAGATGTTTCAAATATTTTATGCCATGATGCAAGCCCAACAGCAGGTTCAACAAGAGGTTCAGCGTAATAAGGCGGAGTACTTGAGAAATAGCCTAGTAACCACATTGGAGCAGGCGAACCCACCAGCTAGGCGACCAACGGCGGGATCTATCACTGATTTTTGTCAGCTGAAGCCCCGTACCTTTTCTGGCAAGGAGGGGCCAACTGAAGTTCACGAGTGGCTCACAAACACACAATACCAGTTGGAAGCAGCTGAACTTCCGAGGGAGAGATGGATGACTGCCGTCAGGATGCAGTTGACGGACAATGCGCGCCATTTGTGGCTATCTGAAGAGAGGAGGCTCGGACATGACCGAGTCACTTGGGAAGAGTTCTCCAGACTCTTCCAGGAGATGTATATCCCAGATTTTGCTCGGTCAAAACTTTGAGACAAGTTCAACCGCCTTATTCAAGACAATATGTCGGTGGAAGAGTACAATGCTGAGTTCATTCGACTGAGTCGCTTCGCCCCTTCTCTAATTCCTACAGAAGAAGAGAAGGCAGAGAAGTTCTTCGACGGACTCAGGTTTGAGCTCCAGAGGTTGATCGGATCTGTTGCACCTACATCATACACAGACGTCCTTACTGCAGCACGACGCATGGAGCGCGTCACTAGGAGGGAGTCAAGTCTGAAGCGGCCATTCACATCAGCACCATCCAGAGCATCACAGGGGGAGTCTGCAAAGCGATCCCAGAGGAATCTACCTCAGAGAGCAGCACCAAGAGCCCTATCCCTTCCTACTTGTCACTACTGTGGCAAGGTAGGCCATATCGAGAGGGAGTGTAGACGCAAGTTGGGACTATGCCTGATTTGCGGATCCAACCAGCATCCAGCCAAGGACTGCTCTGAGCGCCAAGAGGGAGCACCAACAGTAAATTGACCAGCTTTACCAGCACCAAGGCCAGCTTATCCAGCATTAGGAGCACCACAGACGGGAGTTGGAGGAGTCAGACCACCAGCTCCAGGAGGGTATCAGCAGAGACCACCATTGGCACCACAGACAACACTATTCCAGCAGGCTCGTCAGCAGAGAGGTCCAGCTCAGGGACGAGGATAAGCATTTGCATTGTCCGTTGAGGAGGAAGCTACTGCAGGAGAGGTTATAGCAGGTACTATATTAGTAGCTTCATTACCTGCTGTAGCTTTATTTGATTCTGGAGCATCGTATTCATTCATAGCTGCTAGCTTCGTAGCAACACATAGAGTAGCTACCGCACCACTTCCGAAGACTAAGAGAATTCTTACGGAAGGTAGAATTATCCCAGTTAGTGACATCTGTAGATCTTGTTCGGTAGTAGTCTATGGAAGAGAGATGCGAGCTCAATTTTTGATCTTTTTTATGCCGGATTATGATGTTGTACTTGGTATGGATTGGTTAAGTCAGTACCATACGACCCTAGATTGTCGGTTTGGACGGGTTATATTTAGACCGCCTGGTCATCCAGAGTTTGAGTTTCTTCGGGGAGCTATAGAGCAAGGTGTTCAGCCTACTCTTAGGGTACTATCTGTAGAAGGGGAGTCAGGTTACCCAAGAGTTATATCAGAGTTTGTGGATGTATTTCCTGATGATCTTCCAGGTTTACCACCTGATCGGGAAATAGAATTCATAATAGACTTGACTCCAGGAGCAGAGCCTATCACTTCATCAGTGTACCGGCTAGCACCTAAGGAGTTGGTGGAATTGAAGGAGCAAGTTGATGATCTTCTGGAGAAGGGTTTTATTCGGCCCAGTATTTTACCTTGGGGAGCACCCATATTATTTGTGCCGAAGAAGGATGGGATAGTACGCCTGTGTATTGACTACAGGGCACTGAACGTTGTAACCATTAAGAACCGGTATCCCTTGCCACGCATTGATGACCTATTCGATCAATTGAGTGGTGCTAGGGTATTCTCGTAGATTGACCTTAGATCCGGTTATTACCAGATTAGAGTTAGGAAGGAGGATATACCGAAGACAGCCTTCAGGACCAAGTATGGACACTATGAGTTCTTAGTTATGTTGTTTGGTTTAACCAACGCGCCAGCTGTATTCATGAGTTTGATGAATAGAGTTTTTCAACAGTACTTGGATAAGTTTGTGGTTGTGTTTATTGATGATATCTTAGTGTAATACCCCATTCCGTTCAAGCGGACTGCCGATTCAAACGGCAATAAGTGCAATATCCCGACCCGCTTTGCCTCAAACGAGAAGCAAAGGATATCCAGACTTGTCCCTGCAGGGATCTGGCTTAGGATTTCAGAGGCTCGCTTGACGTATCGCTCTACCGAGGCGAATCATCGCTAAGGTGGGTGGCTACGGTGAACTTGTCTTTGCTTAGCCAGCACACATAAAATATGGAATGATACATGCTAGTCGCTAGGTGAATCACCCCCTGCATGCTAATAAGAATCCAACACACCTAGCTAAGGGAATAATCCCAACTTGTATTGCTTATGCTAGAACATGGAAATGAAACATTACTTATATATATGTTCAGACCCTCGCATGCTACCCTAGAACGTGTCGCTCGGGAAATCCCTTACGATCTCACTCCTCGGCTTACCTTCGGGCCCGAGCTAACGTAAATGTTTATGTTTATACAAATGCATGCTTGTCTGCTTGTATGTTGCCTTATTTTCATCCAAACCCCGGGAGACTACTAAGTAGTCGTTTCGTACATGATTGAACCTGAAAGCATCCGGGACCGTAAGGTCACCAAGGCAGTTCCCGAGCCAGGGAATTTGTATCATGTCAAATAAAAGAATCATACTCCTGTGGCAAGACTCATTCAGGTATTCGGATCTCTGCAAGTCTCCCTCGAGCGGGCTTACCTCAGCCCAGGAGACTGTGCACATCCAATGGCTAAGTGAATCCATGTTCAAGTATCTATTGTACTCGTGTATCTCTTGAAATTGGAATCTCTTGAAATTGGAAAGACCCTGAACTGTATGTCGCGGACAACTTGGAAACAGGGTACGTTCCGCGGACGGTCCCCAGGGCACTGGGACTTATCCGATCCGGACAGAACATCATGATAGTCTCTCGAGCGGGTGGGTTGGTATGCTTCGCCTCGAGAACCTAGCATTGCATATCACTCTCACCCAAGACTAGATTGGTCCTTTATGGCTATGCCAGCGACTCCTGTTCATATAGATAAGTCATCCTCGCTTAGCGGCTATCCGCGTGCGAGTCATTGCATCGCATCGAGAATAACTGTACACTCGGAATGTGGTCCCGTTTATGACTCTCGTGTTTGCATATGCTATAACTTGGTTTTCATTATGAATGCCACTGAATGTTTATACTTGCCCGTGCTTGAATTAACAATGTTTGCCTTGGACAGGGAAGGCCAATTGGTAAGTTGGTAAGTCTCGCCGTGTCCTCTCATGTCGTACGGCGCACTGCCACACGAGTTAGGCTATTCAAATCTTGCATGAAACTGATCCTAAGGCAACTAGAAAGATAACTTAATAGTTGGTGCACGGAACTTGTATTACGTGTTTGGATTTGTCGAACGGCCGATTTAGCCTGCGGGAGATCGGGGCGTGACATAATGGTATCAGAGCCTGGCTTCTACGCCTTTGGACTTTATTTCGATTATCTCAGTTTCGAAATCTTGTTCGTGGGTTATGTGCACGCTCTCTCTCAATGCCTCAAACAAAATATTCCAATAATAAGTCTAAATACTTTCAAAATGCGTTTTGAATGATATGATTGCTTGTGTGATATTTTGCTGCGAGTGGCCTTTGTGCCAACCTGTGTGAGAACCCTTGAGATTATCTCAAGTAGCTTGTCCGATTTCACTATCTCTAAGTTTGGTTGAATGCATACGTTTGAGGGACGCCTTGAACTTGTGCACGATCTAAGATTTAGAAAATGTGAAACTCGAGTGCTAAGACTTCGCTATCGCTAAGGGCGTGCATGTGTCCGGAGCGCTACGAATATGTGTACGATCCAGACTAGCGATATGCTGATCTCGAACGCTTGTGCAAGTGAAAATCCAAATAAACAAGTACAACGACTTGTATAGGTTTGCCTCAGCCTTGTATCGTTAAATCAAAATTGATTGAAACGTACTGCTTGTCCTCAGTAAGTCTCGAGGATGAGACTTTTTCTGAGTTGGGTAGGATGTAACACCCCGTTCCGTTCAAGCGGACTGCCGATTCAAACGACAATAAGTGCAATGTCCCGACCCACTTTGCCTCAAACGAGAAGCAAAGGATATCCAGACTTGTCCCTGCAGGAATCCGGCTTAGGCTTTCAGAGGCTCGCTTGACGTATCGCTCTACCGAGGTGAATCATCGCTAAGGTGGGTGGCTACGGTGAACTTGTCTTTGCTTAGCCAGCACACATAAAATATGGAATGATACATGCTAGTCGCTAGGTGAATCACCCCCTGCATGCTAATAAGAATCCAACGCACCTAGCTAAGGGAATAATCCCAACTTGTATTGCTTATGCTAGAACATGGAAATAAAACATTACTTATATATATGTTCAGACCCTCGCATGCTACCCTAGAACGTGTCGCTCGGGAAGTTCCTTACTATCTCACTCCTCGCCTTACCTTCGGGCCCGAGCTAACGTAAATATTTATGTTTATACAAATGCATGCTTGTCTGCTTGTATGTTGCCTTGTTTTTATCCAAACCCCGGGAGACTACTAAGTAGTCGTTCCGTGCATGATTGAACCTGAAAGCATCCGGGACCGCAAGGTCGCCAAGGCAGTTCCCGAGCCAGGGAATTTGCATCATGTCAAATAAAAGAATCATACTCCTGTGGCAAGACTCATTCAGGTATTCGGATCTCTGCAAGTTCCCTCGAGCGGGCTTACCTCAGCCTAGGAGACTGTGCACATCCAATGGCTAAGTGAATCCATGTTCAAGTATCTATTGTACTCGTGTATCTCTTGAAATTGGAAAGACCCTGACTTGCATGTCGCGGACAACTTGGAAACATGGTACGTTTCGCAGACGGTCCCCAGGGCACTGGGACCGATCCGATCCGGATGGAACATCATGATAGTCTCTCAAGCGGGTGGGTTGGTATGCTTCACCTCGAGAACCTAGCGTTGTATATCACTCTCACCCAAGACTAGATTGGTCCTTTATGGCTATGCCAGCGACTCCTGTTCATATAGATAAGTCATCCTCGCTTAGCGGCTATCCGCGTGCGAGTCATTGCATCGCATCGAGAATAACTGTACACTCGGAATGTGGTCCCGTTTATGACTATCGTGTTTGCATATGCTATAACTTGGTTTTCATTATGAATGCCACTGAATGTTTATACTTGCCCGTGCTTGAATTAACAATGTTTGCCTTGGACAGGGAAGGCCAATTGGTAAGTTGGTAAGTCTCACCATGTTTCATCTCATGTCGCACGGCGCACTGCCACACGAGTTAGGCTATTCAAATCTTGCATGAAATTGATCCTAAGGCAACTAGAAAGACAACTTAATAGTTGGTGCACGGAACCTGTATTACGTATTTAGATTTGTCGAACGGACGAGTAGCCTCCCCACCAGTGCATTTAATGTACTGATAACCCACCAGATCATTTGCAGGGTACGGGAGAACCTCGTTCGGTGCGTATGCTCCTTCTTGCGTGCTAAGGCGTGGAGATCACTCCGAAGCAGCGCTGCATCCGGAACTGAAGCACATATATAAGACATAATATTGTGAACATCGCCTGATCATCGCCTGTACAATCATTCCACAATTGTAGCCACTTGGCACGCTTTATGTTTCGGAGAGAGAGGCTTGAGCGACTTGTAATCTCGGCTAAGCGCCGCCTGTAACACTTGTTTATATCAATAAAGAGTTGCTTTACTTCTACTTGTGTTATTCAATGCTTCCGCTATATTGTTGACTCAGTGAACTTGTTACCGATCGCCTATGCGTTCATGACTCCGCTGTACTCGGATAATCTGTGTGACTCTGTGTCTTAGAACTCTTACCGCCAGCCAATGAACCACGGCCTTGCGTGTGGCTCACGCTCGTGCGGCATCACGCCCGGATGGGTCATAAAGCGATCGTTCTGGGGGAGCGCTTGCGCGGTGATTCTCGCCTAGCGGGAACGGCCGATTTAGCCTGCGGGAGATCGAGGCATGACACTTAGTATATTCCAAGAGCCACGAAGAGCACGAGGAGCATCTCAGAATCGTGCTAGAGACACTGAGGCAGGATAAGCTATATGCCAAACTCAGTAAATGTGAGTTTTGTATGGATAAGGTGCCTTTCTTGGGACATATCATCTCAGGAGAAGGACTTTTAGTTGATCTAGAGAAGGTTGCTGCAATAGAAACTTGGCCTACATCTACATCAGTTGCAGAAGTGAGAAGTTTTCTCGGACTTGCTGGATATTACCGGAGGTTCGTAGAAAATTTCTCAAGGATTGCGGAGCCTATGACGCGGTCGACGCGTAAGGACCAGGAGTTTGCATGGACGAGAGATTGTCAGAAGGCCTTTGAAGAATTGAAGAGGCGATTAACAACAGCACCGGTCTTGACTCTTCCTTCAGGATCGGGAGGCTTTGTTGTTTATAGTGATGCGTCAGGTAGTGGACTAGGATGTGTTTTGATGCAATATGGCAAAGTTATCGCTTATGCATCGAGACAGCTGAAGGTCCATGAGAAGAACTACCCGACGCACGATCTTGAGCTAGCTGCAGTAATATTTGCACTGAAGATATGGAGGCACTATCTTTATGGAGAGAAGGTAGAAATCTTTACTAATTACAAGAGTCTGAAGTATGTATATACTCAGAAGGAGCTCAATATGAGACAGAGACGTTGGCTTGAGTTGATGGTCGACTTTGATATAGATCTGCAGTACCATCCGGGCAAGGCGAATCTCGTAGCAGACGTACTCAGCGGGAAGCTCACGACTTATTTCTTGACGATGCATCCCCAACTATTAAAGGATCTACAAGAGCTCTAGATAGAGATTGTTTTACCAAGACAAAGTAGGTCGTTGGCGAATCTTGAAGTTAAGTCATCACTTGTGGAGAGGATTAAGGCGGCATTGTCCACCGATGCTAGATTTCGAAGACTTAAAGAGAAGACAGAAGCAGGCATGCAGACGGAACTTCGCATACATGAGGACAGGACATTAAGGTGCGGAAATCGCCTATATGTACCGAATGGGGAATTGAGACATGAGTTGATGACTGAAGCACATAGCTCCATGTACTCTATTCATCCGGGAGGAACGAAGATGTACTGAGATTTGAGGCAGTATTATTGGTGGCATGGAATGAAGAGGGAGATTGCACGGTTTGTGGCAAAATGTTTGGTCTGCCAGCAAGTAAAGGCCAAGCATCAAATAACTGCTGGTATGTTACAACCGCTTCCCATACCCGAATAGAAGTGGGAACATATCACTATGGATTTTGTTACAGGATTTCCAAGAAGTCCCAATGGAAAAGATGCAGTATGGATTATCGTGGATCGACTCACTAAATCGGCACATTTCTTGCCGTTTAGAGTTGGACAGTCCACGGAAGTACTAGCCGACATGTACATACGATAGATTGTAAGATTACATGGAGTATCGGTTAGTATTGTGTCAGATCGTGACTCGAGATTTACATCCCATTTTTGGCGAAGCATGCAAGAGAGTCTTGGCACCTGACTCAAGTTCAGCACTGCTTACCATCCACAGACAGATGGTCAATCTGAGCGCACGATTCAGATCTTGGAGGATATGCTACGATCGTGTATGTTAGACTTCAGAGGGCCTTGGGAAGATCATTTGCACTTGTTGGAGTTCTCTTATAATAACAGCTACCAGGCAAGCATCCAGATGGCACCATTCGAGGCTTTGTACGGCAGAAAGTGCAGATCACCGATATGTTGGAGTGACGTTGGTGAGCGTCAAATACTGGGTCCAGAGTTGGTGATGCAGACCGTTAAAAAGGTGAAACAAATTCAGAATCATCTTCGTACAGCTCAGGACAGACAGAAGCATTGGGCTGATACACACAGACGTCCTTTGGAGTTCAAAGAAGGAGAGCATGTATTCTTGAGGATCTCACCTACTCGAGGTACTATTTGATTTGGGAGCAGAGGCAAGCTGAGCCCAAGGTACATTGGGCCTTTTGATATTCTGGAGCGCATTGGTGATGTGACGTATCATCTTGCATTACCTCCATCTTTAGAGGGAGTGCATGATGTAACGCCCCGCAACCGCACGGTGCGTTACGCTGAGTCTGATTGAATGAAACAAATGCTGGTTACATTTAATTTGTTGGATTTTGGAAAGAAGTATTGATTGAGTTGTTTGATGTGCAGATGGCTAGCGGGTTCGATGGAAACCAGGTGTTCGTTCAGAGCAGTACCGAGATAGCTGGGTTGGAATGATAATGCCATCTTCCTTAGTCCGATCGGTCGAATGATTTGTAGAGCACGGCCTGCTCGCACGGTCATACCAGTTGAGTAGATCGCGCTTGCATCGGACCACGGGTTCAAGGGATTGGCCGTATCGGCAGGACATGATGCTTAACGGGATCAAACATTGTGAGTGGGCTCTTTTCCTTCTCCTCTACTCCTTCATGCCTAATAATATGGAAAACACGTAATAGGCTTGAACACTTGGACTGGAACTTGGGAATCACTACACTGAGGCGTGCATAGAGTGTACGTCGTTGCTTGGATAGTATTGTGGCTTGATTTTGTTTGCGCGTTGGATAGTTGGAGCTAGAGTTGGAATATTGCATTTGAGGCAATTGGTTGAATGATTGGGATTATGCTTGGACAGTTGGAATGATACATTGAGGCATTGGAAATATTGGGATTTGGGCGAGCGAGGGTGCATCCGTGCACGAGTATCATTTGGGCGCTTTGTCAAGCAAAGCGAGTAGTTGTGGTTCGAAACCGAACAACTTCATCGGCGAGGGCATTGTGCCACTGTTGGGGCATTGTGCCATAGGATTGCTTTGAGCATGGGTGTCGCACCAATTTGGAATCATTGTTGAGAAGAGGCATTGTGCCTATGGAATCACTTATGATTTGGTGCCTTGGGCAATATGTTGGAAGAATGGTTATGGATGTTTTGGTTGGATGATTCATGGAACGAGTCTAGGATCGCTTGGTGGGGCGAGAATGTTCGATCCTCTCGTCATACCTACTTGGTGTCTGCATGTCACGGACAACCTGTATTGCACGGGGTTTGGTCTCCTCGAACGGGAAGACTCCGGGGCGCCGGGACCGTTCGGCCATGGAGGAGACAATGGGTAACGTGCCTTGGGCACGGTGCCAGCGGTTGGAATTGATCCAGGTGGGTTAGCTACTTAGCGTTGTTTCGAGGAGAACCGTATTTGATCAGTCCGATCAAAGTCCTTTATGGCTTGGCCAGTGACTTCATATAGACTAGTGTTGGCTTGCTTTTCTTTTGTTGGTTTGGCTTCGTGTAGGCGCGGCCACCTTGCCTCGGCAAGAGTGTGCACTTTGAGATTTGGATTATAAGTGTTGGTTGATGATGGATATTGAGGCTTGGTTGATGGTTCGATATGTTATCGTGTTGCTTGGACTTGAGCAAGACGGTTGCATGCTAGTTTCCTTCGGTTGGATTATATTGCTTGTCGATTGGTTTGAGTTGAATGTTGCATGCTTAAACTGCTTTACAGCTTTCCTTAACATGTCATCCCTGTGCCATGAATTGAATCTAGGATTCAACTAGAAAGATCACCATATAACTGTTTGCATTCACTATTTTACTTAGTGTCGGCTTAGACGAGTGGGTTACCCCGCTCACCAGTACGGCTGTGTACTGACCCACGTTTGTGGACATTATTTCAGGTACGCAGGTGTAGTGGCGCTGCTTGGATATACGAGACATGATGTATGAACTGTAAGTACCTTTGTGGGCTAGAGAAAAGAGCAAGAGTATTTTATCGCCTTTGTGGCATTTTATTTGGACCCTATCGAGAGCTTCGCTGCGTATTACTCTGATGTGTGCTTGGTACACAATACTTGACTTTCGCTGCAACTTGGTCGTTTCAATAATAACTTTGGTGTTTGACAACATCGCCTTGTACGAGCGTAACTCCAGGCTCGTACGGCATCACGTCCCGATCAGAACGATAGTCCTGCGGGAGAGCTGCAACGTGGTGATTCACGTTCAGCGGGGACTATGGAGCCTGCGGGAGATTGGGGCGTGACACATGATGTATTCCATGTCTCACAGCTAAGGAGGTACGTGACTGACCCAAGCCACGTAGTCGATCATTCTGAGATTGCAGTAGGCCCTAGCTTGAGATATGAAGAGCAGCCAGTTAGGATACTCGACATCAGTGAGAAGACATTGCAGGGACAGACGATTAGACTGGTTCGAGTAGCTTGGAAACATCATTCCTCCGGCGAATCTACTTGGGAACGAGAGGATATCATACGCCAGCGTTATCCTCATCTGTTCGAAGATGCAGGTATAAACTAAGCATTTATTTTAGTTACCATGCTTTAATTTTCTTTAGTAGTTAATTCTTTGATTGCGAGGACGCAATCCTCTTAAGGGGGTAGATTGTAAACCCCCAAATTTTTCAGGATTTTAAAAATAAATTTTCGGAATTTTTCTGGAATATTCTGTGATTTTTCCGGAATTAAAATAAATGTTCTTCTGAATTAAATAATTTTAAATGATTTTATTAAATATTAAAATATTATGAAAATAATATTTTTGGGTGTAAAATTAAAAATTAGACAAAGGGTAATTTTCCTGAAATTTATTGGACCCCGAAACTAATTTTAAAGACCTAAAATTAATATTTTTAATAAACCAATTTAAACCGGTTTAATTTTAAATACGGTTTAATGAACCGAACCGAACCCTGACTCAGACCCTAATATAAAATCCTAACGGGTCGGATTCATCAACCCGACCCGTACCCGCGACCCGTACCCGACCCGTACCTTAGCGGGTCGGATCCGGACCCGAATCCAGGACCCGACCCGCTAACCCGAACCCATTAGTTACTGCTACAGTAATCGGCAACCCCCGACCCTGCCGATTCCCCTCCGCCGCCGCCCTTCGCCCGGATCCGCCGCGTCCGCTCACATCCCCGCCGACTCGTCTTCCCACCGGCCGGTCGCCCGTCTCCCCTCCGCCAGAACGGTCGGCCCCTTCTCCTCCCTCCCCGGCCTATTTAAACCCCGGCCTCCCCCAACCCGATCACCACCATCATCCTCTACCACCTCCATCATCCTCCGCCAACCTCTGGCGCCACCTCGCAGGTAGACGCCCAGAGCTCCGCCGCCTCCAGCAGGCCCTGCTGCCGAGATCCGCACAGTGCCGCCTCCGCCTCGTCGGGCCCTAGCCGCCGCCACGCCGCGTTCTTCCACGTCAACATATGTCAGCAAGGTACTTGCCTTCCCGCGTGTGTAATTTCCTGTACGTTAATCCATTCTCCGTTCTGTCGACTTGTGCGCGTACCCTGCGTGACCCTCTCGATAAACCCCAAATTCTAAAAATTCAGAATTTGTCCCGAACTCCCCAGTTTGCGACCGTTTTGCAACCAACTTGTGAAATGTTTTCAAAATCCATCTGAACAATTATTTAGACCACCTGACCTAGTTTTTAAACCCTATTTTAGTGTAATTTATTGTGCTGTAGATTGTAATATTTTTGAGGGTAAAAATGACCGAAATATTGGTTATTTAAATACCCTGACTTTCCCAAAACTGGGTGCGCCCCGCTAAACGGGACTTGGTTGTGTGCGGACTTCACCGAAAGGTGCGCGCCGTTAATACGGAAGTGTAGGATTTCGCGAAAGTTGATTTGGATGTGCGTGCACACCGGAATCAACGCGTATCCGTCGATAATACCCCGTATCGGCCATGTTCTGGAACTCATTGTAACTTCGTGTACGCACGTCGTATCGAAACGAAACTTGCGCCATCGGACTCATAGCAATACGCTGGTCTTGTGACCCAAGTTTGGTTCAATTCTGAGAACGTTGACAAAATCGCGTATCGTAGGCCCCACGGCTCCACTTGACGGGCGATTTGTGACCGGCTCATAGGAATCCAGTTCTGGACATTCCGTTGGGTTCATATCGTTGTTCTGGACTTGTAGACACTAAGTTTGACGAATTTGGAGAATATTGTCTCTGGCACGTTTCTCGGTATGAAGTGGGCCACATGTGGACCCCACTTTGACCAGAAACTGTCACTTTTGCCCCTGTGTCCAAATTGGACTCATGGACAGGCAATTCTAGCTATTTGATGTCTTCTGAATCTGATGGTAACATTTATTACAGCTTTCGGAGGAGTACCTGCAGATTTTGCTGATACCGGAGCAGCTGTTGGTATCCAAACCCCAGGCAAGTGTACCTTGCCAACCTTGCAGTTCTTGTTACATAGTATTCCTTGATTTATTTATATATTGTATTTGTTCAACCTAGGACCGTGTGATATTACTTAACGTTCGAATAATATTCGGGTGTCAACACCGTACACAGAGTTGTGTAACGTCACCTAGAGATGGATATCGAGACCCTATACATTCTCGTGCTTGCATCATCAAGTACGTCATACCCAGGACACCTGACACTATTCATGAGACAGAATATTCCTGAGATATTCGTGGTGATTCTGTATAGGTTACAAGATTTGTGACATAGACATTATATTCATAGCTATCATATGACTTGCTGCATTAGTTATGATCTTGCGTGACATGGACATGAGACGTCGTAGACATGAGACGTGTGATTACATTGGGTGGGGAGAGACACACAGGCTACAGGCTGATTTTAAATATGTATTTATTATTGTGAGGCCGTAGACTCTACATTAGATCTAGGCACATTACGTGATATTACTACTACCGGCTCCCCGACACAGAGCTTGTAGCGGTCTCAGCCTGAGTACTAGTGATGCTCTCACTTGCATTTCACATAGATGGTTACATAGTTTACCCTATTGTTTCATTTACCATTGCACTGCATTTATTTTGGCTTGTGTTATTTTGTACCTTGCTATGTCCCCTGAGGACCTGGATTCCGGATGATGTCCCCAGGTTTAGCAGAGGAATTCTATCCCGAGATGTACGGGGCAGGAGCAGAAGCAGAAGCAGGAGCAGAAGCAGACACTGGAGCTGAACCAATTCCCGAGGATGAGGTGATGGCCGAGGATTTCTCCTGAGTATCTGTTATCTATACTCAATATTTCTCTTTTATTAGACTCTTTTGTTTTCTGGTCTGTTGAACCAGTGTGTCAGACTTATTATCGGGTTGTTCCCCGATTTACTTTATTGTGACTTGATGACAGTTATATTTGATTTTGCTGATATTGATCATATTTACCTTCCATGGATGAGATTAGATTGTGACATGTTTAGTAGACTTTATTATTGTGTTACAGCTTAAGTACACCTTGATGGGTCCATTAAATTGGGTTTGCCCATTAGAGTGTGTTGCTGGCCATTGCAACGTGGCTAGTCCCTCGATATTTTGGGACTGGGGCGTAACACACATACTAACATCGTAAAATATATATATGGACTTATTGTATAAAACTTTTATTTTATCAACAATATCAAGGAGGCTAAGAGATTTGATCAAAAAGATATCTTCAGATTGAAATGAATCAAGGAAGGGAGAAAAGAAATAAACCTAGCGTTATGATACCATTTTGTCAGGCCATATATTCATGAAATATAAAGCGTAAAGGTAACATTGGTAAACAATTTAATAAAAAGATATATACCCGGATATAAATGCATTCTTACCCAAGGATATATACATATATATATATATATATATATATATATATATGGATAAACGGGATATGAGTCATAGTGCTCATATTCCTACATAAGTCATGCACATGTGGACCAATAGGAATAGAGTGTACTAGTGCAGATAGGTGCACATGAAATATATGAGTCTATTTTTATTGGTCCACATGTGCATGACTCATATAGTAATATGAGCACTATGGCTCATATTCCGTTTACTCTCTCTCTCTCTCTCTATATATATATATATATATATATATATATATATATATATATATATATATATATCACAATTGTGTTTTTGCATTAATTTTTAACCTTCATAAAATATAATGTGTCGTGAGTTCATTCCTGCAAACGATCAGATAGGCTTGCAACCGAACTATATGAAGGTCACTGGTGAAAAAATCTTGGACTATATCTCTGGTAAGGCGACGATCCTTCGTGTGCGGGTAGCGAGCCCCACTGAAGGTCCTAAAATATCCGTATTACGATGCGCTCTTCTAGTTCGGGTAGCTAGCTCCACTGAAGGTCCAACAATAACCCTTGCGTGAAGCATGTTATGTATGATTTCCTTCTAGGCCGAATCGGTTCCAGTACCCGTTCGAGGAAAGCCAAACCTTGTGCATATCGTCCATGACCATGCAAATGTGTGAACAGTTTAACTACAAAAATATATGTATGATACATAAACTGAAATAAAGCAATATAAATCTCTACTCGCACAAACGTTCATTGTCATATCCAACACAGTTTCGTAGGTACCGTACCCTGTTCCAAACAGTTTCGTAGGTATCACTACCACATTTTATAGGGAAGGGTATTTTGGTTATTTCATAATTTATGTGCTTGTTGAATATTTATTTATTGTTAGATGTTATATTTGATTTTGGACTTGTGTTAGTGGACCTAACTAGATTAGACTAGACTCATGGACCAATATTTAATTCTAGTTAGATTTGAGCCCAATAGTAAGCCTATTCATTAGGAGGATGAAATAATTAGTTAAACCAATTGGATTAGAACATTCCTTCCTTAATTATTTCTTTCATTACAAGCCCCATGGGGTATTGTAGACTTTTTATAGTGACTTGAAGTGGGGGCAAGGCCGGCCACAAGAGGGAGGATAGTGACTCTCTTTCTTCATTCATTCATTTCAATTCTAGATCTAGAATTTCCCTCTTCCAAATTCCTTCATCCCTATACCAATCCCTACCTAAATTCCTTTCTAATTCCTTCTCTACTCCCCATTGGAGGCTATTGGAACAAGGAGGAGGCAAGGATCTATAAGGAGGAGGAAGGAGCACAAGTTGAAGGCTCTTGACACTCATTTGGAGAATTGCATTGGTAATCTATCTTCCAATAGGTACAATTCAGTTTCCCCCCTCTAATTAGACTCTAAATATATAATTTAATTATTAGAAACCCTCCCATGTACTAAGGCTACTCATAGGAAGTGGAATTAGGTTCATCGGAGGCCTATGGAGAAAGTTATGTAGTATTTTGTGTCAATTTTGGGAAAATTTCGAGATTGACACATCTTGTGTTTGTTAATAGGTCAATTAGACTAAATTGACATGTGTTTGATTGTGTGAGACTAGTTTCGTATCCACAATTGGATACGTGTAGGCCGTATCACGATAATTTGGCGATACGGGTTAATTTGTGGGTTTCCTTCCGATACGGGGGTTTAAACATGTCGTATTTTGACATGGGCACGTAGTTGAGTAGCTAGCTCTTCATAGTAATTCTAATTGAGATTCTAGACTTGCTCGTGTCCTTCAAGATACGTTTGGTGGTTTGGTGGAGCCGTATCGCAAGCGTATCATGGATTGAGCGTGATACAGGTGCGGTGCACTCCACGTGTTTGATACTTTGCATTCTAATTCAATTTACCTTGGTTATAACTACTAGAGTATTGTATTTGTAGTTGTTTATATATATATATATATATATATATATATATATATATATATATATATATATATATATATATATATATGTAGTGTACCTGTGTGAGTATGTGTGCTAGGGGGTGTCGAGCTACAGCAGTGTGAAGCAGCAGTGTGATGCAGGAGCAGCAGCATTGTGAAGAGCAACATCAGCAATATGAAGCAGCAGCAGCAACAGCAATATGAAGCAGCAGCAGCAGTGTGAAATACAACAGCCAAGAGTTATATTATAAGTAGCAGTACATGGTAAGTATGAGGATGTTGGTTGATTTGAGGTATGTTTGATGGTTTAGTTAGTTAGTTAGTTAATAGTTAAGTTAGTAGGTATCAGTTGTTGAGTATAATTGTAAGTTATGTTAGATTGGTTAATATACTATATAACAGTTAGTATATAGTATTGTTATCAATTAGTATTGATAACAGTTAGTACTTTGTTAATTAGTAAGTTTTGATATTATTAACAGTTAATACAAGTTAGTAAGTTAGTTAGTATATGGGTTAAAGTATTAGTATGGGTTGGTGCTAGTTCTTGAATGACCTTGAGATACACCAAGGTAATGTCAAGGTATTGGCTTTATCTTTAAGTATTGGTAGTGAATACCAAGAGGGTATCTAGGTATTGATACCAAGGTAGCTCAAAGCCAAGGTAATCAATATAGAGTTAGTATTAGCTAATGAATAGCTAGTATTATATATAGATAGTGCTATGTATTTACACTTAGTAGCTACCTATAATAGCTAGTATAGCTTAGATACAAAGTGAGTGGACCCAATATCCTAGAGATGGACTCATACAACCTAGAAATAGCTAGTTTGACCAAGTTTGACTAGTTTAACCTAGAGTTGACCTAGTTTGACTGTTTTGACCTAGAAATGACTTTATGACCTAGAATTTGACTACTTTAACTTATTTTTATTCTAAAATCTTGTATTAATGTAATATTCCATATTTAGGTCTCTGAGGCACAATTCCGGACATCTTTGATACTGTTCACCGGATTTCAGGCAAGTACATTATCTGATAGTTTATCATTTATGATATTCTCTATGTTTCTTGTATTTAGGGTAGATATCCTTGATTTCTTGACACGGTGGTTACACGGATTGGTATATCCGGATCTCGTCCTGAGATGTTATTCCTTAATATTTATGGTGTATCTTGTGCAAGCCTTGTTCCTCGTTCTTCTTGTACATATGCAAACATTGATTCTTGGGGAGACTAGCTACCTACCCAGTGAATCCCGTGTCATAACGTACCATGGTTGGATCCACTATACCAGTTGGGGCGGGGAGTGTTAGTGTAGATATGTGATCATACCCTCCTTGTGCATGTCTTGTTCCTTGTGAGTGTTGATCATACACCGTACGTATGATTAACCAGGCCCTAATCCTTGTGCAAGTTCTCAAGCCGATCACATATTGAAGCTGGTACTCACTCACATAGTAGTAGTATTTCTTGCTCATATTCATGATACTCATTCTTGTATTTAATTCCAGTATTCCTATTATGCATATCTCTTGTACCTATATATTTTATCTTGTATATTCGCTCTATTTACTGTTACATACTTTATATCATTTATTGGAACTGTTGTTAGAGATATACTTTGCTCATTTCCTGACTGGATATATTTTTTCTAGATGACACTGAGGCGTGGTATCCCACTCACTACGGGCCTCAGGACATAGTTGGCTTAGAGCTAGAGACTTTGGCTCAGGAGGGTCTCATCCCGGTTGAGACAGATGACCCAGTACCTGTAGCTCAGTAGATAGATTATTGTACTAGATTTGTCTCCAGCATTTGATATTAGTATATCTTATTATTAGATGACTCATTGGATATTATTTGTCTTGTGAGTGTATTTGACCCTTCTATTCTTTATATCATATTCGTGCGATTATTTTATCTTATAGATCTGTGATTGAGTATTCATATTTAATTGGTGGCATTATTATATCTTGATGATCATTATTGCTAGATAGATAGTTTACCCAAACAACGTTCTACCGTCGATGCTGCGGCATAGGCTGGACGTTGTTCACTACTCGTGCCCCTACACCGGGTGTGGGTCATGACACATTTTTAGTGGTGGCCCATGTAGATTTTTGAGGTCGCAATTAGTGTGATTCGTAGTGGTGCTCTGATTTGATTGCTATTACGAGCCTGTTTTAGGATATAGGCTATAGGCTGAGAATACTCAATCACATCTAGGAAAAACTCTATTGTTCATTTTAAATTGTTCTTCCTTGATATTGATAATTAATTTTTAACTGTCCTTCTTTGAATGCATTATATCATGTGCCATATATTGATTCTTCCTTTCTCTTTGCCTCAGGATGTCGCCTAAGACTCGATCACAGCAGAGAGGAGCAGTTTCTGAGAGATCTACGACTTCCTGAGGGCCTACACAAGTCACTTCTCCGGTGATTGGCGTATCATCTGTGTTCGGGAGGTCCACCTCCATCTCAGAGGATTGTTCCAGCTGTGTTCGAGGGGCTTCCACGTTCACCTTCCGTGCCGACAGATGCGACTCAGATGTTCACATTATTTTGCGAGATGCTAGAGGCTCAGAAGGCCCAGTCAGAGGCTCACTAGAGGCAGACCGACCTGTTACGGCAGGATATTGAGAGTGCTCATCAGCTTGCCCTTGCTGTAATAGACAGAAGAGCTTAGGTCCAGCAGCAGGTTGCTCCGCAGGTTGCCAGCTTCGGCCGGGTAATATCCAGGACTTCAAGAAGCTTAAACTTTGGGTCTTCAAGGGGACTGAGGGCGTCGTCTACGTTGATAATTGGCTCGTGGACATTAAGCGTCTCATGAGGGTATCTCGTCTTGCTGAGGATCTGAAGGTTAAGGCAGTAGGACTTCAGTTGTTCGACATCGCCCACACTTGGTTCAGAAATGAGCCACTTCTTGCTGATGCAGGAAAGTCTTGGGAGGTGTTTAAGGACCTCTTCAAGAGGACGTTCTTTGCTCGGGCAGACAGATTGGACTTGGGAAGGCAGTTTGAGGGCCTTACTCAGGGGAGCATGTCCGTGGAGGAGTACGCCGCAGAGTTCGATAGGCTGAGCTATTTTATGGAGTATTTATGGTGTGGGAGCCAGAGGTTCGGTCTATCCGCTTTCGCGAGGGTCTGAACTGGGAAGTAAAGATCCTCATTCCATCTTTCTATGAGACGTATTCGGAGATACTTGTGGAGGCACGCAAGGTTGAGCGGGAGTTAGGCTTGAAACCCAAGAGCGATCGCGATTCTTTTCTGCGGGCTAGAAGCAGCGCGGTGACTGCTAAGCATCCTTATTTTTAGTTTAGGTCTTTTCAACAACCACAACAGCACCAGACTCTAGCTAGGGCGCCGGTTCACCAGGCACCACAGCAGCAACAAAGATAGTCATAACAAGCTTTCTGCCACTATTGCAAGAAGTCTGGCCACATCTGGAAAGTTTAAAGGAAGAGGTTGGGAGTTTGTCTGTATTGTGGTACCGAGGGGCATCAGCTGAGAGATTGTCCTTCCAACCCTCGTCGTGCAGTTCAGGGAGCAGCTCCATCTCAGAGAACACATGCAAGGCCACCTGCAGTACAGCCGAGGGGACCGCCGCTTCTGACCCAGCAGCAGTGTTATGCCAGCACCAACATCAGGGGGGTGTACATCAGGGATGAGTGCTCGCTATGAAGGTCAAGGAGGCCGAGCCCACCAGAGATGTCATCACAGGTTCTGTTCTTCTTGATTCTATTCCAGCTTTAGCTTTATTTGATAGTGGTACTTTCCATAGTTTTATATCTATTTCTTTTGCTCTGAAGCATCATTTGGTAGCTGAGTCTTTGCTTAGAACTTGCAAGATCATGATCGGGGAAGGCATTATCCTGGTTAGTGATATTTGCAAGGATCAGAGAGTTACTCTTGGAGGCCGAGAGCTGAGTACGTTTCTACTTGTAATGCCCCTTCCGAACTACGACATTGTACTCGGGATAGATTATTTGAGTAGACACCATGCTAGTATAGATTGTAGAGAATGTAGAGTTTTGTTTAGCTCGCCGGGAGAGCCAGAGTTTGAGTTTGCTAGAGGAGCTACAGAGCAGAGAGAAGGCATTATCTATGGAGCTATGGTTGAAGACAAGGAGTTGCCGCATCCTTTGATAGCAGGGTTCTTGGATGTGTTTCCTGAGAAATTGCCGGGATTGTCACTAGATCAAGATGTTGAGTTCTCTATAGACTTGGTGTCAGGTGCGGAATCAATTTTACAACATGTCTATAGAGTGAACAACAATGAGCTGGTCGAGCTGAAGAAGCAAGTGGATAAATTATAGGATAAGGGGTTTATCAGATCCAGTTCTTCACCATGGGGAGCCCCGGTATTGTTTGTACCAAAGAAGGATGGATCAGTGCGTATGTGCATCGATTACAGGACATTGAATAATCTCACAATGAAGAATAAATATCCATTATCACAGATTGATGACCTGTTTGATCAATTAAGTGGCGCCAAGGTATTTTTCAAGATAGACTTGAGATCAGGCTATCACCAGGTAAAAGTGAAGCCGGAGGACATTTCGAAGACTGCTTTTAGGACTCGGTATGGCCAGTATGAGTTCATGGTAATACCGTTTGGGTTGACTAATGCCTCGACGGTATTTATGAATTTGATGAACAAGGTGTTCCACCAGTACCTTGACAAGTTCATGGTGGTGTTCATCGATGACATACTCATATACTCGTAGATACCAGAAGAGCACGAGGAGCATTTATGGATTGTATTGGATGTGCTGATGTCACGTCTCAGTCCTAAAATACGTAGGACTAGGAGTATGTAAGCATGCCAGCCGTATGTATATGGCAACTCTAATATATGGATACCATAATACACACGTACGCTGTAAATGAATATTAACTCACGTGTGGTATATATATTCTCACAAGTCACAGGGCATAACTAGATCTCATCCATAGAATCAAATAGAAATGAATAACCAATCAACTATATAACTGAATCAAGTATAAAATGCTTGATATGAACAAGTAGTTGTATGGAGACAAATCTACTACCAAACTAGAATATAAGAGAAACCAAATAAATACATCTAATGAACAATGAGACTCGAAGAGAAGACCTCCTCGAAAGAGAGATAAGTAGCAAGTCCTGATTCGTGCTCCTGTGAATAGTCAAGATCGTCTACACCTGAAAAGGGATCAGGTCCTTAGAGGGACGTAACAAGATACATAGAAGCATGCCAATTGAATACAGTAAAATATGCATAATAGACAGAAAATATATAAGTACGCTGTACTAGACAATCTATATGAAATGCATAATGAGGACAATCATTTTGACGTATGGGTAGGTGTAGGATACTCTATCTATCTCATAACTCACACACACGTCCATGAACATCGTCAGCCGTCATACCGCGAGGGTAGCGACCATCGTGACACCATCAGCCGACATACCACAAGGGTAGGGACCATCGCAACACAACTCACGTAGTGCGTGCTAGTTACTAAGGTTTACCAGAGTGGGTAGCCCATACGCCTACTGATTGTCCTCCCCTCCCATGATACTATGTGTCAATTGTGTGTCAACATATATAGTATATAATTATGACTGAAAGAAAACACATATATAATGAATATATTAAAAATATTATAAGCATGTAAAGTACTATAAGCAATTTGGCAATGTATCTTGCCTGATCTGAAAAAGAATGAAGTCCCAACTCAAGGTGTCGTCCGATCTACCCGTCACATAAATTAAACAAGTTAGGTTACAAAAGTAGGTGAATAGGTTCCTCCATTTTAATCTTTTTTAATTCTGAATAAAATAACCTAAAATAGTATTTAAATCTTATTATAATCTAATTTTATTGTTAAACCCTAATTTTGGTCCAAAGAAAGTCAACTTTATGAATTTGTGATCCGGGACATGCAAATCGAGGCAATCCGTTAACCAAAAAATCAACCAACTCAAATCCTTGATTTGTGTGTTGAATTCTATAGATTTCAGTGCTACATAAATACCGGAATCGATGGTTTCATAAAATCACAAGCCGGTAAAGAGTTATGTCCACAAGGGCGCACAGATGATAGTTTTCGGTGGTTTTCTATTTACGTCTACGTTGCACAAATTTTACAGTAAATTAAAATTATATTTTAAATTCTGAAAATATTATTTTATGTAATATCATCATGTCAACTTTCTGAAACTTTAAACGTTTCGTAATTCCGAATTCGAGATCTCCCGAAATCTCAAAAATACAAAAATGCATCTGATTTCGGACAAGTGGCACTTTTAAAATTTTCTAGAAAAATAGGTTCATAAATTATAAAAATAATTTATATATTCAGAAAACTAACCTTGATATGGTTCTAACAAAAAAAATTGGAACGTGTTTGGAGTCCGGAGCTAGGAGATATCGTCATTTTAAATCGTCATAACTACTAGAAAATGAGGCTAAATTTATGACGAATTTTGACTGTTTTTGGACGAAAAAGAGAGGAGTTTGGGAAAAAAAGATATGAAGTATGAGGTATTTATAATGGTGAAGACTACTTAATTGAATACGACTAGGATTGGCTAATTTGGATATGCCTAGTAGGCTCAGGATTTGAATTAATTTAAAATAGAGTTTGAGTTTATCTCAATAATTTATAATCTTAAATAGAATTAAAGATATTACAAATAATTTATATGATCTTATTAATATCTATTAACACTAAATTAGCATCTATCTAATATTAAGACTATATGTATCCAAATAAATCCTAAATAATTTCTAAAATCTAAATAAATTTCTTAAAATTCAAAATAAATTACAGAAAAATATAATTAAATATTTTAACCTAAAATAAATATTTGGTAGAACAACATGCAAGTATGGTCTCATAGTAAATCATAGAAGTTCTAAAAATTTATGTTTTCTGTGTTTTAATTACCCAAACAAATTCTAGAAAAATCTCCAAAAATCTAAAATAGCCTAAAAATGATTCTAAATAAATATTTATATAAGTAAATATATCAAAAAATTTATTTTCTAATTAACTAAGAGAATACTCTAAAGAAATTCAATATTTAAAATAATCAATAATAAATATAAAATATAAAATATAAAATATAAAATATAAAATACACACAAAATACATATTTTGGGTGAGGGGGTTTACAATCTACCCAACTTAAAAATATTTCGTCCTCGAAATTAAAAATAAGGAATAATTTGTTAAATCTTTCACATTTGTATCTAAGGCAAGTCAACCGCAATCTTCTCAAAAATTTAAATGACAAAATCTATTCAAATCCGTCACAATCTCTTCAAAATTAAAATAACCACTGTTTAAATTAAAATTTAACCTATCATAATCTCTTCTAGATTTTTAAATAATCAATATCCAAATTTAATTCAAATCTATACGACATCTTCAAGATTTAAATAACCCACATCAAATTTTATATCACGATTTTCAACTATCATAATCTACTATAGATTTTAAACAATTAAAATCAAATCTTATTCCTATATTTTAACTTAAGAATTTTGTACTCTTCAAATTTTAAATTCAATTTCTATTATCAATATTTTAAATAGTTGATCCAACAATCAAAATTTAACTTTTAATTCAAATCATCAAATTGTAAAATTTTGAATTCAATCCATCAATGTTCATGTTTAGAGTTCTATATTTTTTTTCCTCAAGATTTAAATTGTTAATTCAATCTCCAATATTCAAAATTTAAATCGTGTGCTTAAATTATAAATATTTGGTCTGCAATATCAAAATTTTAAATTTTATTCTAGAAGGTATTCTTATCTTTAAAGTTAAATCCTCATCATCTAAATCATTCTTCTAAAAATTCTCAAAATTAAAATGAATTAAATCTCTCAATCTAATCTTACTTGATCACAATCTAAAAAAATTTACCTCAAGTTGACAATGCAACTTCTACCCAACTTAAAATTTACCGATCTATCACATAGGCTATACATTTAAATAAAATATCCTCAAATTATTTAATCGTGTTATTCAATCCATAAAATATCTCACATGTTTTATGTCCTTAATTACAAAAGATAGTCGCTAAGTAATGTGATTGGCCTATGGGGTATATCTAGTACTATTCGTATATCAAACTTATACTAAGCACGAACGTTCGTCCTTCCGAAATAGGGGAAGACAAAAAACAATAATAAAGAATTCAAGGAGGAGGTGATAGAATACAAGTACGGGGTTCAAGGCGATTAAAGAATTCAAAAAGAGAGTTGTCAGGGCAGTTGTGGATTAAAATCTTATTTTGGTAAATTTTTATTTGCATGCTCATATCAGTACAGTTATGTAACCGATACGATATGCTCGAACATGTCTAGAGGGCAAGTATATTCGTCTAACAAGCTGAGTCAACTATATCTTAATCCATGTAAAGTAGTCATGTGAAGAGCGAAGCAAGTGCATTAAGGTTGATCAGACCGTAATACACTGATTCTGATTTAGACAATATATTATTAGGCGTCCCTAATAACACATATGTCATAAACAAGCTCGATAAAAGAATAAGCTTGCAAAACTAGGCTATAATAGTAGCATAAGTCGAGGTAGTCCAGAAAATATAAGTACACTGGATTATGATGAAGGAAGGTACAAAATAATTCAACTTCACAAGAAGATAAGACTTGTCCGGTGTTGTGCCTCTACAGTTGTTATACTAACTTCTTGTCTAAGTCTCTAGTCGACCAAATGAGGGTATGGGCCTCTAAGTTCTACAGTCTGGATAAACACTATCTTCTTATGCAAGCCTATAGTTGGTGTCATTCAGTTACACTTCATTAATGGGTCAAAAGGACTATGTGATACTAGGTTATGAGGTATACTACCAAACTTACAAGAATTTAACTAATAGTGTTATTGAACAATAGAGTGTATATACCTAGTACAAGTCACCTTTCTAACCCCTATCAAGCACGATAGAAAAGATAAGATTGACGTTATGAAAGGATCAAACAAGATACAATGCAAGCAATCAACTAAGAATACAAAATAAAATCAAGGGAGGTGATTAAATAAGTGGATGAGATCCTATACCCTATTCCTATTTGCAGGCTTGTTCGGTACAGTAACGTAACCGAGATAATATGCTCTCGACCTGCACGGGCCACCACAAAAATATGTCACGCCCCAGTCCCAAAATATGTAGGACTAAAAATACGTAAGCATGTCTGCCGTATGTATATGGCAACTCCAATATATGGATACCATATTACACACGTACGCTGTAAATGAATATTAACTCACATGTGGTATATATATTGTCACAAGTCACAGGGCATAACTAGATCTCATCCATAGAATCAAATAAAAATGAATAACCAATCAACTATATAACTGAATTAAGTATAAAATGCTTGATATGAACAAGTAGTTGGATGGAGACAAATCCACTACCAAACTAGAATATAAGAAAAATCAAATAAGTACATCTAATGAATAATGAGACTCGAAGGGAAGACCTCCTCGAAAGAGAGGTAAGTAGCAAGTCCTGATCCGTGCTCCTGTGAATAGTCAAGATCGTCTACACCTGGAAAGGGACCAGGTCCTCAGAGGGACGTAACAAGATACATAGAAGCATGCCAATTGAATACAGTAAAACATGCATAATAGATAGAAAATATATAAGTACGCTGTACTAGACAATCTATATGAAATGCATAATAAGGACAATCATTTCGACGTATGGGTAGGTGTAGGATACTCTATCTATCTCACAACTCACACACACGTCCATAACATCATCAGCCGTCATACCGCGAGGGTAGTGACCATCGTGACACCATCAGCCGACATACTGCGAGGGTAGCGACCATCGTGACACAACTCCCGTAGTGCGTACTAGTTACTACGATTTACCAGAGTAGGTAGCCCATACACCTACTGATTGTCCTCCCCTCCCATGATATTATGTGTCAAGTGTGTGTCAACATATATAGTATATAATTATGACTGAAAGAAAACACATATATAATGAATATATTGAAAATATGATAAGCATGCAAAGTACTATAAGCAATTTGGCAAGGTATCTTGCTTGGTCTGAAAAAGAATGAAGTCTCAACTCAAGGCGTCGTTCGATCTACCCGTCACATAAATTAAACAAGTTAGGTTACAAAAGTAGGTGAATAGGTTCCTACATTTTAATCTTTTTTAATTCTGAATAAAATAACCTAAAATAGTATTTAAATTTTATTATAATCTAATTTTATTGTTAAACCCTAATTTTGGTCCAAAGAAAGTCAACTTTACGGATTTGTGATCCGTGACACGCAAATCGAGACAATCCGTTAACCAAAAAGTCAACCAACTCAAATCCTTAATTTTTGTGTAGAATTCTATAGATTTTAGTGCTACATGAACACCGGAATCGACGGTTTCATAAAATCACAAGTCGGTGAAGAGTTATGTCCACAAGGGCGCACAGATAATATTTTTCGGTAGTTTCCTATTTACGTCTACATTGCACGAATTTTACAGTAAATTAAAATTACATTTTAAATTCTGAAAATATTATTTTATGTAAGTTCATCATGTCAACTTTGCGAAACTTTAAACGGTTCATAATTCCGAATTCGGGATCTCCCGAAATCTCAAAAATACAAAAATGCGTCTGATTTTGGACAGGTGGCACTTTTAAATTTTTTTGAAAAAAAGGTTCATAAATTATTTAAATAATTTATATATTCAGAAAACTAACTTTGATATGGTTCTAACAAAAAAAATTGGAATGTGTGTGGAGTCCGGAGTTAGGAGATATCGTCTTGTAAAATCGTCATAACTATTAGAAAATGAGGCTGAATTTATGACAAATTTTGACTGTTTTTGGACGAAAAAGAGAGGAGTTTGGGGAAGAAAAATATGAAAGATGAGGTATTTATAATGGTGAAGACAACTTAATTGAATACGACTAGGATTGACTAATTTGGATATGATTAGAATCAGTTTAAATAATGATAGGATATGCATGAAGTTGCTTTCCTAGTAGGCTCAGGATTTGAATTAATTTAAAATAGAGTTTGAGTTCATCTTAATAATTTATAATCTTAAATAAATTAAAGATAATACAAATAATTTATATAATCTTATTAATATCTATTAACACTAAATTAGCATATATCTAATATTAAGACTATATATATCCAAATAAATCCTAAATAATTTCAAAAATCTAAATAAATTTCTTAAAATTCAAAATAAATTACAAAAAAATATAATTAAATATTTTAACCTAAAATAAATATTTGGTAGAACAACATGCAAGTATGGTCTCATAGTAAATTATGAAAGTTCTAGAAATTTATGTTTTCTATGTTTTAATTACCCAAAAAATTCTAGAAAAATCTCCAAACATCTAAAATAGCCTAAAAATAATTCTAAATAAATATTTATATAAGTAAATATATCAAGAAATTTATTTTCTAATTAACTAAGAGAATACTCTAAAGAAATTCAATATTTAAAATAATCTGTAATAAATATAATAATATAAAATACACACAAAATGCATATTTTGGGTGAGGGGGTTTACAGCCGAGGAAGGAGAAATTATATGGGAAGCTGTCCAAGTGTGAGTTCTTCCTGGACAAGGTGGGGTTCTTAGGATATGTTGTGACTGGTAATAGAATTTCAGTGGATCCGAAGAAGGTCATAGCAGTGGAATCTTGGAAGACCCCGAGTTCAGTGGCAGAGATCAGAAGTTTCATGGGTCTAGCAGGCTACTACAGGAAGTTTGTGCAAGATTTTTCGAGGATTACCGAGCCGATGACTAGACTCACCAGGAAGGACGCAGAGTTTGTTTGGACAGAGGAGTGTCAGCCTACTTTTGAGGAATTGAATCGAGGTTGATGTCTGCTCTTATTTTAAAGTTGTCATCAGGGTCAGGAGGTTTCATTATTTATAGTGATGCATCGAGGAAATGGATGGGTTGTGTTCTTCAGCAGAATGGGAAAGTGATTGCCTATGCATCCAGGCAATTGCGTCCTCATAAGAAGAAATATCCTACCCACGATTTGGAGTTGGTAGCAGCCATCTTTGCCTTGAAGTCGAGAAATACTATTTGTACGGAAAGCGTGTGGAGATCTTCACAGACCATAAGTGCTTGAAGTATGTTTTCACTCAGAAGGAGTTGAACATGAGGCAGTATCGGTGGATGGAACTGATAAAGAATTTTAACATATCCTTACAGTATCATCTTCGAAAAGCCAATGTAGTTGCCGATACCTTGAGTAGGTATCCGCTAGATATGTTTTTGATGCAGGACCAATTTTTGTTGGAGGATCTGGAAAGCTTGGGCATTGAGGTGATAGTTCCTAGTTTTGCCATAAAGATGTGGGGTTTGCAGATACACTCAGAGTTGATGGACATGATCAAGGCAGCCCAGTATGAGGATGTATCTTTGAGGAGCATCAGAGCTCAGGTGAGAGCAGGATTGGAGGATGATTTCACCATTGCTGAGGGTGGTTCCTTGCGGCATGGTACTAGATTATGTGTGCCTACTGGGGAGCTGCGTCAGGAGGTATTGTAGGAAGCACATCACTCTCAGTATTCCATGCATCCAAGTTCCAATAAGATGTATCAGGATATGCGAGAGAGTGTGTGGTATTATAGCATGAAGAGGGAGGTGGCACAGTTTGTATCCAGATGCTTAGTGGGCCAGCAGGTGAAAGCCAAGAGGCAGAGGCCAGGTGGATTACTTCAGCCATTACCTATTCCAGAGTGAAAGTTGGAGCACATTACTTTGGATTTTGTGTCCGGACTTCCACGATCTCCAGAAGGGAAAGACGCGATTTGGGTCATCGTTGATAGGTTGACCAAGTCAGCCTACTTTTTGCCTTTCAAGGTGGGTTTGTCTACGGAGAAGCTGGCATAGATGTATGTGAGGCAGATCGCCAGGATACACGGGGTTCCCGTCAGCATAGTCTCAGATCGGGATAGTCGTTTCACTTCTCAATTCTGGAGGAGTTTGTAGGCAAGTTTGGGCACCCAGCTCAAGTTCAGTACTGCATATCACCCCCAAATGGATGGGCAGTCAGAGAGGACCATTCAGACTCTCGAGGATATGCTGCACACCTGTGTACTAGATTTTAGGGGATCTTGGAAGGACCATCTCTATTTGGTAGAGTTTGCTTACAACAATAACTACCAGGCTAGTATAAAGATGTCACCATTTGAGGCTCTGTAGGGTTGGAGATGTTGTACTCCCTTGTCATGGGACAATATTGGAGAGAGAGCTTTGCTAGGGCCAGAGATGGTTGTATAGATATTGGAGATGTCGTACTCCCTTGTCGACAGAGAAGGTTAAGTTGATCAGAGACAGACTTTGAGTGAAGCAGGACAGACATCGACATTGGGCCGATAGCCATTGGAGACCTTTGGAGTTGGAGGTATAGTTTAGATTTTGTTAGTGCTTGATATTGGTTTTTTGTTATAGATTAAGTTCTTAAGGTTGTATTTTGTTCTAGGTTGGTGGTCTGGTATTTCTGAGAATTTCTTCGACATGAGGCACGATTTATTTCGGTGGAGGCGGAAAGCTTAGTCCGAGATTCATCGAACCTTTCAGTATTCTCGAGAGGGTCGGTACAGTTGCTTACAGACTAGACTTGCCACCTGCATTAGAGGGAGTGCACAACGTGTTTCACATATCATAGTTGAGACGGTACATGGCGAATCCTAATCACGTATTGGATCACTCGAAGATAGAGGTAGGCCCTACTCTTAGTTATCCAGAGCAGCCAGTTGAGATTCTGGATCAGAGAGAGAAGGTGCTGAGAAACCAGACCAATCCCTTGGTACGCATCGCATGGAGGTATCACTCTCCGGGTGAGTCTACTTGGGAGATGGAGGATAAAATACGATAGCGTTACCCATATTTATTTGTGCCTTGAGGTATGTTCTTTTCTGATTCTGTTCTATTTTATTTTCTGGGGGTAGTTTCGTCTTTAAATTTTGAGGACAAAATTATTTTCAGGGGGGTAGACTTGTCACTACCATATTTTCTAGGGAGGGGTATTTTGGTTATTTTATAATTTATGTGCTTGTTGAATATTTATTTATTTTATTATTTATTTATTTATTGTATTATTTATTTATTGTATTATTTATTTATTGTTAGAAGTTATATTTGATTTTGTACTTGTGTTAGTGGACCTAACTAGATTAGACTAGACTCATGGACCAACATTTAATTCTAGTTAGATTGGAGACTAATAGTAAGCCCATTCATTAGGAGGATGAATTAATTAGTTAAACCAATTGGATTAGAACATGTCTTCCTTAATTAATTCCTTTATGACAAGCCCCAAGGGGTATTATAGACTTTTTATGGTGACATAGAGTAGGGGGCATGGCCGTCCACAAGAGGAAGGAGAGAGACTCTCTCTTCATTCATTTCAATTCTAGATCTAGAATTTCCCTCTTCCAAATTCTTTCCCAATTCATTTTCTACACACCATTGGAGGCTATAGGAACAAGGAGGAGGCAAAGATCTACAAGGAGGAGGAAGGAGCACAAGTTGAAGGCTCTTGACACTCATTTGGAGAATTGTATTGGGAATCCTTCTCCCAATAGGTACAATTCAGTTTTCTCTCTCTAATTAGACTCTAAATCTGTAATATAATTATTAGAAACCCTCCCATGTAATAAGGCTATCCATATTTATGATACTCATTCTTATATTTAATTCCAGTATTCCTATTATGCATATCTTTTGTACCTGTATATTGCATCTTGTATATTCGCTCTATTTACTGTTACATAGTTTATATCATTTATTGGAACTGCTGTTAGAGATATACTTTGATTCTTTCCTGACTGGATATATTTTTTCTAGATAACACTGAGGAGTGGTATCCCACTCACTATGGGCCTCAGGACGTAGTTGGCTTAGAGCCAGAGACTTTGGCTCAGGAGGGTCTCATCCCGGTTGAGACAGACGACCTAGTACCTATAGCTCAGTAGATAGGTTATTGTACATGATTTGTCTCCATTATTTGATATTAGTATTTCTTATTATTAGATGACTCATTGGATATTATTTGTCTTGTGAGTTATATTTGACTCTTCAGTTCTTTATATCATATTCGTGCGATTGTTCCATCTTATAGATTTGTGATTGAGTATTCATATTTTATTGGAGGCATTATTATATCTTGATGATCATTATTGCTAGATAGATAGTTTACCCAAACAGCGTTCTACCATCGATGTTGCGACATAGGCTGAACGTTGTTCACTACTCGTGCCCCTACACCGGGTGCGGGTCATGACAGAAGGTACCTCAACCCCTTCCAAATAGTTTTGTGTTACCGTACCCCATTCAAACAGTTCCGTGGTACCATACCATATTCTACCTTGTAGACTCAGCGGTCCCAAAATATTTATCCACACTTCTATCTCCTTGCAACAAAAATGCAATATTCCACCTATTCACAACAACAATATGCTATCTATTTTTTTATAACAACAGATACATCATTCCACATTTCTATAACATAATATATGGACAATCTATATTTCTATGCATCAAGTTAACATCAATAATTTAATTTTTTTTAGCTTGGTTCTTTTTACTTAGCATAATAGACACATGGCATACAAAAATAAATACTATTAACATTATTTTATTTAATGTGAATGTAAATGAGATAAGATCAAAACCATCCACCATGATGAATAGCCTTCTGTCTTGACCGAGAAGAATCCGCACGATTCCTCAAAGACACAATTTTGACGTAATGCACGATCTTTTTAACTGTTATAACCATATGAGAAAGCCTTGCTCCATAAACCATCAAATCTGACCAAATTAAGTAGTCTGCATCACCGATCAAATTCTATAATTTCTTGCACATCTCAAATCAACCAACCAATACGAACAAATTAGCCACCACAATACCTCTTCCTGGAACAAGGCCTTGCACTGATCACATAAATATCTGCATGATTCCTCCATATGATCACATAAATATCTGTATGATCCCTTTGAGCTAGCAAACCTGACTAGTGGATCGCACTGAGCGAGGCATTACATAATACACCACTAAGAAAAAGTTTTATTCTCAAAACTTAAAATAACATACTCTTTCTACCCACAACTAACCAAGAAGAAAACTCCTTACTCAATCTCTTATTCAAACTTTTATGTCAATTCTTCGACTGAATGGCCATCCGAGCATGTACATCAAGGCCAAAAACAATACCAAACACCTTCTATATTTGATCCACACTTGGAAAATCCTTCAGCACACAATAATACACTTGCAACGATTCTCTTCACTTATCCCTATGCACTACTCTTCCAATCCATAGCTGCATCAAAATATTCAAATCATATAAACTCATTAAAATTGACAATCCTCTTTCTTTTGTCCAATTTGAGCATGCCTTGCATAACTTTTCTTATTTTGTCAATAAATGCAAGCTCACTCATGCCATAGCCAAATCCATCGGTCAACTTATACCACCAAATTTTGACCCAACCATTTCCAAAACTTAACCAATATTCTTTGCCTCATCAATAATGTGCTTGCACATAACCAAACTACCATAACTCGTGGCAAGACATCACTAGCTAACCTAGCCGCAAACACAAGCACTAGGGAAATAAATCCAAACTAAGGTAATCTAGCCAAGTATTGTACTAATCATTTCTGACTCCGAAGGAACACAACAAAAATCAACTAGATCCATTTTCCATGGAGCCATCTATATTACAATTATCCATAAATATCAATCCATTTCAAAATTTTCTAAACATTCAAGGAACTTATCACACTGTCTAGACTTATCTAACTAATATCAATATACTCAAGACCAAATCCAACCTCCGTTCCAATCTTAAGTGTTGTACCTTATACAATCCAAACCATTCTCAAGAGATCAAATATAATTATCCACCAAATTATCAAATATGTCTGCATCAAAGTCTTGATCACAATTACACATCAATGTCCAGTTGTAGGAGAATCCTACTATCTCAGAATTTACCATTAAATTAATCCACATTCCATTTTCTAAGATTTTTCAATCCAAGAAGGCAACTTAACGAAATCTGAACCACTTTACTATGCATACATCAATCATACTCCTCTAAATATAATCTCAATCTTTGTGAACATTATCCGATTTTAGTCTCATTTTAAATTCTAAGGAACCCATCCACGCTTAAAGTTAGCTCCAATAATATCATAATCCAATCAACAAAAATCCAGATCAAAATTTTTCAGCCAAATATGAAGTCACCGTCAATTAGCTCCCATAGTCAATCTCAATTCATAGACACATTACAAACATATTAGAACATGTATTCATCATCTCCACTTGAGTATAATTAACTAAGACAATACAAAAATAATTAATTAAGCCATTAAATTAAAATACAATCTTGTTATTCCAATCGCAATAATCTATAACCAAATTATCTTCCAAGGCTTATCTTTCGATATCCATAATCACACTTATATTCTTATCATAATCTTCTAGGCAACTCATCTTAAGATTATTCTATCAATTTCTAGTACTCAATATTAGAACGTCTTCCTAACTGCTAAGGCTAGCTCACTCATCAGCCTCACTTAAACATCAAGATCATCCATCTTCATCAAATAACTATAAATTACTACACCAATCCCATGTCCTTGTTGGCCCATTTGGTTATGGTCAACCTGATTTCGATAATTAACTTAACTACGATTCGGTACACTGCAATGTGGTTCAACTGAAGACTGCTACTATGACTGCAAGTCACTGCAACGTCAAAACTGCTACTTCACAAGAAGATTTCTACCATTGCATCTGATTATTTTTTATATTTTGTTATGTATTTTTTTACTTTATTTTGAGTCTAGGACTTAAGTAAATCGGATCACATTTTGGCAACTAGATGCACCCTAATTCAAAGTTCACTCAAAATGAGCCTACCTAAACCATATCAAACCCAACATTTGAATCCAACTAAGAACCTAGCTCAAATCCAGTCAAAACAAGCCTAAAACCAACCAGGAATATTCTAGAATGAGGGTAACCGAACTCAGACCGAGTTTTGCCCAAACTATTTTCGAACTCGGTTAGGTCAAACCAAAAATCCTAGTCAGACTTCTCTTCTGGATGACTAGGATCGTAATTGAATTTAAGAACGTTTGAGAACCGAACTCTGCACGAACTCGGTCTCAGAAAATCCTATAAATAGAGATAAATTTCCACCATTTTAATCATCAACTCATTCACTTTCATATAAACCTTCTCATCCCTAAGACAACTCTTCCAACCTTCTAGTGCCAAGTGTGATCTCGGTTAAAAGTCTGTTTTGAGTTATAACAAGCTTGGAAATACAAGTTTGCTTTTGCAAGTCTGAAATCGACGTGCTCTTCGGATCAAATCGCATAGTTGTAAGAAGTCGACAAGCCTTTGGATGAAAGCTTGTAGTTGTACGCTATTTGATATAATAGTAGATTAACTCAGAGCAAGAGTTCTCGGGACTGGATTAGTCCTCCACGAGAAAAACCAGTATACATCGCGGTGTTTGCATTTGTAATCTTTAAACTTTTACTTTCCATACATATACTTGTTATATTACTGCTATAGTTTAGTTGGTACTTAGCCTCAAATTTTTATTAGAAAATTGTTCCGTTGCACTCTATTCACCCCCTCTAGAGTTGCCATATCGGCCCCTCAATTGGTAGCAGAGAAAAGTCTCTTAATATAGGCTTAACATACTAGAGTATTACTTATGGCAACAATCAAACCCATTTAAACCAACAATGGTGAAGGTTAGTCTACAAATAGGCTACCCTATTTGATGGATCCAACTATACATACTGAAAAATACGTATGAGCTTCTATCTCAAGTTACTAGATTTGACTTATGGTCATTTGTTATTGATGGCTACAAAAAGCCTGTTAGAATTGTTGTTGATGGTAACCTTGTAGAAAAGCCTAATGATAAATACACTGAGCTGAAAAAGAAATAAGTCAGTCTTGATGCTAGAGCCATTAATACTTTATTTTGTGTTGCAAACATGATTGAGTTTAATAGAGTATCTACTTGTACCACTTCACACGAGGTATAAAATCTTCTTGAGGTAACTCATGAAGGAACTTACAAGTGAAGGAATCCAAGATCAGTAGGCTTACATAAGAATATAAGGTATTCAAATGAAGCCTAATGATACCATTACACAAATGTTTACTCATTTTCTTGATATTGTTAATCCTTTCTTCTCTTGGTAAGGATTACAACAATCACGAAAAGATACGCAAGCTTTTCAGGGACTCACCAAGAACTAGAACTCTAAGGTTACTGCAATCATTGAAGAAAACGACCTCACTACCATGACTCTTGAGACACTCATGGGTAAGCTTATGACACATGAGCTGGAACTTAATGAGTTTGATAAATCAATGCCAAAGGAGAAGTCCATATATTTCAAAGCACATCATAAGAAGGTCTCCGACAACGAAAGTGAGGATGATAGTTCAGATGATGATCATGTGGCCCTAGTTTCTAGGAACTTCGGAAATTTTTTGAAGTTTGAGAGATCAAACCGAAAAAAGGACTATAAAGATGAGAATAATGAAGAACCTATGTGCTACAACTGCAAGAAATTAGACCATATAAAGAAGGACTTCCCTACAAACAAGAAGGAGAATCGCTATAAACGCTCAAGTAAAAGAGGATCTTCGTCATTCAAATATTCTAACATAAGTATATGGATTGAGGGCGAAGCTAGCGACTCAGAGGATGAAGAAAATTCTCGTAATGCTGCAAACCTATGCCTAATGGCATTTGATCAGGTGGACCAACCCTCACATGCTAGAAGCAAGTAAAGTCTCGATAGTGGTTGCTCACGATATATGACTTATGATGCTACCCTATTTGCAACACTAGCGATGAAGAAAGAAGGATACCTCTCATTCGGTAACAATCTTAAAGGTTATATCATAGGTAATGGTAATATTGTGTTTCTTCTTTTTCTGTAATAAAATATGTATGTTTAGTAACAGAATTAAAATATAACCTACTCATCACTAGTCCCCTGGCTGACCATGGTTATGACATTAATTTTATGAAAGACAAATGCTCTATATATGATAGATCAACTGGTAAGGTTACTTATGAAGGTATTAGAGAAGATAATATATATATTTTCTAACTTTCGGAGGATACTAACAATGTAGGTAGATGCCTTTATGCTAACAAGAATGAAAGTTAGATATGGCATATCCGTCTAGGACACACACAATTGCAAGACTATCCTCAAAAAACTGGTAAGAGGTCTGCCAGACATCACTTTTAAGAAGGATATGGCCTGTGAAAAGAACAAAGCAACCAGGTCCTTCTTTAAATCAATAAACGTTGTAAGTACCTCTAGACTACTTTAACTATTACAAATGGATTTATTTGGACCAAGCAGAGTCGCCAGTCTTGGCGGTTAGATTTATGCTTTTGTAATTGTTGATTACTTTTGTAGATTTACTTGGTTTATTTTCTTGCAAACATAAATGAGGATTTTTTTTGAATTTGTACCATTTTGCAAAAAGGTACCAAATGAAAAAGTCTTTATGATACTCGAATTTGAAGTGATCATGGGGACAAATTTCAAAATACTGATTTCAAAAACTTTTATGATTTAAATAGTTTTTCGCAAGAATTTTTTTGTCCTAGAACTCCTCAACAGAATGGTGTTGTTGAGCGAAAGAATAGAACTCTTAGAGATATGGCTAGAGTTATATCAAATCAATTCAATCTTCCGAAATACTTTTGGGTTGAAACTGTAAATATAGCAAGCCAAGTTTTGAATAGGGTTTTAGTTTGACCTATATCAAAAAAGACTCCCTATGAGCTTTGGTTTGATAGAACTCCTACTATTAGTTACTTCAAAGTTTTTGGATGTAGATATTTTATTTTAAACACCAAGGATAACTTAGAAAATTTTGATTCCAAAGATGATGCAAGTATTTTTCTTGGTTATGCTGCAAAGAGAGAAGGCTTTAGAGTTTTTAATGGGCGATCTTTTTCTGTTGAAGAATCGATTAACGTTACTTTTAATGAGCTTAATAGTCAAGTATCTAGTGACAGTGATGATGAAGATGTCAAAATAACGTACAACAAAGCACCTGAAGATACAACTGGTACAAGCTATCCGAAAAGTTTACCAAAGAAGATGCGATTCATGGCCGATAATCCAGAAGACTTGGTTATATCTGATGTATCAAAGAGAGTAAGAACTCGTTTATCTAATAAAGATATTGTTGCAAATATATCTTCCATTTCACAAATAGAACCTAAAAATATTGTTGAAGCTTTCACTGATGAGTTTTGGATTTCTACTATGCAAGAGGAATTGAACTAATTCGAGAGAAATCAAGTTTGGGAACTTGTTCATAGACCTAGTAATTTCTCGGTAATGGGCACCAAATGGGTATTCCAAAATAAACTTAGCGAGGATAGAAAAGTCACTTGTAACATACATCTCGTAGCCCAAGGCTATAATCAAAAGGAGGGTATCGATTATGACGAGACTTATTCTTCTATGCTCTGTGCTTTTGCTAGTTATTATAATTTCAAATGGATGTCAAAGAGCTTTTCTAAATGGTTTTATTAAAAACATAGTTTTCGTGGAATAACCCCCTGGTTTTAAAGATTCTAAATTTTTAAATCACATTTTTAAGTTGCAAAAAGCTCTCTTTGGACTCAAACAAGCCCCTTGTGCATGATATGAGTGCCTTGGTTCCTTTCTACTTGAAAAATATTTTTCAAAAGGGAAAGTTGATACGATACTTTTTATAAAAACATATGACGACTCTCTTATTAGTGCAAATTTATGTTGACGATATCATATTCGGTTCTACTAGATACTTTGTGAAGAATTTGCTAAGTGTATACAAAGTGAATTCGAAATGAGCATGATGAGAGAAATAAAATTCTTTCTCGGATTACAAATCAAGCAGAATCACAGGGAACTTTCATCAATCAAGCCATGTATACGAAAAATTTGCTAAAGAAGTTTGACATGGATAACGCAAAACCTATTGGCACTCCAATGACGATATCTAGGAAGCTTGACCTTGATAAAAATGGTAAACCGGTCGACACATGTAAGTATCGAGATATAATTGGTAGTTTACTTTATTTTACTGCTAGTCGATAGTTCGTTATGTGATCGGCTTAGGAACATGGATCAGGCTAGAGCATATATGGTTGTCTATGAGTCACGAATACAATATAGGATCAGGCACACTCAAATATGATTAGCTATGGGGCATGGATAAAGGGTTAGGCTAACCATATGTGAGGTCTAAGGTTAGCTATGATGCACGTATATGGGGTATAATTACATAACTAACTAATACTTCCCCGTCCCCCCGACTAATACAATGGAACCGAATCACGACGTCTTCTGACTAGAATCCATAGGTACTAGCCCGTGTACCCTCGTGTCAGGAATCAAGTATAACACTACTACTTGTATCATAGTAATCATCAAAATAAAAAAAATTGTCAGAGAATATACTCGTCTGAGGTCCAAAGCAATGAATACAAGATGGTATGAGTCAAAGTGACCTAAATATGAATATCAATGTCAAATATATGTTTTCAAATCATAAAAAAGCTAAACTAGCGTGAAACTAGGTCTCTAGGTCAAAACTAGGTTATTAAGGTCAAACTAGGTCAACATCATGATTTGGGTTCATAACTACCTTCTATGTTGATTTATGAAGTCAAACTAGTCAATACTAGCTAAAACTAACTTGTACCAAGCTATATCTAGGTTTTTAGGTCAATACCTTATTAATATTTGCTATACTAGCTACTACTACTACTATATATATAACTCATATATACTAGTATTATAAAGTATCTAAGCTATAACCAATACCTTACTTATTACCTTACAATACCTTAACATATTACCTACTACATAGTCACTCTACCAATACCTTGACTCATACCTTATCACTTCATAATTACCTTGTTATTATTTACCTCAACCCAATACCTTAACTCATATCTCAATATCTCACAATATCCTAACATAAACAATACTCAATACTTACCTACCTTGATACAACTCTACTTACCTTGGTATTACACAAGTGCTACCTCTATCTTCAATATATACATATACCCTCATCTATTAATATACCTTGAAATTGTTACTACCATATTTCTAGATGAGAATTTTTTTATCATTAGCATATTTATTATTTAGTAATTAAATATTTATATATGTGCTACTAATTAATTATATTGTGTTATGCTATATATATGTTCTACCGCCGATTCTACGACGTAGGCTAGACGTACCCACGTACTCGTGCCCTTACACCGGGTGCGGGTCATGACAGGAATCAATCTCAACTTACATACTAGTATCATATTGATACCTCACTTACCTCATCTCATACTATCCTTTCTTAATACCCTCGTATCTCCCACACTAACACCACAACCTTCACACCAATAGCCTCATATACACACACTCACAGACACAAATTTAAATACTTGCAATACACTCTAATTACCTACCTTGATATACTTCCTAATTCAGTCACTCATACACACTCTCTATGATACTACACACTCCTTGATACACATTTACATACATGCAACACACTCTAATTACCTACCTTGATACACTTCCCTATTCAGTCACTCATACACATTCTCTATGATACTACACACTCCTTGATACACATTCACATACCTACAACACACTCTAATTACCTACCCTTATACACTTCCTAATTCAATCACTCATACACATTCTCTATGATACTACACACAAACAGACAATAATAACAACAACGTCAACCTTCCTGCACACCTAGCTTCTACCCCCTAAACCAATACTTGCACACATGCACCTACACAGAGCTCCCACTGCGATACCCGACTGATACCAGCCAGAATACCACCATCACCAAACAATACATATACACAACAGTCCTACTGCTACTGCTAACCCCATCCCTCTAACTTTACACACCCATACAGCAGCAGTACACCCCCTGTGCACCACTATACTCGATCATAGTACACACACACTACAACAATCATCACTTGCCCTCCTATACTCTAATTCCTTGGCCTACATACAGATCCACCACTCAACTGCCTACATAAACTTCCCAACTCACTACAATGTTGTAAGGCCTACAGTGCCCAAATCTGCATTGCAGTACACTTCCAAGCAGTCTGCATTGCACTACTGACTTGCAACATTGTGTGCTCTGCATATCAACAACATCAGTCCCCTAACTGTGCAATACAACACTCTCCATGAACTGTATAGACCCGCAGTCCAATTGTACCTAGGTAAATCCTAGGAAACACACCACTCTAACTCATCTTCACCTTATTCCCTACTCAGGTCTGAACCCGAGCTCCCCTCTTCACATTGATACCATACTTGACCTGCAGTACCAGGTCTGTACATATCTGAACTAGACTGAACAGACTCCCCATAATCCCCAACCTGAGCTCCTCCAAGTCTCACAAGGTTCTTCCATCACTCACTGGTTATTCACATAACAAAATAAACCTAAACACTAACCTGGATACTCCCTCACATGCTCAGATGTAACCCTCCTCTAATACTTCCTGTAAACTGAATAGCATGCAACCTACATCCTTCTCATAGATGATACTCGAGCTCTGAACTGTCCGGACTGAACCCCAACCATCACTGATACTGCCTTCTACTGCACAGTGCACCAGCCTTCAAGTTCCTGCAACAATGCACCTCCACCATACTCTACAACATCTGAATACTACTAATCCTTCCTCCTATATACAACCTAGTACAACAACGCTAATACTAACAAACACCCTTATATTGATACTCTAGTATCAAGCTCCATACACTACTACCCATAATATACCCAATCCCACTAACACATCCACTATAACACAAGCTCACACACACAATCAATCACACATATACTATATGATGCACAACACAAAACTAACACAAAGCCAAGTATCAAACACTTAGTGTGCATCATACCCCAATACATTAATCCTTTATGATACTCAACAATATACCCTTAAAACTCCATACCATCATGATACGAACCCTCCAAATTTATATGTCACACAATATAACCTATTAATTATGACAAATAAATAATTAAAATAAATAATTACAAAGTAATTAATAGGAATTAATACCAATTGGACAAAAAAACCAAAATCCTAAATTATCGACACGTACCATGGCGTATCATGATACGGTCTACATGTATCCAATTGTGGACACGTACACTCTACTAATCCATAAATTAGACTATAAAACTACAAATGAGTTATTTTTCAAACACTTGGTGGACCAAATTCAGATTTCTCCTAATTTGGCCAAAAAAACTACCATAACTATCACAATAGAGGCTTCTAGCACAGTTCTTCTCTATAAGGGTGGTCCTTAGCTGTTGGTCGGTTCCTAGAGTCTCAAATAGATATTCTAATATAGAAATTGATATGAAAGATAAGATTTATATCAATTGGGAGTTGGATCCCAATGAAACTCCTTCAAGTGGGCCAAAAGTGTGATTTGGATACAATCTCCTAGCAAACTCCTCTCCAATGGATCTTCTTGTGCTCTCCAATGTTCTAGGTCTCCATGATGTTGAGAATGAGTGGATAGAATTGGATTTTGGTAGGGATTTAGATGAATTGGGGAAGAAGTTGCTTTGGGAAAGAAGGAGGCTAATGAGAAATAAATAAATGGATTGGAACCCTAATTAAAGCTTGTCTCTTATAGTAGGGTTTGGGTATGTTACATTGTCAAGTTTGCCCCTCTCCATTTGTCAGGAATGGAATCTAATTAATTAAGGAAAATATCTAACTAATCAAGGGAAGAATATTCTATCCATGCACTAACTTAATTAATTCTAGCCCAACTAAGTCATGAACTAAGACAATGTCACTAACTAATTCTAACTAACACTAGTCTATGCTAATTAGCTAGCACACTAACTAACACTAATTAATTATAAATAGCTGTCACTACCATATTTCTAGATGAGGGTATTTTTTTATTAGTATATTTATTATTTAGTAATTAAATATTTATATATGTGCTACTAATTATTATATTGAGTTGTGATTAGACTCTTGGACTTGTGATATATTTGACGATGTATTTTTTTCTTCTATTCCATATCGTTCTATATCTTCCTCTAGTTTATTACGGTGATTGAGTATTATTTACTATTATCATATTGTCCTCCATTTGGAAGTTGGGATATCTTGACAGGTATATTATATATTTTGTGTGAGATATTTAGATAGTATGGTTGACCTAGACAGCGTTCTACCGTCGATGTTGCAGCGTAGGCTGGACGTACCCACATACACGTACCCCTACACCGGTGTCGGTCGTGACACATTTTTGTGGTGGCCCATACAGGTCAGGCTTCCCAACTAGTGCGATATCAAAGTAGTAGTACTCAGACTTAAGAGTATCACTACAAGCTTGTTATAGCATATAAGACTAGGGATATAGGATAAGAGTATACTCAATCAATACTAGGAACATTTCTAATCTATTAAATTTTTTATCTTTATCATTCAGAATAATTTTTTTTTTTGAAATATTATTGTCCTTCCTTGATGCTATCATATCTTGCACAATATTTATTTCTTTGTTTAAATCTGTCTTCAGGATGCCGCTGAAGACTCGATTGCAGCGCTCTGGAGCAGTTTCGGCGAGATCAGTTACTTCGTCACTCAGAGGGAGACCACAACGACTGTTCCGTATTCTTCCGCTCAGAGGATCACTTCACCAGTCTAGGTGGGGATTTTTGTAGCAGCTTTCAGGGATGCTCCACCACAAGTTTCGAGGAATGTTCCATCAGTCACGAAGAATCTTCCACCCCCACCACCCATGCCAGCAGACGGGACACTGATGTTTGCTATGTTCCAGGAGATGATGGCAGCGGAGCAGAGGCAGACAGATGTTCTATGTCAGGGCATCGAGAGTGCTCACCAGTTAGCACTAGCTACTGTAGAGAAGGTAGAGCTTGTTCAGCCACAGATCATACCGCCTTATCCTATCCCGTACCAGCTGAGGCCGGGTACCATCATTGACTTTAAGAGGATTGGGTCCTAGGACTTCAGGGGCATCGAAGGGATCTTGTATGCCGACGATTGGATCAAGGATGCAGAGAGGTCCCTACGAGTAGCACAGATTCCAGAGGGCCTACATATGGAGATAGTGGGCAGCCAGATATTAGATATTGTACTGACATGGTTCCGTATAGACTCGAGGATCGCAGCACCAGGATTGACTTGGGAAGCTTTTAAAGAGCTTTTCAATGAGGAGTTCTTTCCGAATGTGGCTCTGAGTGCTCTAAAGAGCCAGTTCCTAGAACTCGTCCAGGGGAACATGATGGTGGACGAGTACGCAGCGTAGTTCTGCAGATTGGGCAGATTTGTAAATGGACAGAATCCTCTAGGAAATGCCCGAAAGTTTTGAAAGGGTTTGATCATAGAGATCAAATCTCTCACCAGAGGACACCGTACATCAATATTTGAGGATATCCTGATATATGCACATAGGGCAGATGATGACTTGTACCTCAAATCCAAGAGGATGAGAGACACATCAGGAGGAGCTAGCAGTAGTGCAAGTCCAACCAAACGATCCCACTTCCTGCGGTAGAGGACCTTCCAGCAACAGAGATAACAGTTTCATGCACCATTCTGAGCACCACCGTAGTAGGCATACCTAGCCCCGAGACCGGCACAGCAGGCCCCGTAATATACTCAATGTGGAAAGATTGCATAAACATGGGAGGTCTGTAGGAAGAGGCTTGGAGTGTCACTCCTCGTTCCCAATATACGTATTTGGAGCATATTTATTTTTCTTGTTAGCATAGTTGTGTGTTATGTAGAGACTAGACACATTCTTTGGTTTATTTGGCTCTTGGTTGATTTGTTTGGTTTAATTTTATCTTGAGTTGAAACCTTGGTTCAAACCTCAAACCCTCCATATAATCCAACTTCACTCTCTCTCTCTCTCTCTCCTCTCATTTTTTTCTCTTCCATTCTCTTTCTTAGGTTTTTCTTTCCCCCTCCATAGTCAAGTACATCTTACAGGAAATGGATAAACCTTTTAAATTTTTGTTCTATTATGTTCCTTATATGATTCTTCATGCATTTAGAACTTGGTATTTTTGGATTTGGTGGATGAATTAGCATAGATCTAAGTTTTAAGTTTTAGGGTTTTTTTATGTATTCTTGAGTGTTCTTGGATTTTGATCTCTTAAAACTTAATAATTTGGAAAAATTATTGTCCTATGTTAATGAGCACTTGATTTTGAGTAGCTTAGAACTTTACTCTGCTGGATTTGGGCATCATTTAAGGTTTCTATGGAAGAAATAATTTTTATTTTTGAGCTTTGGCCATGGCCAAAAATCTGCTATTGGAGGAGATAAAGGAGTGCTATGCGGTACGAAGTGTTATGCGGCATAGACTTCTCGTCTCGAGTCAGCATGCTGCCAACCTTGTTGGACGCATGACTGAATTTGTCCATGCACCCCTTGGCCAAATGCATGAACTTGAACGGATAAAATTTTACTAACTCCCAAACGATTTTATGCGGCCAAGTGTGCATGCAGCCAAGAGGAGTATGCGGCCTCATCGACCATGCGGCCAGTAGACATACGTCCCTCTCCTTCTGGACGCATAACTTCTGATTGACTTGGGATGACTTTTCATGAATTTTGTATTTTCTTCTGACACTTTTATCACATGTCACATCAGTCAATTTTTTGACTTGATTTGCATTTATTGATTGTCACATCACACATTTTTGAAAGTTTGCTTTGTCTATGCGTCCAAGCCAACCACGTGGCCTCGATTGCATATGGCCTTGATCCTATACGGCCTCGACGTTATGCGGCACCTTGCTATGCGCCTAGGCTCCTATGCGCCTACTTTTTCTTGCACACTTTGGATACTTGCTTGGTTTAATATTAATGTTGATTGAATGATTGTAATGCCATGTGTTGAACTTAGAAATAACTTGTATGACCCAGATGTGACCATGTGCTAAATGACCACGTATCTGGCATGAGCACTGTAGATGTTGCCCTACATGTACTTACTTGCTAAGTAAGCTACTTTCCCTTGATCACCTTATTGTACGTTGGACAGAATAAGGGGCATAGTTCAACTCGAGGAAGGGTCTGCAATCCCAGTCCTTGTTTGGTTTAAGAATTATGGATCTGATCTCGAGGAATTCTCGCACTACTCTTATTTTATATATCGATATAATAAAATAACAAATTAATCTGAACATCATTTGACTGTCCTATCCTAAATAACTTGCTATTTGATAAGTTGTCCACAACCTGGATACTAAAACTCGTTCCTGCCCTATTATATCCGTGCTGATACACTTAATCGCGCCAATAGTGCTACTTTATATATAGCGATCTATCGTGCTACATACACTTGCTACATGATATATAAAATTATTTTCTTGCACAGATCTGGTAGTTGGACATTTACTTTAGCCGGGGCTAGATAGTAATGATTGTTGCATCACACTTGGGTGAATCCAGATTTAACTTTCGAGTGACAATGTAGATTTGTAACAAGAGTGCCCGTACTTGAAGTACGATATTTAGGAAGAAATGTTCATGCGACCACGACATGAGATTCTAATTAACCTAGGGTTCACTAGGCAACTTAATTTGTAGAACGTTAGGAGGGAACGATATCTCGAGATCGTGCATGTCAAGCCACCCTAAATTCGCTAGGAGTAAAGGCTGGCCACTACATATAATGTATAACATCTGTACTAGTGGAGTACAATATATGATTTAATTATAAGCCGAGCCAGTATCTTTCCTATAGAAAGCTTGGAACTGCTACTGACCATTAATTACCTCGGGGCCTTACAAGGGACTGGTGCATCATACATCATATATTCTTACTTATAAATCATTGGTTCAGCCAGCCCTGCTCGATTAGGGCACGATTTGAGGATATTCATATATTGCATTACTGGGATAACCCAGAGATCACATATCAAGTCGTAACCCATGTTTAGCCGTTAAACTTGTTTTAGTTAGTAAAGTAGACCGTTGCGGCATGAAAGATCAACTCATGTCCTTGGTTGGTTGTTGGGTTGCATTCTTGTGTTACAACGGGACATGGATCGAAGCTACTTGTTATCCTTTGTTATTTTACTTAATAATATATCCCAGCTTATGTATTGTGCCTTTTATTGAGTAAAATTAGGGACATAGACTGTCGTGGCATGATAGTCTAACTCATATCCTTGTTTGGTTGTTGGGTTGCGCTATTGTGTTACAATAGCCTGTGGACTGAAACCACGATGTAGAGTTATTTTAGTATGACCATAATCAAGAGACGTATTCTATCTTAATGTAATATGGCACTTCTTGTCCTTGTTTGTGAATGGGTGTTGTGTTATGTCATGGATGAGATATATGTCATTGATTATTGGCTCATGTATCTCAAGCTATAGAACTAGTTTTGTTTCTTTATTTTGTGCTTCCCTTTATGGTACTTGCTATTTGGGGGTCTGACCCCACTGGTTTTGCATGGCCAGGTTTAGAGCTAGCACCTGAGGATCAATCGTATCTCACTCTCACTGATGGAACGCACCAGAAGGATGGCTGCTGAGGGTCACGAGTGGGTTCCTTTATTCACTGCTCGTCTTTTGTAAACTATATTTTTTGGGGCGTTTAGCCAACTAGCACATGTTAACCAAAAAATATGGATACTAGTTTTTTACATGATTGTAATATATTCAGACTGCAGATGACTCACTATCATGTATGCTTTTGATTATGTATCTGGTATATCACTTTGTTTCGCTAGATCTCTAGAATATTCTGATGTGACGTATGGGACGCTTACTGCTTATTCTAAAATATTCTATGTTATTGCTACATTGTTTGAATGATTGAGATATAGAATTTCTTGATCCTAGAAGACTTGATTGTAGTATGCACCCCCTTGTCTCTAGACAACCTTAACACATTACGGGTTGCTTCGGTATTCTGCAAGGTGTGGTTGGCTGAGTCATTCTCCCGCTCTCCAGTATTCTGGACATGGGGCATAAAATGGAGTATGCCTCTATTGCGGAGAGCCAGGCCACCAGTTGAGGGAGTGTCTAGTGGTTCCAATTCGAGCATGCCAGGGAGCAGTACCGGCACAAAGAGCACCAGCGAGACCACCTGCAGGACAGTAAAGGGGACTCCTTTACAAACTCAGAAACAATATTTTATCCAGCAGCAGCACCACAAGAGAGGTGCACCGCGAGGGTGAGCTTTTGCCATGACAGTTGAGAAGGAGGAGCTAGTCGGAGATTTGATATCAGGTTCAGTTGTCCTTGATTCTATTCCAGCTTATGGTTTATTTGATTTCAGTGCTTCTCATTCTTTTGTATTGTCACGCTCCAGTCCCAAAAGTACATAGGACTAGGAACACGTAAGCATGCCAGCCGCATGGATATGGCAACTCCAATATATGGAAACCAAAATCCACACGTACGCTGTAATATGAATATCAATCCACAAGTGGTATAAAATGTATCACAAGTCACAGGGTATAATCTAAATCTCATCCGCGAAAATCAGATATAAATAATAACCAACATCTATATAACTAGATCTCAACATAAATATCTAAGGATGATAGTTGGATGGAAACAAATCCACTACCAACTCGAATGGAAAAGTACAACACAACAAATACAATATAGGAATACCAGCTAACGACCATGGCCTCGAAGAGAAGACATCCTCGCAACACAAGTAATCATCCAAATCTGCGCTCCTACAATTACTCAAGAACATATACACCTGGCAGAGGACCAGGTCCTCAGAGGGACGTAACAAGATACAGAAAATACGAGCCAATTTGAATACAGTAAACATGCATATTATTTGAAAATAAATAAGTACGCTGTACAAGACCATCTATATGAATGCAAATGAGGACAACTTTTTGACGTATGGGCAAGGGTAGGCTACTCGATCTAATCCTCACAACCTCACGCTCGTTAGTGGACATCATCAGCCGACATACCTCTGGGGTAGCGACCCTCGGACTCCATCAATCGACATACCTCTGGGGTAGCGACCATCGGACACGACCCACCATAGTGCGTGCTAGTGACTACGGTGTTACCAGAGTGGTTAAAAGCCCATATGCCTAATGATTGTCCTCTATGATACTAAGTGCCATGTGTGTGTCAACATATCTAATACATAGTAATGACTGAAAGAAAACTACACATGCAAGAATAAACAGAAATACAATAAATATACAGAAATATACTAAGCATGCAAAATACTGTAAACAATTTGACAAGGTATCTTGCCTGGGGTCCTGCTGCTGGTATGAATCAGTGTCCAAGTCACAGTCCAAATAGCCTATGTATTACAAATTTATCACGTCAAAAGATAATTTATTTTAATTTATTTAATTCTGGATTAATTACTCTAAAATCCTATTTTAATCTTATTATTCTGATTTTTATGTTAATTCCTAAATTTTGTCCAAAGAAACTGAATTTTATCAACTCGAGACTCATGGCACGCAAATCGAGGCGATCTGTTGATCGAAAAGTCAACCGACACAAACTCAACTTTCATGCATGATTTCTTGTAGATTTCAGCGTCAAAAATATGCTGGAATTTACGGCTCGTCCGAATTCAAATTCGTTTGGGAATTATGGCACATACAAATTTTGTATTGTGCACCGATGGTTAAATTCTAACCTAGAAGTTCTACAGAATTAACAGTATATAAATACTTCGAATTAAATTCTGGGAAAAATATATGTCAATGATCTCGACATTAGCTTTCCGAAACTTTAAACGGTTCATGATTCTGATTCCTGGTTCTCCCGGAATCGCGAAAATATTGAAACACGTCTATTTTCGGACATGCTGTGCTCTACGAATTTTCTAGAATTTAATAAACATAATTTCGTAAAATAAATTATATAATCAGAAATCTAACCTCAATATCTTTCTAACGCAAGAAATTAGGCCTCGTTTGGAGTCTGGAGCTATGCGCAATGGCTTGTGGAAGATGAAAGAACCCTATATGGCAATTCTCCAAAATCTCTCTCTAAAATAATGGGATAATTAGGGTTATAATAATATATATATATAGGGATGTACCTGCGACTGAATGGATATTTATAGGCTGACACATGTCAGAATCTGATTGGATGGTTTTTGTTATATTATTTGTTTTTGATTTGCCTTTATCAAAACATTATTTAAGTCATTTTAAATCTAAATAACTCCAAATAAATATTAAAAATAATCATAAAAATCTTGAAAATTTACATAAAATATATTTTGAACCTATAAACCCTAGAAAAATATTTGGGACAATTTTATATTCATAAGTTTACTACTATAATTAGGAGAAGCTCTAAACATTAGTTTATCCATTTAACTAAAATAAATACTAACATTATTCCAAAAATTCTGAAATAATTCCAGAAAATATATAATAATATTATAAATCCTAGAAAATAACATGGGTCTATTCTATATTCCTGGGCTTGTACAATAAATTCTACAAGTCCTAAAAATTAGTTATTAGTCTAAATAACTCCCAATAAATACTAAAAGTATTCAGAAAATTCTCAGAAAATTCTAGAAAATATATTTGACTATTTAGAACTTAAAATAAAATTTTAGGATATTTTTAATTAAGTTTGAACATAAAATAAATTCTTCAAAGTCCTAGAAAATTAGTGTTACTAGTTTTTAATTAACTAAAAATTATGGAAAAATCTCAATAATCTAAAATAGCCTAAAAATAATTCTAAATAAATATTTATATAAGTAAATATACTAAAAAATTTATTTTCTAATTAAATAAGAGAATACTCTAAATAAATTCAACATCTATAATAAATATAATAATATAAAATATACACAAAATACCTATTTTGGGTGAGGGAGTTTACAATCGACCCAACTTAAAATAATTTCGTCCTCAAAATTAAAATAAGGTATAATTTGTTAAATCCTTCACATTCGTACATAAGGTACGTCAATTGCAATCTCTTCCAAAAATTTGAATAACAAAATCTATTCAAATCTATCGCGATCACTTCAAAATTAAGATAATCATTGTTCAAATCAAAATTCAACCTATTGTAATCTCTTCTCACTTTTCCAAATCATCAATATCCAAATTTAAATTGAATCCATATAATATCTTCAAGATTTAAATAACCAATATCAAATTTTACCTCACGATCTCCAACTATCATAATCTCCTCTAGAAGTAATTCGAGTCCAATATTATTTCTATTTTTACTTATAAATTTTTTTTTGTATTCTTCAACTTTTTAAATTCCATTCACATCCTCAATATTTCAAATAGGTAGTCCAACCATCAAATTTTAATTCTTAATTTAAATCATCAAATTGAAAAATAATTTAAATGCAGTCCACCAATGTTCAAGTCTGAAATTATATATTTATCCTTCAAATTCAAATTGATGATTTTACCTTCAATACTCAAAAATTTAAATTATGTACTTAAGGTATAAATATTGGGTCCTCAATATCAAATTTTTTTAAAATTTATTAATCCTCATCATCTTAGTCATTCTTCTAAAATTCTCAAAATTAAAATGGCTTGAAGCTCTCCCAATCTAATCTTATTCGATCACAATCTAAAAGAAATTCCTCTCGAGTTGCCAATGCACTGCTACCCAACTTAGAATTTATCCATCTATCACAGAAGGCTATATACTTTAAGAAAAATATTCCTTAATTTATTTACTCATATCATTCAATTCTCAAAACTTCAACGCCGATTATATCATATGTAATATGTCCTTAATTACGAAAGAATAATCCTCAAGTTTGTGATCGGCCTATGGGGTATATCTAGTACTCTCTGTGTATCAAACTTATACCAAGCACGAGATTTCGTCTTTCCAAAATAAGGGAAGACGGAGATCAATAATAAAGAGTTCAAGGGCGAGGTAATAGAATAGAAGTATCGGGATCAAGGCATTTAAAGAATTCAAATGGGAATTGTTAAAGTAGTTGTAGATTGAAATCCTATTTTGGTAATTCCTATTCACATGCTCGTATTAGTACAGTTATGTAGCCGATACGATACGCTCAGACATGACTAGGGCAAGTATATTCGTCTACCAATCACTACATATCTCAATCCACGTAAAGTAGTATTACGAAGGGCGAATCAAGCGCACTAAGGTTAGCTAGACCTTAATACACTAATTCTGAAATGTATTAGTAGGCGTCCCCAATAATACATATCTCATGATCAAGCTCGATAAAAGAGTGAGCTTACAAAACTAGGCTATAATAGCAGCATAAGTCAAGGTAGTGCAAAAAATATAAGTACGCTAGATGATGATGAAAGGAGGTACAAATTAATTCAAGTTCACAAAACAAAACAACTAAGCAACAATAATAAAAGACTCTACAATCCCTACAGTTATCATACAACCTCCTTGTCTATGTCGCTAGTCGACCAAATATGGACAAGGACCTCTAACTTCTATTGTCTGAATAACCACTGTCGTCTTATGCTAGTATACAATTAATGTTGTTCAATCACACTTCAATAATAGGTCAAAAGACTATGTGATACTAGGTTGTGAGGTATACTACCCAACTTAAAACAATAAACTAATACTTTGACAGTCTTAAGGGTACCGTAGAAGCTCCTGTTAAGGTCTTCGAGAAGGGGACTTGGTACTTGTTAGGGTATCCTCTTATATTACATAGGTCATGGTCGTCTTAACTCTTAGTCATAGTGCAAGTGTCAATAGTAAGAATGGAACAGTTACTGGCCTCAAGGGAAAGGGAATATAACTCGTATTGAGGTGTGGTACATGTTACGCAATTTAAAACTAAGGGATAAGCACCAGGTCTCAATCTACAAGAATAACTTAACTATCAAGTTCTAACTACTAAGCACACAATTTCAAAATTCAAGATTACAACTATAATCCTAGCAAACTATGTGTCCTTAACAAAGAAATAAATTACTTGGCCTACTATCAGAAGTGTCAGGTGGCACGAGTTGAAAGATAAAGAAAAAAAGAACGTAATTTTGTTCGTCGCACAATTAGCGAACGTTAAGGTCACAGAGAACAATATGTGAAATAGAGGGGCTCTAGGTAGCATCATGGTTTTCCAAGGGGGAGTGGTATACTAGTTGAATGTTCGAGGTATGATCAAGGGAGAAGTGTTGATTGCATTCCTCTAGGCTTCCTAGGGTGCTGTCTACTAATAACAAGACAATGATATAAGTTTATAGTTCTCCAATACTATCTAACTATGAGGGTTAGGTTCAGTCCTAATATTCACTTTTGGTTTTCTATTGGTTCCTCCAAACTAGGGTCAAACATTATGGTAAGCTTCTAACTAACTCTAGTAGTATCTATACTACTCTTAAGTCTTCATAATACATCAAGGGATAATAGTAAACCAATCTATAGATAAGGAATTCTAGGTTCACTAGATATTCTAAACTTAGTGGTGTGTCTATATCCTCGTTGTAATCTTAATAGGTATGCTACTCTAATTATCATCCTAATAACAGGGGTTCCTATATTCTCAGCAGAAGGCTATACTCAAGGAACTATTAGGGAAGCACATGAATCAAGCAGGATACAATTGTTCAAATAGAACAGATAGGAGGAAGATGAATTATAGTCAATTGTGGATGAGATCCTATACTCTAGTCCTAGGTGCAGGCTTGCTCGGTACAGTAACGTAACCGAGACAATATGCTCTCGACCTGCATGGACCATCACAAAAACATATCACGCCCCAGTCCCAAAAGTACATAGGACTAGGAACACGTAAGCATGCCAGCCGCATGGATATGGCAACTCCAATATATGGAAACCAAAATCCACACGTACGCTGTAATATGAATATCAATCCACAAGTGGTATAAAATGTATCACAAGTCACAGGGTATAATCTAAATCTCATCCGCGAAAATCAGATATAAATAATAACCAGCATCTATATAACTAGATCTCAACATAAATATCTAAGGATGATAGTTGGATGGAAACAAATCCACTACCAACTCGAATGGAAAAGTACAACATAACAAATACAATATAGGAATACCAGCTAACGACCATGGCCTCGAAGAGAAGACATCCTCGCAACACAAGTAATCATCCAAATCTGCGCTCCTACAATTACTCAAGAACATATACACCTGGCAGAGGACCAGGTCCTCAGAGGGACGTAACAAGATACAGAAAATACGAGCCAATTTGAATACAGTAAACATGCATATTATTTGAAAATAAATAAGTACGCTGTACAAGACCATCTATATGAATGCAAATGAGGACAACTTTTCGACGTATGAGCAAGGGTAGGCTACTCGATCTAATCCTCATAACCTCACGCTCGTCAGTGGACATCATCAGCCGACATACCTCTGGGGTAGCGACCCTCGGACTCCATCAATCGACATACCTCTGGGGTAGCGACCATCGGACACGACCCACCATAGTGCGTGCTAGTGACTACGGTACTACCAGAGTGGTTAAAAGCCCATACGCCTAATGATTGTCCTCTATGATACTAAGTGCCATGTGTGTGTCAACATATCTAATACATAGTAATGACTGAAAGAAAACTACACATGCAAGAATAAACAGAAATATAATAAATATACAGAAATATACTAAGCATGCAAAATACTGTAAATAATTTGGCAAGGTATCTTGCCTGGGGTCCTGCTGCTGGTATGAATCAGTGTCCAAGTCACAGTCCAAATAGCCTATGTATTACAAATTTATCACGTCAAAAGATAATTTATTTTAATTTATTTAATTCTGGAATAATTACTCTAAAATCCTATTTTAATCTTATTATTCTGATTTTTATGTTAATTCCTAAATTTTGTCCAAAGAAACTGAATTTTATCAACTCGAGACTCATGGCACGCAAATCGAGGCGATCTGTTGATCGAAAAGTCAACCGACACAAACTCAACTTTCATGCATGATTTCTTGTAGATTTCAGCGTCAAAAATATGCTGGAATTTATGGCTCGTCCGAATTCAAATTCGTTTGGGAATTATGGCATATACAAATTTTGTATTGTGCACCGATGGTTAAATTCTAACCTAGAAGTTCTACAGAATTAATAGTATATAAATACTTCGAATTAAATTCTGGGAAAAACATATGTCAATGATCTCAATATTAGCTTTCCGAAACTTTAAACGGTTCATGATTCTGATTCCTGGTTCTCCCGGAATCGCGAAAATATTAAAACACGTCTATTTTCGGACATATTGTGCTCTACGAATTTTCCAGAATTTAATACTCATAATTTCTTAAAATAAATTATATAATCAGAAATTTAACCTCAATATCTTTCTAACGCAAGAAACTAGATCTCGTTTGGAGTCCGGAGCTATGCGCAATGGCTTGTGGAAGATGAAAGAACCCTAGATGGCAATTCTCCAAAATCTCTCTCTAAAATAATGGGATAATTAGGGTTATTATAATATATATATATATAGGGATGTACCTGCGGCTGAATGGATATTTATAGGTTGACATGTGTCAGAATCTGATTGGATGGTTTTTGTTATATTATTTATTTTTGATTTGCCTTTATCAAAACATTATTTAAGTCATTTTAAATCTAAATAACTCCAAATAAATATTAAAAATAATCATAAAAATCTGAAAAATTTACATAAAATATATTTTGAACCTATAAACCCTAGAAAAATATTTGGGACAATTTTATATTCATAAGTTTACTACTATAATTAGGAGAAGCTCTAAACATTAGTTTATCCATTTAACTAAAATAAATACTAACATTATTCCAAAAATTCTGAAATAATTCCAGAAAATATATAATAATATTATAAACCCTAGAAAATAACATGGGTCCATTCTATATTCCTGGGCTTGCACAATAAATTCTACAAGTCCTAAAAATTAGTTATTAGTCTAAATAACTCCCAATAAATACTAAAAGTATTCAGAAAATTCCCAGAAAATTCTAGAAAATATATTTGACTATTTAGAACTTAAAATAAAATTTTAGAATATTTTTAATTAAGTTTGAACATAAAATAAATTCTTCAAAGTCCTAGAAAATTAGTGTTACTAGTTTTTAATTAACTAAAAATTATGAAAAAATCTCAATAATCTAAAATAGCCTAAAAATAATTCTAAATAAATATTTATATAAGTAAATATACTAAAAAATTTATTTTCTAATTAAATAAAAGAATACTCTAAATAAATTCAACATCTATAATAAATATAATAATATAAAATATACACAAAATACCTATTTTGGGTGAGGGAGTTTACATGTATCTATATCTTTTGCTCTTAAGAATCGTTTAGAGTCTGAACCTTTGGCTAGGACTTGCAAGATCACGATTAGGGAAGGCATTAACCTGGTCAGTAATATTTGTAAGGATCGAAGAGTTGCACTGGAAGGCCGGGAGTTGAGCACATGCTTACTCATAATGCCACTTTCGAGCTACGATATTGTACTCGGATGGATTGGTTAAGTAGGCACCATGCTAGTATAGATTATCGTGGAGGCAGAGTTTTGTTTCGACCGCCAGGAGAGCCAAAGTTTGAGATTGCCAGAGGAGCAGTGGAAGAGAGAAAGGATGCCATCTGTGGAGCCATGGTTGAAGAGAATGAGTTGTCACATCCTTTGATAGCAGATTTCATGGATATTTTTTTGGAGAAGTTGCAGGGTTTGTCGACAGATCGAAATATTGAGTTCTCTATAGATTTGGTGCCACAAAGCCAATATCTCAGCACGTCTATAGAGTTAACAACAATGAACTGGTAGAATTGAAGAAGCAGGTAGATGAGTCGCAAGACAAAGGCTTCATTAGATCCAGTTAATCACCATGGGGTACTCCGGTATTGTTTGTACCGAAGAAGGATGGGTCGGTACGCATGTGTATCGACTACAGAGCTCTAAACAATCTCACTATCAAGAATGTCATGCCCCATATCCAGAATACTGGAGAGCGGAAGAATAGCTCAGCCAACCACACCTTGCGGTATACCTAAGCAACTCGCAATGCGTTAAAGTTGTCTAGAGACAAGGGGGTGCATACTACAGTCAAGTCTTCTAGGGTCAAAAACTTATATATCTCAATCATTCAAACAAGTAGCAATAACATAGAATATTTCAGAATAATCAGTAAGGTGTCCCCAATGTCGTATAAGAATATTCTATAGATCTAGCAAATACAAGTGATATATCAAATACACAATCAAAAGTATACAAGATAGTGAGTCAGCTGCAGTCTAAATATATTATAGTCATGTAGGGAATTAGTGTCCAGATTATCCGGCTAACAGGTGTCGGTTGGCTAAACGCCAAAAAAGATTATAGTTTATAAAAGACGACCAGTGAATAAAGGAACCAACTCGTGACCATCAACAGCCACCCTTCTGGTGCATGCCATCAGTGAGGATAAGATACGCTTGATCCTCAGGTACTGGCTCTAAATCTGGCCATGCAAAACCAGTGGGGTCAGACCCCAAATAGCAAGTACCACAAGGAAGCACAAAATGAAGAAACAAAACCAGTTTTATAGCATGTGATGCTTAAACCAACAATCAATGGCATATGTCCCATCCATGACATGATATGACACCACTTCACCAAACAAGGATAGGAAGTTCCATATCACATCAAGATAGAATATGTCCCTTGATTATGGTCAAGCTAGAATAAATCTACGTCGTAGTTTTATTCCACAGGCTATCGTAACACAATAGCGCAACCTAATAACCAAACAAGGACATAAGTTAAACTATCATGTCATGACAGTCTATGTCCCTAATTCCACTCAACAGAAGACATAATACATAAGCAAGTATACCATATTAAGTAAAACAATATAGTGATAACAAGTAGCTTTGATTTGTGTCCCGTTGTAACACAACAGCGTAACTCAACAACCAAACAAGGATATGAATTGAACTTTCATGCTGCAATGGTCCACTTCTCTAACTAAAACAGATTTAATGGCCAAATATGTGTTACGGCTTGATATGTAATCTCTGGATTATCCCAGTAATATAATATATAAGTATCCTCTGATCGTGCCATAATCGAGCAGGGCTGGCTGAACCAATGATATACAAGCAAAAATTTATGATGCACCAGTCCTTTGCTAGGGCCTTGAGCTAATTTAATTATCACTAGCAGTTCAAGGCTTTCTAAATTAAAGACACTGGCTCGGCTTATAAATAAGTCAGATACTGCACTCCACTAGTGTGGATAATATACAGTATCTGTGGTGGCCAGCCTTTATTCCCAACTAACTTAGGATGGTTCGACATGCACGATCTCGAGATATCGTTCCCTTCCAATGCTCTACAAATTAAGTTGCCTAGTTAACCCTAGGTGATTTAGAATCTTATGGCATGGTCACATGAAAATTCCTTCCTAAATGTCATACTTTATGTATGGACACTCTTGATACAAATCCACATTGTCTCTTAAGTTAAATATGGATTTACCTAAGTGTGATGCAATAATTAATACTATCTAGCCACGGCTAAAGTCACTGTCCAACTACCAGATCCATACAAGGAAATAATTACATATATCACGTAGCAAGTGTGTCACGCCCCAATCCCAAAATCTATGGGACCAAACACGTGGCAATGGCCAGCTGGTACGACTCCGTAGGGCTTTCCAATTTAATGGACCCGACGAAGTACACTTACACTGTCCACGGGCAAGTAATCCAGTTGATAATCTAATTCTAACATACAACAAGTAAACTAAATCTCAATCCATGGTAAATAATCTCAAGAAATAACGATACGCATCATCAGTCTGCAGCCCAATAATACATCCGTTCGAATAGACCAAAAGAATAACACAGGTCTATAAACACTAGGCTATAAAAGCAGAATAAAAATGGAAAGTAGTACATGACTGTAATAGCGAGAAATATAAAGATACCTGAAACGATGTCCACACCCCAATGTATATCAAACATCCTACAAACTACACAAATAACCTGGAAGGGAACCATGTCCTCAGAGGGACGTAACAAGATACAAAAATACATGCCATAAAGTAAATACTGTAAAAACTCAAGGGTGAACTAACCAGCTAAGTGAAATGCAATTTGAGGACAACTTAATGCGTATGAGAAGTGTAGGCTAGACATATGCTGACGTAATTTACCAATCACCGTGACTGGCTAGTATATGCCGCATATGTCCCCCATCTTAGGGCACTCTGCAATATAATAACGTCCAGCTCCGAAGAGTGTGGTATCTGTACATGTAACATCCATCGTTCCGAAGAACGAGGTATCTGCAATATATATATACGTCTGTATCGCTCCGCGGAGCGCGATATATATATACGCCTACTAGTCGTCCTCCTCGCCCAATGCCAATGTACAAATCTTAAGTGAGACATAGACATCTCGTACTATAATGCAAGTCACTAAAGAAATAATACAACTAAACTAAATACCGTCACACGTGCTGCTCATACCGATGGCCAGTCAAGCATGAAGCACTCGTCCCTACATGAACTTACTCTGTGTCGTGCAAAGATAAGTGTCAAGGCCTGGGGAGTCATATTGATAACTCCACAACTTTAGGTGGGTCCACTATACACTAGGTCAGACACAAGTCCTAACGTTAACGTCTTCGTTGACTGCACCCGAGTCTTCTCGGACGTGCACAGTTAATATTAAACAATAAAATATGCAACTAGATAACATCTGAATTTAAATAGTACAACAAGGCAAGGTATACTTGCCTGGAAGCCAGGCGAAGACTCGAACACGATCTAGCCATGGAAGTAGCAGTGCAACAATGTAAACTGGAGCTGATATCCCAGGATGCTGTCACAAATATCACCAATAGTCCGAAAATGAGTGAGATACTCAGAAAAACATTTACATACGTCCAATTTGGACACAGGGGCAAAAATGCAGTTTCTGGTCAACACGGGGTCCACAAGTGGACCCGTCTTGCACCAAAAAATGTGCCAGAGACAAGGTTCTCCAAATTTGTCAAACTTAGTGTCAACAAGTCCAGAACGATGATACGAACCCATCAGAATGTCCAGAACTGGATTTCGATGAGCCGATCATAAAATTGTCCATTAAGTGGAGCCGCGAGGCCCACGATACGAGATTTTGTCAACTTTCTCAGAATCGAACCAAACTTGGGTCACAGGACAAGCGTATCGCTATGAGTCTGATGGCGCAAGTTTCGTTTTGAAATGACGAGCACACACGAAGTTATAATAAGTTCTAAAATATGGCCGATACAGGGTGTTGTCGACGGATACGCATTAATTTTGGTGTACACGCACATCCAAATCAACTTTCATAAAATCGCATATGTTCGTATCGACAGCGCGCACCTTTCGGTGAAATTGGCACGTGACGAGGATGCCCGGATTGACGGGTCCAACTCCGTATCAGAGAATTTCCAATGCTTTATAAACCAAAATTTTCTTCGATTGGAACTCAAATAACTTCTAATAAAAAATCAAACAAAATTATTCTAATTAAACACGTAGCATGAGGGTCATGTAATGAACACACCTGTGGAGGGGGCTCACAAAACGATGGAGGAACGAAGGTAAAATCATGCCGTGAAGAGGGGTTTGTTGAGGCTCGCAAAACGCTAATTTGGAGAAGAAAAAGAAGAACAGCAGCGGCAGCAGCGTTCGTAGTCGCTGCATCGGTGGTAGCCTGTTGGTGGCGATGGCTCGGCCGTGGGGGTAGGGTGGCTCGTCGGCGTCGGGGCGGTGCTCGGTTGTCCACTCCGGCCAAACTCAGCAACAGTAGCAACAATGGCAGCAGCATTCGCAGCAGTGGGTGGCGGTGCGCTGCTGCTCCTCGTGGAGAGGTCGACGATGGTGGTAATGGCCGGGGATGGTGATGGAGATGGTCGGGGCATCGTGGGGGTGAGGGTGGTGGCGAGTTGCAATAATGATACTAGTGGCGATGGTGATGATGATACTGGTGGCGGTGGGGATGATGATACTGGTAGCGGTGGTGATTGCAGTCGACGGAGGAAGTCGTGGGGAAGTCGGAGATGGCTCGGTGGAGAACTTCCCGGCGGAGAGGGGTCAGGGAAGAAAATGTAGTATGAAGTCGGGGTGGATCGGGGAGGAGAAGTCATTGTTCGGTGCTCAGGGTGCTCAGGGTGCTCGGGCAGGATGGATCGGAGAAAAAGAAGATGAAGGCGGTGGAGGTCGTGGGTTGTTCGATTGTAGGGAGGAGGTGAGGAGTCGGGGACGACGAGGGTGGCGGTGGTGATGACGAGGAGGGAGAGAGGAGCTGGGGAGGAAGAAGAGGTGGAGGTGGTGATGCTGGAGCAGACAAGTAGATGCGGGTCAGTGCAGTCGTTGACGCGGTAGAGCTCCGGCAGAAATCGGCCAGGTCGGCTTCGGCTACTGGGTGCTCCGGTTGTCGAGGAAACTGAAGGTGGTGACTGTCATGACCCAATTCCGTAGAATCACTTGAGGCGTCCCCCGAATTGTGACCGCCGTGCGGGCCTGGGGTTGCGTCCGCACAAGGCTTTAATGATTTGCATAACAAGCACATATTCAGAGTACGCGGATAAATTAAAACACAGATTTGAAACATGGAAAAGTTCTCTTTATTGATAATGAACATCTATTACAAACTCCTGAACGAGTCAGCTAATATGCCGCACGGGCTTACAAAAGTGTGGACTCAAAATGAGATAGCAGTCATGTACATTACATCCCTTTATAAACACAAAATGATAAAGACCTCCAGGCTGGAGGACGGCTTTGCCACGAAGCTGCATTGTGTATGGAAAGTTGCTAGCTTCTTCTTCAAGTACTTTAAAAGTGCGACGCGATCAGGATGCGCCTACAGCTGGACTGGATCGGGAAGACGACTTCGGCTCCTCGCTCGGTTTGCCTTAGTGCGGAGAACCTGTTTCAACGAGGGTCAGCATATCGAAACATACTGGTGAAGGCGAGCTAACCGAACTATACCAATCAACACATTGTTTTAATAAAGCATGCATATTTGTGGGTTTCTATCTTGCCTTAGTTCATTTACAAGTAAGCAGCATATATAATTTACTGAAATGAACGTGCCACCGTTCGGTGGATTTTACCTGACCGTCTGAATTACCTGCACAATACTTACCATGTCTTCCCTGCCATGAAGACACAAGTTAGTATGCAACAGGTTTAAATATACATATTGAACACACGATGCACTGCAAGCCATATTCATACGATAAACACACGAGGCATTGTAAGCATTTACACACGAGGATCACTGGCTTGATGCTATAATGGACTAGTCAAGGACAAGGATAGCATGCAACGAGAAAACACGAGGAGCTCATAATAAACACGATGCGTTGCAAGTTATCCAGTCCGTACACGATTTGACTATAAACACGAAGTCTGCCCAGGTCGGATCGGTGCCAGTGCCCCAGCGACCATCCGCAGAACTTATACCCTTGTGCACAAGTTGTCCATGATCGAACACACGATGTTTTAGTTAAATTATCACTTCACGCAATTGAGGCAACACGAGTAATGCATAATTCATTTTGCATAGCCTCCATGAACAAGTATGCATATATAAGATGTGTTCTATACTTAGCATGGTTTATAGAACATTTGCAACGAGCTAGCATACGATATGATAACAGTTCGCAAGTTTGTTTGACAAGCAATATAGTCCAAGCCTATTCTCTTTTTATCTTGGGTTCTTTTATTATTACTTGGTATCGTTTGATCGGGGCACAAGAATGCAAGTATTTTAGCTGTGAAGCTTGGAAGCAGGGCTAGCTAATCGGGATGGTAGCCACTCACTTGGATTGTTGGAAGGGAGAAGGAAAGAGGAGCCTCACGACTCCGCTCGTAAGCCGCCTACTGCTCGTTCACCTGCATTACGAACAGCTCGATCAATACCTCTTCCACTTTTCCAATCTTGGAATTGAAGTGCAGTTCAATGAACGAAAACAATGAAAACCATCGAAACCGTTCAAGGAAAACAAGCAAATCCCAAAACCAACTCAAAGCACGAAAGCAACAAGCGACATCGAAAACCGAGGCAATAAAAGATAGCAGCGGAGAGGTCCCTCCTGACTCTGCCGCTAAGTCGATCCCGGGGGCACGGTCCACTGAATATGGGAATCGATTCCGAGGAAATAAATCCATAACGAGGACGAGTTCTTATTTCAATCTATCCCGATCGAACGATACCGTTTGTGTTTCTTAGCCGCGCTCTCCGCACCGGGAGAACGGGGTGCTACAGTGACTATGTAAAAAAAAGTAGAAGTGAAGAAAAAGAAGAAGAAGAAGAAGAACAGGAGAAAAGGGAAGAATAGAGGAGAGGTTCTGTCGGTAATGTAGGGAGAGGGAGGAGAGAGAAGGTGGGGGGTGGATTCAATGTATTGGGATTAGGGCCTGTGTTGAGATAATAAACGAAAGAAATTAAAAACAGGTTTATACGAAACCCTCTCTTTGGTTTACAAACAAGAAAAAGAAGTAAAATTAATCCTATACGAGGATGTTAAGTACAAAAGTTTGATTCTGGGGAAATATTGCTATAGGAGTCTGATCTGCGGTCGATCACTTTGTCCCTTGGACCACACGATGACGAAGAAGTGCTGTAGAAGAAGAAGAAGCTTCAAAGATCGCAAGAGGGATTAGATGCTCAATGCCAAAGTCGTCAATCACTACTCCCTGTCTGTACTCTAGACTCTTCTTTCTCAAAGAAAATCGATCTCTCTCCTCAGTTCTCGACCTTGGATTCCGATCTTAATTCTCCGCCCTTTCTTCAAAATCTCGACCTTTGACCTCCGTGGCCGGAGGTCTCTATTTATAGGGTTTGGTCACAGTAACCGTCCAGTCGGCGTAGAAGCCGAACAGTGGAGAGTGTGGCGCTCTTTATGTGGCGGTTATGATAACTGCTACCCACGTCTGAATGATCTCCTGAATCCGCGTGTGATGAATGTCCCATTATGAGGTAATGTATATAACTGCTGCGAAGATCACGACATGCAAGCCACGTAGGTAACTGCCCCTCGGGTAGAGGTGATTGGCGTAGAAACCAATTTTGGCGTAAAAGCCAAGTAGCTATCTTGCTGGCGTAGAAACCAAATAGCTGTCAGATTGGCGTAGAAGCCAAATAGCTATGTTGTTGGCGTATAGAGTCCAATAGTTGTCAAGTTGGTGTAGAAGCCAAATAGGCGTAGAAGCCAGGTAGCTGTCATGTTGGCGTAGAAGCCAAATAGACGTAGAAGCCAGGTAGCTGTCATGTTGGCGTAGAAGCCAAATTCTGCGTAGAGCTTGATGCTGCATGGATATGTAGCCAGCGTAAAGATAGCTGATTATCCTTCATTGACTGAGGTCTTGAGCGTATTCTGGGCCAGATAACCTTGTCACTCATCTTTGCAAATATAGCCTGAGTTGGCGTATTTCGAGGAGATAGCATACGGCGTACTCCTATAGCTGAAAATAGCCAGGTCGGCGTATTTCGAGGAGATAGCATACGGCGTGCTCTTATAGCTGAAAATAGCCTGATGGCGTAATTTGCAGGGGTGGTGATGTGGACGTATTAGCCCTAATTATAGCTCACCCAGTCATTAAAAGTAGAACCAAATCTCGTGCATTAAATGCAGAGATCTGCCCCCATCTCGCGCATTAATTGCAGAGACGTGCCTCGAGTTCTGTACGAAGAGCAGCTTTTGACGTGGCGGTTGGATTTGTCTCATCCTGAGCGTAGAAGCTCATGTCTGCCTGTATAAAAATAGGCAGCGTATTCATTGAATACGTAAACGATGTCTTAATTCAAGGCTTTGTCACTAAACGACAGTCTGGGGTTCTGTGTAGAATCATCATAACAGCCGTCCTCTCGATCGTCGTGCGGTACTCTCTGCCAGGGATCAGGTTTGTTGTACTGTCTGACAGGTTCATTCGAGGAATACGAAGAGTTCCTCGTACAATTCCACGCTGTATTTAATAAGCAGACATGTTTTACGCCATAGTGGCGATATAGCAACCTTTTTACGCCAAAGCAGTCTGGAAATACTGCATTATGCGGGTTATTCTGGAGCTATATTTTATGCTGAGTAGCGTTAAAGCTTTGTTGTACGCCAATGGATCTGCAATCATGTCTTACGCCACCCAGTGCTGGAGCTTTGTTTTACGCGGCTGCCTGCATGTTGAGGGTTTACGCGTATGATTCTCCAGCGTATTTTTTATGCTTTTACAAGATCCCCTTCAAAATTTTCAAATTCCTCGTAATTTGAAACACTTTGAATGAAGCATGAAACGGTCAAACTTGACTCGTTCCTCGAGGCTGATTTCTCAGCAAAATTTTGGAATTTGTTAGGATTTGATATATTCTCTTCGGCCTATATAAAGGCAAACGAGTGAACCTGTTTTTTCCACACTTCCTTCACCACATAGAGATGGTTGTCGAGCTTCATCGGGTTGGCTTGAGAAAGAAGAAGATCATGTTCTTCCAGCATGCAAGGAGTCATAAAAGGAGGCATCTTCGAGCAAATATCCTCTGCAACGATGGATCATGGAAGGATATCATAGCTTCCTTTGCTCGGGATAATCAGCAATTTCATATGGTGATTCGTCCAGGAGAGAGGAAGGGTCGCATTAGACCACACAACTTGCAAGCTATATTTTCTTCCATTATGGCGCTGGACGAAGGCAGACAACTTGGCCCTGTCTTCGAGTATTATGTTGGGTCTGGATCCCAAACACAAATCTAGGGCATGCCTACCATGGCGTATGGAGGGTGAGCTTGCAAAATTGATACATGCCCAGTTGTGTATCCTCCCGCCATTAATCATTTTTTTGTTAATCGGCCGCGGAAGCCGATTAACTGATTTAGAAGACGCAGAAAAAGATCTCCACCAATATGAGAACCTGGCAAAATAGATTCCCGGTGTGATCTTAAATAGAAAATGAGAAACCCTTTGTAGAAAAAGGATTTCCATCATATGTAATCCTGATTAATAAAATTGTCTTCTTTTACGCTTCTGATGATTTGCCATATTTGCTGTGAAGAAGTCTGAATGTGTGCGGCTTTGGCACGTCTGAATAATTTTACGCCGACTCTGATAAAATAGTATCTGATCTCGTCCTATCTTTTATGCGTAACTGAAGACGCGTAGAAAGCTGCTTAGCATTAAGTTGTTTTGAAGAACGGACTGTCATGCTATTTTGGACGAGGAGTCGCGTAGAATTTTTGAACTGTCACTTCTCTGATACGAAGAATTCTTGTTCAGACCATCATTTTCAAGAATTGTTTCCCAAAAATTTCTTAAAATCAGGGCCAAAAATGTCCGCTGATCAGGCCATATTCGAACCTAGATGAAAAGGATTCTGGCCATACTTTGAACGAACCTCTAATGACTCAAGAAGAAGGGTCATCTTCAATGCCGATATCCGTGTGCTCTAGACACTTAGGATGTTTCGTAGTCAGAAGGAGCATTTTCTGCGTAGATCCTTGTAACTGACCTTCTTAAAAATTGTTCAGATATACGCGTACTCTGGCCTGCATATTTTAAGATATGCGAAAAGTCATAGATCCGTAGTATCTGTATCTTCTGAGCGTAGAATCGTAGATCTGTAGCCTCTGAGCGTAAAACCGTAGATTTGTAGCTGCTGAGCGTAAAATCGTAAATCTGTAGCTTCTGAGCGTAAAAACTTCTGAGCGTAAGATCATAGACTTGTAGCTTCTGAACGTAAAAGCTCCTGAGCATAACATCATGGGTCTATAGCTTCTGAGCGTAAAAGCTCCTGGGCGTAAGATCGTAGACTTGTAGCTATTGAGCGTAAAAGCTCTTGAGCGTGTAGCATGGATCTGTTTATGCAGTATGACTGTCCATCTTCTAATGATATGCTGACGTGGTCCCCAATCATAACCGAATATTAAATATCGGATTTGGTTAGGGATTCGAAGAGTTATCTGAACTCTATAAATACCCCAAGGCCTTGAGAGAAGAAACTTTTATATGTCTTCACAAAACCCTAGCTTTCCAAGGACCTTTCTTCTTCGTTTCTTTCTTGAAAACTCTGAGTTTTTAGCCATGGCACCGAAACAAGCTTCCACCGCTAAAGGAAAGAAAGTTGCCTCTTCTTCTCGCTCCTCTGCTCAAGCACGAGCAACTCCCATTGGGCTGAGCGAACCTCGATCTGAACGAAGTGTCCCCCCGTCAAGCTGTGTACCAGGCGTCATAGGTAAAGTTTTTGGGAAGAGAAAAAATCCTTCGCACACGTTGTACGTGAACGCGCAAGGTCGTCTTCTGTGCTGAGAGTTTCTTCGAGAAAGATGATGCACAGAGATGCTTTATCATTACGCCCACATTCCTAATGTGTCAGCATAAAAACTCCATATATTCGCAGTCTAGCGTAAAAGCTCAGACTGTCAAAATTTGGCGTATACGACAAAATCTTGCGTTTTACGCACTGGATGTAAATTCTAGCATAAATCGTAATTTTTTAACAGTCTGGCGTAAAAGCACGGACTGTCAGGTTTTGGCGTAAAAACTGCTACTCTTGTGTTCTTATGCACTGGATGTAAATTCCAGCGTAAGACTCAAGTTTTTGCAGTCTGGCGTAAAAACACACTGTTAGTCTTTGGCATATGTTGCAAGAGTGTAGTGTCTAGTGTAGAACTGACTTATTTTTCTTGCATTTTGCAGTGGACTTGCAGATCCCTCATTTGGCTGAAGTGATGGGTTCTGCTGCTGGGATGCTGAACTCCAATTATCTGGAGGACTTGTCCCATGTGATATTCCCTATTTCTGGAACCCAGTATCCTAAAGAAAGGAGAATTCTGATATCGTCTCAAGGAGAACGAATATTGTTGAGCATGATCAGTGGGGAGCCCCTGACATATATAAATGGGGCCGAATATAGGAAACCAGCTGTCCTATTCGGGAATATGATTGATAAACAATCCCAGACCAAGCCCAAGAAGGAAAATTGGGTATTTACTGCTGAGGACATGGTCATGTTCCTGCCAAGGATGCCCAGAGATTACCCTATCTCGGCATTCTTCCATGCCACACATCCCAGAAAGATGTCATAGACCCTGACTCCTGATCTTCACGGCCAGCCGGGGAAGATATTTTATCAGAAAGAATCAGGCCGAGGATTATTTGCGAGCCGTCCTTCAGGCCCTGTTATGCCTTTCAGGGGATTACTGCCGGGTAGCGTCCCGAGTGAAGACACGTCACTGCTCTAGTCGGTTCAAATATCGACTTTTTGTAATGACTTCATGGGGCAGGGAGGAGTACACCCCAAGGTTAATCCTCAGACCAGCAGGTGGCTTAGCCCCGGGAATCTTCGATGGGCCCGTTTAACTGTTTGGGCCCTGAAGCAGTTTCAGACAGAGGTGGAGCGCATTGGTCTGTTCGCGGCTGTGGATGCTACCAATGTTGGGCTGCTTGCAGATGCCACACGGCATGAAGGATTTCCCAGAGTGGAGTTACCATTCCTATATCTGATGGGATGGTTAATCCTTCATAACCCCAGGGTGATGTCTCCCGGCTCTACCAGTAGGTCGGGAAATAATTTCTTGTTAAATTACAAGAATTTCCTTTGGAACGTGAATACCGTCGTAGATTGTCGGCGAGCATTAAATTTTGCTCATAGCTGGAAGCTTTTCTGTATCATCCCCACTGTGCATCTCAATCAACAGGGGACAAAACTTCAAGATTCGGATCACGGGAGGACTATTCTTTCTTCCAAAGCCTTCTACTGGTTGGTCTGCATTAGACCTTCTCATTTGCTGTACAGGAGTGAGGACCACTGCTATTTAGAGTCGTACCTGCCTAGCAGATTCGCCAGGCAATTTGGGTACGACCAGTTGCACGTGGGGAATGCTCTTACCAGCTTCAAGTTCAGAGGTGGACTTATCGACGGAGCCAAAGGATGGCGGTACTTCATAATGGGTTGTACTGGAGCAACCTTTACTGTGCCCGCGACTTCTCTATATGGAGTTGCGCATCCTCCATTCATACGCGCAATTTTATGCGACCATTAATACCTTCCATCGTGATTTTGATATGCGTGGAAGTTTTAGGATGCCCCCTCATAAGTCCACTGGAAGAGAGGAGGTCCCATCAGTCTCCTCTGATGAAGGTGAAGACCCTGTCGGTCCAAACGAACTTTTGTTGACAATACCGAGAGGTATAATAGCTCCGCCGACAGAGCCTCTCGTCATCCCCCAGAAATAGAAGGCTTCCACTCCGAAAGAGCCTTCCCCTCGAAAGAAGAAGGTTGCTAGAGGTCCGAAAAGGACTTCCATCCATGAGGCTTCTAGGATTGAGCTTGTTGTTTCCCCGGTCGGGGAAGATTCTTTGATTAGAGGTCCTTCGCCTTTTAAAGAGGGAACCTCCATAGTTCCGACTGGCAGTGTCGAAGATTCTTTGCTCGAGATCGCTGCTGCTACTACTGCCTCTGGTAGTGCTATGAGATCACCTACGAGGCAGAATATTTTAAGGATACCTTTATCCAGACCAATAATAGGAGTAACTCCTACCTCGTCTGTAAGTATCTTCAGTGAGATTCCACCAGATGAGCCTCGAGTGGATCTTGGCAAAGACTGGGAAGATTATCCTCCAACGTCATTTGGTGCACCCTCTTCCCCAGGTATGACATCCCGCTTAGCATCATTGAGAAATAATTTAGCTGTACAGGCTGCGGACGCGACATATATACCATCAGCCATGGATAAATGTTGTCCTTACGCCTCTTTTAGGAAAATTAACATCAATTTGATATTAACTTTCTCTTATCTTTTTCAGGTAGAGACATCTCAGAGGAGGGCAGAGTTGACATGACCTTTGATTTTGTTGCGGATCATGCTGGTGAAATGGCGGCATTTGATATCGAAGAGGCGTGTTTTGAAACTGCCGCTCCTTCGTCCGCAACATTTTCGGGCGTCATCTTGCCGACGGAAGTCCATATATCGTTAGAGGAGGATGAGCCTATCATCACGATTGTGCCTCCTTCGTCAAGCATGCCAGCAACTTCGACTGTCGTTGGCGTCTCCTTTTTTGTTGCGCCATCTACTGAAGCGACAATCGTGGCAACATCCTCTGCGAACGTTCCACAAAGGGGGTTTACTGATATCGCGGCCACTCCCAGCGTCCATTCACACTTTACTATGCTAGTTGAACAATATACTAGCATATTCTACGTCACTTTAAAATCGTTGATATCCATGGTGCTGGAGAAGAATCTCGGCTTTGATGCTCTGAAGATGTTCTCCAATCTCACCATAGCGCAGATTAAAAATTTCCATGACGCTGGATGAGCTGAAGCGCTGGAGCAAATAGTTAATGGTTTAGAATAACCCATTAACAAATATTTGCAGCTATCCCGAGGCAACGTCGATGATATAATTCAGACCGAGTACGACTCCTTGACTGCGAGGCTTATTGAATAGATGGAATCTCTGAACCAATCTATCCGGACATAGCAGCAGGAGATGGATGCAGATCAGGCCGTCTTGGAGGAAGTTATTCCTCAGCTAACCAAGTGCGAGGCCGAACATGAGGAAAATAAAGCGAGGGTCCGCAAATTAGAAGCTAAGCTTGCTCTAGCAAAGGAGTGGGCTCTCACTTCATCGGCAGCTATAGATGTTTTGAAGGGCCGAATGAGTACATCTCAGCAGAACTTGGCACATACAGGCGTCATCTGTGCCGGTTTTATACAGGCTCGGTCCAAATTATCCCTCCTGAGTGATGACGAGGCACGACTGGAGCGGGCTCGCGCTAACATCTTGGACTCTAGGAATGAGATGATGGCCGCTCTGGCGCAGCAGATTCGTGATTTGACTGCTCCTCCCCAATGATGTACCTTTTGCTTCTTTTTGTAACTTGCTCTTTCTCGAGATAATAAAGAGGCTTTATCTGACTTTATGAATCCCATCATTTTTGAATATAAATGATAGGCTAGGGTAAAAGTGATATCAGAGGTAATATGGACGTGATATACTTTCGGTAATCTTCAGCTGGACATATCTATTCAGAGGTTATATGGACATGATAGAATATGATCCAACTAAATTTGTATGCAAAACACTATCAGAGGTAATATGGACGTGACAGGTTTTAAATTTGTAAATTAGTTGCACATATCTATTCAGAGGTTATATGGACATGATAGAATATGCTCCAACCAGTCTTTGTACGTAGTATCGTCAGAATAAGATCTTCACCATACTCTGTTTAAACAAGGGAGATTAAGCATAGTACTTCTTCAGGAATTTACCGTTGATAGGAGTCATTATCAGATCTTCGTTAGGCTTGGCTAATCTGTAAGCGCCATTTGAGAACATCGTCTCGATCACATAAGGGCTCTCCCATTTGGGCTGGAATTTACCCTTACTTTTGTGCGTAATGATCATTGGCCTTTTCACAGCTAGAACTAGCTCGCCAACTTTAAACACTCTTTCCTTCACTTTTTGATTAAAAGATCTGGAAATGCGTGCCTGGTAGAATGCTATACGCTGTTGGGCTTGAAGGCATTTCTCATCTAATCCTTCTAGCTCTTGAAGCCGTAGTCGATCATTATTTTTTTGAGTCAACTTATTAGCCACTGCTATTCTGAGTGATGGAATTTGGATTTCAATGGGGAGAACTGCTTCACACCCGTAGACTAATGAGAACGGGGTAGAACTCGTCGGTGCTCGTACTGTTGTACGATATGCCCAGAGGCATTCTCCGAGTTTCTCATTCCAATCTCTTTTGTTCGATGAGACTAACTTCTTTAGGAGTTTGATAATGGTTTTGTTGAAGGCTTCCGCCAAACCATTAGCAGCCGGATTGTATGCCGTATAGGCCATATTTTGTATCCGATTCTTATCGCAAAATCGGTAAAATGCTTGGCTGATGAATTGTGGCCCGTTGTCATGAATTATCCTTCGGGGTATCCCAAAGCGATACATGACATGGTGCTTGATAAAGCTGATCACGTTGGATGTCTTTACCTCAGCAAGGGGAATTGCCTCCGCCCATTTAGAGAAATAATCGGTGATAGCCAATATGAACCGATGTCCTCTGGAAGATGACGGATGAATCAGACCAATGATATCCATACCCCATGCTTCGAAGGGCCATGATGCAATGGTAGGATGTAGATATTCAGAAGGCTGATGTATGAAATCCGCATGAACCTGACAGGTTTTGCAGTGTCTTGCATATTTCACTGCATCTGCGATCATAGTAGGCCAGTAGTAGCCCATCCTCCTGATACGATCATGTAACTTATGACCGGGTTGGTGTGCTCCACATACGCCGTCGTGAGCTTCACAGATAACCTATTTTGCGTCATCATCGGAGAGACATCGTAGCAGTAGTCCATTGTATGTTCGACGATATAGACTTTGTGAAGAAGCATCAAAGTAGAAGCGCAATGATCGTCTTTTGATAGACACTGCTTCTTTAGGGTCCTCTGGTAAGATTCCATATGCTACGAAATCTATAAAGGGACTTCTCCAGTCTCGCTTAGGAGGAACTGTGTTAGTGGCGTAGCTGCATTCTAGGTGAAAGTTATTTTTCACACAGAATAGATCTCTATTGAGAAGAGTCACCGAGTTCTGCCTCCTTATAGGAATGGCTAGATCTGCAGCTAGACTGGCCAGAGCATCAGCTTCCAAATTCTGATATCGAGGCACATGCTCTAGGAAGAATCCTTTAAAAGACATGGCTACCTCGATAGTTGCTTGGTGATAAGGAATAAGGTCTGGATTGTGGACTTCATATACTCCTCTGACCTGATTGACGATTAGTTGGGAATCACCAAAAGCTTCGAGGTATTCGACCTCCAATTCTTTAGCGACTTGAAGCCCGATTAGTAGAGCATTATACTCTGCCACATTATTAGAGCAGGGCTCGCTAAGAGAATATGCTCGGTAGATGACGAGCTTATCAGGAGTTACCAGGACAATTCCTACTCCTGAAACCACGTTTCCCTTGGGACCAGTCCTGGAGGCGCCATCGAAGAATAGCTGCCATGTGTCACCTTCCATTGCAGAGTTACATTCTGCAACTTCGTCGGGAATATCCTCATATAGTTTGGAAGTTTCCGGAATTGGATGAGCAGCTAAGAAATCAGCCAAGGCTTGACCCTTTATGGACTTCTGAGGGACGTATACCATATTATACGGTGTCAATAACATCGCCCAAGTCGCGAGTCGGGAATTAAGGACGCTCGGCTTGTTCATCAATACTCGAAGAGGATTGATTCTGGAGAAGATATGAATAGTTTGGCCTATGACGTAATGTCGCATCTTCTGAATGGCGAATATTAGGGCCAAGCATTCTTTTTCTACTGGATTGTACCGGTGTTCAGCTCCTACCATCATCCTGCTTAGGTAGTAGATAGCCTGTTCATGACCCTCATTGTTCTTCTGTGCGAGGAGAGCTCCTAGAGAATGATCCATTGCTCGAACATACAGCAAAAATGGTCTTCCTATGACGGGAGGCACCAGAACTGGAGGATCAGTGAGATAGCGTTTGATATCATTAAACGCTTGCTGACAGGCTTCGTCCCATACAAATGACACACCTTTTTTCATCAGGCGGGAGAAAGGTTGACATCTCCCAGAAAGGTTGGATATGAATCTCCTGATATAAGCTAGACGACCTTGAAATCCCCTGAGTTCTCTCAGATTACGGGAAGATCGCATCTCTAGGATAGCTTTTACTTTATCAGGATCAACTTGAATGCCTTTGGCGGTAATGACAAATCCCAGGAATTTGCCACTGGATACACCGAGGAAGGATTTTGTAGGGTTCATTTTGAGTTGGTATTGGCGCATCAACTCGAACACTGTCTTCAAGTCTTGGATTTGAGTACCCTTGAGACGGCTTTTGACAATGATGTCGTCTACGTAACATTCCACTATTTTGCGTAAATGCTCATGGAATGTATTACTCATGGCTCGCTGATATGTAGCCCCGGCATTCTTCAATCCGAAGGGCATGACCATGTAGAAATATACTCCCAGTGGGGTACGGAAGGCAGTATGCTTCTCGTCTTCAGGATCCATCTTGATCTGATTGTACCCTGAGAATCCATCCATTAAAGACATGCGTTCAAAATCGCAGGTATTGTCGATCATGACGTCTGTGATGGGAAGAGGGAACTCATCCTTGGGACAGGCCGCATTGAGATCTCAAAAATCAATACAAATGCGAACTTTCCCACTTTTCTTCATGACTGGGACAACATTGGCGACCCAATCAGGATGTTGTTCTTCCCGGATGAACCCGCAGGCTATCAACTTCTTGATTTCAGCTTCAATGGCATCCATCATATCCGGGTGGAACCGACGTTGGTGCTGCTTTACAGGCTTCGAATTGGACAGTATGTTGAGCTTATGAGTAGCCACTTTTGGATCGAGACCTGGCATATCCTCATAATTCCACGCAAAGACGTCGATATATTCTCTTATCAGCTAGATTATCTCTTCCCTTTCTGCTGGGGAAAGATTGTTACTGATAAATATCGGCTTTGGTGAAATTTTATCCCCAACATCGACTTGGATAACTTTATCTTCAGTGGGCGGTTCTCTTTGCTCGAACTAGAGTTCCCATTGTGTATCCATTTGTTGTGTCCAGGATTCATTTTCAAACGGTTCAGATTCTTGTTCCTCTATTTCGAGAGAATCTGTCAATACCGTATTTGCTGACAATACCCGTGGGAGTTCATCATCTGAATCGGAGGACGTCAAACCATCCTGAAAAGAGGAATTGGTCTCTCCGCTTGATTCAGAGTTGTTCGAAGTTGTAAGAGACGTGGTATACCCTAACCCGAAACGAGTTCGTTGACAGTAGGGATCACCATGCAACGACATTCGTCTGCCTTTTCCATAGTTGAGGCCTAGCTCCAACTTCAAGTCATAACCCATACTTTGCATGATTTTTAAGGCCTGTGGGCTATATCTGAAAACCTACATTTTCCCAGTATCAGACTCGTGAGAATCTTCTTGTACAATCGGTTGATTCCGCATACGACCGAAGACTATTTGATGCTGATCTTTACAGGTAGGTGGGACAATAAAGATAGAATCTTCATATGGCCCATATGTCATGGTGACGTTAGATGTTGATGCCACTTCCCACACATACGGTTGATAGAAGTCTATAGCTTTCAAGAATTTTTGTGCTATAGGCTCTATATCGTTATGGAGGGATAATTCCTGATTAGGAAATTGAGCGTCCGTGTACTGGAAAAGAGGTTCTTTATTATCATCAGAAACCATGTTTCCGGTTGTATTTATATCAATCGGCTGTTTGTTGCGCCGAAGGTTGATGACCAAGGGTGGAGTCTTCTGATTCAGAGTGATCACTAGGGGGTCCTTTCCTCCTCCTGATTTGGTTCTGCCCAAGTGGATAGCCATGGGTTTCATGACTTTAGGACGGGTAGTCCGTCCTTTCACTGGAATTGACAGAGGTTGCTCAGCAGATGGCTCTCTTGGCTCTCGGTGGGATTTTTCCTCCATCTTGCCTGATACCTCCTTCATGTTGTCTTGGGTGTACAACATGGCATCGGAGTAGTAGGATTCAACTCCTTTAAATGGGTTAAGATCAGCAAACTCCATTTTTACTGTTCCTTGGGCATCTACATATTTGAAGCATTGATGTAGAGTGGAAGAAATAATATTGTGCTCGTGGATCCATGGTCTGTCCAATAGAATATTGTAAGATACCTCTGAATCAATGATGTAGCATGTAGCCACTGATCTAAGGTCACCAATTTGGATCCTCAGACGAATCTTCCCCAGCGTCTTACTTTTCCTTGCGTTGAAACCCACGATTGTAGTGGTGGTGTAAGCCAGTTCACTGGTAGGAAATCCTCAATGGTCTGAGCAGACTATGAGGGATGATGCTGATCGACGATCCCGGATCTATGTGAATCCGGTCTACCTCCATGGAACCGACGTATCCGGTGTAATAGAGGGGCCTGTCATGCTTGTTATGTTTCAACAGCATGTCTTCTTGAGTGAAAGTGATCTTAGGGACCACTTCCATTACGCTATGACATTGAGGACATGCCATAGGCTCTTTGTCGGGGGACTTGAGCTGGGTCAAGCATACGTCCGCCTGCATTAAAGCTTCGCTCAAGGCTTGACGAGTGTCTTTAGATAGCCTATGCAGCTCGAAAATGGACAGTCTGGCTGGAGTATTAGCCAATTGGGCCAGGATGTCGAAGTTATAAGGTTTCTCTAAACTTTTGTTTTGAATATTCTTCAAAGGTTTATCGAAACGAACTTCTTTCTGCTTGCCCTTGTCCGCCGAAGTTGGTCTAGAAGGACCTGCCTCTGGTATGGCCGGTTGCAGCTCTGGAAGTTTGGCAGCTGAAGTGTCTGCCGTTGCTTCTTCCTGATTTCCTCCATAGTCCTTGAGGTAGGCTTTCCCTGACCGGGTTCCAGTAGCCAAAGCCTCTTCTTCTGATGTAGGAGATATTGCAACCATATGGCATGGTTTGCGTCTTGAGTTCTTTTTAGACTTAGCCTTAGCAGCTTGAGTCTCTTCCTCAATCTCTGACACCAGATCGGGATGAACCCACATAATCTCACCACGCTGAGTAGTTAGGGGTACCAAGTCACAATTTTGACCCCTGGTCGGAGGGAGATTAACAATGTTCATCATCGCCCGAGGGATAGGTACTACACCATCCGGGACTTCTTGGGGAGGCTGATTGCCAAATTGGAGAGAGATCATGTTGGCAGTGACCGTCTTCTCGCTATTGTGCAGAGTGATGGCCTTGGCGTCGATCAGCTCCTGGATTTTTCTCTTAAGTACATAGCACGCCTTTGTAGGATGATGTATGTACCTATGGAAAATGCAGTACTTAGGATTATTGGTACTGCCGACTTCATTAGGCCGCTTTACTTCGGGGAGAGTGAGCTTGCCACTTTTGACTAGATAGTCGAATATGCACGGAATGTCATCATCATCGAAATAATATTCTTCTATGGGTCTAGAAGTCCCAGATTTCATCTGCGTAGTTGCCGGGGTAGGTTGCCTAGACGTGTTAATCGCCAGAGCTTCATTTCCTTTGGAACCACGAGGATGGTCGCTATTGGAGGATGACATTTTCCCTCTTTCAGAGGTAGAGATCATGATTCCATTGTCACACGCCTTCTGACTGTTATCTTCAGCGGCTACCGTTGAGATGATAAACGAGGGCCAATCATGGAACCGATATGGTCCTGTGAACACCGAGATCAGTGGAAGCAGGTTCTTCCTACAAATGTCAACCAAGGCCGAATCCGGAACTCCGGGAGGCATCTGTAAAGTGGCTTGACGAAAACGTTCAATGAAAGTACGAACGTTCTCTTTCTCCTTCTGTTTCACTTCGATGAGCGAGGACATAGACATGTCCATTCCTCCCTCATAGAATCGAGCGAAGAACAGAGTCTTGAAATCTTCGAAGGAAGTAATATAATTGTCCACAAGACTACGGTACCATTGATAGGCCACTCCAGACAGACAACCTTAAATACTCGAGTGAGCAGAGCGTCATTCCCTTGCAGTAACACCGTCATCATGCTGAAGTAGCTCATGTATTGACTTGGTGATATTTTTCCCTCAAACAAAATCATAGCCTGTGGTTTGTACTTCGGAGAAAAAGGAATCTCGTCCTAGATAGCTGGGTAAGGCTGGTTGATTCCCAATTTCTTGAGCTGATCCTTGTGCTTCAAGGTATCAAATTGGGCTTTCAATTCCCGAACTGCCTACATCAGATCTTCAGTCAGGAAAGGAACCGTAGAGAGGTGAGAGGTCAGTTGTATTGTAACTCCAACAGGAGGCAATACATTCTCTGGGTTCAGAGGTGGAGGAGCCGTTGACTCTTGATTTGGAGCCGGCTCCTGACTTGTGTTAGATGGTGGCATGTCCACCCCCACACGCAGTTGAGTTGGAGGACCTGATGCTTGAGCTATGGCAGCCGCATGTTGAGCCAACATCATCTGGTGCATGTTCTCCATCATGGAGTGCATCTCTTTCAGGGATGTCTCCAATATAGCGATGCGCTGCTCAGTACTTCCTGATGGGGAAGCTTCTTTATGTTCATCTCCAATTGCATAAAGTCCTATTTCTCTGGGTGCTATCGAAGAATTAGTATAGACCTCTGTGGATATTGAGTCTATACTGTCGGTATCACCTTCAGGAAACTGGCGACCCCCAGTGTCGGAATCGGAAGAATATGAAGCCGATTGTCGCAACCTCGAGCGAGTGTTTCGAAAAATACCTGCTTCAATGTTCTCAAGGAGCTTATCAAATCTCCTTTGACTCAGGTTCTAGAGGGATGACGTCTTGAACTTGACCTTCCTCTAGGAATGTGTGAAGCCATGTTTACTGATGCGAATGTAGACTCTTCTTCCTGTAAGGGCACAGAGTAGTTCAACCGGTCAAAAACTGATCGTTTTGCCTTGGAGCAGTAGTAGTTAACTACAATTTTATGACTATTACAATAGTGCTCCCTAGGAGACGTAATAGTAGTATTAGAAGACCCATGTCTTTGCGTTTAATAGGAGAAGAAGAAGAAGGCTTATTCTGCCTTTTTATATTAGTCGGAACGTGGATATTGGGAATCATAACTCTCTCCCAGCCATACGAATACAGCAGTTCAGCCATGTGAGTAGCACATGATCCATGAGGAGCGTATCTATCCATAAACTGGGCCTTCTTTACGCCGAGGGGCTTATCCTGGCGTAATCTGAAGTCTTGTACAGGTTGGCGTAAAACTGAAGAAGTACTCAATCGGCCATCAGTATTCCGCGTAATCTGAAGAGCAGGCAACTTCTTCTCTTGATGGCGTAAAAGTCGAGGGGTCGAGAAATCCGTCACTTATTTTTCCTTGCGGAGATTGCAGGGACCATCTGCCTCCTTATAGGCGGGAGATATATTTTTACGCGCAGAGCATATTTGAAATTTCTGACTTGGCGCCGAGTCTTTGTCAGAAATTATGTCTGCCACGTCAGTGACGGGAGACGAGTTTTTACGCGCAGGGCACGTTTGAAATTTTCGATTTGGCGCTGAGACTTTGTCAGAAATTATGTCTGCCACGTCAGTGACGGGAGACGGGTTTTTACGCACAGGGCGCGTTGTATACTTCTGGATTGGCTCTGAGGCATTGCCAGAAGATTTGTCTGCTACGTCAGCGATGGAAGACAGGTTTTTACGCACAGAGTGTATAGGTTGGGATCCCACAACCTTGTCGATCGGAGAGAGAGAGAGCCTGCAGGAAGGGTAGAGGATATCCGGGGCATCCATACTTTACGCAGCTTCCTGTTGTCCTGGACAGAGAGGGAGTGAGAGCTACCCCCTGCGCGAAGCATGTCTTCATAAGCAGATTGGTCGAATTGGACGACCAGAGTCTTCTTCGTTGCTCCAACGGATACAGCATCGTGTTAAGCAATGACTTTCTCATCAGAAGAGAAAGTAGTCCCCAGCAAAGTCGCCATTCTTATTGAGATAATAAACGAAAAAAATTAAAAACAGGTTTATACGAAACCCTCTCTTTGGTTTACAAATAATAAAAAGAAGTACAATTAATCCTATACAAGGATGTTAAGTACAAAAGTTTGATTCTGGGAAAATATTGCTATAGGAGTCTGATCTGTGGTCGATCACTTTGTCCCTTGGACCACACGATGACGAAGAAGTATTGTAGAAGAAGAAGAAGCTTCAAAAATCGCAAGAGGGATTGGATGCTCAATGCCAAAGTCGTCAATCACTACTCTCTGTCTGTACTCTAGACTCTTCTTTCTCAAAGAAAATCGATCTCTCTCCTCAGTTCTCGACCTTGGATTCCGATCTTAATTCTCCGCCCTTTCTTCAAAATCTCGACCTTTGACCTCCGTGGCCGGATGTCTCTATTTATAGGGTTTGGTCACAGTAAGCATCCAGTCGGCGTAGAAGCCTAACAGTGGAGAGTGTGGCGCTCTTTACGCGGCGGTTATGATAACTGCTACCCACGTCTGAATGATCTCCTGAATCCGCGTGTGACGCATGTCCCATTATGAGGTAACGCGTATAACTGCTGCGAAGATCACGGCATACAAGCCACGTAGGCAACTGCCCCTCGCGTAGAGGTGATTGGCGTAGAAACCAATTTTGACATAAAAGCCAAGTAGCTATCTTGTTGGCGTAGAAACCAAATAGCTGTCAGATTGGCGTAGAAGCCAAATAGCCATGTTGTTGGCGTAAAGAGTCCAATAGTTGTCAAGTTGGTGTAGAAGCCAAATAGGCGTAGAAGCCAGGTAGCTGTCATGTTGGCGTAGAAGCCAAATAGGCGTAGAAGCCAGGTAGCTGTCATATTGGCATAGAAGCCAAATTCTGCGTAGAGCTTGATGTTGCATGGATAGGTAGCCAGCGTAAAGATAGCTGATTATCCTTCATTGACTGAGGTCTTGAGCGTATTCTGGGCCAGATAACCTTGTCACTCACCTTTGCAAATATAGCCTGAGTTGGCGTATTTCGAGGAGATAGCATACGGCGTACTCCTATAGCTGAAAATAGCCAGGTCGACGTATTTCGAGGAGATAGCATACGGCGTACTCCTATAGCTGAAAATAGCCTGATGGCATAATTTGCAGGGGTGGTGATGTGGACGTATTATCCCTAATTATAGCTCACCCAGTCATTAAAAGTAGAACCAAATCTCGTGCATTAAATACAGAGATCTGCCCCTATCTTGCGCATTAATTGCAGAGACGTGCCTCGAGTTCTGTACGAAGAGCAGCTTTTGACGTGGCGGTTGGATTTGTCTCATCCTGAGCATAGAAGCTCATGTTTGCCTATATAAAAATAGGCAGTGTATTCCTTGAATGCGTAAACGACGTCTTAATTCAAGGCTTTGTCACTAAATGACAGTCTGGGGCTCTGTGTAGAATCATCATAACAGCCGTCCTCTCGATCGTCGTACGGTACTCTCTGTCAGGGGTCAGGTTTGTTGTACTGTCTGACAGGTTCATTCGAGGAATACGAAGAGTTCCTCATACAATTCCATGCTGCATTTAATAAGCAGACAGGTTTTACGCCCTAGTGGCGATATAGCAATCTTTTTACGCCAAAGCAGTCTGGAAATACTGCATTACGCGGGTTATTCTGGAGCTATATTTTATGCTGAGTAGCGTTAAAGCTCTGTTGTATGCCAATGGATCTGCAATCATGTCTTACGCCACCAAGTACTGGAGCTCTGTTTTACGCGGCTGCCTTCATGTTGAAGGTTTACGCGTGTGATTCCCCAGCGTATTTTTTATGCTTCTACAGCCTGCTTGGAAAATGTGTAGGAAGAGGCATTTTATAGGGATGTGCGATGGTGGTGTGTGGTGATGATGAGTCCCCATTTGAATGGGTGGCTCAGATTCATCATGGAGAAATATACATACAAAGGAGAGAGAGAGGAGTAAGGTTGACTAGTCAATGAGTTGAGGGTGGCTTCTTCATTGGCTTGGGCCAATGAGGTGATGACACCTAATAAAATATTTGCAAATAAGCCCCTTAAATTTGGGGTATTTGCACAAACATATGAAATGATGGAAAAATTGGTAGGAGAATTGGTTTTTGGTATTTTGTAGGGTGAGGGGGTATTGTGTGTTTTACAAGGGCTTAATTAATGGGGTATTAGATTAAATTAGGGTTAAGTTGGGTTATTACATTAATTTAATTAAAATTAATGCACAAGACGTTCATTAATTCATTGGAAGTACATAGAATTAAAATTGGGTGGGATATGCCATGGACGTAGAAGACTCATAATAGAATATTATCAATAATTGGGTTGTACAAAATAGGTCAAAGTTGTGTCTCCAATTTCGATTGGAATAGACAATGATGCAAAGTTGAATTTATTTGAATTTGAGAACGGATGTTTGTAACGAATATTGTACGACTAAAATAAAGCACAAGGGAGGGTATTTATGAGTTACACAAGGGTCAGAATGGGAGGCTGGCATGACTAGGAAAAGTGTGTAAAATTTGTTGGAAAGTAAATGCTAGTGTAGCGCTCCAAATATCGAAGAAACGATAAGGTGCACAAGGTGTTACGAATATTGCAAAATAATCTAAAATAATATGATTTAAATTCTAATTGGCTTCAAACTAACCCTAGCCTCTCGATCTATGTTAAGTAGACCTAAAATTTGGTCGAGGGGATTTACAATCTATCCAACTTATAAGAATTTTATCCTCGAAATTAAAATAAAGACATACTAAACTATAAATTATCTAGCAATGCTACGAACATATCTAGGACCGGTGGAGTTGGCCTTTGCACTATCTGTTGGGCTCTATTGACATACTGGAAATACTCTTGAGCCTGATGTTTGTTCGATCTGTACCTCGAATACTGTCCTAACCTTCTTCTACAACTAGGACGGTTAATATCTCAATATTCCTTCCTAGGTATAACGTCATCATCCTATAGTATCCATAATAGAATCAGGTGACTTAACTTCTTACAATTGCCTTTAGCAGCAACAAGTCTAATCTAGCTAGTTAGTCATACCTAGTCTGGAAGTTCAACTCAAACAATTCCTGGGAGAAGTATATGTAACGAGATACAACATAAGCCACTACTCATTACATAGTACTAAGAATACATAGGAATTATGTAATAAATATATATTCAACCCTTCTAAATACCCTAGAATAAAATATAACAATTACAATAACCCGAATACGATTCCTAAAATTCATTGGCTAGGGCAAATTGGATAGAGGTTCTAATGACACAACCTACTACTAAGGATTTGGTTCAGCAAGCTCATGTCCTATTAGTCGAAAGTCTAAATCTCTATTCCTAAGCAGTTTATGTGTAATCCACAATATTCAGCTACCATTCCTGTCAGACTTCTATCTTCCTTTTACACCCCAAACTCATGTGTCAATATATAATCTAAGAGTCTAGTGGTAATCATCTACCGATTGGCCAATGAGTCAGTGTGTGATCTAGACCTATATTTTATTCCTTCAAATCGTAGCACTTCGAGGCCGATCGACAATTTCTACCTGTGCTAAATCCTCGAAACTCCAAAAGTATTACAATACTATAAGTATTATCTGTAAACCCCCTCAATTTATTCTGTAGATAGTTAGAGTAGACCAAGAAAAATTTTGATGGCAGATGTTGAGGTTTAGAGTAGAGGAATTTATCTGGAATTTAAATCCGATTAATTTAAAACCCCTTGGCGCGCACTATCTTTGTCTAATTATTCGGAGCCCATTCTCAGCCCATAAATTCCGTACAAATATTGTACACTCGACTCAACTCGCCAAATTAGGCACTGGACCTTTCTGACTGTTAAAATCAACTTTTGTGTGCTCTAAATTAATTGTGCAATATTTCCGAAAATCGTAACCCGTATTTAATTCCGTATCGGACACCTGTGTCGTTACCCTCGATTTTGGGGTACCAACTTAACTCGTTGAGCCGGACCAACTAAAGGGTCCAAGACTGACTCCAAGCCCCCACCATTTTTGGCCTTTGCGCCATTTTCGGATTTTGACCCCACGGGCCCCAATTAAATTAAATTCGCGGAACGCGTTATCTCTATTTAAATCGGGATTTACCAACTTTGTAAATTCCATTTTAATATTAAATTAATCCCAATGCCCTTCAATTTAGACCCGCGCCTAACGCGCAACACCCCCTCACCATAAAAATTTTAAATATATTTTTCTCCGCAATTTTTGTGTCATTTCATGTGTCCATGCAAATTCCCGAATTTACGGGGGCTTATTTGTAATTAAATTGTTGGCAACATCCCATTGGTCATGATTAATTGAGAGGGTCCAAAAATAGGGTCCCATTCTCACCCCCTCATTCCCCTCATAAAGAAACCTCTTTCCCTTCATGTTTAATCCCAACCATCCATTTTGAATGGATGGATCCCAACCCTCCATCTACTCCACACACTCCCCTATAAAGTAGCTCCTACACCCCACCCTCAACCAAAACCTACCGGCCCTAATCCCAAAAATCTCTCTCTCTCTCCTCCTCCATTTAATTTCTTCATGCAAAGGGAAGCTCCAAGTCTCTTCTCCCTCCATTCTCATTCTTCTTCTTCTTCTTTTTATTCTTCATCTTCTTCTTCCATTGTTCCCTCACCTGTGAGTATCCCGACCGGCCACTGAGCTACTCCGGCTGTCCCCACCGGCCCTACTCCGACCATCGGCCCGCTGCCACTGCAGCCGAACATCCGGCCAGCATCCCCCACACAGTGCACAGCCACCCTCGCACAGTGCACAGCCGACCCCACTCCGGTGCACAGCCACCCCGCGCTGGACCGAGCTGACCCGCCCACTCCGGCCAGTCTGTCTGCGGCTGCTGCGAGCGGACAGCAGCTCCAGCCGGCTGCACCCCCGCTCCGGCTGTACGTTAATCCGACCCCACTCCAGCCACCCCGCGGCGCTGGACCGAGCCGTCCCCGTCGACCGGACTGGTTTCCTCCACCCCCGACCACCTTCAACACCAGTTCCCACCACCACCTTCAACTCCAGTTTTCACCACCACCATCACCACCAGTTTTCACCACTACCACCATCGTCACCACCACCCCCGGCCACCTTCTCTGACCATACCCGGCACCGGCGTCGTCAAGGTCGACTCTCCACCTATCCTCATTTAATTTCCAAATTTGGTTTGGTTAATTAGGATGGTATTTTTATATATTTTCTATGCTAGCTAGGGTTTTTGGATTACATATATGGATGTGTGGATTTAGCTAGGGTTATGTGAAATAATTGTTGGTGTATATGGAGATGTAGTGCAGCCCATGTATCTTGTGGTTAAGTATGCTAGTTAGGGTTAAGTATGATGATTATATGGATTATGGTAGTTCGAGATTAAAGGAAGATATAGTTGTTAGGGTTTGAATCCAAATAGAAGTTATGAATTATATGCAAGGTAGAAAAATAAATATTTAAATCAAGTATTTTACGGATAAATAGAAATGATTGAGGTTATGACACACGTGCAAATGAGGGTAGATTTTAATGCCATATGAGTCAGATATCCAAATTATTAAACGCGCATTTGTTATTATGGTTTAGTTGTTTTAAAACTAGGACTGAAAATAAATTGATAATTAATGGGTGATGGACATGGGGAGAAGGTGATTTATTTTGGAATAGGTATTATATCGGATCATGAGTCAAAGATTGAGGACGGTAGAAGATCAGTTAATTATTGAGGCTGAGTCTAGATGTAGGTGTATGTAGCACACCTGTCTGTCTTAATTAGATTATTAATTCTGGTCTGTATCTCTTCTCTAGGTACTGCGGGACCTGAGGACTTGGACGCGATACCCGATCCCCGTCATCAGCAGCCGCACGCAGGCAAGTGTACCTTGCCATCCTGTATTTCAGTTTACAGATATTGTTATTCTTATTGTACATTGTGCGCGTATTTACGTTGATGTTCGATATTCCGTGTCCGGTTCACAACCGGGTGTCAACTTTCAACTTAACGTCTTAGAATAATTACTGATGCTTCATAGCACCTCGATGCACGTACCAGAGTACATCGATACCCCAGGACACACTCATACACTGTGATCGTGCCAGATTCCTGTATCCTGATACTGATATCATGATCAGAGACTGGGATGACCTTAGGGTCGCGTCTGTTGAGTTATTTCCTTGTGTCGAGACTGTAGTTAGAGGTTCAGGTTCAACGCACAATCGTTGACCGCTTGGGAAGGAGAAGACAGTTACTAGACGTTTGGGCTACTCTACACGCGCTTATATATATGTAGTATTTTCTAGTGATACCTGTATCTAGTGTAGCTGTTTCACCCGTGTGACTCTTTGCCCGGAGCTGCGGTACGTGCCGTGTGTTTCCGTGTCCGGAGCTACGGTTTTACTTTGGACGGCCCACGCGTCGAACGTTGTCTTTAAACTGTGTCACACTTGTTTGGTTGTACTAGTTTACCCTGTTGTTGCACTTGTACTTTCTGTTTACTTGGCATGCTATATTTCTGTACCTTGTTACGTCCCTCTGAGGACCTGGTTCCCTACCAGTTTTGCAGCATAGACGATTACGGAGCACTTGGAGATACTGATGGAGTGGCCTATCTTGCGAGCATGGTACCAGGTACTCATATTATATCTACCGGCATTATGGTTATTTTACATTGATTATTCATCTGCTGTTGTAGCCTAGTTTTGTAGACTCATACTTCTTCTCGAGTCTATTCGAGTTAGTGTGTTATTGGGCGGCCGACCTTAGCACATATAGCTCTTTCTTGTTGACTGATGTACATTGTGGATTAAGACATAGATGTTTACATTCATAGAATATCTAGATAGTGCCCTTTATATTACAGCTTATACGTATTCGAGTCAGACCAGAGTCTGGTCGAATATGTAGCTGGCGTGTCACGTATTCCTGGTCCTACGTATTTTGGGACTGGGGCGTGACATTATCCCTCCAGTCTATATATAAAAAAAAATTGTCCTCGGGTTACGTGACTCCAATATATATTTCTTATCCTTTGTTTCCTACACACCTTCATATCCTTCTAATATGTTGATCTTGTTTTCTACTCTAAGCTCCGTCAAAGGTAAGATATGAACCTCGTATCCCTGTCAGACACTATACCGACTGGCACTCCATGCGGTCGCACGATCTCCCTCATATATATATCTATTAAGACCTCTATAGATTATCGAACTCTGAAAGGTAAAGTGGGAGCGGACTTCGTAGGTCGATCCACGATCGCCCATACCGTATTGCAACCACTGGGACTCCTCAGAAAGCCCATAACGAAGTCCATAGTGATGTTCTCCTATTTTCACTCAGGTATCGGAAGTGGATTTAAGTAAACCTGCAGACCTCTGATTCTCAGCCTTGACCTGCTGATACACCAGGTACTTTGCCACAAGCGGCTATCTTCCTCTCCATTCTATGCTACCATTAGTATTGCCTAAAATCTCTGTACATCTTGTGCCTCCTGGATGAATAGAGCATGCTGAACTGTGCGCCTCCGATATCAGCTCCTGATGAAGTTCTCCGTTCAGAATATAGAGACGATCTCCACATCTCAAAGTCCATCCTCGTGTATGCGTAATCCTGTCTGCATCCCGGCCTCTGTCCTCTGTCGAAGTCTCTGGAATCTGGTATCTATTGGCAAGGCAGCCTTGATCTTCTCAACCAATGTCAATTACACCTGCTAACTTGACAACTGGCCTTCTGCTCTGGGCAATAATGACCTCTATACCTAACTGCTTTAGATCTCTCAACTGATGTTGTTGGGTAATCAAAAGAATGCCAGGATTTTCCTGCTTAATGCGTTAGCTACTACGTTGACTTTTTCTCGGATGGTACTGTAGCTCAATCTCAAAGTTTGTCATCATCTTGAGCCAATGTCCTTGTCTCCGGTTCAGGTACTTTTCTAAATTTAAAAAAAAAACTCAAGGTCAGGTACTTGTCACGAATCTCATCTTGTTGCCACTCTACCCTTTTACCTCCAACCTAAGGTTTCTCCTAGTTTACTCCATGCGTACCCTTCATCCAAACTATATGGGTACCATCTGGTTTATAACTGGTCGTTCATTATAGGTAGTTCACGATATCCAACTCAAGGCTAACATCTGTCGATACTCTCACCTTCCATCTAATTGTTCTATTCCAGATACTAGCTTAACTAATCGAACTATCAAAGGTAAAAACATGAGACTAATAGTCACTGACAACCCAAATAAGTCAAGTACATCTAATCTAATTTGAAAGCTACATGTAGTACTCAGCTATCTCTTCATCCAAATGTTGGGTCTACCAATCTGTGTCTAGCAATCTACCTATCTGTTTTAGCTTAGTCGTAATCATTATTGTCTAAAGGGTGGAAGAATTTCTAGGTCAGATATGGTAAGTCACAAGGTAACTAGGGGGTAACCACTATGGTTTTCTACCTAAAGTGCTATTTCATACCCTACTTTCATTAGTATTCGATGATCTTCTTCTAGATGTGAGTCTAGCATTATGTATGGTCAAGTTCATAATGTCGTTCCTTGTATCACTACCATAGGACTACAACTACTTCCTTGTATCATTGTCATGAGGCTACAACTAACCCTAGTATCTAGCTATGCCTTTCCCAAATTATTCTAGAGTCTTAGAATCAAACAACCCTTCTAGCTTCTAATACTGACAGGTCATGGCTACCTTAAGAAAGGGTCTAGTTTATAAGTCTCTACTTATATGTCTAATTCTTATGCCAACAGTCTATACTAGCTCTAGTAATAAGAAAGAACTTATCAACCTTCTCTACCATGGTTAACCATCTACTCAAACATTCTATCAATTACATCTTCTTTGTCTTAACGAGGATCTGCTCCTGGAGGAAATCACCGTACGCGAGCATTCATCTTCCCGAAATAAAGAAGATGAAAAACAATAATAATGATGTCGGTGGTAAATGAACAAATACAATAATGAAGTCCAAGGGCGATAATTGAATATAAGAGGAGTTTTAAAATCTGTTATGGATTAAGATCTTATTCAACATTAATCCTAAGTTGCAGGCTCGTTCGGCACAGTAACGTAACCGAAACGATATGCTCTGACCTGCATGGGCCACCACTAAAACCATGTCATGCCCCAATCCCAAAATCTATGGGACCAGACACGTGGCAATGGCCAGCTGGTACGACTCAGTAGGGCTTTCCAATTTAATGGACCCGACGAATTACACTTACGCTGTCCACGGGCAAGTGATCCAGTTGATAATATAATTCTAACATACAACAAGTAAACTAAATCTTAATCCATGGTAAATAATATCAAGAAAGAACGATACGCATCATCAGTCTGCAGCCCAATAATACATCCATTCGAATAGACCAAAAGAATAACACAGGTCTATAAACACTAGGCTATAAAAGCAGAATAAAAATGGGAAGTAGTACATGACTGTAATAGCGAGAAATGTAAAGATACCTGAAACGATATCCACACCCCAATGTATATCAAATATACTGCAAACTGCACAAATAACCTGGAAGAGAACCAGGTCCTCAAAGGGACGTAACAAGATAATAAAATACATGCCATAAAGTAAATACTGTAAAAACTCAAGGTTGAACTAACTAGCTAAGTGAAATACAATTTGAGGACAACTTAGTACGTATGAGAAGTGTAGGCTAGACATATGCTGACGTAATTCACCAATCGTCATGACTAGTTTGTATATGCCGCATATGCCCCCCATCTTAGGGCACTCTATAATATAATAACGTCCAGCTCCGAAGAGCATAGTATTTGTACATGTAACGTCCATCGTTCCGAAGAACGAGGTATATGCAATATATATATACGTCAGTATCGCTCCGCGGAGTGCGGTATCTGTATAAAGGAGGTGGGTGTCCCATACGCCTACTAGTCGTCCTCTCCGCCCAATGCCAATATACAAATCTCAAGTGAGACATAGACATCTCGTACTATAATGCAAGTCACTAAAGAAATAATATAACTAAACTAAATACCGTCACACGTGCTGCTCATATCGATGGCCAATTAAGCATGAAGCACGTGTCCCTACATAAACTCACTCTGTGCCATGCAAAGATAAGTGTCAAGACTAGGGGAGTCATATTGATAACTCTACAACTTTAGATGGGTCCACTAGACACTAGGTCAGACACAAGTCCTAACGTCAACGTCTTCGTTGACTGCACCCGAGTCTTCTCGGACGTGCACAGTTAATATTGAATAATAAAATATGCAACTAGATAACATCTGAATTTAAATAGTACAACAAGACAAGGTATACTTGCCTGGAAGCCAGACGAAGACTTGAACACGATCTAGCCATGGAAGTAGCAGTGCAACAATAGAAACTGGAGCTGATATCCCCGGATGCTGTCACAAATATCACCAATAGTCCGAAAATGAGTGAGATACTCAAAAAAACATATGCATACGTCCAATTTGGACACAGGGGCAAAAATGCAGTTTCTGGTCAATACGGGGTCCACAAGTGGACCCGTCTTGCACCAAAAAATGTGCCAGAGACAAGGTTCTCCAAATTCGTCAAACTTAGTGTCAACAAGTCCAGAACAACGATATAAACTCATCGAAATGTCCAAAACTGGATTCCGATGAGCCGATCACAAAATCGTCCGTTAAGTGGAGCCGCGGGGCCCACGATACTAGATTTTGTCAACGTTCTCATAATCGAACCAAACTTTGGCCACAGTACCAGCGTATCGCTACGAGTCCGATGGTACAAGTTTCGATTCGAAATGACGAGCACACACGAAGTTATAACGAGTTCCAGAATATGGCCGATACGGGGTATTGTCGACGGATACGTGTTGATTTCGGTGTGCACGCACACCCAAATCAACTTCCGTAAAATCTCATATGTCCGTATCGACAGTGCGCACTTTTCGATGAAATCGGCATACAACGAGGATGCCCAAATTAACGGGTCGAACTCCGTATCGGAGAATTTCTAATGCTTTATAAACCTTTTTTTTTTATTGGAACTCAAATAACTTCCAATAAAAAATCAAACAAAATTATTCTAATTAAACACATAGCATGAGGGTCATGTAATGAACACACCCAAATTAACGGGTCGAACTCCGTCGGGCAGTGCTCGGTGGTCCGCTCCGGCCAAACTCAGCAATAGTAGCAACAATGGCAGCAGCATTCGCAGCAGTGGGTGGCGGTGCGCTGCTGCTCCTCATGGAGAGGTTAACGATGGTGGTAATGGCCGGGGATGGTGATGGAGATAGCCGGGGCATCGTGAGGGTGAGGGTGGTAGCTAGTTGCAATGATGATACTGGTGGCGATGGTGATGATGATACTGGTGGCGGTGGGGATGATGATACTAGTGGCGGTGGTGATTGCAGTCGGTGGAGGAAGTCGTGGGGAAGTCGGAGATGGCTCGGTGGAGAACTTCCCGGTGGAGAGGAGTCAGGGAATAAAATGTAGTATAAAGTCGGGGTGGCTCGGGGAGGAGAAGTCGTTGTTCGGTGCTCAGGGTGCTCGGGCGGGACGGATCGGAGAAGAAGAAGATGAAGGCGGTGGAGGTCGTGGGTTGTCCGGCTGTAGGGAGGAGGTGAGGAGTCGGGGACGACGAGGGTGGCGGTGGTGATGATGAGGAGGGAGGGAGGATCTGGGGAGGAAGAAAAGGTGGAGGTGGTGATGCTGGAGCGGACGAGTAGATGCGGGTCAGTGCAGTCGTTGACGCGGCAGAGCTTCGGCAGAAATCGGCCAGGTCGGCTTCGGCCACTGGGTGCTCCGGTTGCCGAGAAAGCTGAAGGTGGTGACTATGTAAAAAAAGAAGAAGTAAAGAAGAAGAAGAAGAAGAAGAAGAAGAAGAAGAACAGAAGAAAAGGGAAGAATGGAGGAGAGAAGAGGTTGGTAATGTAGGGAGAGGGAGGAGAGAGAAGGTAGGGGGTTCAATGTATTGGGATTAGGGCCTGCTTGAGAAATGTATAGAAAGAGGCATTTTATAGGGATGTATAATGGTGGTGTATGGTGATGATGAGTCCCCATTTGAATGGGTGGCTCAGATTCATCATAGAGAAATATACATACAAAGGAGAGAGAGGAGTAAGGTTGACTAGTCAATGAGTTGAGGGTGGATTCTTTATTGGCTTGGGCCAATAAGGTGATGACACCTAATGCAACATTTGCAAATAAGTCCCTTAAATTTGGGGTATTTGCACAAACATATGAAATGATGGAAAAATTGGTGGAAGAATTGGTGTTTGGTATTTTGTAGGGTGAGGAGGTGTTGTGTGCTTTGCAAGGGCTTAATTAATAGGATATTGGATTAAATTAGGGTTAAGTTGGGTTATTATATTAATTTAATTAAAACTAATGCACAAGGCGTTCTTTAATTCATTGAAAGTACATAGAATTAAATTTTGGTGGGACATGTCATGGACGTAGAAGACTCAGAATAGAATATTGTCAATAATTGGGTTGTACAAAATGGGTCAAAGTTGTGTCTCCAATTTCGATTGGAATGGACAATGATGCAAAGTTGAATTTATTTGAATTTGAGAACGGACATTTATAACGAATATTGTGCGACTAAAATAAAGTACAAGGGAGAGTATTTATGAGTTACACAAGGGTCAGAATGGGAGGCTGGCATGACAGAAAAAGTGTGTAAAATTTGTTGGAAAGCAAATGCTAGTGTAGCGCTCCAACAATCGAAGAAACGATAAGGTGCACAAGGTGTTACAAATATTGCACAATAATCTAAAACAATATGATTTAAATTCTAATTGGCTTCAAACTAACCCTAGTCTCTCGATCTAAGTTAAGTAGACCTAAAATTTGGTCTAGGGGGTTTACAAAGTGTATGTGGCATGACAAGCTCACCATATATCAAGTAGCACTCTTGGTGCGTTCATGTGTATCAACACGGATACAATAGTTAGGGCAGGAATAAGTTCTAGTATCAAGGTTGTGGTCAAGTTATCAAGTAGCAATGTATTCAGGATAGGACAGTCAAATAATGGTCACATTAATTTGTTACTTTATTATATCGATAGATAAAATAAGAGTAGTGCGAGGATCCCTAGAGATCATATCCACAATCCTTAAACCAAACAAGGACCGGGATTGTAGACCCTTCTTCGAGTTGAACTACGCCCCTTATTCTGTTCAACGTATAATAAGATAATCCAGGAAAAGTAGCCTAATTAGCAAGTAAGTACATCTAGGGCCACATCTACAGGGCTCATGCCAGGTACTTAGTCATTAGCACATGGTCACAGCTGGGTCATATAAGTTATTTCTAAGTTTAACACATAACAACACAATTATTTAATCAAACAAAAATATTAAACCAAACAGGTGTCAAAGTGGATGGATGAGAATAGTTGATGCATGAGTCAGTTGGCCGCATGACCAAATGGACCACATGAACCAACATGCCACATAGATCGAGACAAAGTCCACTCCTCGAGCCAAGTGCAATGTGGTAACTAAAATGCAAGTCAAGTCAAGTCAGAAAAAATGACTGATGTGACATGTGATAAAAGTGACAGAAGAAAAGACAAAAGTAGGAAAAGTCGTGCTGAGTCAGTCAGTAGTTATGCATCCAAAAGAAGAGGGACGCATAACTCCTGGCCGCATGGTCGACTAGGCCACATGCTCCTCTGGGCCGCATGCACACTTGGCCGCATAAAATCTTTTGGGTCTTAGAGAAATTTCATTCGTTCAAGTTTCAAGCATTTGGCTAAGGGACGCATGTGCAAAAATCTATTCCATGCATCCACCAAGATGGCCGCATAAAATCTGTTGGGCGAGAAGTCTAGGTCGTATGCAATCTGCTGGGCACATGGAGCTCCTTCGTCCCAATCCAGCAAGTTTGGCCACAAAAAAGATCCAAAACCCAAACCTTATTTCTTCCACAGAAACCTCAAACGAAGTCCAAATCCAACAAAGTAAAGTTCTAAACTACTCAAAATCAAGTGCTCATCAACATAGAATAATAAGTTTTTGAAAACATTATGTTTAAGAGATCAAAATCCAAGAATATTCAAGAACACAAAGAAAATCCTAAAACTTAAAACTTAGATCTACACTAATCCATCTACCAAATCCAAAAATACCAAGTTCTAAATGCATGAGGAATCATATAAGGAACATAATGGAACAAAAATATAAATGATTTCTCAATTTCTTGCAAGATGTACTTGCCTATGGAGGGGGAGAGGAAAACCTAAGAAAGATAATGGAAGAGAAAAATATGAGGAGAGAGAGTGAAGTTGGCTTATATATGGAGGGTTTAAGGTTTGGACCATGGGTTCAACTCATGATAAAACCAAACCAAATAAATAAATCAAGAGCCAAGTGAACCAAAGAATGGGTCCAATCTCTCTACAACATACATCTATGCTAGTAAAAAAATAATTACGCTCAAAATACGTATATTGAGAATGGAGAGTGACATCTCTACCCACCTTAGAAATTTTTTGTCTTCGTAATTCAAACTAAAGACTAGCTAGAAATGTCAAAGTAAGCAACAACTATCTACAAGTAATCTACACATACAAACAAGCAAGTATAACAATAACACCTATAATGAAGCGAAGCAACTTTATCCCTTATTAGTGCTTGATGAAAGATGTGAAGGCATACAAAAAAATATACCTTATGAGTCGAATATGTACGGATATCGAGATCGAATATCGTCCTTGCGCTCCCACGTTGACTCTCCCAAAGGGTGATGCCCCTAAGCAACACAAACAAGATGGATAGTCTGGTTCTTAAGTACCTTCTCTCTCTGATCCAAAATGGATACGGGCCATTCCTCGTAAGTCAAGTCGGTACCAACGACTAACTTAGAGTGATCGAGGACATGACTCAGATCCGGGACATACCTACACAACTGAGACACATGAAAGACATCATGCACCTCACGTAGCGAAGCCGTAAGGGAAAGACGATAAGAAACATCACTTACCCTCTCGAGAATATCAAACGGTGTAACGTACCACGGACTAAGCTTCCCGCAAACCCCGAACCTAATAACTCTACGGGTAGGCAAAATTCGTAAAAATACATGATCGTCGACAGAAAACTCTAACGGCCTACGATGCTGATCTGCCCAATGACGATGACGATCTTGTGCAACTCGAAGCCGCTTTCTAATTTTCTTAACCACTTCAACAGTCTGTGTGATCATCTCAGGCCCCAACATCTTTCGTTCACCAATGTTATCCCATGCTAAAGGTAACCTGTACTTTCTTTCATACAATGCCTCGAATGGAGCCATTTGTATGCTGGCATGATAACTGTTGTTGTACGAGAATTTTACTAAGTGAAGGTGATCTTCCCAAGATCTACCAAGGTCTAAAGTCGCAACATATCTTCCAATGTTTGTATTGTCCTCTCTGATTGGCCGTCTGTCTGAGGATGGTATGCGGTACTGAATCTCAACTTAGTACCCAAGCGCTCGTGTAAACTTCTCCAAAAATAAGACGTAAAGCGGGTATCACGGTCTGACACTATACTTACTGGAACTCCGTGTTGCCTCACTATATGCCGTATATACATCTCTGTAACTGCTCTGTGGACTTTCCTGCCCGTAAGGAAAGAAAATGTGCTACCTTCGTAAGTCGATATACTATTACCCAAACTGCATCACATCCAGTTAGGGATCTAGGTAAGCTGGTCACAAAGTCCATCGTAATGTATTTCTACTTCCACTCTGGAATAGACAGGGGTTGCAATAATCCTGCTGGTCTCTGTTGTTCTGCCTTCACCTACTAACATATGAGAAATCGTAAAATGAATCGAGCTATCTCTTTTTTTTATTTTGTTCCACCAGAAATATTGCTTGATATCATGGTACATTTTTGTGCCTCCTGGATGAATAGAATATTGAGAACCGTGTGCCTCGGTCAATACTATTGTCTGATATCTCCACTTCGTATACAAAGACGGTTTTCAAATCTAAGTGTTCCATCTTCGTGAATCCTTAATTCCTTCATAAGGCCTGACTCACATTCTATCCTAAGCTTCTGAATCTAAGAATCTTATGCTTGAGCCGCCTTGATCCTCTCCACCAAGGTTGACTGAATCTAGAGATTGGCTAGTATTCCTGCTCCTTGAGGTAACACTACATCGATGCCCATCTCTCGAAGATCTTCTAATATGTGCTTCTGAGTTGTCAAGACAAATGTGCTGCCTCTCCTACTTAGAGCATCTGCCACCATATTTGCCTTGCCTGGATGATACTGAAGTGCTACATCATAATCACCAAACAATTATATCAACCTCCTTTGCCTCATATTCCGGTCCTTCTGGGTGAATGTGTACTTTAAACTCTTATAATCTGTAAATATTTCTACCTGATTGTCATATAGGTAGTGCCTCCATAGCTTGAGTGCAAATACTACTGCTGCTAACTCCAAATCATGTGTTAAATTTTTTTTCTCATAATCTCGAAGTTGTCGAGATGCATAAGCTATCACTTTCCCGTGCTGCATCATCACACACCAGAGTCCTTACCCAGATGCGTTGAAATAAACTGTGAACCCTCCTGATCCTACTGGAAGTGTAAGGATCGGTGCTGACATCAGTTTCTCTTTTAACTTCTCGAATGTTGCTTGGCACTCTACCGTCCAAACAAACTTCACCTCCTTGTGGGTTAGACAAGTCATTGGTGCTGAAATCCGTACAAAGTCTGCCACGAACCTCCGATAATATCCCGCTAACCCCAAGAAACTTCGTGCATCTACTACTGTCTTTGGGACTGACAAATTCTCTACTGTTTTGACCTTCTTGGGATCCACTAATACTCCTACTCCTGAGATAATGTGCCCTATGAATGACACATGACATAACAAAAATTTATACTTACTGAGCTTGGCATACAACTGATGCTCCCTTAAAACTTGTAACACTCTTCGAAGATGTTCTTCATGCTCTTCTTCACTGTTGGAGTAGACAAGAATGTCATCTATGAATACCACTACAAATTGATCTAAGCATGGCATGAAGATACGATTCATCAAATCCATGAATATTGCTGGCGCATTAGTCAATCTGAATAGCATAACTAAAAAATTGAAATGCCCATATCGAGATCAAAATGCTCTTTTTGGTATATCTTACTCTCAGACCCTTACTTGATAATATCCTGATCGAAGGTGTATCATGGGAAATACTTTGGCTTTATTCAATTGGTCAAACAAGTCATCAATCCTAGGCAATGGATACTTGTTCTTCACTGTTATTGCATTCAGTTGCCTATAGTCGATACACAACTGTGTCGTCCTATCTTTCTTCTTTACTATAAGCGCTGGTGCTTCCCATGGTAATCCACTAGCCCGAATAAATTTTTTGCCTTCAGTTCTTCCATATGTTGATATAGCTGGTTTAGTTCTAGCTGTTACATTTGATAGACTTTGTTGGAAATTGGTTCTGCTCCTGACCTTAATTCTATAAAGAACTCTAGTTCTCTTACATAGGGTAATCCTGGAAGATCTTCCAAAAATACATCAATTTTTTTTAATTATTCTGCGAAGCTGATCCCCAACTCCCGCTACTACTACTATACCATCTTCATGCTGGTCCCTCACCGTTCTGTTGAAGATAAACTCTTCCTTGCCCGGGATGTTAAACAACACTCCACCCCTACGGCAATCTATCGTCGCATAACATTCTCTCAACCAGTCCATGCCTAGAGTAACGTCAAAATTACCTATAGGAAACTCGATCAACCTTGCAGGTAATAAATTCCCGCACACTACGATTAGACACGCTAGACATACTATATCAACTCTTGCCAGCCCATTACTAGTGAGTATATTCAGCCTCTCTGGTAATGCCTTGAACTCCAATCCAATACGTGTTACAAATTATACACATACAAATGAATGGGATGCTCCTGAATAAAATAATACTATGGCTGGAAAATATGTAACGAGAATGTTACCTTCCACCACGTCACCTGATGCCAAAGCCTCCTCCAGCGATAGGGTACAAGCTTGCCCTTGGCCTTGCTGTTCTCCTTGTTGCTGCCTCCCTTGGATACGCAGTTGTGGCCTCTATTGTCCATACTACTGATTCCTCTGCTGGTTGTACATCTGAGTTTGCGTCAGCAATAGACGCTGAGCCAAAGGCCTGACTGCCAGTCCTGGTCCCCTGTACTGTGCTGTCCCTGGTGCTGGTAAGGCTAATCGCTGCACTGGCCCTTCAATCCTCTGCATCATCGGACAATTGGAGATCCGATGGTCTGGACTACCACATCATAGGCACAACCCTTGTACTTCCCTATATATATCTTTGGTATGGCCTCCCTTGCCATAATATATACATCATACTGGGACTCCCAATCGTTGTTATTGTTGTTGTTGCCTCGGCTGATATGGCCGAGCTGGTGCTGTTGCTGCCGATGCCACTGGCCTCCTCGGTGCTGTATCATGGATGTGAACGCTATAAGATGGTCCTGACGTCCTTTGTGTTGGCCTTCCTCCTCTGCTCTGTGCATGAGACCTCTTCTGGCCTTCTGTCCTTGAAGCCAACCTCTGCATTATCAGCTCATATCGCCTAGATGCGATCAATACTTCATCGAAGGTCTGGTAGTTATGGCCCTCTACCAGTTGCTGAATTTTTAGATGAAGTACATACTGAAACCTCATCGCCCGCTCTGGTTCTGTTGCCACCATTGTTGGAACAAACCTGCTAACCCTGCAGAACTCTGCTGCGTAGCCATCCACCGTCCTCCCATACTGCTTTTGATTGATAAACCTTTGTTTTAGCTTATACTACACTACCACTCCAAAATACTTGACCCTGAAACTAGTTTTGAAGTTGTCCCATAAGACAAGTTGTCTTAAACCAATCTTTTCTGCTGCCCACCAATCTCTAGCAAGGTCTTGGAGTTACAATCGGATATAATAAACTTATTCCTCAGTTGGAACCCTTGTTGTTGTTAGTATTGTCTCAATGTTATGTAGCCAAGTATATGTGGTAATGGCATCCTCCGTGCCATCAAAGTACCTAGGGTTGAGTCGGCAGAACCTCACCGATGCCCCTGGGTCTGTTCTAACACTTCTCTGCAAGGCCATCTGTAATCCTTGATGCAACAAGACATTCTACTCTGCTGCTGAAGCTGCTGATGTTGTTGAGACGCCATCATTCCTCGAATAATCTCTAGCAGTATCGGTGTATCAAGTGCTACTGGCACTGCTGGTACGATTGGGGGTACTGGAACTTCTGGTACATGTTGTTCCTCGTGATCCTCTACGAGTTCTACCCTGATCCCTCCAGGAACAGGTGATGTCTCTCATTGTAGGCCAATGGATCCTTGTCCTATTGAAACTACTGGTGCTCCAACCACCGATTCTAGAGAAGCCCTAAAGAAAAGGACACAAGATAAATCAAAAATAGGACAAGAAATGATCGAGGAATCAATGGAACATAAGTCAAGCTGAGTTTGAGAAGGTAGATTCAGGATTTCAAGGAGGAAGATATTTGATTGAGATTTCCTATAATCAGGCCACCCCACAAGTCTAAAAAATAGACTTGTATGGGCCACCAGTAAAACCTTGTCACGCCCCAGATCCACAATACTGGAGAATGGGGAAATAACTCAGCCAACCACACCTTACGGAATACCTAAGCAATCCATAATGTGTTAAGGTTGTCTAGAGACAAGGGGGTGTATACTACAGTCAAGTCTTCTAGGGTCAAGAACTTCTATATCTCAATCATTCAAATAAGTAGAAATAACATAAAATATTTTAGAATAAGCAGTAAGGCGTGTCCAACGCCGCATCAGAATATTCTAGAGATCTAGCAAATACAAGTGATATGCCAGATACACAATCAAAAGTATACACGATAGTGAGTCAGCAACAGTCTGAATATATTACAGTCATGTAGGGAACTAGTGCCAGATTATTCGCCTAACATGTGCCGGTTAGCTAAACGCCCAAAAGATTATAGTTTACAAAAGACGAGCAGTGAATGAAGGAACCCACTCGTGACCCTCAACAACCATCCTTCTGGTGCATGCCAACAGTGAGGGTGAGATACTCATGATCCTCAGGTACTAGCTCTAAATCTGGCCATGCAAAACCAGTGTGGTCAGACCCCAAATAGCAAGTACCACAAGGAAGCACAAAATAAAAAAATAAAACCAGTTCTATAGCATGAGATGCTTAAACCAACAATCAATGGCATATGTCTCATCCATGACATAATACGACATCCCTTATCAAAACAAGGATAGAAAGTGATACATCACATCAAGATAGAATACGTTGCTTGATTATGGTCAAGCTAGAATAACTCTGCATCATAGTTTCAGTCCACAGGCTATCATAACACAATAGCGCAACCCAACAACCAAACAAGGACATGAGTTGAACTATCATGCCACGACAGTCTATGTCCCTAATTCCACTCAACAGAAGGAACAATACACAACATAGTGATAACAAGTAGCTTCGATCCGTGTCTCGTTGTAATACAACAGCAACTCAACAACCAAACAAGGACATGAGTTGAACTTTCATGCTGCAACGGTCCACTTCTCTAACTAAAATAGATTTAATAGCCAAACATGTGTTACGGCTTGATATATGATCTCTGGGTTATCCCAGTAATACAACATATAAGTATCCTCAGATCGTGCCATAATCGAGCAGGGCTGACTGAAGCAATGATATACAAGCAAGAATATATGATGTACCAGTCCCTTGCAAGGGCCCTGAGCTAATTTAATGATCAGTAGCAGCTCCAGGATTTCTATAGGAAAGATACTGGCTCGGCTTATAAATAAGTTAGATATTGCACTCCACTAGTACAGATGATATACAGTATCTGTGGTAGCCAGCCTTTACTCCCAGCTAACTTATGGTGGTTCGGCATGCACGATCTAGAGATACCGTTTTCTCCCATGCTCTACAAATTAAGTTGCTTACTTAACCCTAAGTGATTTAGAATCTCATGTCGTGGTCACATGAATATTCCTTCCTAAATATCGTACTTTAAGTACGGGCACTCTTGATACGAATCCACATTGTCTCTTAAAGATAAATCTGGATTCACCCAAGTGTGATGCAATAATCAATACTATCTAGCCATGGACAAAGTCATTGTCCAACTACCAGATCCGTACAAAAAAATAATTACACATATCATGTAACAAGTATATGTAGCACGATGGCTCACCATATATCAAGTTGCACTCTTGGTGCGATCAAGTGTATCAGCATAGATATAATAGTTAGGGCAGAAACAAGTTCTAGTATCAAGGTTGCGGTCAAGTTATCAAGTAGTAATGTATTTAGGATAGGAAAGTCAAATAATGGTCACATTAATTTGACACTTAATTATATCGATAGATAAAATAAGAGTAGTGTGAGGACCCCCATCGAGATCAGATCTACAATCCTTAAATCAAATAAGGACCGGAATTGCAAACCCTCCCTCGAGTTGAACTACGCTCCTTATTATGTCCAACATATAATACGGTAATCCAGAGAAAGTAGCCTAATTAGCAAGTAAGTACATCAACGACCACATCTACAGGGCTTATGCCAGGTACTTAGTCATTAGCACATGGTTACAGCTGGGCACATGGTTACAGCTGGGTCATATAAGTCATTTCTAAGTTTAACAAATAGTATTACAATCATTTAATCAAACGGAAACATTAAACCAAACAGATATCAAAGTGGACGCATGGGAACAGTTAACGCATGAGTCAGTTGGTCGTATGACCAAATGGGCCCATGAACCAATAGGCCGCATGGATTGAGACAAAGTCCACTCCTCGAGCCAAGTGCAACGTGATAACAAAAATGCAAGTCAAGTCAAGTCAGAAAAAGTGACTGATGTGATATATGATAAAAGTGACATAAAAAAAGATAAAAGTAGGAAAATTTGTGCCGAGTCAGTCAGTAGTTATGCGTCAAGAAGAAGATGGACGCATAACTCCTGGCCGCATGCTCCTCTGGACCGTATGCACACTTGGCCGCATAAAATCTTTTGGGACCTAGAAAATTTTTATTCGTTCAAGTTTTAAGCATTTGGCCAAGGAACGCATGTGCAAAAATCCATTCCATGAGTCAACAAGATGGCCGTATAAAATCTGATGGGCGAGAAGTCCAGGCCGTATGGAATCTGCTGGGCGCATGGAGCTCCTTCGTCCCAATCCAGCAAGTTTGGCAACGGAAAAGCTCCGAAACCCAAACCTTGTTTCTTCTACAGAAACCTCAAAACGAAGTCCAAATCCAACAAAGTAAAGTTCTAAACTACTCAAAATCAAGTGCTCATCAACATAGAACAATAAGTTTTCAAAAAGATTAAGTTTTAAGAGATCGAAACCCAAGAAAATTCAAGAACACAAAGAAAATTCTAAAACTTAAAACTTAGATCTACACTAATCCATCCACCAAATTAAAAAATACCAAGTTCTAAATGCATGGAGAATCATATAAGGAACATAATAGAACAAAAATATAATAAATTTCTCCATTTCTTGCAAGATGTACTTGCCTATGGAGGGGGAGAGAAAAACCTAAGAAAAAGAATGGAAGAGAAAAATGAGAGGAGAGAGAGAGTGAAGTTGGATTATATATGGAGGATTTGAGATTTGGACCATGGTTTCAAATCATGATAAAATCAAACCAAACAAATAAACCAAGAGCTAAGTGAACCAAAGAATGAGTATAGTCTCTCTACAACATACAACTACGCTAGCAATAAAATAATTATGCTCCAAATACGTATATTGGGAATGGGGTATGACAAACAAAAAAATATCCGCTGCCGAGAATTGATGATCTCTTCGATCAGTTGAGCGGAGCAAAGGTATTTTTGAAGATAGACTTGAGTTCGGGTTACCACCAGGTGAAAGTTAAGAAGGGGGATATTTCGAAGACAGCTTTTTGGACTCGGTATTGCCAGTTTGAGTTTATGGTGATGCTATTTGGGTTGACCAATGCCCCGGTGGTATTCATGAATCCAATGAACAAGGTGTTCCACCAGTATCTTGATAAGTTTGTGGTGGCATTTATTGATGATATTTTGGTGTATTCGAAGACCCTGGAGGAGCATGAGGAGCATCTAAGGATAGTTTTGGAGACTCTCAGAAAGGAGAAGCTTTATGGAAAGCTTTCAAAGTGTGAGTTCTTTCTTGATAATATTGAATTTCTTGGTCATGTGATTACAGGTGACGGGATCTCAGTGGACCCGAAGAAGATTTCAGCACTGGAGTCATGGGCTACTCCGAGTTCAGTGGCAGGGATCAGGAGTTTTCTGGGACTACCAGGTTATTACCGGAGCTTTGTACATAACTTCTCCATGATTACGGAGTCAATGACTAGGATGACTAGGAAGGATGTGGAATTTGTCTGGACAGAGAAGAGTCAAACCACTTTTGAGGAGCTGAAGAAGAGGATGACGACAACTCCAGCGTTGATGTTGCCATCAGGATTATGTGGATTCACTATCTATAGTGATACTTCAGGGAAGGGTTTGGATTGTGTCTTGCAACAGAATGGGAAGGTGATTGTCTATGCTTCCAGGCAATTACGTTCTTATGAGAAGAATTATACAACCCACGATTTGGAGTTGGCAGCGATCATTTTTGCTCTAAAGCTTTGGAAACACTATCTGTATGGAGAGTGTATGTAGATCTTTACAGACCACAAGAGATTGAAGTACGTGTTTACACAGAAAGAGCTAAACATGAGACAGCGACGGTGGTTGGAGTTGATGAAGGACTTTGACATATCATTATAGTACCATCCATGGAAGGCCAATGTAGTCGCTAATGCCTTGAGCAGGTATCCAGTTGCTATGTGCTTAACTACGAACAGACATTTATTGGCCGATCTTGAGAACTTGGATATTGAGGTGCTGGTACCAGGTATCGAGATGTAGATATAGGGATTACAGATACAGTCTGAGCTGGCGGATAGGATTCGAGCTACATAGTATGACGATGAGTCTCTGAGGAGCATCAGAGCACAGGTTCGGATGGGATTATCCAAGGACTTCACTATTGCTGAGGATGGATCACTACGTCACGGTACCAGATTGTGTGTGCCAAGTAGGACGTTACGCGAGGAGGTTCTTCAGGAGGTGCATCGATCGCAGTACTCTATACATCCAGGTGCTAACAAGATGTATAGAGATCTGAGAGAGCATGTATGGTGGTATGGTATGAAGCGAAAGGTAGTGTATTTCGTATCCAGATGTCTAGTGTGCCAGCAGGTAAAGTCAAAGCGGCAAAGGCCAGGTAGTTTACTTCAGCCTTTACCCATTCCAGAGTGGAAGTGGGAGTATGTTACTATGGATTTTGTTTCGGGGCTTCCACGTTCTCCAGGAGGAAAAGACGCGATTTGGGTCATCGTAGACAGGTTGACCAAATTGGCCCACTTCTTGCCATTTAATGTGGGTATATCTACGGAGAAGCTAGCAAAGATGTATGTGTGACAGATTGTCAGATTGTACAGAGTTCTTGTAAGCATCGTCTCAGATCGGGATAGTCGCTTCACATCCTACTTCTGGAGGAGTTTACAAGCTAGCTTGGGCACCCAACTCAAGTTTAGTACCGCATATCATCCCCAAATAGACGGATAGTCGGAGAGGACTATTCAGACTCTCGAGGATATGCTTTGCACTTGTGTTTTGGATTTCAGAGGCTCTTGGAAGGATCATTTTCACTTGGTAGAGTTTTTTTTACAACAACAGCTACCAGGCCAGTATCGAGATATCACCATTTGAGGCTTTATATGGACGGAGATGTCACACTCCTCTATCTTGGAATATTATTGGTGAGAGAGTCTTGTTGGGACCGTAGATTATTATGGATGCAGATGAGAAGGTGAAGCTCATCAGAGATAGACTTAGGGTGGCACAGGACAGACAACGATATTGGGCCGATAGCCACCGGAGACCTTTGGAGTTTGAGGTATAGATTTTATTTGTATTGCTTGTGATTGCTTTATTTTAGGTTGAGTGTTAAGGTTGTGTTTTATTCTAGATTGGCGATCTGGTATTCTTGCAGATTTCTTCGACACGGGACATGATTGGCTTTGGTGGATGTGGGAAGCTTAGTCCACGGTACATCGGATCCTTCGGTGTTCTTGCGAGGGTCGGTGCAGTGGCCTACAGACTAGACTTGTCGCGTGCACTAGAGGGAGTGCATGATGTGTTTCATGTGTCGCCGCTAAGACGGTATGTGGCAGATCCTAGTCACATATTGGATCACTCGAAGATCAGGGTGGGTCCGACTCTCAGCTACCCAGAGCAGCCAGTAGAGATTCTGGATCGCAGGAAGAAGGTGTTGCAAAACCAGATGATTCCCTTGGTATGCGTTGCGTGGAGGCAACACTCTCTGGAAGATTCTACCTGGGAGAGGGAAGCCGAGATGCGCGAGCAATACCCTTATCTCTTTGAGGCGTGAGGTATCATTCTTTCTTGCTTGTTGTGATTGCTTGTTGTAGTATTAGTTCTTCCTTAAATTTCGAGGACAAAATTTTTCTAAGGAGGGTAGACTTGTCACAACCACATTTCTAGATGAGGGTATTTTTGTCATTAGCATATTTATTATTTAGTAATTAAAATTTTATATATGTGCTACTAATTATTATATTAAGTTGTGATTAGACATTGGACTTGTGATATATTTGACGTTGTATTTCTTTTCTTCTATTCCATATCGTGTCATATCTTTCTCTAGTTTATTATTGTGATTGAGTATTATTTACCATTATCATATTATCATATTGTCCTCTATTTGAGAGTTGAGGTATCTTGACAAGTACATTATATATATTGTGTGAGATATTTATATAGTATTGTTGACCTAGATAACGTTCTACCGTCGATGTTGCGGCGTAGGTTGAACGTACCCACGTACTCGTGCCCCTACACCGAGTGTAGGTCATGACAATAGCTAACATGAACACTAACACTAAATGGTTCGAATCAACACAAATTATGTCTAGTCTAATACTAATATAATTATAACTAACATAAATCAAATATAGCTATATATTTATAACCAATTATGAAATGACAAAAATTTTCCTGCAAGTGGAAGTGGTGGTTACAGGCATCACCTCGACCCCTTGCAGAGTCGTGTTCCTCGACATCTTTACCTTCGTCGCTCGAGCCCATCATTCTCGACCGTGATTCCTCCTGACGGGTGGATCAAGCAGAGCCATTGGGATCTCGTTGGGCCGCTGCGTATTTGTGAACTCGATGCCGTACATTTTTGTGTGCACTACTGCACCTCTGGATGTCACCACCATCTTTACTCCCTCGCTTTCCTGCGTTGACATCCAGACCAGCCCCACAAGCACATCTCTTCTTCTTATGAAGTCATCGTTCGAGCCACCACCATCTTTGGTAAGCAGCAGTAACTGGGGGCGTGACCCACAAAGTCACCATCTCCACCTCCGTGTCCTCAGCCCGATAAGCCGCAGACAACACCCCCCTTCATGTCGACTAGCTTCATGATTGCTACGACCCCGTGTGTCGCGTGTTGCCTCATCCAGTACGGACCCATCGGGAAGCTGATCGTCGACGATAGCGTTGAAGCCGATGACACCTATGTGCACACTCATCGCGCTACGGAACACCGAGGACCACTCTGTGAGCTCGTCGACCTTCCCTTCCCCCAAACACTTTCTCCGACACTCCAATACTCCAATAGGTGAGTACCGATCCTCCTTGCACTATTATCCATTCATGAGCAAACAATTGATGAACTAAACAAACACTAGCTAGTAGTAACTAAAAATTATATAGGAATAATAGTAGGTTACCAAATAAAGGAGAATCAATTGTATCAAACAAACTAAGAGTGATAGAAGGAGAATTACATGACAAGTAGTTGCTTCCTCTCTTACTATTCACGTATAGTATTTTTTTCCCTCGTAGTTAACATAGCAGCTTACTATTCATGAAGGGTTGTAAAATAAATAAATATAGATTATATAGTTATGTAAATATTTATAAGGGTATGAGTATGCAATTGCTAATTTATATACATAAGTAGTATTATATACTTTCACATATTCAAACAAATATAGTTTTATAAATACTTATATATATATATATATATATATATATATATATATATATATATATATATATATATATATATATATATATATATATATATATATATATAAAGGGATATGAGTCATAGGATCATATTCTTACATGAGCCAATGCACATGTGGACTAATAGGAATGGAGTGTACTAGTGCACATTGGCGCACATGGGATGTAAGAATCCATTCATATTGGTCCACATGTGCATGGCTCATATCCCGTTTACCCATATATATATATATATATATAATATTATTATTTTGGTACTATATGGGTATGTTTATGATTTATTTTTATTGTTAGAAAATCATATTAATCTTTCTTACAAACATATAATATATCTCATATATATATAATTATGAGTATTTCCTAAAAATACCTATATTCCTTGATAGTTACATATTTATGAGTATTTATTTAAGTGAACTATGACTAAAGTATATACTTGTATTATATAAGTATATATATGTGATTGACAAAAGATATTATTCTTCCAAATAAAACCTAATAAGGGTTTTGTCAATATGTATTGATATATATATATATATATATATATATAATTTTATTAGTAAAGTTACTTCCATAGGAAATTATAATAGAAATTATTTGTATGGTTACATAAGTATTGTGTGTGATATTGGTTGTTTGTTGGGTTTGGTAGATTCCTTGAGGATGATAGTAGCTATAGCTCATGTTTAGGCTTGGACCGAACATTTGGCACTCGTAGTCTCAGCACAACTTAGACGACAAACCCCAAGCAAGTATACCTTGCTTTTTATTTCAATATACCATGCTTTTCATTGATGATTACATGTTGATTATATTAGTTGATTTTTTATACTGTTCATAGTTGCTTAGTTGATGACACATATGACACGACTTATTGTAGGCGATACATGTTAGTTAGTGCTCAGTCACATGACATAGTAGTTGGACATGATTAGTCATACAATCGAGTTCGATTCGTAGACTTGGTTAGAACATGAGATGTAAAAATTTAGTGCGTAATTTTGGACTGCTATTTTCTTTTCCTTTCTTATCCTAAGAGGTCCGTAAGGGACTATGGTTATTGCTTCACCAAGGGGTCCGTAAGGGACTATGGTGATTGCTTCACCAAGAGGTTCATAAGGAACCATGGTTATTGCTTCGCCAAGGTGTCCGTGAGGGACTATGATGTTGATTATCCACCTTGGGTTTATAGAGTAACTGCAGTATTTGACAGTCCGTTTCTTCAGCAGTTCATGATTACTTACTGGTTCTCATTGAGTGTTACTGTCTCTAGATGTAGTTCACTTGTGTCACATGATTCTTTCTTGCATGATTATACTGCTTATATTAGGCTTGTTATTATGTATTTTGTTATGTCCCTCTGAGGACCTGGTTCCTTTTCAAGTTATTGCTGAGTGCTGACATAGGATTATTAGAAATATTCTTTGGATTTCAGGTATCGTTAGTTGATGCTTTCTTTATTACTCTTCTGCAGATATTTGATGTTCTTTAGATTACAGTATTATATAAAGTTGTAGATGTATGTTGTTATGGATTTGGATATTGTATTGAATTTTGGGCAGCATACATACACTTTGACGGGTCCAATAAATTAGAAAAACCCTTTGGAGTTGTACTAGCTAGCCATTACCACGTGTCTGGTCCCGCATATTTTGGGACTGGGCATGACAGGTAGCCTAATGTCGAATAGTGGAGAGTGGTAGTATATCACTACAAAGAGTCCGGTGACCTCATGCTACAGTGGGGTGACAACACCAAGTTGCAAACCTCAACTTTGGGCCATGTCGTAGCGGCGTAGCACCGCAAGGAAGCACAAGACTTCGTGCTGGGAATTTTAAACTCTCTAAAAGAACTCACCTAAGTGTATGGAAAGAGATGAGGTCGTCTCTTAGTATAGAATACAAGGCTTAGTCCATTCTTGTATCGTACTATTGTTTGGCCCATGCAGGAAGATTCAAGTCATAAGCGACATCTATCCTAATGCATGATAGACAGTCACTGTGGGGAACACTCAGCCCATATTGTGAGATATGTGGAGAATTGTTGGAGTTTTTTCTTAAGGTTAGAAAGATAGTCCCACATTAGAAAAATACTCCAAGTGGGTATCTCAATATATAACCATGCTTGGTATTGAGGTATGCACATAGGGTGGTGGCCCAAGTGGGTGCCTTGTAAGATATTTTATAGAGGGATTAAGTTTAAACACCTTAAGAAAAAATTTATGCTTTTTGTCACTCTCTTGGAAAAAAATTCTTAGGAGCTAAGCCCAAAGGGGCTTAGCGTCTTGGACGCGAACTCGGACACGGTCTCGGACTCGGACATAGGGTCGGGCAAAGGGCGCAAAGTGGCACTTTGATGGCATACTTTGTACTTTGCACGTCAGCATCGTCGCATGATGCTTGTTCGCATATGTTGTGCTAGTTTTATGCACTAGTTGCATGCGAGGTTACTAGCGCGGGTGCATGCGCGGGCTATGCGAGGCTATGTGTGAACGTGTCACGACCCGCACCAAAAATTTGGGGCACGAGTACGTGGGTACGTCCAGCCTACGCCGCAGTATCGGCGGTAGAACGATGTCTAGGTCACAATACTATCTAATCAATCGCACAAGAATATCCAACTCCATAAGGAGACAGATATCACAATATAATATGGAAATACTCAATCACATAACTAAAGTACGATGAGATATCGAAAAAAAAAATCAAAATGTAACACAAGTCTAAAACAAAATAGTCTAACTCAAACAATAACATCCAAGTCTCAAAGTATGCCGGCAACAAATCCGGTACAATAATCTCCTAAAAAAAAAACTAACTGAATAAGTAGTGGTCCCGGCTAGACCTCCCGGAATCATAACTGAACTATAAGATCCAAGGTTGCAGCTACTCTCCCCGTGGTCCATAATATGTCGGACACCAGTCATCTAAGTCGCAGTCTGGAAAAATATTTCCAGTCAGGATGGAACGAAGTACATCTCTAATAGCAGTTCTAAATCAATGATATAAACTATGTAGCAGTAAATAGATGTAAATATACAAGATGTATATACATGTACAAGAGATACACAATAAAGGAAATACTGAAAATAAATACAAGAATGAACAATATGACAATGAACAAGAATACTAATGACTAAGTGTGTGAGTACTAGCTTTAACATGTGATCGACTTGGAAACTTGTACATGAATAATGGCCTGGTTAGTCATACGTGCGGTGTATGACCAACACTAACATGAAAACAAGACTTGTACATGAAGGATATTATCACATATTTACACTAAAATACTCAAAAAATTATCAGAAAATTTTAAAAAATATATTTGATTATTTAGAACCCAAAATAAAAGTTTGAAATATTTTTAATTATGTTTGTCACTAAAATAAATTCTTGAAAGCCGTAGAAAATTACTGTTACTAGTTTTTAATTAACCAAAAAATATGAAAAAATTTCAATAGCCCCAAATTAACCTAATAACAACATTTAAGCAAGAATTTCAGGATACGGAGGTTACAAGTCTATCCACCTTAAAAAAATTTCGTCCTCAAAATTTAAAATGCTCAATATTTGTTTTTGACCATCAGAATTTAAATTCATCAAACCATATAATCATGAAGTAAATCCATATTGTTATTTCACAAAATTTTCAAAATTCTATAAATATCATATTCCTGAAAATCTTTAAATTTAAAATCAAATTCCATTCTTATCACAATCTCCTCCAAAATTTTAAGTTAATAACTAAATACTTAAAAAAAATTTAATATCCAATCCTCTATATGAAATCCAATCAATGCATATTTATAAAATTTAAAAATCTCATCCCAAAAATTTGAATTCAAACACTAATCCATTAACGATCTTACTCCTCGATTCTTTTTCCACACAATGATCAAATAATATAATACTCACGAAATCTTCAAATACAACATACAAAATATAAATTTTAAATTTATATCTTGCAGTCAAATAAATATAATGATAATCTTCTTAAATTACTCAAAATTTAATGATAAATTCAATCATATCATAATCTTATTAAAAATCAATGATTTAACAAAATCGTCAATTCTGCCATATTAAATTCTCAACTCTTTATTTAAATTAATATTTATCCTCAAAATTTAAAACCTTAATAAATTTTTTTTCTGCCACCATCAAAATTTAAGTAATATAATCATGAAGTCAAACTACTATTGTTATTTAACAAAGTCCTTAAAAATTAACTTCATCCTCATAAGTTAAAATTTTAACGTAAATCTTTAAAATTTGAAGTTATCTTCAAAATTTAAAATTCAATAGAATTTTTCTCGTAAATCAGATTCACAAGTCATAACTCTTAAATACAATCTAACATTATTTTTTTAAAATTTAAATCTCATTTATAAATCTTTTCATAATTAAATCCTTCAAATTTAATCTCATATTCAAACTTAAAAATTAAATCCAATCTTCAAGTTTTAAAAAAATTCCATCCTTAAAATTTGGAATCTCATATTGTAGTCATTTCTCACAATAATTTGATTTGTCCCCATAGCCATAATTCACTTTATCCTCACTTCTATTACGTATACGAATTCTCGATATTTAAATTAATGTTCATCCTTAGAATATCGATTAATGATTCAATCCTAAAATTTAAAAGTTAAATTCAATCTTCAAAGTAAATTCTACTAATATATATTTCATGAATAAATTTAAAAAAATTAAAGTCTCATCCTCAATATTTGAATTCCAAATCTACTCAATCAATCATATCTCTCAAAAAATATATATTTAATTTTGACTTTAAATTAAGTCCTTAAAAGTCGAATTCAACAAGTTATAAAATTAAATCTTTATATTGTTATTCCTTTGGTCTAACCAAACCCATAATCCAAGTTTTAATATTATATCGAACTTCTAATACTCAAAATTCTCAACATTATCCTAGAGTTCCTTGAATTATATATCAAAACTTTCGAGATTATCCTAAATTTTAAAAACTTTCAACATTATCCTCAATTTCAAAAAAAAATTCAACATTATCCTCAATTTTTATTTTTGTTAGTAATCAAATATGACAACTTCTACCCACCATAAAATTTTATCCTCAAAATAAAATCTTCAAAATTTAACTTCTCGAACAATTAAAATAAAATGTATATACTTTCCTCAAAAGTCAAATATTCAAATAAAATTTTAATTACTTCCAAAAATCTTTATAGCTTTGACTATGTTTATTGAATTGAATTTGAATCCTCAAAAATTTTAATAACATAAAATCTCAACTCCTCAAAAATTCTTAAAAATTAAAATTTATTTCTAGTTCTTCAAATCATAAATTTAAATCCACATCTTGTAGTCCAATAGCTCTAATGTTAATCCTCCTCACTGTCCTCATCAACATATGTTATCAGATAATACCGTAATTTTAGTTCGTAAAATTTATCTAGATAAGAAATCAAACTCAACAACGACACCAAGAATTAAATTTAATAACCAATCAATAAGAATCAAATTCAATAACATCAAGCAAGAACGAACGAAAATAAGGGAAAAGATTTAAATTGGAAATTATAATAAGATTCTCAAGGGTCGTCCCAGGAATCTCTCAAAAAATTGTGATTGAGTATCCTCTCTCATCCTAGTATCCTATGTCCTATATCCTATCGCAGGCACGCAGTAGTACAACTAAGACGTCGCACTACCACGATATCGCTCTAATTGCGAAGCTCGACCTGCATGGGCCACCACTAAAAATGTGTCACGACCCACACCCAAAATTTGGGGCACGAGTACGTGGGTACGTCCAGCCTACGCCGCAGTATCGACGGTAGAACGCTGTCTAGGTCACAATACTATCTAATCAATCGCACAAGAATATCCAACTCCATAAGGAGACACAGATATCACAATATAATATGGAAATACTTAATCACATAACTAAAGCACGATGAGATATCGAAAATAAATAAATAATCAAAATGTAACACAAGTCTAAAACAAAATAGTCTAACTCAAACAATAACATCCAAGTCTTAAAGTATGCCGAAAACAAATCCGGTACCATAATCTGCTAAAAAAAACTAACTGAATAACTAGTGATCCCGGCTAGACCTTCCGGAATCACAACTGAACTACAAGATCCAAGGCTGCAGCTACTCTCCCTGTGGTCCATAATATGTTGGACACCAGTCCTCTAAGTCGCAGAGTCTGGAAAAATATTTCCAGTCAGGATGGAACGAAGTACATCTCTAATAGCAGTTCTAAATCAATGATATAAACTATGTAGCAGTAAATAGATATAAATATACAAGATGCATATATATGTACAAGAGATACACAATAAAAAAAATACTGAAAATAAATACAAGAATGAATAATATGACAATAAACAAGAATACTAATGACTAAGTGTGTGAGTACTAGCTTTAACATATGATCGACTTGGGAATTTGTACATGAATAATGGCCTGGTTAGCCATACATGCGGTGTATGACCAATACTAACATGAAAACAAGACTTGTACATGAAGGGTATGATCACATATCTACACTAAAATAATCAAAAAATTCTCAGAAAATTCTAGAAAATATATTTGATTATTTAGAACCCAAAATAAAAGTTTAAAATATTTTTAATTATGTTTTTCACTAAAATAAATTCTTGAAAGCCGTAAAAAATTACTGTTACTAGTTTTTAATTAACCAAAAAATGTGGAAAAATTCCAATAGCCCCAAATTAACCTAATAACAATATTTAAGCAAGAATTTCAGGATACAGAGGTTACAGTGAACTATGTGCGGCTATGCGTGCATGTGCTGCTATACTGCTACTCGTATGTGCGCATGAGTCATTGCGATGCTGGGTTTATGTATGCATGAGCAGCTGCTACTGTGCGCATATGCCCATACAACGCTATTTGGGCGCATAATTCACAAATTGCTGTATTTTAGATGGTTATGGAAAGATTAAGTCAATTTATTCAGATCTATTTTTTTTGAAATTTAAATTTAATTGATTGTTAACTTTCCTATTTTGGTGGGCGGCCAAATTAGGGTTAGGGTTTCAACCCTTCTCTATAAATAATCTCTTCGTGCCTCCATTTGGAGGAAGAAGAAATTAAGAGAGAGAGGAGTCTAAGGGCTGCTGCCACCATTGGAGTCCAGGAGTCATTTCGAGTCAGAACAAAGGTGACGGCGAGTGTTCCAGAAGTAATTTTCAGAACTTGCTGGTTCCTAGAAGCGGATCGTGTGAGGGAGAATCTTACTTTGAGCAATGACGATCCTTATCACCCCAGCAAGTCGTGTTTCTGCCTTCTTCTACTTCTCTCTTATTCAAGTTGTAAATGTTTTATTTCAATTGCAACTGTGTTTGCATTGAAGAACGTAATTTGATTATGAAGTTTTTGTAATATATATATATATATATATATATATATATATATATATATATATATATATATATATATATATATATATATATATATATAAAGTTATTCGTTAGAATCAAGTTTCTTTAGAGAGCAAACTTGTTTGTGTGAATCTCTAAGTCTCGATTACAACATCAGGATCAAACAGAGAGTAGACTGAAAAGTTTGTGTGAATCTCTATTCATGACCTATGTTCAACTATTTTTGATCTACCTCGGGACTAACAATAGTATCATATATACCATTCCACAATGTATGGACTCCTAGCTCTAGTGGCTAGCAGTTGGAGACATAACTTATCCTGGCTGGTTGAGTGGGTTCGATCTATGAAAAATGAACACAAGATTATATTATAGAAATTCTCGCTTCTCTCAGCAGTCTCATTATCTTCAAAACATTATATTCCTGAATCTACATCAGATTCTCGTTCTGTGTGCTACCATTTCTCTTCTCATCCGTCAACCAGCAACAACAACACATTCAACACAACAACATCATCAACATCTTCAATATTACAGTAGCCAAAATCACAGATCTACACCACCGCATCACCAGTCCAATGCTTCCTTCAGTTCTATTGACTTTTTCAATGTCTAAGATATGTATATTCTTACATAAATTTAAGCATCTTTATGTTAACATTCTATAAAGTCAGATCTACCAAATAAAGTGAGTTGTGCGCATATACTTTTAAATGCTCAAATCTAATTATTACTGAAGAACTCAAATGATATGTGGAAATGAAATTTTCAATTGATTTACTAAATGTATTAAGCTTAATTAATTTGGCATACAAAACAATGATTTATGCTAACATTATTGTCCATCTCCACATTTATAAAGTTTTAATTTATTGGACTTGGGACTTATTAGAGAACTTATTAGTTTTGGAATTATCATTTATCTTTTTTTTATAGAGTTAATTGTCCAAATAGTGTCCGAGGAATGTAGTGACCGTCGTTTTGGTGAATGAACTTTTTTTTGGGGTTAATTTGGTACCTAAGTTTTGTATTTTGATTTAAAGAGTGCCTGAACTAGGTTCCGTTGTCGCTTTTGGATGAAAATCGTTAAGAATATGTAATGATTACGTGCCTTATATTTAGGATTTTTTTTGTCATAACCGGCCACTACGTTGTCTATGATTGATTGTAGCACCGTTATTTTGTACATGTAGAATTTCTTCGAAAATCAATATTTTTATGAAAATAATAGTGCAACAACAAAAACTTGACAAAATAGTCCTAAAAAATAAAAATACATGACTATTACATGTCCATTTTTAACGATTTTTATCCAAAAGTACTAACGAAACATAGTTCATGTACTTTTTAAACCAAAATGTAAAACTTGACTACCAAACTAACAAAAAAGAAGAAGTTAAATCACCTAGACATTCCTCATGTACCAATTAACTCTTTTTTATATGGGTTATTTACACTAACTACTCCTAAGTTTTGGACTTATTATACGGGATACCCCTACTTTTAAACTAATTACACTGACCACCTCTCCCTTTAGAATTTTTAAAAAAAAATATGGATAGTTAATGTTATAATTTTTTATTTTTATCTTAAAGTAGGAGTATCCCGTATAATAAATATAAAACATATGGGTGATCAGTATAATTAATTTAAAAATAGAGGTATCACGTATAATAAGTAAAAATAATTAGCGTAAATAACCCTTTTTATATCCTGTCTTGTATTATTTTGGTATAGTGGCTATAGGCGGAGATATAACTTAGGTTAACCTATAACTTATTTTGGCTGACTTTTACGGCCGCATCTCCTCTTTCCGTCATCTTCCTCAGGCTCTATCCACCATCTTCCCTCTTTTCTTTTTCTTCCTTCCTTGCATAATAATCAAGCATCAGATCGAGCGATCTTAAGAAATTTTTTTTTTTCCTTTGTCAGGTGAGGAGGAATATAATCGATGATATGTTTTATTTTTTTTTGTCGATTAAAGAAAGAATTAGTTGCTGATCTTCTCTCTCTCCATATACATGTTCATATGTTTGTTTATAATCTAGAGGAGGCCAATACACCAGAAGGATGTTTAATCGGCTTTTCGGGAAGCCCAAGGATCAGGCCAATGCCTTGGCCACTCTGGATAAGCTAAACGAGGTACGTATTAATCATTTATTCTTTCAGAACAATTTTCTTCTTCTTCTTCTTACAGTTTGTAATTTATTATGAATAATTTCTCCATAAAATAGACGGTGGAGGGAATTGCCCTTCTTCTTCTGACAAACTTATTTTTATTTTTGAGAAAGGAGGAGAGGGGTTTTGATCCTCCTGTTCACGTTGTAGATCTCCGATCGAGTAACCTTCTACCGAGAACTGACGCCCGCCAACGCCCTGCTGTAAGTGCCAACTTGGTTGGTTAACAGAGGGTTTCGGCTACCTTCTAATAGATGCTGCATTTGTAATTTGGAAGCAAACTTGTGAATTTTAGCCGGCAGATTTGGCTTCTTGTAGCTTCAGTTGCAGCAAGTAAAAATAAAGCGGCTTACGATTTGGCAGATGCTGATTTTTATCGAGTGATATACATACTGAGACTATTTTGATTGTTAGAACTAGGCAGATGCGTACTAGTTAGATTTCCTGACATACATGATTTCTTCATGGCATCCTTGACGCTCCTTAGAAACGACAAGGTCTACTTAGAATTTTAGCACATCTGGGCCTAGGATTTCGTGTTAGTTTTGAGGCTCTTTCTTAGTAATACTGTGCCTAAAAAATGCTTTTATGGTCTGTGAAAACGGTAATGATTTTTCTATTGCCAACAAACATAGTAGACTTTTCTGCTAAATGTGGATGCTTGCATACTTTAGCATGACGGATTAGGTCAAATATGGAAAGAAAGGTTTACAAAGTTGTGGCTCGAGGTGAATTTCTGGGTTTTGCGCAAAAGCCAGCTTGCCCACTTGTGAACATTGCCTAGGTGGAAAGGACACAAGAAGAAAGGACACAAGAAGAACGTTTGACAAAGCAAGGAGAGCATCTGTTCTTTGCAACTAATCCACTCCGACAGTTGTGGACCTCTATTATAAAGACGAGAAATTGGTACTCCTATTTTATAATATTTATCGACGTCTATTCTCGATACGACCACATGTATTTTCTCACCAACTGCTGTAAGACATTAGTTTGGTTCAAATGCTATATGAGCTAGTTGGAGAATCAATTGAGCTTGACCATTAAGGCTTTATGAACAGACTGAAGTTGAGTATACCTGATTTATTAGTTCCAAAAATGTCTGGAGATCCTAAAACACGAGCATTCTTTATACACTTAACAAAATTGTGTACACAGAGAAGGAAAGGAGACAGCTTGATATGTTAAAGAGTATACAACACATGCAAATCTTCTAGTTTCTTGCTGGGGAGATACACTGCTGATTGATTCTGAACTGAGTGCCTTCCAGATCCGTGACTTCTAGCCCTTATTAGAGATGGATCGAAGTGGAATTCATTTTGGCTACTTGCGACTATTGGAATGGGGATGTATGCTACATATATGTACAAACAAGCACCCATCCATATAGGAATTTAGGCTGAAGGAAAAAATATGTATATTCTTACAAGCATTCTAAGGGTTGTCTTTATTCACAATCAGCATGATGGAAGTTGATCGAATTAGAGTCACGATATGCAGTTGTCCTCGAGGATTTTCCGTGCAAGGCAAAAAGTATGACAAGATTCGGACTTCAATGAGACTAAGGATGACACAACTAGTTAGTCTTTCGAACAAATTGGAAGTTGTTCTTCTACTACATGGGAGAGTAGAAGTGACGTTATCATGGAGGACTATGTGCCCACTAAGGTGATCTCAGTCATTAGGTTATAGTGTTTACATTATAGGAGAAGCCATGCAACTATCACTCGCATCACTCATCACTTTGAGTGAGAGAGGAAGGTTATGGTGGCACCTCATGATGTTTGCCAAGTACAAGTCCATTCAGGTGTCTAGTTCTATCTTTGTAGTGAAAGAGTGGATGTCTATTATAATAGATGAGTTGGAGTCAATAGAGAACCATGTCTTGGACTTTGTTTACCTACCTTCTAATTGCAGGTCCGTTGAAAACAAAAGGGATTTCAAATTTAAGAGAAATGAAGGTGGTTATGTTGAAAGATATAAAGCATGCTTGGGGGCAAAAGGGTTGAAATAATGAAAGGGGGTGAACTATGTGGACATGTCCTTGGTGACGGCAATAATCTTTTTTCTTACTATTTTCCATATGTATAATTATAACTCGTCCATATGGGCATTTAGACTTCATTTATTTATGGTGAGGTGGATAAAATATATATATGCATCAACCCACATCCATATGGGCATTTAGACTTGATTATATTATGGTGAGGCAGATAAAAAATATATATGCATCAACGACTAGTACTAGAGCGCAAACTATGTACGCTGAAGAACTCTTTGTATGCTGAAGAACTCTAACTACCATATGAAATGATTATGTAAGCAATAATATATTTGGTTTGGTTGAGCCGTTATTTTTTATGGGTTGACAATGATGGAACTACAAGTATTGCACATTAGTTCTTAGTCTATTGCTAATTCAGATCAACTACATCTTTTTGAAAGCTAGAATGTCATTATCCTAGCAACCTCCATAGGAAATGGGTCATAATTAGAAGACAAGTTATCTTGGATCCAAATGGAAATATGTATAGATGTACCATTGTCAAACTCTACTTCAGAATTAAATGCTTTTTTCTGTGAACAAGTAGAATATTACACGTTAATTCTTGGTCTATTGCTAATTCAACTATATCTTGTTGAAAGCTAGAATGTCATTATCGTGGCAATCCCGATACCTCAATGGGAATGGGTCATAATTAGAGAAGAATTTAGCTGTTTCTTAGTTCAATCTGAATGGAAATTATGTATAGATGTACGATGGGCAAACACTATTACAGTATAAGTGCTTTATTTGGGAAGAAGTAAAATACTAAGTATCCACAATGTAATTCTACAATAGTTTTATGCTGAGTCAACAAAAGAAAACATTGTTTTCATTCTCTATTGATGTCGACTTGTTTCCTTACTATATCTGCAGATCCTTATATGATGGAATGTTATTCCATTAGGATTGGTGGTTTACTGTTGCACAAAGATATTCCTCGGAAAACTTCATTACCTTCTTGTCTAGACTCATTCTTTTATTAGGGGAATACGTATGATTTTCTCATGTTAAGTTTTTAAAGCAGTCCTAGATGGGGTGAATAGGGGTTTTACACGTTTTTCTTGTATTCTTATTTATTTTACTTTAATCTTTACTTATAAGCAAAGGATGCAATTAAGTAAAATAATGTATGAACAAATAATCAGAACAATGCATCATAAATTTGTTGAGGAGGTTCAAAAACTTTCCTGGCTCCTTCTCCACCTTGGATATTTCTCAGTATTATAATTTAGAATACCCTGAACAAATTCCAATTCGTTCGGTACATACCTTACATTATCAAACCTGCTATTCTAAATCTTAACCTTAGATCTTACTGACCTAGTTACAACCAACTTACTCAAACCCCATCATCAACACTTAAAAAACCCATATCAGAACCATTCCAAATAACATTTAAACATTTGCAATGAAATAAGTTCGTAGAATGATTTGATTGATGTGTATTACGACTACTAAGGGAACAAAAGGACTTCGAAAAACGATGATTGTTGGCTTTCGTTTCGCGCAAATCAGAACAAAACCTCTCAACTACGGTCAATGAAAAACTGTGTACTTAAAATTTGCATTTTGTTCCTCTCTTTAATTTTTTTTATATTGTTCCTTTTTCGTTCCATGCACACTGGTTTATGTAAGAGTTAACTAACAATACTTCAACTCGATATGGATGTATCTTGATACACGTGAAGAACAACAACGAAAAGAAATCCAATTCCAATCTTTATTCTACCAGAACTGTGAAAGGATAAGATTAAAAATCTAAAATCAAATTACTCTTCTCCATGATAGGAATAAAATAGTAAAAAGATTTGATCTTTACTGTATGTACACACGGATAGGTTCAGTTCAGAGAAACTATAAGATTAAACAGTCAGTCTATTCTCTCAACCAAATTCACCTCTTCCTATATGTTGAGGAAATGCTATTAATTTTTAAATCTGTAATTATGAGTTCAAATCCTGATAACCGATGAATGAAAACTCAAAGAAAAGGAATCCGCTCATGGGTTTACTGGTTGATTATGCTGCCATAAAAATGTTGGGACAGTTCTCAAATAAACCCTTATTACAAATCATGTTCACAATCTTTTTGTTAAATACGTTTCTCTAATATTCCCTTGTAAAAAACTTCTCTGTTTATTTTGTAAATTTATTTTGAAAAGTTTTTTTTCTAGAGAATTTAAGAACAAGAGCCAAACACTTTCAAAAACATGTTCGTAGATTAAGGGCTTTATAATATTCTCACCCTCCCAGCCAAATCACTCTTGAGTTCTGTTTGCCAATTTTGTCAACGTGCTCTTGACAAATATCTAAAAGTCTCACTCCCTAGTTATAACTTAAGAATTTTGAGTCTTTGCATTCGTCCATTATCTTCGTGATGCTTTGACTCTTCAACTTTGCATATGGTAGTCTGTATTATCACATAATCTATGAATAGAACTGCATATCTTGCAAAGAAGCCCACACAATAGATCTTTCTGGCATCCATGTGTTTGTTAACTAAAGAGTGTGACATTGTCAATATCTCCTTGGCCACCTTGCGACCAAAGAGTGTGACAAGGTCAAGATCTCCTTCGTCATATGACCTTACACTTCGTGATTGAAAAAAGTCAGGTCTATTAACTTGCCAACTGGTCTTCAAGATTTGTCTCTCGGTTGGTCGCCACCATGACAAGAAATTAGGTTAACATCCAGTCATAAAATCCTGGTTAAACTCACACCCAACCCATTCTAATGGGAAAAACACCTGGCTGGTGATAGTGATGGCACCTATTGACAAAAAAGCTGCGAGGTATATATATATATATATATATATATATATATATATATATAATGGGAAAAACACTTGGCTGGTGATAGTGATGGCACCTATTGACAAAAAATCCGTGAGGTTTGGATATTTTTGTTATGCGTCATGTTAGGAATGGTTTGAATCAGTGAAGCGATGATGTCCCTTTCGAGTATGAAGTTTGTATAGATTGTCACCTCATCCTTTCACTGGACCAACCCCTTCATATATAGGTTTGTGTATGTAACTATGTATGCACAGGCGGCATGTAATTACCAAGATATCTAGAGAAACTAAAAACAACAAGGAAAGAAAATAATGAAACTTGCAAACACCATAGCTATATCACATTTGTACACAAACAAACACGTGTGTGTGTGTGTAAAATTTCATGTAATGGTTATTTTCACTGCATCTCAACAGCTAATCTCTGTCGTACCTTAATGTTAGACACTTGAGATGCTTGAGAAAAAGGAGAAAGTTCTCTTGAAGAAGGCTGCTGCTGAGGTCGAAAAGGCTAAGGAGTTCACAAGAACCAAGAATAAAAGGGGTACAAATCAAAATCATGTTATAAGTATTTGTGTCATTCATCTTGGAGTATACGTTTACACTAAGAATACGGATACTTGTTGCCATTATCAATAGTTATATTCCATTCATCATCATTTCCGAATTGTTACTTTTAATCTCACTGTTATTTCAACCAAACATGTTGAGGTAGCATGCTTCTGGATAGGGTTGTTTTTGTATCCGCCTTTCTGCTATATTTGTACTCTTTATACGTCTGCTGTGTTTATGCCCATGACAATAATTTACATGGGTTGCATCTGAATGCAGAATCAAATGACAATATGTTATCATCTTTGTTGACTTTTCCTTGATTCACATTGTTTTTATGTGAGGCATGGCACCTTAGAAGTGTGATGCCTCTAGTTTTTGAAAGATTTTTGGTGACTGATAAGAATGGTTAGCTTAAAGGAGAATTACAACTGATTTTGATGATTCTATGAAGTGGCTTCTTTTGAAATTGCATGCATATTTTTCAACTGTCTATTTTAGTGATTTTGCTAAGATTTAGCCTTTTAGGTAATATTTCTTGACTCGAGTATGAGGAACATGGTGATCATTTCAACATTTTCAATAATTACATAGTGACTTTTATGCTGTTCTATTGGTTCTGACAACCTATTTGATACTCAAATTGTTCTGACACCTTTGATATCCACTTTTCCATTTCAACTACCAGCAACACAACAATACTAAGGGGGGCTGTTTGGTTGCCTATAAGGCATAAATGAAAATTACATGCAACATTTGTTGCTATAAGTGTGCTACAAATGTATTGTTTGGTTGCATGTAAATGATGTCCCGTTATTTACAAATTCATCATTTGGAACGATGTAATTATGATGCTTGGTTGCAACTTTTGTTGCCGTAAAAATAAATCCATTGTTTTGACTTGAATGAAGAGAGTGAGGGGAAAGGATGTTATTAATTAATGTTGCCGTAAGTGGTGTTGCAGCCGTTTTGGCCACAACAAAAGTTGCAGTAGTAAATGGTTTGGGCTGCAACATTTATTACAAATTCCACCATCTACATCAAACAAGCATTGAAAATGGTGTAGATGGCACAATAAATGTTGCATGTATTTCCATTTACACCTAACCTTAAACCTCCTAAATCAGTTAACTAAATGCTTTTAGTTGTTCCTGTGGCTTAGTTGACCATCCTTCTTGTTCCTTTTTTTCATTTTCCAAAGGTGGATATTTCTGAATGATGCTCACATGCTGTCAGTTATCCAGAAGATGCTGTAGGTTTTGCTAGACTGTTGCATACGATGATAGTTTAGCATAACTTTGCTTGGACTCAGCCTTTGCATATGACTGTATTCCATTGTCTCTGTGCATTGGGTTTAGATTCTTGTTAATATTTGATTTTGATTTATAATAGCTGCGATACAATGCTTGAAGAGGAAAAGACTTTATGAACAGCAAGTTGAGCAGCTTGGGAATTTCCAGTTAAGAATCCATGATCAGGTATAGTTTTTGCTCAATGAATGTAGCCCTTATTGAAGGTTGGTCTGCAGTGGTATTAAATTGCCTTTGTTCGTTACTTCAGATGATAATGTTAGAAGGTGCCAAAGCGACAACGGAGACTGTTGATGCATTGAGAACCGGTGCATCAGCAATGAAGGCCATGCAAAAAGCAACGTAAGCCTAAGCTCTGTTTGGTGTATTCAAAGTGTAGCAGAGTCAGAAAGTATTTATTTATTGCACTTACTTTGATGACAAATTGTGGGACAGGTTAATTATTAGCTGATATTGATTTTTTTTAGCCTGTACTGAAATGGTAGATAAGGTTGTTGAGGTTCTATCTTCTTGGTGCAGCAACATTGATGATGTAGACAAGACTATGGATGAAATTAATGAACAAACAGAGAACATGAAACAAATTCAGGAAGCACTGTCTACTCCAATTGGAGCGGCAGCTGATTTTGATGAAGTATATATCTAACACTTATATTTCGTTCATTTATTTTCCCTCACAATCTTGTGTATTAATATACTTGTGCAATGGCAGGACGAATTGGAAGCAGAACTAGAGGAGTTAGAGGGGGCTGAGCTGGAAGAACAACTTCTTCAGCCTGCAACAACTGCTCCTGCTGCATCAGTGCAATATACTCCTGCAGGAAGGCAAGCAACTCGGCCTGCTCCACGAAAAAATTCATCTGAAGAAGATGAACTTGCGGCATTACAAGCGGAAATGTCAATGTAGTCGGGTACTATTACTTTCATTTCCTACACTTGCACCATGTTAAAGGACGCTGCTAGCAATTGATGGAAATTGAAATATTCTATTAGCTCTACATCTTGTTGAAACAATTCATTTCCCTTAAATAGTTAATCTAGAAATGAATTATAAAAGGGGAATGCTATGTAGCATATGTGGCTATTGTCTGTTTGATGAAGTGTCCAACCAAAATTTTTGTGGTTTTGTTCATCTGATTTTAAATTTATCCTGAAAACCAGGGTTTGAACTGTGAGATGGGGTGAAATATTATCATTAGTACACGATCAGCTAAACTGTCATATTACCTTCACAAGAATATTTGTATATAGGATATGCAATCTTTCTGCTGCGTCTACAGGAAGAACTTTAGGTTTACATGGAGTGTGTATCCATAATCATAATAATGACTTATGACTAACTAGGTTGATCTTCTACGTCCATTGTCACCAGTTTTCTGTGACTGAAAGCAGTCTATTTGATACAAAATAATTTTTGTTAATTTTCTTAATAAACTTTTAATCCCCTATCATAATTTTTGTGATACGTGCATCCGCTTTGTCCACTATTTTGCTGGTCGACACCATATTATTAAGCAGTGAGTTAGGTTACGGGATGAATGTTACCATTTATGCATATTCTTGCTGATTACAATATAGAAATTGTTAGCGTTTTGGTATCTTTACACCAATTGTTTCAAGATAACATTCAATTGACAGGTTTTGGCTGTTCTGGTAAGAAGATTGAAATTCGATGGTCATTTACATATTTATTGGTAGCACTGCCCAATAAGTTATATTATCATCTTTTTTATTTTATTTTTATAAGACTTCATTTGAATGAAATATTAGTGCTCAAATTTGCATTTTTTCTGATACTGTTATTTCAGAAATTCTTCCTATTTGCCTGTTGGGGACTGTTACTATCAATATTTCTCAATAGAATGAGTCATTTGGTTTATTTGCAGCGTACTAGGAAGATCTTTCACCATAGAAAATATTACCGTTTATGGAAAATGAAAGCCGTGAGGTAAGTAATGTGTGGCGGCACCAGTCACATGGTTGTGGGTTCGACCTTCCTCATATTGCATTTAGTGGCAAGGGTTTTTATCTCACCAAAAAAAAAAAAGCAAATTATTCTGAATATTGTATATCACGAGTGTCAATGTGTAAGACTAATTAATTTATTCCCAGAAGCTTAACTGTCATTGTCATGGATTTGAAGTTCTTCATATTGGTAAAGCTTTTCAACTTTAAAAAGACGGAAGCATCATCCCAGACCTGGTTTCTAATGGGCGAATTCGTGACGCATGGAAAGCATATTGCAGCTCCAGTCGTTGCGGTTGTTTGATCTCTTTGCTTGGTAGGAAAATACTTCATTAGAAGACTGCTAAGTGCTTCTCTAGTTCTCTGTTGCATTGCACAGGATAGGAGCCCCTTCATTCCACCTGTTTGGTGATTCTCCCTACATGGGGATGAAAAATAGAAGACATACGCCAATTCTAAAATTGTATGTATATGCTATCTCATGGAGGAACTTTTTTAAATATAAAATTGTTTGCATTACTCTATAGGCGAGATAAGTCATCAAGTGCCCCTTGATTTTAGACAACCGACACACAACCCTTTACTTAAAAGTGAGTGAATTATTCCCTTATACTTTGGTTAAGCTCAAGAGCGATTATGGAAAAACCTAGAATCATTGACTGAAATTGAATACCAATTAGCAGCCTTTTTTAAAAATTCAATAAGCAGCCTTTTTAAAAAAATCTTGTCACATGATGATAATGATGAAGTGGTCCAATGACTTTTTAAGTCTCAAATTTAAAGGTCTAATTATCTCAATACCTCAGGTGTTGTAGATTTGAAGGCGGTTATATAAAATTGCAGCATTAACTATTAACTGTTTTGTAAAGACAAGAAAACATGGTACAATTTGATTTGTAACTTTCATGATCAACATTGGCATTTCTATATTGCAACCAAGTTATACTTTTCTCTCTAGCAACATGCTGCAACTTGTAGCTGTTGATATTGTGTAATTACAGATGTTATCATACCGATGATTTTATGTTGCAGGTCCGCAGAGCTCCCAATGGAACAGAAGCATGTACAAATGATTGGCTGTACTCTACTGCGGTGAAGTGTGGAGATTTCTTTCTCCACATGGATACACTACATTTCTCATCGTGTTTATAAGATATTATATACTTTCCAAACATGTTTTGGGAAGAATTTTTAGCATGGAATTGAGGGTATATATCATGACAAGAGTTTGGTATATATTCATGTAAAATTCGAACACAAAATGAAGGGTTAACATGTACATTTGTGTACAAAAAAGACGTGTTTTCAGTTCTGAAATTTCGTGTTTGTGAATGTATTTATCATGCTTAATTTTTTTTTTTTATGTTTTAATTATGGTTTCTATCGAGGTCAATGAAGTAGATATTTAGTTCTTAAGGTTTTGGGCATTGAATAGGAAGAATTGAGTGTACATCTCTCTTTTAAGGACGTTGTACAATAGTGTTTTTTAACAGAATTCAGTAGCACACTTGGTATGTTTGACAAGTAGTACATTTAGTATGTTTGACAACAACTATGGAGGAAAAATGAAAGGAAAACATTGGAGAAAATGTAAGAAAATATTGGAAAGGGTTGTAGGTGTAAGAGGAGAAGATTTGAAAGGTATTTGTAAGTGTAAGAGGAGAAGATTTGAAAGGTATTTACCACTTTTTGAAGTGTATACAACAGTACAAAGTGTTCTTGTTCCAGCATAATTCAGCACACCTAGGGTGAAGTATTCAGCCACGATCGGAGGGGAAGGAGAGGAAGAGTGAAGAAGAAATGAAAAGTAGAGGGGATATGGCTGTAGAGAAGAGAATTGGGGAGTTATTGGCTAAATTTTAGGGGGGATTTGAGAGGTGGGAAAGTAGTTTTACAACTCACAAGCTAAGGAAAACCCTCTTGACCGTGAGCAGTTTCCCTCTCCCCCCAATGAACTGCTGTACACACCACTTTGAGTGCATGGTTTTGGCTCCAAAGTCACATAATTCTAGTTGGTTAACCCCTTTACACATTGGGCTCAAGTTGGGTTCATATGTATTAGTTTTTCTAGCCTAATCGAGCCAAACTAGACCAAATACACTAGGTTGAGTTGAACTAATTGTCATGCACCTAGTCTAGTCCAAACATTGCTCAAACAAATTTTTTTTCTAGGAGTGTTCAATACTAACACTATATATATATATATATATATATATATATAAAGACCATGATTTAACTTTGTCACCATTAACTAAACAGACATACACACATACAATATCAGAGTTAGCCTTACGATTTTTAACATTAATATAGTTTTTTTGGGAGTGGAGGTTTACATTATACCCAACTTACAAAAATTTTGTCCTCAGAATTTAAAATAAGCATGGTAGAGATGAATAAGAGAATTCACTTTTGAAGGAAGTTAAATACGACTTGTCGTATTGGGTTTTTCTAAAGGATGGAAGATGCAATTACTAATGGGATCCTAGTGGACGTCACACTCTAAGAGATGGGGTATACTTAGTTCAAGACACTACCCAACTTATAGAAATTAAGTCGGCAGTGAAAACTTTAGTCACTGTCCTATTTACAAGGTTTATGGAAATGTCTGATTCCAAGAAGAGATGAAAATATTATGCACTTCTAGCTATAATCAAGGACTCTCAAAAGAAACCTAGGCAATACCATAGTGTTATTGGGTCAAAACCCTAAAAAAGATTTTTTTGGTTTACCAAATCAACATTGCTCCTTTATAGGTTATGTCTTCAACAAAATAGAAGGAAATGATTCAGCCGGATATAACTAGGACGAGGTGGTATAGAGGGATTTGATCATTGCATGACATAGATGATAAGATCGAGGGAATCACTAAAAGAAGAATTGCAGACCGAGATAAGGGAGTTACAATAAGTTCAAGAAATATTTGCACATGAATGTGCTTTGAAAATAATAGGTTCAGAAAATTGGAACAGAAGAAACTGGTAACCTACAGTGATATGGATATTAAAAACAATGAGAGGTTCCAATCAATGAGTTGGTTTTCGAAATTTTGGCATGACTAGGGAAGGAGTAAAGAGTCTAATTAATTAGATAATTATAATGATTTGCCATGGCAAAATTATAAGATTACAATTGAAAAATAAGATAGTTAATCACAATTTAAAAGGATAGTGGTATGATCGATGTCAAATTACAACTTTTGGTCATGAAAACAATATTAGATTTCAGATGTTCAAACTGACTGGAGAAGTTGCACACATACTTCTACTAGAATGCAATCTATTCTGGTTTCCTAGGATAATATTTGATTCTTAAAAATGCGTTTAACAAGACTGAAAGCCAGAATCTATCTTATTTAACCTTATGATTCCTATATCTTAACTCCAACGAGTTCACTCGCTCCTGTGGCTTGGTTTCTTCAAGTGTTGCTATCACCAACATGATGTTTAAAATACTGAGAATGTAATTTACCAAGGTCTTTTAACTATCATAGATCCTTGAAAATTAAACCTGACATTTAATATCTCGTCCTTTTCCCTATTTATAATGCAACTTCATTTCTTAAAAAAAATTTCACAATTCGCAACTCAACCATAGATACAATTTACCAATCTATTTAAGGATACCCCACTTCCATTTTATCCTCATATTCCAATCTCAAAATTTTATTTCTCTTCTTACTTCATGCTATTTCACCGCTTGTTTGGTTCCTAAAAGTTTTTTAACATATTCGTAATCATGTGTGTCGAATACTCATGGTACTACCGGTTGTTGTGCATTATCATAACCATATATAAGATATCCATTCCTATCCTTCATCACATAAAGTATATCATCTATTTCCTCGAGCTACCTTCTTATTCTTTCCTTGAGTCTCACCCTTTAGTATTTGATTGCATAGCCGCACAACTTGTGTAACTCATGCATTCTCCGTAATCCATATTACGTCATTATGGATAATTCCTATTGTAGTCTTCGTCTCAATTTACATTATGCCACTTTTTTATTTCTTTCTTATTAAAATCAAAATTTCTTGCGATTCCATCCTTACATCTCCTCAATTATTTTTCTTAAATGTAATACTCCTCTTATTATTCTTTCCTTTTACACCCACTACGTGTACCTTAATTCATCCATATTGTTCTAGTTATAACTGTCACAACCCGCACTCGGTGAAGGAGCACGAGTACGTGGGTACGTCCAGCTTACGCCGCAGCATCGACGGTAGTACGCTATCTAGGTCAACTATACTATCTAATCATCTCACAATAATGTATAATATGCCAATAATATCTCAACTCCAAGAAGGAGGGCAAGATACTTAATGCAACACAATACTCAATCACAAATCTATAGCACGATAAGATATCAAATAAGTCCAACATAACTATGCAGACTAAATATAACAACAACAACAAATAGAAACAATATCCAAGTCTCAAATATATGTCAAAAATAAATCCGGTACCAAAATGCTACAGAAAACTAACTATGATAACTAGTGATTCCGGCTAGATCTTCCGGCAGTCACTCTAGAACTAGTAGGTCCATGTCTGCACCATCTATAGGTCGAGGTCCGTAGTACGTCGAACACCAATCTCCTGGATCCTCTGAAAAATGTTATCCAGTCAGGAATGGAGCGAAGTACAACCCAATAGCAGTTCCAATTAATTGACAAAAACTATAAAACAGTAAAATAGGGGATGCTATATATGATGAGAATATAACTGATGATCTAAGAACAATAAAGGAACATGCAAAACTAGCAACATAAATATAAATCAATACATACAAGAATAAAGGAGATGAACTATAATGTCAGAAACAGAACATGGTAATCTATGAACTAAAAAATGGAATATATAATATACCATGTGTTTGAGATACTAACTAAATATATGATCGACTTGGGATATTCAATGATTACAATAAGGAGCTAACTCAACCATACGTGAAGTGTATGATTAGTTAGTAGCCAATGATTACACTACTAGCCGATAGTTTTTGATCACATATTTAATTAGTATTTTCTCTGCCCCGATTGATACGATGGATCTAATCATGACACGTTACTAGCCAATGTATCCAATGTTTAACCTATAATATCCAATGTTATCCAATACCAACAAGGAGCAGTATTTGATACTATCTCGATAATTAAGGTAACATCTCATAATTGACGATCCAATAATAATACCAATCTGTGTACCAATGTGTCAAAGAATCATAAGTAATATTTCTAAATACTTGAATTATAGTATTAATCAAATAATGGAAACTATCAGAGAATGTACTCGCTTGTGGTTCAGAGCAAATGATGCAAATCGGTGTTCAAACTGGTGTCACACAGACCTATATATGGAATATTGCATTAATACAAGATTTTAGAATAAAAATAAGTTAAACTAGTTCAATTCTAGGTCATAAAGTCATTTTTAAGTCAAAATAGTCAAACTAGGTCAACTCTAGGTCAAACTTGGTCAAACTAGATATTTCTAGGTTGTATGAGTCTATCTCTAGGATATTGGGTCCATACACTATGTAATTAGGCTATACTAGCTATGTTAGGATACTAGGATACCAACAAAATACCGTATCATAAGATACGTAAGTTATTAGATATGAAAATACTATAATATATATATATATATATATATATATAAGACAAAATATATAGTACTCCTAGACAAACTAATGCTAAGTGGATAACTTGGCTTTGAACCAAATACGGTATTACACCACCTACACACCCATCTTGATATACAAACTCAATACCTTGAGTATAAACCAATACTTTGACATAACCAATGTTAACTATTGCTTATATATATATATATATATATATATATATATATATATATATATATATATATATATATATATATATATATATATATATATATATATATATATATACACACACTAACTTACTAACAATATTAACTAACTAACTTATCAATATAAACTAACTTAGCTTATTAACTTATCTACAACTTAAACTATAAGCACTATGCTATATACTAAAGCTACTACTGCTGATTCTACTTATCGCTGCTGCTGCTGGTTATTGCTGCTTCTGCTGCTGCTTATTACTGTTGTTGCGGCTGCAGCTTGCTGCTTCTGCTTATTGCCGTTGCTGCTGCTGCATCTTGCTGCTTCTGCTGCTGCTTTTGCTGTTTTCAGCCTGCTTATTGGCCCCCCTAGCTCACAAGCTCACAAGCACACACACACACACACACACACACACACACACACACACACACATATATATATATATATATATATATATATATATATATATATATATATATACTACCACATACCCACACTAATGATGCACATGAACTCTCCTACTCTCCAATGACCACCCACACATCATAATTATAATTAGAAACATACATATAACTATATATATACATATATCTATATACATACATATATCTATATATATATACATACATTTTCCTATATATCTATGCTTATACATAACAATAATAGTGCACATGAACTCTCTCCTACTCTCCAATGACCACCAACACATCACAAAAAAATATAGAATATACACATAATTATATATATAAATATATATCATATAACAATTGTAATTACAATACTATAATAGCTATAACCAAGGTAAATTGAATTAAAATGCAAAGTATAAAACACGTGGAGTGCACCACACCCGTATCATACTCATTCTATGAGACGCTTGTGACACGAGTCCACCACACCACCAAACGTATCCCGAAGGACACGAGCAAGTCTAGAATCACAGTTAGAAATAACACTAAGTATTGGCTACTCATTTACGTGCTGGTGTCAAAATATGACATGCTCAAACCCCCGTGTCAGAAGAAAACCCCAAAATCAACCCGTATCGCCAAATTGTCGGGATATGGCCTACACGTAACCAATTGTGAACATGACACTAGTCTCACACAACCAAACATACATCAATTTGGTCTAATTGACTTATTGACAAATACATGATGTGCCAATCTCAGAATTCTTCCAAAATTGACATAAAATACCACATAACTTTCTCCATAGGCCTCCCATGAACCTAATTCCAATTCCTATGGGTAGAATTAGTACATGAGATGGTTCCTAATGATTAAATTATAGATTTAGAGTTTAATTAGAGAGAAAACTAAATTGTACCTATTGGGAGATGGATTTCCAATAAAATTCTCCAAATAAGTGTCAAGAGCCTTCAACTTGTAGATCCTTACTTCCTCCTTGTAGATCCTCGCTTCCTCCTTGTTCTAATAGCCTCCAATTATGAATAGGGAAGGAATTAGGAATAAATTTGGGTAGGGGTTGTTGTAGGGATGAAGGAATTTGGTTGAGGGAAATTTTAGATCTAAATTTAGAATGAAGAAAAGAGAGGAGAGAGAGAGTCTCCACCCCCTTAAGTAGTGGCCGACCTTGCCCCCTCTCCAAGGCACTATAAAATATCCACAATATCCCTTGGGGCTTGTCATGAAGGAATTAATTAAGGAGGAAAGGTTCTAGTCTAATTGGTTTAACTAATTAATTCATCCTCCTAATGAATAAGCTTACTATTGGGCTCAATTCTAACTAGAATTAAATATTGGTCCATTGATCTAATCTAAACTAGTTAGGTCCACTAACATAATTCCAAAATAAAATATAACATCTAACAATAAATAAATAATATAATAAATAAATATTCAACATGTACAATATTTAATTAATTATAAAATAACCAAAATACCCTTTCCTAGAAAATATAGTAGTGACAATAACCCCTTGGGATTTCTAGCTAACATGTACCAATCAAGTATTTATATAACTATGGATTACTAGTCTATTCGAGCTAATATCCCTAACTCTAATCTCCAATTCTTATTTATAACTACCCACGTAAGATAGGAAAATCACAATTAATGCCTAGACCTTATACTATACTCTTATAAGTTAAATCTCAATTCTCCTTAGCAGTATGATTAACAATTTACCCCTTCTAGCCATAACAAGCTATACAATTCTTACAAATACGTCTATCTCTCGATATACCTAACTTATCAGGTAAGGTCGAGGCTAAGTTAGGCAGGTGATTGTAGAAGAAAAGAAAATTATGAACCATGCGCCAAATGCAACTAAGCCCCGATACGACAAAGGCAGCCAAGAGCCATGCGACAAAGGCAATCAAAGACCATGCACCAAATGCAACAAAGTTCTGATGCAACAAAAGTCATCCTTAGCCGCACTAACAAGAGAGCATTTAATGCTCTACAGTAAAAAGGTTGAGCCACTGACAGTTGTGTCAGCATGCTTCATAAAACATGCAGCTCCTATGTCAGCACAACGTGGATTCCCATGCGACAGAATAGTTAGGCGACAACGTTCCCATATGCTCATGCGGTAGCGTTCCCATGTGGCAGAATTTTTAGGCAGCAACATTCCCATATGCTCATGTGACAGCGTTCCCATATAGCAGAATTGTTATGCGGCAGCGTTCATATATCCCCATACAATGCAGTTGTTATGCGACAATGTTCCCCTAAAACTCCACACAGTCGGATAATCCTGTAGTAAACAACAAAGATCTTCAGGCAATCGACGTATGCCACGTGTCACACAGACCAAGTCATGCATATGACATGTGCCAACAACCTAAGATCTTAGCAACAACAAATCTCAACTATTGTCACATGGCAGTCGTAGCGCAGCATGTGCCCACAAAGTTGCAACCACATTCGCTTGAGGAGGCCATGCGGCAGCTTAAGACCCGTGCGCATGGACTTAAAATGTATGCGCGCGCATGATCCTCCAACATCTATAAATAGTAGAGGCATATGCTTTCCAGGTACGGACAGTGAGACGTATACTCAGATGCCTAGAGACTTTGCAATTCTCTTTCGTTGTCGGACCATCAACGGAGTAAAGAAATCACTTGCAGTGCTCGATCTCCATCTTCACGATTTTCCAGATTTCTTAAATCTTTACTCAAAATTCTCAGTGCTAGGGTTCTTTGTACTTCATTGTAGTATTTAAGATCAATACAAAAGTTATATAACTTTTTCGTATTTTTGTGATGGCAACAAATCTGGTGACTCTGCTGGGAAAGTCCTTCTTTATCGATGAGAAGGTCGTGACGCAGTCCGACGTGACCAAGCTGGGTTCAACCCCAAAAATGTTGGTCGTCTATTTTGACCAACAGGCGTTTGAAGATATGCTGGACAAGCCAAGTCCTGAATCGAGGCCCGCAAAGCCTTACAAGACTCGCAAGACTTGGGTAGCCAAGGTCAGTGTGCTACACCCAAAGACTTTGAGTGATGTGCTGCCAACCTCCGCTAATGAGAGTGAGTATGGTGTTGACGTGCATCCTGTTTCCACCCCCATAGGCACTAATGAGAAGAACATCATTGATTCTCAGAAGATGCATCCACAGCCGGAGGTGTAGAAGAGGAGATGTGTGGCATCAAACTACAAGCACAAGAAGTCTTCTACACGCGGCAAAGCCAAAAGGAGAGAGTCTATTTTCCACAGGATCTCCTACGGTACTGGACCCTTGACCCAACAGCATGGGAATGGAGAAAATGTGGATTCCTTTTACTATGCGTCAGTGTGCTCTAGTTTAAAGAAATCCAAGGAGCACGAGCCATGCGCGGTCGAATGACTATGCAAGCAGTCCACCAAAATGCATGCGCCACTGATCGTTACATGCACTACTGATAGGAAATTATACAGGGCTGGCCCATGTGCTTATGTGCCTGAAGTGGACCAATCCTCAGAGTCTCACCGAGACTACTTGGGCACATCAGATACGCTGGAACCAAGTTGGGGAGCAAAAACTGTGAGGACAGACCAATACGCCCAGCTTGGCTGTGCACATGAAGTGGGTCTTTCTCACATTCACTCTTTCATAAATGATCTGGGTGCGGCTTCTACACAAGAACTGGGTCAAGGAGCAAACCATTCGCTTTCACACTCATGCGCAAAGCTTGTCCGCGCGCCTGAAACATGTATAAAAGTAAAGTTTCTCTCGTCTGATCTGCGCAACATGATAAGTCACAAGCGCAATACGAGAGAAGCAACTACTGCACATGAAGTGACACCTTCGGAGCATATTTGTGTCAGAATTATTATCATCTATTTCTGTACTAAAGCAACAGCTCTTTCGACTAGTCAGTCCGTATTTCAATGACTGCAGTCAGCTGCACCGGGCCGACAGTGCCCCAGGAAACAAGTGCACGAGGAGGAAGAGGAACTGTCTTTTGCCTCATACTTCTCAACATGGAGGTCTCCTTCTACGAAGAAGATTTTGAAGAAGAGCTCGTACAACCCGTCGGTCTCGACTAGTGTGTCGATGAACCGATAGTGGGGCAGTAAGCTGACAGTACCCACCGAAGGGGTATTTCAGGGCACCCGATCAAGAGCAAGAACTGGGGGTAGTAATCCTCCACTGTTCCACACCAATCCATCATTCTGTGAGGACAATAAGTCTCAGGGAACGTACAATAATCTACCTGGGGGTAGCCTTGCCCTCCAGGTTAGAACATCAATCGGGGCTCGGGGTAGTAATCCCCGGGACTCTGAAGATGACACAACCCTGTCCACCTTCCCTGAGGACAACGAGACTTAGGGATCAGAGGCAGAAAGTAAAGCATCTATGATTCCATCCATCTATCCTATGTGATGTCTGTATACATGGTAGGGGATGATCATGGAGTAGGATCCAGTGATCGACAATGCCTCGAGGCACTAGAAACCATGATACAAACCATTAGAGCCTCGATGCAGGATTTGGCCCAGACAATGCTGGAGATCAAGGCAAATATGGTCCCGCAACCATCCAGGACTCCGGTACAAGTCAATCATGACCCCAGACCAACGGGGAGTCCAATACATCGACCCTCGCTCCACTAGTTGTTGGCATCCATTCCCTGCCACAAGCATCAGCTCCTCCGCCATCCGACGATGTTTACGAGGCCATCAGGGAACTCTGTGCTCGCATTGAGTATAGAGAAAACCAGAAGCTCGAGATACGACAACCCTATCCTCCCGAGTGGGATAATGTGTTATATCTACCCAAATATAAGCCACTGTCCCTATTCTCGTTCGATGGCAAGACGTCGCCTCGTTAGTATATGAACTATTTTGGCTCTCTAACGGGGCACTTACCACGTGACGACGCCTTGCTTACCAATTTGTTCATCGAGACTTTGTCGGGAGTCGCTTACGAATGGTCCTGTAGTCTTCCAAACAATTGCATCTCCTCTTTCAGCGACCTTCGACGCCTTTTCCTTGACCGATTCTATGACGGGGGACTGGACATGACAATATCCTCCCTTATGGATATCATGCAAAAGAAAATAGAGTATATATGGGATACATTAAAAGTTTTCAACATGCCGCACTGAGACTACCCCGAGCACCCCTAAGACCGTGTTGATGGATACATGCAGAAAGAACCTCCAACCGATGGTGAGGCTCTGGACAGGTCCTGGTTAGTTCAAGGATTAAACGACGTTCATCATAAGCGTCAATACCTCAGAGAGCAAGGCAAAGGACGCCCATGTATTGGGAATACAAATCTCTGCCACTGTTGATAGGGGAAAGCGTTCTTTCAACAATAACAACAACGACCGAGACGGTAAAGGAAAGCAGGCCCTAACCGTTAACGTGTCCAGAGGTTCGTCTGCACCTACTCAAAAGTCGACAGAAGCACCCAAGCCAAAAGAGACCTACTACTTCAATGATGATGATATCATAGAGATTTTTGATGTACTGATGAAGGGCAACAAGCTACGACTACCCGACATCAGAGGCCCAAAAGAGGCATATAAAGTCAATGACCCCAAATACTGCTACTACCACCGATACATCCACCATCCAACACGAGACTGCTACATGTTGAAAAGACAGATCCAACGATTGATTAATTCCAAAGCCCTCACCTTGGACTTTGAGGACAAGACAGTCGCTACAAACATGGTGTACCTCCAGTTTGGTGACTTCCCAGCGACGGAAGCCCAAGATGATGTTGTCCCGATACCAAGGGCAATAATGGAGGTCGTCAACCTTCCTCTAGCTTGTGACCAGGCAGCCGGGTTGGTTGCTCTTATTACGCCGCAAGGAGAAGTCATATGGCTTCATCTAGACATTGTCCAAGACTTGACGCAGAAAGCAGCGCCTTCCGCCAAGTATAAAGAAAAGAGGCCCAAATCATGTCACATGGTCTTTTCCTTGATCGATGAAGCCCTGGAAAGGGTGACTAGTTTGGGTCAGACGTACTTGCGTGATTACGATCAGGTTCCTGAGGATAGTGCACCTCCAACCGCCGTACCAACCGTGCCAGTCATATATGAACCATGTCCGTCTCAGCCCCCTACGACGGACAAACAAAAGCAGAAAGAGTTTCACTTAGACAAACCTCTGAGAAAAGACTCAACACCAGGGCTGGACAAGCCCTACAACTTTGATATATTGATACACTTGATAATAGTCCAGCAAATTTCTCCCTCTTCGAACTTCTTCGTCTCTCCAAAGAGACCCGTACTGCTTTGAGTTAGGCATTGCAGAACGCCGACTCCTACTTGACCAAAGTCAAGCCACTGACCGAGAATCCTGCTGCATGTCCCCACTGCCACAATGTGATGGATACGATCCCGAATATCACAATCTCACAACATGACATGTTGTTGAAGAATAACATGCACGACCGCCCTCTGTACTATACAAGGTATATCGGAGCCATCAAGGTGGAACAAATGCACATCAACCCGGGGTCATCTTTTAGCATCATCCCCCGGAGTCTACTTCAGACCTTTGGAATCCCAATGCATCGGTTGACAATGACCAACACAACCATCATCGGCTTCAATGCAGGAAGGAGCTACGTTCTGGAGAATATTAACTTGAAATGTCAGATAGGTGACCTGCGAACAGAGGTTACTTCCTACATCATAGACGTAGACGTATCCTACAACATCTTTCTAGGACGTCCATGGATACATGAACATATAATCGTTCCATCAATCCTCCACCAATATCTGAAGTATGTCGACAATAACGTCGTCGTCGGGACAGAGTTCGCCGACGTTGATCCTTTTAAGGGAGTCGAAGCACACTACTCCAACTTGATCTTGTACAAGCAGATCCACCAAGATAAAGGAGGGAACGACACCAACAACGAAGCAAAATTTAATACAGCTCTAGACAAGCCCATAAGGGTCCGTCTCAGAAGATGCTCCCTCCAATTCTATTATGATACAGCCACTAAGAGTTGTACTACCATTCATATGACGGGCTCCTGCTATGGTGTCTGTCGGGTGTAGAAGCGAAGCAAGCACTCCGTGAAGCTCACGATGATATTTGCGGCGCATACCAACCCGGTCCTAAGATGCATGATCGTCTTTGCCGTATGGTTATTATTGGCCGATAATGGTAGCAGATGCTGTCGACTATGCAAAGAGGTGCATGATGTGTCAAATCCATGCCGACTTCATCCACAACCTTCGAATTTTCTACACTCGATCGTCGCATCGTGGCTGTTCGAAGCGTGGGACATTGACATCATCGGGCCGATTAGTCCACTGTCATCCAAAGGACACCGGTTCATCCTTGCCATAAAGGACTACTTCTCCAAGTGGGCAGAAGCCGTCCCGCTCGTGGATGTGAAAACATCAAACGTGATCAATTTTACTAAACATCACATCATTTATCACTTCAGCTTGCCCCGTAGGATCATCTACGACAATGGTCCGCAGTTCGCAAGTCATGCTTTTTTTCAATTTTGCGATAAAAACCGAATTCAAAATGTAGCTTCCACTGCCTACAATCCAGCAGAGAATGGCTTGGCAGAAGCAATCAATAAGATGATCATCAAGTTGCTCAAGAAGTTTATTTCGTCAAAAAATACGATTGGAATGAGAAGCTTGGCGAATATCTCTGGGCCTATCGTGCGATGGTTCGAACCCCAACTGGCAGCACGCCATTTTTCCTGGTCTATGAGAGCGAAGTAGTGCTTCCCCTAGAAACCCAAATTCTCTCTCTCTGGGTGGCTCTGTCACTACCCTATTTCCAGAGCAGGATATTTTTTTTATTTTTATTTTTAATTTGGTTAATTGTGTATTTATCATAAATATTTGTATTTATATTTAATTGTTGGTTATATTGTTTTTTATTAGTTATTTTAGTATTTGGCTAGCCTGGACCCATGTCAGACCCTAGTGGACCCATACCAGACCCAAGCAACACCCTTGTCAGACTTATTCATTGGCTTAGAATAATTATTTATATTTTTATTAGTTAGTTGGAGTGATTAGGGATTTATTAGAGTGCTTTTGGAATCCCAAACCCAAACCCCAATTAGGATGACTTGAATTATGGGCTTTTTATTTATTTCACTAACCCTAACCCAAACCTATTTCCTAATCCCCCTGGCCGATCAAACGAGCAGCCCCCCCTCCTTCTTCTTCATTCCTTCTTCTTCTTCTTCTTCTTCTTCTTCTTCTTCTTCTTCACTCATTTCTTCTTCTTTCTTCTTCCAAATTCTCATTCCAAGTAAGTTTTCCTCTTCTTTCTCTTCCTTCTTCTATTTTTTTCTATCTATGTAAACCCTAACCCTTTTCTTTTCCCTAACCTAGGTGGGTAGAGCTTAGATTTGGTGTTGGAGCTTGGGTTGGAAGCTTGGAAGCTTGGTGTGATAAATTTGGGACTTTTTGGAGACTTTGGCTTGGGATTCCAACTCCCAAGAGGTAAACTCTAATTTTCTTCTTGTAATTACTCTAATATAGTGTAAATTAGTAGTTTAGAACCTTCCTACACCTTAGGGCTACCCGTGGGAGGAAGTTGGAGCTTGTTTGGATGTGTTTGGAGACTTTGATATTAGGTTTTGTGTCAATTTTGGGTGAAATCCGAGATTGGCCCAATTTTTGTGTTGCCCTAGGTTAGACGGACCTAGGTAGACGTGTTTGGGTATCTTGAGGATAAGTATGTGTCTCCGTTCGGACACGTGACGTCGTGTCGCGGAGATTTGGGCGTTTTGGCGTTTTGGGGGTTTCGTCGTCGTAGATTCTATGTGCATGCGCATTTTTACCATGGACCTAGAATCGACGAGATAGCATTTTTTCTAGAATCTAGACATCGATTAGAACCCGTGGGTAAATTTTGGGCCAATTCTGAGTAGGTTTGGTGTGCGTTTCACGAGGTTTTGCGAACCGCACATCACGTGTTCGTCGAAATGATCGAATGGCCATTTCGACTTGGTTTCTAGGTTTCGGGCTTGTGCGCGCGTTGGTTTAGCTTCGGAGAGTGTGTATTAGAGTTTTCGAGTATATATATATATATATGTGTGTGTGTGTGTGTGTGTGTGTGTGTGTTTGGGTGTAGGGGTGAGTGTGGTTGAGTGTGTGTGTTGGTCTTTGTGTTTGTGTAGGTGTGTGTAGTTATATGTTTGTGTATATATGTGTGTGTGTGTTGGTATGTGAGAGTGTGTGTGTAGAGTGTGTGAGTGTGTGTTTGTGAGCGTGTGTGTGTGTGGATATGTGTTTGTGTGTATATATATATATATATATATATATATATATATATATATATATATATATATATATGTGTTTGTGTAGATGTATACGTGTGCGTGTGTATATATATATATATATATATATATATATATATATATATATATATATATATATATATATATATATATATATATGTGTTTGTATATATGTATGAGTGTGTGTGTGTGTATGTATATATATATATATATATATATATATATATATATATATATATATATATATATATATATATATATATGTGTGTGTGTGTGTGTGTGTGTGTGTGTGTGTGTGTGTTTGTATATATGTATGAGTGTGTGTGTGTGTATATATACATATGTGTGTTCATATAGATATGTGTGTGTGTACCTATACATATATATGTGTTTGTGTGTGTGTGTATATATATATATATATATATATATATATATATATATATATATATATATATATATGTATATATGTTTGGGTGTTTATATATATATATCTAAGTGTGCTTGTGTGTGTGCTAGTGTGTGTCGAGGTGTGTGTGAGTGTTAAAGAGATTGAGGACTGTGAGCGGAGCCGCAGCACCAGCTGCAGGCGCAACTGTCACGACCCGCACACGAAAAATCGGGCATGAGTCGTGGGTACGTTCAGCCTACGCTGCAGAATCTGCGTAGAACGCTGTAAGGTCCGTTCTAGGTCAACAATCTATCTATATAACTCACAAAAATCTGTCAATAACCTCTCCAAAAGGAGGCCAACCACGCAATATATATATGAATAATCCTCTCCAAAAGAAGGGCAACCACGCAATATATATAAACTCTCAATCACAATAACTAGGGGAAGAATAAAAGTACGGTATGATAGCAAAAGGAAACCAGAACGAAGAGAGCAAGACAATATTCAAAATACAGTCCAAGTCTATAATAGTCTATAATATCTCACAGCATCAAAAGAATAAGTACAATCATCCAAAATAACAACTGGGAACAACCCAGGAAACCCACCTAGCTAACTAGGGCGCTAACGGCGTCTCCTCGCAGGGCTCCTCCTCAGTCTCGGGGTCGCAACACTCGTCGACACCCGGCCCGAAGAAAGTCAGGCAGAAATCCTCAGGATCCTCTGGAAAAAAATATGCCCAGTCAGGACTGGAGCGAAGTACATAACTCTGAAAGCAACTCCAAATACATGGTAAGGTGTATATGACGAGCAATAGAAAAGTATACAAGATGCACATAAAATAAATACATGCTGGAGCAGAATAAGTAGCTGCAATATAAACTGGAGAACAATACAAGTAGAGAAGTAACTGCATGTGAGAAAACATGAATACTAGATAAGTGCCTTGAGCACAAGTTCGTTATGTGATCGGCTTAGGTTGCACATGAAAAATACTATGATAACTCCGTTATGCGTGAGTTGCATAACTGACATACACATGAATACTGTTTGGCTTTGATCACATAACCAATTCCTACTCCCTTCCCCCACTAATACTCTTGGATCCAACCACGATACGCTACGTACATGATAAATAACTCACGCACATGAAAGTGAGAGCACACGAAGCACATGATAGCACATGAGAATCAATATCCAAAGTACATGATAAAATATACGTGTTAGAGTACCCGCTGAACACGGTAAGGGAGATAACATCTTATGACGGGATCCAACTAGTACCAGCTCATGAAATAATATGTCAGAATCAAGTATTACAGTTCTAGAACAGGTGATATAAACGCTATCATGAAATGGAAACAATCAGAGGTAGGTACTCGCCTGACGTCCTGAGCAACTGATGAGGATCGAGATCCGGACTGGCGTCGCAAGAACCTATTGCAAAAAGCAAGATTAAACGGGGTTCTATGGAGTTAAACTGATATAAAATAACTAAAAATAAGCTTCTAGGGTTATTCTAGGTCGAACGGGTCAAACCGATAAAATTTGGGTCAAAAAGTCAACCCGAACTCTAGGTCAAAACTAGGTCAAACGTTGACTTTTACGGTCAACGGGGACAATTATGGTCAAAGCTAGGTCAACCTAGGGTGCCCCTGAAATTCTAGGTCAAAACTAGCTCATTAAGCTAGTAAACTCTCAAACTCGCCTCCTCGAGATACCGGGATACCCTCGGTATCCGATACCTATTCCTAGGCCACGCACCCCGCCTAAACCCGCTAAAACCTATGCTAGCACGCGTAAATATATACATATATACATATAAAAAATTACTCCAATACTATTCCTAGGCTATTGCTCAAAAATTCCGCTCGAACTCAATACCTTGGATATCTCAAGGTATTGAGATATCGCCCAATACCCCTCTAACTAACTATCTAGTTAGCTATCTAAGTATGTAGATATATATATCTAGCTATAATCTAGGCTAAAATATATATATCTAACATATATATACATAAACCTATATATCTATATGCATATATATATCCACAATACACATACACCTACCTTACACCCATACCTAAATATATATACATATATAACTATAACACATACCTATCTAGCTATATGTATATATATATCTATATACATAGTTAATAACTACCTATCTAATAGCTACCTATCTATCTATCAATCTACCTATCTACCTAGTATCTATCTATCTAACCATCTATCTAAAATTCTATCCATCTATTTATCTAACATCTATCTATCAATTTAACTATCTATCTATATCTCTATAACTATCTATCTATATCTCTCTTACACCCCCCTCGCTACGCCAATGCCTGCCTAGTGCTGCTGCTGCGAACATCTGCTGCTGCCTTTACTGCTGCTACTGCTTAAGATGCTACTGCTGCTGCAGCTGTGCAGCTGTGCAGCATCTGCTGCTGCTGCTGCTGCTGTGCACAGCAAAGCAGCCCCTGCAAGCTGCTGCCTCCCCTCGCTCGCTGCACGCCGCTAGCTGCACACACACGAACACGCACACACACAATCACACACACAGACACACACACACACACACACATAAATACAGATACACAAACACATAAACATATATATATATATATATATATATATATATATATATATATATATATATATATATATATAAACTTATATTCATATATAAATACTCATAAACACCAAACACAACACAAAATACAACAACGCACACAACGCCCACCAACGCGCGCCCAACGACCCCTACGCACACTAACACCTATAAATATATAAAATATAATCCGAGAATTCTAGCACACACTTCCCGAAGCTAACCCAACGCGCGCACAAGCCCGAAACTACGAAACCAAATCGAAATGGCCGTTCGGTCATTTCGACGAACACGCGGTGCGCGGTTCAAAAAACCTCCTAAAACGCACACCAAACCAACTCGGAATTGGCCCAAAATTTACTCACGGGTTCTAAATGTTGCCTAGATCGTAAAAAAATGCTATCCCGTCGATTCTAGGCCCGTGGTGAAAAAGTGCACGCACTTAGAACCGACGACGACAAAGATCCCGAAAACGCCCGAAACGCCTGTTTCTCTGCGACACGACTTCACGTGTCCGAACGGAGACACGTACTAACCCTCAAGACACCCGACAACGTCTATCTAGGTCCGTATAACCTAGGGCATCACCCAAAATTGGGCCAATTTCGGATTCTACCCAAAATTGACACAAAATCTAGTGTCAAAGTCTCCAAACTCAACCAAACTAGTTCCAACTTTCTCCCACGGGTAGGCTTAGGGTCTAGAAAGGTTCTAAACCACTAATGTCACGACCCGCACCCGGATATTCGGGCACAAGTGCGTGGGCACGTCCAGCCTACGCCGCAGTGTCGGCGGTAGTACGCTGTCTAGGGCATAATCACAGGTAATATAAAGTCTATCTCATCCACAAAAGTAAAATAGACAAGGAAAATAACAGGAAAAAGGAATGCTGAGATTTCATAATATTTAATCTGTGACAACCAATTCACAGTTAATACAAGCCAGAAGATAAATCGGGGACAAACCCGAGTATATGCTGAAAAGAAAAGAATAAGCAGCTACAGCTAACTGATCCACAGAAGTAGCCTCCTGGGGGAAACTGGCTCCTCATGTGTTACCTGCTAACTCATAGTGGCCATAATAGGTAGGGGCAAAGTTCTCATCATCGCCTAAAATAACAGATCCAGTCAGAAAAGGAGCAAAGTACACAGTGCACAACAAGATTAAACTAAATATTTTATGACAATTAAATATTGGATATCATGTTGAGAAAGTTGCATAGAAGAACATTATTATCTCAGAGTTAGCTGTAAACAGGAATATGAGAAACAGAAATAAATGAAACAGGAAATGAAACTACAATAGCCATCAAGAAATATAACATGACCAGCACTATCTGTGTGAACTTGTGTTTATTTTTAGAATATATAGTTGGCATGTAGGGGTTTATAAGGCTAATCTGGCCGTCATAAACGGCTATTAGACAATATAATCGAGATCCGGCTGATGGACAGTCGTGTACCAACAGCTATTAGACAATCCAGGGGAAAGGGTAAACTACATGCCTCCTTAGTATTCTCCCACCCGACACAAAAACAAGACATGAACTCCAGTATTCAAGACATGAAAATCCAGTGTTCTAACACTACGTGTAATCATCCAATGATGCTAGTAGAGCAAGGAATTAATTATCACAATATAAAGAATAAACTTGAAGTGCAGGTACTTGCCTGTTGTTTGGATCCGATTAATTGTTCTTGGGAAAAAGTCCAGAGATGAGTCCAAAAGCTGAAATAAACATTACCATCACGCTCAGAAGACGTCAAATAGCTAAAAACGCCTGTCCTTGGGTCCAATTTGGAGACAAGGGCAAAAACGGCAGTTTCGGGTCAAAACGGGGTCCGCCGTTGGGCCCGCTTTGCACCGAAAAATGTGTCCGGTTCAAAGGTCTCCAAATTCACCAAACTTAGTGTCAACAGGTCAGGAACGCTGATACGAATCCAACGGAACTTCCAGATTTGGATTCTGATGAGCCGAACACAAAATTGCCCGTTGAGCGGGGCTTGTGGGGCCCACGACACGCGATTTCGTCAACGTTCTCAGAATCGAGCCAAACTTGACCCACAGGACCAGCGTATCGCTACGAGTCCGATGGCGCAAGTTTCGTCTCGATCCGACGTGTGTGCACAAAATTAGGGTAAATTACAGAAAAGCCGGATACGGGGCGATGTCCGCGGATACGCGTTGATTCCGGTGTGCACGCACACCCGAATCAGCTTCCGCGAAGTCTCACACGTCCGTATCGACGGTGCGCACGTATCTGTGAAGACCGCACGCGACCAAGTCATCCCGTTTGGCGGGGCGTACTCAGTTCCGGGGGTGAAACAGGGTCTGGTTTTTCCTGTTTTTGGATCGCGGTGTGCGATCACCACAGGACGCGATGTCCTGAACAGTTTGTCCGGACACCGAGAGGGTCATACAGGCTTCGCGTAGAAATTTACAGAATTGAAAACGGAGATACAGGGTGCAAGATACGAGTACCTGAACCTGCTCTGAAAATCCAGAAAAATGCCGTGTCCGTGTCGTGTCCGACACGACACGAAGGAAAGCTAGGGTTTACTGTGCTCGTGTCCGAGGCTCCTGTGTCAGGATGTCACCGGAGTCGTCTGGCCACGGCGAGGAGGACGGCGGGGCGAGGTCCCGACGGCGGAGCTGTGCTGCACGGCGGAGGCCGGTCGGCTCAGCTGCGTGATGCGGGTTGCTGGAGTCGAGGAGAGGCGGAGGAGAAAGGAGGGAGGTGGTCGACGGGCAGCGGCTGGGCGGTGGGAGGAGGAAGGTGGTCCGGGGCGGGCACTGCGGCGAGGTCGGTCGGAGGCGGGCGGTGGCGCACGGCGGCGAGGGGTCTTAGGGTTTGGGGAGATGAGGTCGGGGTAGGGTTTTATAGGCTGGGGCGGCGAGGGGTTGGCTCCGGGCGAGGCGGAGGGGAGAGGGGATCGTGGGCCGAGGGTTGAGGCGGGGACGACAACGTGGCCGGCCGAAAAACGCGGCGGCGGCCGCGGGAACGGGGAGAGGGAGTCGCGCGGGTGCGGGGGCTAGCGGGTCGGGTTGCCTGACCCGACCCGACCCGGAAAGGCAGCGGGCTGGGCTGGGCGCTGGGCTCGGCCCACTGGGCCGGGCCGGGCCCAAGGAAAAATAAAATAAATAAATAAATAATAAAAATAAATAATAAATAATTAAATAAATAGATAATTAATTAATTAATTAAATAAATAGTTTTTAGGCATTTAAAAATAGGTCTGAGGCCCAGAAAAATCCAGGAAAATTACCCTAAGTCCAGTTTTCCATTTTACACCAAAAAATATTATTTTCATAATATTTTAATATTATTTATTATCAATTAAAAATCATTCAATAAATAAAAACCATGATTTTAATTACAGGAAATTCCCAGAAAATTCCAGAAAATTGTGAAAAATCCTAATTTTAAATTCTTGTAAAATCTGGGGGTTTACAATCTACCCAACTTATAAAAATTTCATCCTCGAAATTTAAAGAGGAGCCATACTCTGATAATCCTTCATGTACATAGGGCAAGTCAATCGCCATCTCTTTGCGACAGTTAAAATCCGAATCATGTCTACTGCAATCACTTCAGGGTTAAGACGACTCCTCGTTCTAATCAAAATTCAACTTATGGTTATTACTTCTTACTTCCTCAAATTTTCCATAGGCAGATTTTAGGTTAAGTCCATATAGTATTTTCAAGATTTGCACACGACTTTGCCTCTGATTATCATAAATTCCTCTAGAAGTGATTCGAGTCCAACAGTATTCCCATTTGCAATTGCATGTTTCAGACTTTTTAAATTCCATTCACATCTCCAATATTCCAACTAGGTAGTCCAACCACCAATTTTAATTTGTACTTCAAATCATCGAATTGAAAATAATTAAATGTAGTTCACCGATGTTCAAGTCTGAATTATATATCTTTTAAATTCAACTTGATGATTTTACCTTCATTATTCAAAATCATAAACCTAAGATATAACTATTGGGTCCTCGATATCACCTCACTAATCATCTTAGTCACTCCTCTAAATTTTCAAAATTATAAAGGCTTGCTTCTTCCAATCTAACCTTACTCGGTCACAATCCAAAGGACATTCCTCTCGAGTTGACAACTGCATTGCTACCCAACTTAGAGTTTACCCATTCATCACAAAAGACCATATACTCTAAGAAAATAATCCTTAATATGTTTACTTATGTCATTCACTCCTCGAACTTCAATGCCGATCATATCACATATGATATGTCCTCAATTACGAAAGTTTAATCCTCAAGTATGTGATCGACCTATGTGGCATATCCAGTACTATCTATGTACTAACTTATACCAGGCACGAGATTTCGTCTTTCCGAAATAAGGGAAGACGAAGATCAATAATAAAGAGTTCAAGGGTGGGGCGATAGAAGAGAAATATCGGGGTCAAGGCGTTTTAAAGTATTCAGGTGTGAGTTGTCAAGCGATGGTGGATTGAATCCTATCTCGGTAATTCCTATTCACATGCTCAATAAATATAGTCATGTAACCTGACATGATATGTTCAGACATGTCTAGGGCAGGTATACTAGTCAACTGTATATCTCAATCCACATAAAGTAGTACGAAGGGCGAATCCAAAGTGCACTATGGTTGATCAGACCGTAATACACTGATTCTGAATAGACAAATATATTAGTGTGTCGACCCACTAATACATATGTCATGAACAAGCTTGATAAAGAGTAAGTTTGCAAAACTAGGCTATAGAATAGCAGCATAAGTCAAGTACATCAAAATTTAGTGCGCTAGATGATGATGAAAGGAGGTACAAATTATTTAAGTTCACAAAACAACCTACATCAATCACAATAACAAAAGATTCTACAAACTCTACAGTTATCAGATATAAAAGCATACCAGGTTATTAGCAAGTTTAAAGTTACTAGGTTGGGGCTGAGGTCACGAACCAATAGGCACAAGCTAAAATAATACTAGAAAATGGTATCAACGAATCACTTACGCGCATTAGCTACTCCAAGGGTCTGCGCGTTCTCCACGGTCATGCTGGTAGAGCATCTCGTGGTGATCTTGTAGGAACCTCGTCGCTTGCTGGTAGATCCCTTACTCTGCATCCAAAAATAAACGATAAAGACGCACAGGAATCAAGACAGGATGCAAGTCAAGGAATTAATTCAAATTCGACATAGATGTCAAGAACGATTCAAGCAAGTGGATGAGATCCTAAACTTATCCTATTCTTATTGCAGGCCTGTTCGGTCTCGAAGTTGAAACCGAACAATTTAGTCGTAGACCTGCATGGGCCACCACAAAAACGTGTCACGACCCGCACCCGGATATTCGGGCACAAGTGCGTGGGCACGTCCAGCCTACGCCGCAGTGTCGGCGGTAGTACGCTGTCTAGGGCATAATCACAGGTAATATAAAGTCTATCTCATCCACAAAAGTAAAATAGACAAGGAAAATAACAGGAAAAAGGAATGCTGAGATTTCATAATATTTAATCTGTGACAACCAATCCACAGTTAATACAAGCCAGAAGATAAATCGGGGACAAACCCGAGTATATGCTGAAAAGGAAAGAATAAGCAGCTACAGCTAACTGATCCACAGAAGTAGCCTCCTGGGGGAAACTGGCTCCTCATGTGTTACCTGCTAACTCATAGTGGCCATAATAGGTAGGGGCAAAGTTCTCATCATCGCCTAAAACAACAGATCCAGTCAGGAAAGGAGCAAAGTACACAGTGCACAACAAGATTAAACTAAATATTTTATGACAATTAAATATTGGATATCATGTTGAGAAAGTTGCATAGAAGAACATTATTATCTCAGAGTTAGCTGTAAACAGGAATATGAGAAACAGAAATAAATGAAACAGGAAATGAAACTACAATAGCCATCAAGAAATATAACATGACCAGCACTATCTGTGTGAACTTGTGTTTGTTTTTAGAATACATAGTTGGCATGTAGGGGTTTATAAGGCTAATCTGGCCGTCATAAACGGCTATTAGACAGTCGTGTACCAACAGCTATTAGACAATCCAGGGGAAAGGGTAAACTACATGCCTCCTTAGTATTCTCCCACCCGACACGAAAACAAGACATGAACTCCAGTATTCAAGACATGAAAATCCAGTGTTCTAACACTACGTGTAATCATCCAATGATGCTAGTAGAGCAAGGAATTAATTATCACAATATAAAGAATAAACTTGAAGTGCAGGTACTTGCCTGTTGTTTGGATCCGATTAATTATTCTTGGGAAAAAGTCCAGAGATGAGTCCAAAAGCTGAAATAAACATTACCATCACGCTCAGAAGACGTCAAATAGCTAAAAACGCCTGTCCTTGGGTCCAATTTGGAGACAAGGACAAAAACGGCAGTTTCGGGTCAAAACGAGGTCCGCCGTTGGGCCCGCTTTGCACCGAAAAACGTGTCCGGTTCAAAGGTCTCCAAATTCACCAAACTTAGTGTCAACAGGTCAGGAACGCTGATACGAATCCAACGGAACTTCCAGATTTGGATTCCGATGAGCCGAACACAAAATTGCCCGTTGAGCGGGGCCTATGGGGCCCACGACACGCGATTTCGTCAACGTTCTCAGAATCGAACCAAACTTGACCCACAGGACCAGCGTATCGCTACGAGTCCGATGGCGCAAGTTTCGTCTCGATCCGACGTGTGTGCACGAAATTAGGGTAAATTACAGAAAAGCCGGATACGGGACGATGTTCGCGGATACGCGTTGATTCCGGTGTGCACGCACACCCGAATCAGCTTCCGCGAAGTCTCACACGTCTGTATCGACGGTGCGCACGTATCTGTGAAGACCGCACGCGACCAAGTCGTCCCGTTTGGCGGGGCGTACTCAGTTCCGGGGGTGAAACAGGGTCTGGTTTTTCCTGTTTTTGGATCGCGGTGTGCGATCACCACAGGACGCGATGTCCTGAACAGTTTGTCCGGACACCGAGAGGGTCATACAGGCTTCGCCTAGAAATTTACAGAATTGAAAACGGAGATACAGGGTGCAAGATACGAGTACCTGAACCTGCTCTGAAAATCCAGAAAAATGCCGTGTCCGTGTCGTGTCCGACACGACACGAAGGAAAGCTAGGGTTTACTGTGCTCGTGTCCGAGGCTCCTGTGTCAGGGTGTCACCGGAGTCGTCTGGCCACGGCGAGGAGGACGGCGGGGCGAGGTCCCGACGGCGGAGCTGTGCTGCACGGCGGAGGCCGGTCGGCTCAGCTGCGGGATGCGGGTTGCTGGAGTCGAGGAGAGGCGGAGGAGAAAGGAGGGAGGTGGTCGACGGGCAGCGGCTGGGCGGTGGGAGGAGGAAGGTGGTCCGGGGCGGGCACTGCGGCGAGGTCGGTCGGAGGCGGGCGGTGGCGCACGGCGGCGAGGGGTCTTAGGGTTTGGGGAGATGAGGTCGGGGTAGGGTTTTATAGGCTGGGGCGGCGAGGGGTTGGCTCCGGGCGAGGCGGAGGGGAGAGGGGATCGTGGGCCGAGGGTTGAGGCGGGGACGGCAACGTGGCCGGCCGGAAAACGCGACGGCGGCCGCGGGAACGGGGAGAGGGAGTCGCGCGGGTGCGGGGGCTAGCGGGTCGGGTTGCCTGACCCGACCCGACCCGGAAAGGCAGCGGGCTGGGCTGGGCGCTGGGCTCGGCCCACTGGGCCGGGCCGGGCCCAAGGAAAAATAAAATAAATAAATAAATAATTAAATAATAAAAATAAATAATAAATAATTAAATAAATAGATAATTAATTAATTAATTAAATAAATAGTTTTTAGGCATTTAAAAATAGGTCCGAGGCCCAGAAAAATCCAGGAAAATTGCCCTAAGTCCAGTTTTCCATTTTACACCCAAAAATATTATTTTTATAATATTTTAATATTATTTATTATCAATTAAAAATCATTCAATAAATAAAAACCATGATTTTAATTACAGAAAATTCCCAGAAAATTCCAGAAAATTGTAAAAAATCCTAATTTTAAATTCTTGTAAAATCTGGGGGTTTACAACTAATTACACTACATAAGAGTAATTAGCAAGAGAAAAGTTAGGGTTTACCTCTTGGGAGTTGGAATCCCAAGGCCAAAGTCTCCAATCCACTTGAAATCACCTCTCTCAAGCTCCAAGCCTCCAAATCTAGCCTCCACACCAAGTCTAAGCTCTAAACACCTAGGTTGGGGAAAAATATAGGGTTAGGATTAACAACCATGGATAATAGAAGAAGAAAGAAGAGGAATAGGGCACTTACTTGAAGTGGGAAGTAGAAAGGAAGAAGAAAGAAGTAGTGGAGAAGAAGAAGAAGTAAAAAAGAAGTAGAAAATGGGGGAGGGGGGCTGCTGTGTGTGCTGGTTTTGGTCGGGTCTGGGGGCTGTGGGAACCGGCCAAGCAAGAAATAAGGGTTTCCAAAGTCTCCAAATGTCCAAAATGCCCTCCTCTCACTTGGGTTTGGGTTTGGGGTTCCAAAAGCACTCAAACTAACTCCAAATCTCTCCAACTAACCCACTAAAAATATAATAAATATTTCTAAACCCAAAAATAAGTCTCACAAGGGTGTGGGTTGGGTCGGACATGGGTCCACTAGGGTCTGACATGGGTCCAGGCTAGCCAAAACCCTAAAATAATCAAATAAAAATAATACAATCACTAATTAAATATAATTATAATTAATTAAATACAATACAATACACAATTTATCAAAAAAAACCCTATTTTCTAGAATCGGGTAGTGACAAGCCTACCCTCCTTAAAGTAATTTCGTCCTCGAAATTAAAAGACGAAACTAGGACAGTAATGCAAAGAAAAGAACCATACCTCAGGGCTCAAAAAGATAGGGGTATCGCTCGTGCATTTCATCCTCCCTCTCCCAGGTCGACTCACCCGGAGAGTGATGCCTCCACGCGACTCGAACCAAGGGAATAATAGTTTGGTTCCTCAACACCTTCTCCCGTCGATCCAGAATCTCCACCGGCTGCTCTGGATAGCTAAGAGTAGGGCCCACCACGATCTCTGAATGATCCAATACGTGACTGGGATCCGCCACGTACCGTCTCAACTGAGACACGTGGAACACATCATGAACTCCCTCTAGCGTAGGCGGCAACTCAAGCCTATACGCCACGGCGCCGACCCTCTCAAGGATACGGAAGGGTCCGACGAAACGTGGGCTAAGCTTCCCGCCTCCACCGAAGCGAATAGTGCCCCGCGTCAGAGAAATCCTCAGGAACACCAGATCTCCAACCTAGCACAAACAAGGTCTCTGCACTTAGTCTAAAACAAGCAATCACAAGAACAAAATCTAGATTCTAAGCTATACCTCAAACTCCAAAGGTCTCTGGTGGCTATCGGCCCAATGCCGCTGCCTGTCCTGCGCCACCCGAAGTCTATCTCTAATGAGCTTGACCTTCTCCGCTGCATCAACCACCATCTCCGGGCCAAGCAAAGCTCTCTCGCCTATATCATCCCATGATAACGGAGTACGACACCTCCGTCCATACAACGCCTCGAATAGTGACATCTCGATACTGGCTTGGTAGCTGTTATTGTAAGCAAACTCTACCAAGTGCAAGTGATCCTCCCAAGAGCCTCTGAAATCAAAAACATAAGTGCGAAGCATGTTCTCAAGTGTCTGGATGGTCCTCTCTGACTGACCATCTGTCTGCGGGTGATATGCACTACTAAACTTGAGCTGGGTGCCCAAGCTAGCCTGCAGACTCCTCCAGAAATGTAAAGTAAAGCGACTGTCCCGATCTGATACTATGCTCACAGGAACTCCATGCAGTCTGACTATCTGGCGCACATACATCTCTGCTAGTCTCTCAGTAGACCTAGCCACTTTGAATGGTAGGAAGTGGGCCGATTTGGTCAACCTGTCCACGATGACCCAAATCGCATCCTTCCCGCCTGGAGAACGGAGAAGTCAAGAAACAAAATCCATGGTCACATGCTCCTATTTCCAATCTGGAATGGGTAACGGCTGGAGCAAACCTCCTGGCCTCTGCCTCTCCGCCTTCACCTGCTGGCACACTAAGCATCGTGACACGAAGCGTGTTACCTCCCGCTTCATCCCGTACCACCATATATGCTCTCTCAGATCTTTATACATCTTGTTGGCACCTGGATGCATAGAGTACTGGGATCGATGCGCCTCCTGAAGAATCTCCTCGCGCAATGACCCACTCGGCACACACAACCTGGTACCGTGCCGCAATGAACCATCATCAGCAATCGTGAAGTCATCGGACAATCCAATCTGAACCTGCACCCTGATGCTCCTCAGGGACTCATCCTCAAACTATGTAGCCCTGATCCGGTCTACTAACTCTGACTGAATCTGCAGTCCCCACATCTGCATCTCAACTCCAGGCACTATCACCTCAATGCCCAAGCTCTCTAGATCTGCCAGAAGATAACGATCTGTAGTCAGGCACATAGCTACCAGATACATGCTCAACGCATCCGCAACTACGTTCGCCTTCCCTGGATGGTACTACAACAATATGTCGAAGTCTTTCATCAACTCCAACCATCTCCTCTGCCTCATGTTCAGCTCTTTTTGGGTAAACACATACTTCAAGCTCTTGTGGTCTGTGAAGATCTCCATACGCTCTCCGTATAAATAGTGTTTCCACAACTTCAGAGCAAAGATGATCGCTGCCAACTCCAAATCGTGGGTAGGGTAGTTCTTCTCATGAGGACGTAATTGCCTGGAAGCATAGGCAATCACCCTCCCATTCTGCTGCAACACATAACCCAGTCCCTTCCCCGATGTATCACTATAGATAGTGCATCCTCCAGAACCTGATGGCAACGTCAACACTGGAGCTGTCGTCAACCTCCTCTTCAGCTCATCAAAGGCGATTTGGCACTCCTCTGACCAAACAAACTCCACGTCCTTCCGAGTCAGCCTGGACAACGGCTCTGCAACCCAGGAAAAATCTTGAACAAATCTCCTGTAGTAACCTGCCAGTCCCAGGAAACTCCTGACCTCGGCTACTGAACTCGGAGCACTCCATGCCTCAACTGCCATGATCTTTCTCGGATCCACCGAGATCCCCTCTCCAGTCACCACATGACCAAGGAATTCAACCTTGTCAAGTAAGAACTCGCACTTCGAGAGAATGTCGTAGCTCGAAAGTGGCATTACCTAGGTCCGTCTAACCTAGGGCATCACCCAAAATTGGGCCAATTTCGGATTCCACCCGAAATTGACACAAAACCTAGTGTCAAAGTCTCCAAACTCAACCAAACTAGTTCCAACTTCCTCCCACGGGTAGGCTTAGGGTCTAGGAAGGTTCTAAACTACTAATTACACTATATAAGAGTAATTAGCAAAAGAAAAGTTAGGGTTTACCTCTTGGAAGTTGGAATCCCAAGGCCAAAGTCTCCAATCCACTTAAAATCACCTCCCTCAAGCTCCAAGCCTCCAAATCTAGCCTCCACACCAAGTCTAGGCTCTAAACACCTAGGTTAGGAAAAAAATATAGGGTTAGGGTTAACAACCATAGAGAATAGAAGAAGAAAGAAGAGGAATAGGGCACTTACTTGAAGTGGGAAGTAGAAAGGAAGAAGAAAGAAGTAGTGGAGAAGAAGAAGTAGAAAATGGGGGGGCTGCTGTGTGTGCTAGTTTTGGTCGGGTCTGGAGGTTGTGGGAACCGGCCAAGCAAGAAATAAGGGTTTCCAAAGTCTCCAAATGTCCAAAATGCCCTCCTCTCACTTGGGTTTGGGTTTCAGGTTCCAAAAGCACTCAAACTAACTCCAAATCTCTCCAACTAACCCACTAAAAATATAATAAATATTTTTAAACCCAAAAATAAGTCTCACAAGGGTATGGGTTGGGTCGGACATGGGTCCACTAGGGTCTGACATGGGTCCAAGCTAGCCAAAACCCTAAAACAATTAAATAAAAATAATACAATCACTAATTAAATATAATTATAATTAATTAAATACAATAAACAATCTATCAAAAAAAACTCTATTTTCTAGAATCGGATAGTGACAGCAGCGGCAGTGGCTGCAGCACCGCGGCAGCAGCGATAGCGCTGCGTGCGGGTGTAGAAGCATAAAAAATACGCTGGATAGCTTTACGCAGCATATTGATGCAAAGCAGCATAAACAGAGGACTTCAGAGCCTTCAAACGTGCAAACAGAGCTTCTCCGCCGAGCACAGCATAAAATACGGGCTCAAAGACCATCCGCGTAGGGCAGTATGCCCAGGCTGCTTCAGCGTAAACAGGGTGCTTCATCGCCTATATGGCGTAAAACTCATTCTCTTTCATGCAGCATTGATGTGTACGAGGGACGCTTCATATTCTCCGAAGTGAACCTATCAGACCCTGTAATGAACCTGTCAGATCCTGCAATGAACCTGACGTCTCAACTTCTGACAAAGGGATACTGCTCGACTACCCAGGCGACGGCTATGATGATGGCGCAGCACTGCAACCCAGGCTGTCATTTACTGCCATTTTCCCTTGCGTAAACCGCTTTTACGTACACAGAGGAATACGCTGCCTAATTTTACACAGGCAGATGAGAGCCCCTTACGCTCCGCGGAAGATAAACCGCCTGCCACCTCAAAAGCTGCACTCTGTACGGGACTCGAGGCACGTCTCTGCATTTTTATGCACAGGGCGGTGACAGGCCCTCAAGGCACGTCTCTGCAATTAATGCGCCGAATACTGACAGATGCCTGAGGCACGTCTCTGCGCTTGATGCACAAAATGGTGGTAGACCTTCAAAACACGCCTCTGCGTTTAATGCACCGGATGATGGCAGATCTCCACAATTAATGCTAGGGATTTGATTATATCTCCAAAAGCCGTAATTCCGGCTAAAACGTCCACATCCACTCGGCCTCTGTGCCCATTCAGCTTCAGTGCCTGCTCGGCTTCTACGCCTATTCAGCTTCGGTGTCTGCTCGGCTTCTACGCCCATTCAGCTTCGGTGCCTACTCAGCTTCTACGCCTACTCGGCCTTTATGACCACTCGACTTCTACGCCTACTCGGCCTTTATGACCACTCGGCTTCTATGCCTACTCGGCTTCTATGCCGGTTTGATAACTATTTGGCTTCTATGCCATGGTGACAGACATTTGGCTTCTATGCCAACCTCTTCTACATGATGGATACCTACCTACGTGGCTTCTACGCCGTGATCTTCGTAGCGATTATACGTGTTTTGTCCCTTAGTTGGACCCGCGTCACACGCTCATTCAAAGGATCATCTATACGCAGGCATTGGTTATTTTAACCGTTGTGTAAAAGGGTGCTGTACTTTCCACTACTCAGTTTTTACACCGATTGAGTGGTCACTGTCACTAAAACTCTATAAATAGAGACCTCTATCAACAGAGGAAGGGGAGAGGATTCAAGGTCGACAAATTAGACGGTCGAGAGAGAAAGAGAGAGAGAGAGAAGAATTCGGAGCTCAGGCAAAGAGAAGGGATCGACGACTTTGGCATCGGACATCCACCCTCTTCAGCAACCCTCGAAGCTGCTACCTGTCTTCCACGGCACTTCTTCAACATCGTGTGGTCCAAGGGATAAAGTGATCGACTGCAGATCAGACACCTATAGCAATATTCACCCAGATTAAATAAATTGTACTTAGACATCCTCGTATAGGATCAAATTTGTACAATCTTGTTTGTAAACAATAAAAGAAGGGGCGGGTCTTCGTACAAGACCTTGTTTTCCCGTATTCATCAAATCTTTTCTCGTTTATATTACATCCCAAAATAAGATGGCGACTCTGCTGGGGACATCTTTCTCTTCTGATGAGAAAGCTATTGCTCGACACGATGCGGTATCCGTGGGAGCCGTGAAGAAGACACTGGTCGTCCAGTTCGACCAGTCTGCCTACGAAGATATGCTCCGAACAAGCGGTAGCTCTCACTCTCTCTCTTTCTGAAATAACAGGAAGCTGCGTAAGGTCTGGATGCCCAAGACATCCCCTACCATTCCTGTAGACTTTTCGATCTCTCCGATCTCTCCGACCAATGAGGTTGTAGCGTTGCTCCCTCCGCGCCCTGCGCGTAAAATTCAGTCGCCTGTCTCTGACAGAACCGAAAAAACTTCTGGCAATGCCTCAGCGCTAACCCAGAAGTATACTCCGCGCTCTGCACGTGAAATTCAGTCTTTCGTCCCTGGCGGAATAGACAAAACTTCTGGCAATGCCTCAGCGCTAACCCAAAAGTATACTCCGCGCTCTGCGCATGAAATTCAGGCTCCCGTCCCTGGCGGAATAGACAAAACTTCTGGCAATGCCTCAGCGCTAACCCAGAAGTATACTCCGCGCTCTGCGCATGAAATTCAGTCTCCCGTCCCTGACGGAATAGACAAAACTTTCGATAAAGCCTCAGCGCCAAATCAGAAGTTCAAGACACGCTCCGCGCATAAAATAATATCTGACCTCTACAGAGAACCAGATGATCCCTGTGATCTCCGCAAGGGAGAGCGAGCGGCGGCCTACTCAACTTCTCGGCCTTTACGCCAGCAAGGAAACGATCTGCACGCCCTCCGAATTACGCGAGACGCTGATGGCCGCCTGAGGACATCCTCAGCTTTATGCCAACCAGAGCAAAGCTCCAAATTATGCCAGGCGAAGTCCCTAGGCGTAAAGAAGGCTCCAGTTGCAAAAAGACACCTTCCCCGGGGATTATCCGCCACCCAGATGGCCAACCTGTTGTATACGGGTGGCACAGCGAAGACTATGACGCCCATCGCCCGCATGCCCACCAATGGGAACAGAAGGAACAAGCCATCATCTTCTTCTTCTACAACTTCTCCTGACCTGCGCAAGTATCTAATCCAGAAACGCAAGAAGAGGGGATCTTCCAGCATGGCTGTTACGCCTCCTAGCGAGCACTGTTGTAATACTCACAGGATTGTGATTAATTGTTGCTGTTCTAAAGCAAAACGGCCAATTTTTGACCGACTGAGCTACTCTCCATCTTTCCTAGAAGAAGAGCCCGCGCATGCATCTGTGAACATGACTTCACATATACCTGGGGGAAGCTCAGACTCAAGACGTCCGTCCTCTAGAACTCTGAGCCGAAGAAGATTCAACATGCTCCTTAGGGACACCGAAGCTGGGGTATTCCAGAACACTCGTTCAAGGTCACGACGACTGACTTCGTGCCCTTCTGATACCGATGCTGGGGGTCGCCAGTCTCCCGAATCAAATACTGAGAGTATAGAGTCAACTTCTGCAGCAACCTATACTCATCCTTCAATGACGCCCAGGGACATGGGAGTTTACGCCATCGGAGATGAACACGAGGAAGCCTCGCCATCAGGGAACACTGAGCAACGCATTACTACACTAGAGACATCTCTGAAGCAGATGTAATCCATGATGGAGGACATGCACCAAATGATGCTAACTCAACAGGCGGCAGCTATGGCTCGAACATCGGTCCCGCCTACTCAGATACGTGTGGGGGTGGATCTACCACCGTCCAACATGATCCAAGAGCCTGCTCTAGATCAAGAATCAGCTGGTCCTTCACTTCCTCACTCGGAGAATATACTACCTCCTGCGGGAGTCACGATACAACCAACTCCGTACCATTCCGTGGTCTCGCTACCAGCTGAAAATCCGATACAAGCGGTGCAGGAGTTGAAAGCCCAATTCGATGCCTTGAAGCATAAAGATCAGCTCAAGAAATTGGGAATCAACCAGCCATACCCAGCTATCTGGGAAGAGGTCCCTTTTCCTCCGAGGTACAAACCTCAGACCATGGCCCTGTTCGAGGGAAAAACATCACCAAGTCAGTACATAAACTATTTCAGTATGATGACGGTGTTGCTACAAGGGAATGATGCCCTCCTCACCCGGGTGTTCAAAGGCTGTCTCTCAGGAGTAGCTTACCAGTGGTACCGCAGCCTGGCGGACAATTGCATTACTTCCTTCGAAGACTTCAAGACTTTATTCTTTACACGATTCTACGAGGGAGGAATGAACATGTCTATGTCCTCTCTCATCGAAGTCAAGCAGAGGGAAAGGGAGGACGTTCGCACCTTCATCGAACGTTTTTGCCAAGCCACTTTACAGATGCCTCCAGGAGTTCCAGACTCAGCATTGGTGGATATTTGCAGGAAGAACCTTCTTCCCGTGATCTCGGTGTTCACAGGACCATATCAGCTCCATGATTGGCCCTCGTTCTTCATCTCAGCGGCAGCCGCCGAGGACAACAGTCTCAAGGCGCATGACAATGGCATCATGATCTCTACCTCTGACAGAGGCAAGAGGTCATCCCCCAACGGCGACCATCCTCGCAGTTCCAAAGGGAAAGAAGCTCTGGCGATTAATACGTCCAGACAGAAGACTGCGGCAACCACGCAGACAAAACCCGGGACTTCCAGGCCCGTGGAGGTATACTCTTTCGACGACGACGATATTCCGAGTATATTCGAGTGTCTCGTCAAAAGTGACAAAATCACCCTTCCGGAGGAGAGGCGGCCTAGTGAGGCCGACAGCGCCAACAACCCCAAATACTGCATCTTTCACAGATACGTACACCACCCAACAAAGGCGTGTTACATACTGAAAAGGAAGATCCAAGAGCTGATCGATGCTAAAGCCATCACTCTGCGCAATAGCGAGAAGACGGTCACGGCCAACATGATCTCTCTACAATTTGGCAATCTGCCTCCCCAAGAAGTACCGGACGGTGTTACACCTATTTTCTGGACAACGATGAACATCGTTAATCTCCCTCCGGCTAGGGGTCAAAATCATGACCTGTTACCCCTAACTACCCGGAGAGGCGAGATTATGTGGGTTCACCCAGACTTGGTGTCGGAGCTCGAAGGAGAGACTAATGCTACTAAAGCTAAGTCCAGAAAAAACTCCAAATGCAAACCCTGCCATATGGTTGCAACTTCTTCGACATCAGACGAAGACGAGGTTTTTGCCGCAGCAACCCGTTCAGGGAAGGCTTACCTCAAGGACTACGGAGCGAGTCAGGAAGAAGCACCTGCAGACGCTTCAGCTGCCAAGCCTCCGGAACCAGAGCCCGTCGTACCAGAGACCGGTCCTTCAAGACCAACTTCGGCGGACAAGGAGAAGCAGAAAGAAGTGCGCTTCGATAAACCTGTGAAAAATATTCAAAACAAAGGTTTAGAGAAGCCTTACAACTTCGACATCTTGGCCCAACTGGCTAATACACCGGCCAGGTTGTCCATCTTCGAGTTACTCAGGCTCTCCCAAGACACTCGTCTAGCCCTGAGTGAGGCATTGATGCAGGCGGATACATACTTGACCCAACTCAAGTCCCCCGACGAAGAACCTGCAGCATGTCCCCGATGCCACAGTGTGATGGAGGTGGTCCCAAACATCACTTTCACTCAAGACGACATGCTGTTAAAACATAACAGGCATGACAGACCCCTCTACCATACCGGATACGCCGGTTCCATGGAGGTCGACCGAATTCACATAGATCCGGGATCCTTAATCAGCATCATTCCTCATAGTCTGCTTAGACCGCTGAGGATTCCTACCAGCGAACTGGCTTGCACCACCACTACTATTGTGGATTTCAACGCCGGAAGAAGTAAGCCGTTGGGAAAAATCCGCCTGAGGATCCAGATTGGCAACCTCAGATCGGTGGCTACATGCTACGTCATCGATTCAGAGGTATCCTATAATATCCTGCTAGGAAGACCGTGGATCCACGACCACAACATCGTTCCTTCGACTCTACATCAATGCTTCAAATATGTAGACGCCCAAGGGACAGTACAAACGGAGGTTGCCGACCTAAACCCATTTAAAGGAGTAGAATCCTACTACTTCGACTCCGTGTTATACTCTCAAGACTACACGGAAGAGGTGTCAGCCCAAGCAGAGAAGGAATCCCACCAGGAGCTTGAAGAACCTTCTGCCAAGCAACCTCTGACAATCAAGGTGAAAGGACGGACTACCCGTCCAAAAGCCACAGAGCCTATGGCTATCAACCTGAACAAGACCAGGTCAGGGAAAGAGGGTGATCCTCTAGTGGTCACTCTAAGACAGAAGCCTCCGCCCTTAATCATCAACCTACGGCGCAACAAGCAGTCGAGTGATGTAAATGCAACCAGAAGTGCGGTTTCTGATAATAATAAATGACCTCTTTCCCAGTATATCGACGCTCGGATTCCAAATCAAGAATCCTCTCCCCATGACGATATAGAGCCTATAGCACAAAAATTCTTGGCAGCTATAGATTCCTATCATCCGTATATATGGAAAGTGACGTCATCATCCAATGTCACCACGACGTATGGACCACATGAGGATTCTATCTTCATTGTCCCACCTGCCAGAAAAGGTCAGCATCCAATAGTCTTCGGCCGCATGCGTAACGAACAGACTATACAAGAGGATTCCTTCGATGACGACTCTGGTGAAATACAAGTTCACAGATATAGCCCGCAAGCCTTGAAGATCATGCAAAATATGGGTTACAACTTAAGGATGGAACCAGGTCTCAACTACGGGAAAGGCAGACGAACACCGCTGCTCGGCAATCCCCACTATCAATAAACCCATTTCGGGTTAGGGTACGCCACCTCCCTTACGACTTCCAAGTCGAACGAGGATGTCTCTTCCTCTTTTCAAGATGGCTCATCGCCCTCCGGCTCATCTCATGCCCTCGAGCAAACATTATCGGCAAATATGGTAGCAACGGATTCCTTCGAATCAGACAAATGAGAATCTGAACCATTCGAGAATGACGCTTGGGCTCAGCAGATGGATACACAATGGGAGTTCCGCTTCGATCAGAGAGAACCTCTCACTAAAGATAAAGTTATCCAGATTGACGTAGGGGATGAACTTTTACCAAAGCCGATATTTATCAGTAACGACCTTTCCGAAGAAGAAATTACCCAGCTGATAAAAAAATATATCGACGTCTTTGCGTGGAATTATGAGGATATGCGAGGTCTTGATCCAAAGGTGGCTACTCATAAACTCAACATACTACGCGATTCAAAGCCAGTGAAGCAGCACCAATGCCGGTTCTGCCCGGACATGATAGACGCCATTGAAGCTGAAGTCAAGAAGTTGATAGCCTGTGGCTTCATCCGTGAAGAACAACATCCCGACTGGGTCGCCAATATTGTCCCGGTCATGAAGAAGAATGGGAAAGTACGGATCTGCATCGATTACCGAGATCTGAACACAGCCTGCCCCAAGGATGAGTTCCCTCTTCCCATCACAGACGTCATGATCGACAATACATGCAGTTTTGAACGCATGTCTTTCATAGACAGATTCTTGGGATACAATCAGATCAAGATACATCCTGAAGACAAGAAGCATACCGCCTTCCGGTCACCACTGGGGGTATACTGCTATACGGTCATGCCCTTCGGATTAAAGAACGTCGGGGCTACGTACCAACGAGCTATGAGTGACATATTACACAAGCATTTACGCAAGATAGTGGAGTGTTACGTGGACTATGTAGCTGTCAAAAGTTGCCTCAGGGATAATCACATCCAAGACTTGAAGACAGTATTTGAATTGATGCGCCAACATCAACTCAAAATGAACCCTACAAAGTCCTTTCTGGGGGTATCTAGCGACAAATTTCTGGGATTTATCATCATCGCCAATGGCATTCAAGTGGACCCTGATAAAGTCAAGGCCATCTTAGAAATGCGACCGCCCCACAATCTGAGGGAACTTAGGGGATTTCAAGGTCTTTTGGCTTATATCCGGAGATTCATATCCAACCTCTCCGGGAGATGCCAGCCCTTTTCTCGTCTCATGAAAAAGGTGTATCCTTCGTGTGGGACGAAGCCTGTCTGCAAGCATTCGGAGATATCAAGCGCTACCTCACTAGCCCGCCGGTTCTAGTACCTCCTGTCATAGGAAAACCGTTCGTGCTGTACGTCCGAGCAATGGATCATTCCCTGGGAGCTCTTCTCGTACAAAAGAACGACATGGGCCACGAGCAGGCTATTTACTACCTCAGCAGTATGATGGTCGGGACCGAACACTGGTACAACCCTGTGGAGAAAGAATGCTTGGCTCTGATGTTCGCTATTCAGAAAATGCGACACTGTGTCACGGGCCAAACCATTCATATCATCTCCAGGATTAATCCTCTTCGGGTACTGATGAGCAAGCCAAGTGTTCTCAATTCCTGACTCGCGACTTGGGCGATGTTATTAACGCCATATGACATGGTGTACGTCCCTCAGAAGTCCGTCAAAGGCCAAGCATTGGCTGACTTTCTAGCTGCTCATCCGATCCCGGAAGCCTCCAAACTGTACGAGGATATTCCCGACGAAGTCATAGAGTGTAACTCCGTAATAGAAGGTGATGCATGGCAAATGTTCTTCGATGGCGCCTCCAGGACTGGTCCCAGGGGAAACGTGGTTTCAGGAGTAGGGATCGTCCTAGTCACTCCTGACAAACTCGTTATCTACCGAGCATATTCTCTTAGCGAGCACTGTTCTAACAATGTGGCGGAATACAACGCTCTACTAATCGGACTCCAAGTCGCTAAAGAGCTGGAGGTCGAATCGTTGGAAGCCTTCGGTGATTCTCTGCTGATCGTCAATCAAGTCAGAGAAATATATGAAGTCCGGAATCCCGACCTCATCCCCTATCACCGAGCAACGGTCGAGATAGCCATGACATTCAAAGGTTTCTCCCTTGAGCACGTACCTCGATCTCAGAATCTGGAAGCTGATGCCCTAGTCAGTCTAGCTGCAGATTTAGCCACCCCTACAAGAAGGCAGAATTCGGTAATCCTTCTTAACAGAGATTTATTCTGTGTGAAAAACAACTTTTACATAGAACATAGCTACGCGGTGAACGCTGATCCGCCCAGGGGAGACTGGAGAAGTCCCTTTATAGATTTCGTAGCATACAGAATCTTGCCGGAAGATCCTAAAGAGGCAATATCTATCAAAAGACGATCACTACGCTTCTATTTCGACGCATCGTCGTAATGCCTATATCGCCGGTCTTACGATGGGCTCTTATTACGATGTCTCTCTGGTGATGAAGCACAACGGATTATCCGTGAAGCTCATGACGGCGTGTGCGGGGTGCATCAACCCGGTCCTAAGCTACAGGATCGTATCAGGAGAATGGGCTATTACTGGCCCACTATGATCGCAGACGCAATCCAGTATGCCAGACGATGCAGAGCCTGTCAGGTTCATGCGGACTTCATACATCGACCGTTCGAACATCTACATCCTACGGTTGCATCCTGGCCTTTCGAAGCATGGGATATGGATATCATTGTCCCTATTCACCCGTCTTCTTCCAGAGGTCACAGGTTCATACTGGCCATCACAGATTACTTCTCCAAATAGGCAGAGGCGATCCCTCTTGCTGAGGTAAAAACATCTAACGTGACCAGCTTCATCAAGCATCACGTCATTTATCGCTTTGGGGTTCCCCGAAGGATAATCTATGACAATGGGCCTCAATTCATCAGCCATACATTCTACCGATTTTGCGATAAAAATCGGATACGAAACGTGGCCTCTACGGCCTATTATTCGGCTGCTAATGGTTTGGCGGAAGCCTTCAACAAAACCATTATCAAACTCTTGAAGAAGTTCGTCTCTTCGAACAAGAGAGATTGGAACGAGAAGCTGGGAGAATGTCTCTGGGCATACCACACCACGGTACGAGTACCGACAGGTTGTACGCCATTCTCATTGGTCTACGGGAGTGAAGTAGTTCTCCCCATCGAGATTCAAATTTCGTCACTCAGGATAGCCATGGCTAACGAGTTAACTCAAGAAAAGAATGACCTGTTAAGGCTTCAAGAGCTGGAAGGATTAGACGAGAAATGCCTCCAAGCTCAGCAGTGCATCGCGCTCTACCAAGCACGCATTTCCAGGACTTTTAATCAAAAAGTAAAGGAAAGAGTGTTCAAAGTCGACGAGCTAGTTTTAGCTGTAAGAAGGCCGATGATTCTTGCTCACAGGAGTAAAGGCAAATTCCAGCCCAAATGGGAAGGCCCTTACGTAATCGAGACAACGTTCTCAAACGGCGCTTACAGGTTAGCCTAACCTAATGGAGACCTGCTAATGGCTTCTATAAATGGCAAATTCCTGAAAAGGTACTATGCTTAAACCTCCTCTGCTCAAATGGAATATTGCAAAGATCTCATTCTGACAAAACTACTTTCAAAACGAAACTAGTTGGATCATATTCTATCATGTCCATACGACCCCTGAATAGATATGCTCTGTTAAAACTTACCGAAAGTATATCACGTCCATACTACCTCTGATATCACTTTCACCCAAACCTGTCATTTACATTCTGAAATGATGGGTCTACAAAGTCAGATGAAAAGCCTCTTTATTATTCCCAGAAAAGAGCAAGAGTACATTAAAAAGCAAAAAGCAACAGTACATCATGAAGGGGGAGCGGTCAGGTCGCGAAGCTGCTGCGCTAGTACGGCCATCCTCTCAGCCCCGGAATTCAAGACATCAGTACGGACCCGCTCCAACCGTGCCTCATCATCTATCAGGAGGGACAGTTCGGCTCTAGCCCGAAGGAAACCGGCACGGGCGACTCCTGCACTCGCCAAGTTCTGTTGTGCTACGACCAGTCGGCCCTTCACCACATCTAGACCTGCCGACGACTGAGAAGCCCACTCCTTAGCCTGAGCAAGCTTTGTCTCTAGTTTACGGACCCTCGCTACATTGCCATCATGCTCGGCCTGGCACTTCGTTTGAAGGGCGATAGTCTCCTCCAAAACGGCTTTTTCTTTGTCCACCTCCTGCTGGTTGGTCTCGAGGAATTTATTCAGACTTTCCTTCTTTTCAACAAGATGCGCAGTCAAGGAGTCGTATCTGGCCTGGACCAGAGCTTCAATGTTGCCTCGAGCTAGCTGCAGGTACTCGTTAATGGGTTGCTCCAAACCATTAACCATCGCCTCCAGCGCGTCAGCTACCCCGGTATCATCAAATTCTCGGATCGCCTCTATCAAGAATCGAGAGGATCTCCTCAGCGACGTAAAGTCCAGCTTCTTCGCCAACACCATTGACATTAGCGTTCTCAAAGTGGTGTAGAAGATACCAGTGTACTGTTCGGTCAGCGCAGCTAGGTCCGCATGAATGCTGGGAGTGTCCGCGATCGTGGCAACTTCCCCTCCAGGAATAGCCACAGACGATGTCGCCACAGCCATTGCCTCAGTAGGTGCTGCGTTGAAAGAAGAAGTGCCAACACCGGACGAAGATGCCAACGTACTCAAAGGAGGCACTGTCGCGATAACAGGTTCGTCCTCCTCTTGAGATATCGGAGTCTCCTCGACAGGAAAGCTAGCGCTCGAAGATGTCTCCTCTTCAAAATCGGGTACCTCCGTGTCGCCGCCAGAGCCGAAGGACGCATCTACATTGCCCTCCCCAAAGAGGTCCTCCCCTGAAAGGAGGATGAAAGGAAGTTGATATCAGCATAATGTTAACTTTTCTAAAAGAAAAAAGGCGGGAAGACGACATTTACCCGGGACCGACGGCATATATGTCGTATCCGCAGCCTGTACAGCTAAATTATTTCTTAATGATGCTAGACAAGTTGTCATACCTGGGGAAGGGGGTCTGCTAATAGAAGCTGACAGATAGTCTTCCAAGTCCTCCTCCAAATCCAACCAAGGCTCATCGGCTGGAATCGCGCTAGGTGCACTCGCAGGCGCGGCAGAAGCCCCTCCCGATGTCGATCCGGCTAGAGGTATACGGAACTTTATTATACTCAGCCCCGAAGGCGACCTCGCTCCACTACCTGAAGAATTAGCCGCGACACCAGTGTCCAGCTGAGATTCTCCGGCTCCACCAGCCGGAACTGTAGAAGGTCCCTCTCTAAAAGGCGAGGAACCTCCAATCAAAGAATCGTCCCCGACACGGGGAGATGCGAGCTCACCTCCAGGAGCATCAATACCGGGAATCCGGAGAGAACGATTTACCGTCTTCTTCTTCCTCTTACGAGGGGAAGCTTCCTTGGAATCAGGAGCCCTTCGCTTCCCAGAAACTACCAAAGCCCCTGCAGGTGGAGGTTCCTCACCCCTAGGGACCGACACCAGAGGCTCATCCGGGGTAACGGACTCACTCTCGTTGGAAGAAACCGAGGGGACTTCAACTCTTCCCCCCAGGCTTGGAAGAGGGCACCCTAAAGCTTTCATGCATATCAAAATCGCGATGGAAGGTGTTCGTCGCCACATAGAACTGGACATACGAATACAGGAGGCGCAGCTCCGTGGAGAGTGTAATCACGGGCATAATAAAAATTGCCCCAGTACAGCCCATGATAAAATATCGCCATCCCTTCGCTTCATCAATGAGCCCACCTCTGGACCTGAAGCTGGTGACGGCGTTGCCCACGTGCAACTGATCATACCCAAACTGCCGGGCAAACCGACTGGGCAAGTAGGGCTCCAAGAAGCAATAATCTTTGCTTCTGTACAGCAGATGGGATGGTCTAATACAGACCAACCAATTAAAAGCTTCGGGAGAAAGAATGGTCTTCTCTCTACTCGAATCCTCGAGCCTAATCCCCGACTGATTGTGATGTACAGGAGGGGCAGTGCAGAGAAGCTTCCAACTATGACTGAAGCCTAGCGCCCGCCGACAGTCTATAACTGTGTTCACGTTCCAGGAAGACTTCCGGTAGTTCAACAAGAAACTACACCCCGAACTACTGCCGGAACCGGGAGACATCACTAGGGGGTTGTGGAGAATTAACCACCCCATCAAATACAGGTATGGTAATTCTATCCTGGGGAAGCTATCACGCCGAACTTCATCGACGAGCAGCCCGTCAGTCATGGCCCTCAGGCCAGCTTGTATACGGCACACCATGGCAGGAAGCAAGCCCAGTCATGCCCCGAACACCAGACGCACTGCAGGCCACAGCGTGTTGCGGTGAATGTGGTCCGCAGATGCGACGCCAGGCACTACTACTCGGCGCAACCATATAGAGAGGAAGCCAGCCAGTTGAGCCTCCCTGGACAGAGGCCTGCGACAGCGCCTCAAATAACTATAGGCCTTAGTGCCTTCAGGATACTTTCCCGTCCCTTCGTCGAGGAAATGATCCGGAGCACCAACATCCACTATGAGATCATCAACTACCTGAGCATTAAGCGCACTCAGGGGATTCACAGGCAGATCCTTGCCCTCCAATACCTTCTCCGGCTTAGCAGTCCTGGACTGGTGGAAGAAAAGATAGGACGTCTATTTGCTGATGTGAGCCAAATCTGAGGGCTCATCATAAAAAGCGGTGCAGGCGAGGTAGTGGCACATCAGCTCCTGATAGACCTCCACTACCCGAGGGTCTGAACCCCCCAGCTCCCGGATCGTGGGAACATACTCTTCGTATGGAGTATCCCCCATCGACAGTCTTGAGATCTCTGCCATCTCATGCAGGGCCAATCCTAACTCCCCTAGTGGAGTGGCGAAAGTCCCGGTGAGCGAAATATATCGTTCCATCAGTGCCAGGAACAGGTTAGGGTTAGGAGATAACCCAATACCGGTAGCACTCACGGCTGCAAATAGACCTATGTTCTCCAACTCGATCTGGAAATGCTTCAAGGTCCAATCAACTAAACGTGCCCATCGAAGGTTTGAAGGGGTGATCTACCCACCGCACCGAGGGTTCACCTTAAGGTATACTCCCCTACGCCCCATAAAATCATTACAGAAAGTCGGTAGCTGAACCGGCTGGATCACCAAACTGTCTTCACTCGGGACACTGTCCGGGTACAGTTCCCTGAACAGCATCACGGAGCCAGAAGGGCGGCTGACAAACGACCCCTTATCAGCTCCTCTCAGATGAAAGATCTTCCCTGGCTTACCATGAAGATCGGGAGTCAGCGTCCACGACATCTTCCTGGGATGCGTAGCATGGTAGAAGGCCGAGATGGGGTAGTCTCTCGGCATAATGGGCAGATACAAGACCAAATCCACGGCAGGGAAAACCCAGAGTTCTCTCTTGGGCTTTGTTTGGGACCGCTTGTCGATCATGTCCCCAAAGAGGAAAGCCGGCTTCAGGTATTGCTCCCCGTTGATCAAGTTCAGCAGCGTTCGCTCACCCTGAGCCGATATCAGAATTGCCCTTCATTCAGGATACTGGGGCCCGGAGATAGGAAATGTCACGTGTGATAGATCCTCCAGATAGTTGGAGTGCAGCATCCCGGCGGCAGAGCCCATCACTTCAGCTAGCAGAGACTCATGCAAGTTAACTGCAAAAGCACAGAAGAAACACGTCAGTTCCTAACTAGACATTTCGGGACTTACGCATCCGCAAAAAAGAAAATCAACAGTCCGTGCTCTACGCCGAGACTGTGAAACTTGAGCCTTTACGCTGGAATCCATTTCCTTTACGTAAAATTCAAGATTGGCGGTATACAGTCTGTGCTTTATGCCAGATTGATTAAAATAAGTTATTATGCCAGGATTTTCATCCACAAGCGTAAAAATCAAATTTTAATAGTATACACCAAGTTTTTGACGGTCAAAGCTTTTACGCTCGACTGCGAAAAAAATAGAGTTTTTACGCTGATACATTAGGAATGTGGGCGTAAAAGATAAAACGTCTCCGTACATCATCTTCCTCAAAGAGGCTATCAGTACAGAAGATGACCTAGCGCGGTCACGTTCAACGTGTGCGAAAGATTTTCAGTCATTCTCTTCTTTCCAAGAGCTCTACCTTCCAGGCCGGGTGCACTACTCGTCGGCGGGACGCTCCGCTCAGAATGAAGTTTGCCTTGTCCAACCAGAGACTCTCTCGCTTGGGCCGAAGAACGAGAAGAGGAATCAACCTTCTTTCCCTTAGCGGAGGAGGTTTGTTTCGAAGCCATTACTGGAGACTTTGAAGACTCGAAGAAGAAACAGAACTCGAACAGTTGAAAGCTTTCTCTCGCAGAAGACGGATGGAAAGCTTTCCCCTCAGAAACTTGGGATATATATAGAGTTCGGATGGACTCCTCGGACCCCGAACCAAATCTCCTAATTAATATTCGGTTATGATTGGGTCCCGCGTCAGCCTATTTATTTAGAGAAGGCAGACAGTCGGCGAATTCGAAAAGTTTTTCGCGCAAAGCAGGTTCGTGGTTTCTACGCTAAGGAGCTTTCTACGCTCGACAGCTACAGATCTACGGTTTTACGCTCGCAAGCTATAAGTCTACGATTTTACGCCCGGATGCCTTTGTGCTCGGTAGCTTTTATGATCGAGAGGCGACAAACCTACGACTTCACGCTCAACAGATACCAAATCGATGATCTCACGCTCGGTGGCGCATAGTTTATGCTCGGAGGCGACGGATCCACGACTTCACGCCTGAAAAAATTTTCTTTTCAGAAGCAACAAATCCACAGTTCTACGCTAAAGAGCTTTCTACGCTCGACGGCTACGAATCTACGACTTTACGTTCGACAGCTACAAGTCGGGTTTTACGCCCGGATGCCTTTGTGCTCGGTAGCTTTTATGCTCGAGAGGCTACAAATCTACGACTTCATGCTCAGGAACCACAAGTCTATGATCTCACGCTCGATGGTGTTTAGTTTATGCTCAGAGGCTGCCAACTTATGATTTCGCGCTCCATGACTTCCCGCACATCTGAAAGATATGCAGGCCAGAGTACGAGTACATCTGAACGATCCTCAAGGCGATCAATTACAGGAGTTCACACAGAAGATACTCCTTCTTGACCTCAAGATATCCCAAGTACCTGAAGCATACAGAGTTCAAACATTGAAAAATTACTCTTCTTCATGGGTCGATTCGAAATTCATCCAGACTCCAGTCTGAATATCTCATCTACCAAGATGGCAAATCAGTTTGACAGCCATTTCTCGCCTGTTCCAAGGGATTTTCGAGAAATTATTCTTGCAGATGATGTCTGAACAAAGAAATTCTGTTTATCAGAAGTAACAGTTCAGGATTCTACGCAGTTTCTCACTCCTAAACAGCAGGACAGTTCGGACACTCGAATGCTAAAGCGGCTTTCTACGCATCCCTAGTTATGCGTAAAAGACATGACAGGACCCAGCACTCTTTCTAAAACAGAGTCGGCGTAAAGAATCAGACGTGTCAAAGCTACACACATTCAGACTTCACAGCAAAGTATGGCAAAGATGATCATATGAAGAAAGAAAGACGATTTTATTAAAGATTAAAGTCCTGATTACATATGAGGAAAATCCAATCTACAAGGGTTTTTCTTTATTTTTATGATTACATCTGAGGGAAACCCCATCTACAAAGGGCTTCCTCATCATCGTCTGAAGATCGCACCGAGGAGCTGTTCTGACAGGTTCTCACGTTGGTGAAGGTCTTCCTCTTCTTCCAAGACGGTTCGTCGACATCCACAGTCGATGGACAAGAAGATGATCAGTGGCGGGAGGATACAAAAATGGGCATAGACCCATCCTCCAACGGAAGGAAAGCAGGGTAAATCTGCTTTCCTACAGACCACCGCCACTCAAACCGGGACAGAGCTGGTCTGCCTGCCTCTCGTCAATAGAGGTAACGGGAGAAGGTGCCACTTGCAAGCAGCATGGTGAAATACGATTCTTCGTCTCTCCCGAAGAACCACCATACAAAGTTGCTGATTATCCCGAGCAAAGGAGGCTATGATATCCTTCCATGATCCATCGTTGCAGAGAACATTTGCTCGAAGACGCCGTCTTTTTTGGCTTCGTACATGCTGGAAAAGCATGATCTCCTTCTTCCTCAAGTCGACCCGACGAACTCCGGCCATCATCTCTGTATGATGAAGGAAGTATGGGAAGAACAGGAGAACTCCTCAGCCTTTTTATAGGCGAGAGAAGAGCACCGGTCCCCAATAAATCTGCCATAAAGTCAGCCTCGACCGTTTCAAAACTCTATTCAGAAATGTTTCGAGTTACGAGGAGCGGGTCATGCTTCATTCAAAGCATTTCAAATTATGAGGAATTTAAAAGCTTTGAAGGGGGTCTTGTAGAAGCATGAAAAATATGCTGGATAGCTCTACGCAGCATATTGATGCAAAGCAGCGTAAACAGAGGACTTCAGAGCCTTCAAACATGCAAACAGAGCTTCTCCGCCGAGCACAGCGTGAAATACGGGCTCAAAGACCATCCGCGTAGGGCAGTATGCCCAGGCTGCTTCAGCGTAAACAGGGTGCTTCATTGCCTATATGGCGTAAAACTCATCCTATTTCATGCAGTATTGAAGTGTACGAGGGACGCTTCGTATTCTCCGAAGTGAACCTGTCAGACCCTGCAATGAACCTGTCAGATCCTGTAATGAACCTGACGTCTCGACTTCTGACAAAGGGATACTACTCGACTACCTAGGCGACGGCTATGATGATGGCGCAGCACTGCAACCCAGGCTGGCATTTACTGCCATTTTCCCTTGCGTAAACCACTTTTACGTACACGGAGGAATATGCTGCCTAGTTTTACACAGGCAGATGAGAGCCCCTTACGCTCCGCGGAAGACAAACCGCCTGCCACGTCAAAAGCTGCACTCCGTACGGGACTCGAGGCACGTCTCTGCATTTTTATGCACAGGGCGGTGACAGGCCCTCAAGGCACGTCTCTGCAATTAATGCGCCGAATACTGACAGATGCCCGAGGCACGTCTCTGCGCGGTGCACAGAAGGGTGGCAGACCTTTAAAACATGCCTCTGCATTTAATGCACCGGATGATGGCAGATCTCCATAATTAATGTTGGAGATTTGATTATATCTCCAAAAGCCGTAATTCCGGCTAAAATGTCCACATCCACTCGGCCTCTGTGCCCATTCAGCTTCGGTGCCTGCTCGGCTTCTACGTCCATTCAGCTTCGGTGCCTACTCGGCTTTTACGCCTACTCGGCCTTTATGACCACTCGGCTTCTACACCTACTTGGCCTTTATGACCACTCGGCTTCTACGCCTACTCGGCTTCTATGCCGGTTTGATAACTATTTGGCTTCTATGCCATGGTGACAGACATTTGGCTTCTATGCCAACCTCTTCTACACGATGGATACCTACCTACGTGGCTTCTACGCCGTGATCTTCGTAGCGATCATACGCGTTTTGTCCCTTAATTGGACCCACGTCACACGCTCATTCAAAGGATCATCTATACGCAGGTATTGGTTATTTTAACCGTTGTGTAAAAGGGTGCTGTACTTTTCACTACTCGGTTTTTAGACCGATTGAGTGGTCACTGTCACTAAAACTCTATAAATAGAGACCTCTATCAACAGAGGAAGGGGAGAGGATTCAAGGTCGACAAATTGGACGGTCGAGAGAGAAAGAGAGAGAGAAGAATCTGGAGCTCAGGCAAAGAGAAGGGATCGATGACTTTGGCATCGAGCATCCACCCTCTTCAGCAACCCTCGAAGCTGCTACCTGTCTTCCACGGCACTTCTTCAACATCGTGTGGTCCAAGGGCTAAAATGATCGACTGCAGATCAGACACCTATAGCAATATTCATCCAGATTAAATAAATTGTACTTAGACATCCTCGTATAGGATCGAATTTGTACAATCTTGTTTGTAAACAATAAAAGAAGGGGCAGGTCTTCGTACAAGACCTTATTTTCCCGTATTCATCAAATCTTTTCTCGTTTATATTACATCCCAAAATAGCGGGCAGCAACAGCAGCGTGCAGGCGCAGCAGCGCTGCGGCAGCAGCCACAGCAGCGTGCATGCGCAGCAGCGCCGCAGCAGCAGGGCAGCGGCGTATTTCAGCGAGCGCGCGCGCGCTCGATCCAGTTTTTCTCCTCCCCCTTCTATCTATATATATACATGTATCTCTATCTATATACATATATATATATATATATATATATATATATATATATATATATATATATATATATATATATATATATATATGCATATAGATAGAGATACATGTATATATATAGATAGATACATAGATAGATATAGAGACAGACAGATACTAGTATATATAGTTAGAGATATATATTAGTATAGATGTATATGTATATGTGTATGTGGATATATATATATATATATATATATATATATATATATATATATATATATATATATATATATGTAGGTAGATATGTATATGTGTTATATATATATGTTTGTTATATATATAGCTAGGAATATATATATGCTAGATAGCTAGCTAGTTAGTAGGTTAGAGGGGGAGTAAGGTAGTTGGGTATCTCAATACCTCGAGATACCCAAGGTATTGAGGGTAGTGAGGTAATGTGAGGTAAGGTATTGAGGTAGCCTATATATATATATATATATATATATATATATATATATATATATATATATATATATATATATATATATATATATATATATATATATATATATATATAGTTAGAGGGTAAGGTATCCAGGTAAGGTATCTCAATACCTTGAGATACCAAGGTATTGAGATAAGTTGGATATCGGGGGTAAGGTATTGAGGTGTTTACCTATACACTAGGTTATATATATATATATATATATATATATATATATAGTTAGATATATATTATATATATAATAGCATATAATAGTATATATATAGATAATTAGTTAGTTAACTAGTGTTAGTGAGGGGGTAAGGCTTGAGTATATACTCAAGGTATTGAGCATCGGGGCAAGGTATTGAGTTTTTGCCTAGGATTGAGGTTAGAGATGTTATATATATATATATATATATATATATATATATATATATATATATATATATATATATATACGTACTACTATATATTATAGAGGGTATAGGCGGGGTATATAGCGTAGGTTGAGGTATCGGATACCGAGGGTATCCCGGTATCTCAAGGAAGCGAGTTTGAGGGTTTATTAGCTTAATGACCTAGTTTTGACCTAGAATTTTAGGGGCACCCTAGTTTGACCTAGAGTTGACCCGGTTGACCGCCAAGTCAACTTTTGACCTAGATTTGACCCAGAGTTGACTTTTTGGACCCAGAGTTGACTTTTTGGCCCAGATTTCATCGGTTTGATCCGTTTGACCTAAAACGACCCTAGAAGCCTATTTTTTTGTTATTTTATATCTTTTTAACTCATTAGAAACCTGTTTAACCTTGCTTTTTTATAATAGGTCCTTGCGACACCAGTTCGGATCGCTAGTTGCTCAGGACGTCATGCGAGTACATTCTCTGATAGTTTTTATTATCTGATGATTATTATGATTCAGCTTCTAGTATAGTATCATCTGATTTTTTGGCATGACACGAATTAGTATTTCTGGATTTATTTATTTACTTGCGACACGTATATTTTATGTTTCTGGCCTCTATTCTGGAATCACCTACTGGCATCACCTACAAGCATCACTACAGGCATCACTTATATTTCTGGCTGGACTCATACTTGATTTATGTGTCAGGTCTTGGATTCACTTATACTAGTCGGGGCAAGAAAATACTCGAGTAGACATGTAAACATTTCCAACTGGAATCACCACTTCTGGTCTAATCTGGAATGATAGCAGCCGCACACCCAGTGTACGGTGAGCCGTACTTACCCCTAGCCTTTTACATGTCAAAACAGGTATTTCAAAGACACGAGTTCATTCTTTCTAGTCTGGACTCTCTTGTATTTCTTGGTGGTCTCACTTACATGTTTCTAGACTTGACTCATTACATGTATTCTTGATGGACTCACTACACGTTCTTATGCACATACTTGATTTTTGTTTAGATTTCTTGTATCTTGCAGTCATTACTATCTTGCTTCTAATATTCATGCATCTTTACCTTTATGCACCAGTGATATATGTATATATTTCTTGTCCATACTTTATTTCATTCTCCTTGCTACTTGCTACAACTGTTTTATAGTTTTTATCATTTAACTGGAACTGCTGTTAGAGGTGTACTTGCTCTAGTCCTGACTGGACATATTTTTTCTAGAGTATCCGGAAGATTGGTGTCCGACGTTTTATGGACCTCAGCCTGTCGATGGTGCAGACAGGGACCCCTTAGTTTAGGAGTGATTTTCGGGTTGGTAGCCGGGATCACTAGGACCTTGTTGTTATTTTTATTAGCGTTTGGTACCGGATTTGTCCCCTGTTTTGGATTGAGACCTTGTATTATATTTGATTATGGATATTGTTGTATTATTATTTATTGTGGCAGTTTTTAGTTGATGTTGTTGTTGTTTTAGTAGCAGTTGTTTAGACTCTGTAGTTGTTAGACTTTTTTGTTATCTTATCGTGCTTAGATTCGTGATTTAGTACTTGTGATTATCATTATGATATTGTTCCTCCGTTTGGAGTTGAGATCTTGACAGATATATATATTGATTGTGTGAGACTGTTAGTAGACCTAGACAGCGTTCTACCGCCGATGCTGCGGCGTAGGCTGGACGTACCCACGGCTCATGCCTAATTTTTCGGGTGCGGGTCGTGACACGTTTTTGGTGGCGGCCCCATGCATGTCTCGATTCACAATTAGTGCGATGTCGTGGTAGTACAACGATTTAGTTGTACTGCTGTGAGCCTGCTCTAGGATATAGGATCTAGGATGAGAGTGTACTCAATCACGACTTGGAATAATTCTAATCTAATTATTCTGAAATTACTTCTTTTAAAATATTACTGTCCTTCTTTGATGATATCGTATCTTGCGCCGTATTGACTTCTTTTGATCTGTGTTCAGGATGCCTCCGAAGACACGATCCCATCGTACCGCCCCAGCAGTTGCCACCGAGAGGTCTGCCACCTCTCGTCCAGCTCATATTCAGGCAGCTGCTACCGCTCCACTCACCACTCCTGCGGTTGAGGGAGCATCTGCTTCTTTCGGGGATCCTCCTCCACTTGTCGATCCGAGGACTACCCCAGTCGTTCCGGTGGTTCCTCCACCACTTCCTGCACCAGTAGACGTCGCGTAGTTATTTGCATTCTTCAGGGAGATGATGGACGCGCAGCACCGTCAAGTGGATGTGATGAGGCTGGGCATTAGAACGCCCACCAGGTGGCCATGACGGCAGTGGACAGGGTGGCACAGGTTCAGCCACAGGCAGATTAGGCACAACATCCGAGGTCCGGGCAGCATCATTGACTTCCAGAGGATGCGGCCCAAGGAGAGTTCCGGGGTACAGAAGGGATCCTGTACGCGGATGACTGGATAGAGCAGATCTGAGGGGATCTTTAGGCTGGCACAGATTCCAGACAGTATGCAGATAGAGGCAGCGGACAGTCAGATGTTCGACCTCGCTTTGACGTGGTATCGCACTGATACGAGGATTTGCGGCACCAGGGCTTACTTGGGAGGCTTTCAAGAGGCTTTTTAAGGAGAAGTTTTTCCAAGATGTGGCGCTCAGTGCTTTTGGAGAGCCAGTTCGAGGCACTCGTCCAAGGGAGCATGATGGTGGACGAGTACGCAGCGGAGTTCTGCCGCCTGGGCAGATTCGTGGAGGGCTTGAGTGAGGCAGCAAAGGCGAGGAAGTTTCATAAGGGCTTGGTCATGGCGGTCAAGTCCTTGGACTAGGAGGCGACCGCGAGGCGACTTTCGAGTAGATAGTAGGAGACGCTCAGAGGACAGAGGATGACTTGGAGCTCAAGTCCAAGAGAGGCAAGGATGATTCAGGAGGTGTGCGAGTGGTAGTGCGGGACCGGCTAAGCGTCCCTATGTGCAGAAGACAGCGCAGCAGGGTCAGGATCAGAGGGTGCCCACTGCAGGAAGGCAGGACACACTTGGGGATATTTGTAGGAGGAGGCTGAAGGTGTGTTTTGTTCTGTGGATCCGCTACTCACCAGATGCGACGATTGCCCTA